>JAQPPZ010002703.1:1996446-2661928 GCA_028583015.1 Wollemia nobilis | reverse complement strand
TTCTATCAGGATTTTGATAAGATGATAAAATAACAAAATATCAAACCTAACAAGAATAACATTTGGTGCATATTATGTAAGACAAAAGGTCATACAAATGTGAAGTATCTGAGGAATGACTATTGCTACATTTGTAATGTGATGAGATATGAGGTAATGTTGTGTTTGTATAACGCAAGAGTACATCCATAGGTATTGTCAATCCAAGGGTAGGAAGAGAAATTGAAGGCCCAAGGAAATGGATAATAAGCAACAAGTGGTGGTTATATAGAAACAACAAATGAGGTGGAAGACCGAACCAAGGTAATCGAAAAGGAGAGAAAAATTATTTGTAGTATGATTTGAAAGGAAGGTCAATCATACAGTGTCACAATTTCCAAGAATGAGGGTATTTTGCAAAAAAATATCCTTCACCTTAGAGGTAGGAAACACCACAAGAAATCAGTACACATATGTGTAGATGGTGTGGTCCCAGTAACCACAAAGAAGAAAATTTCCCAAAACAATCAAGTTCAAGTAACCCCCAAAATTTCAGTTATCTAGACATTGAGGTTCCTCAAGTTAAGGAGGAAGCCCAAGAAGTTTTAGCCACGACAAGGAATTAGGCTAAGAAGAATAAGTATCCAGAGCTAGCAAAGGAAAAGAAGCACTGACAAGTAGCAAATAAAATATTTCAAGAAGCTGAGAAGACTAAACGAGTAGAGTCAATAGACGATAAGAAATTGATAAAACAATCGACCAAGAGATAGTTGTGCAAAATCTGGTAGCATAGGTTTTGGATACCACAGTAGAAATTAAAGTATCAAATCTGTTGGAAGCTATTCTAGCATTACAAAAAGTAATGGTGGACGAAATACAACCATAGAAGGTGATGAAAGTGTAGAGCCAACCAATTCAAGAGAAGGAGTGAAAGGATAAGTTCATGTATCCAACTATATTAATGATTGATGTAGGAAAGAAACCCACATTAGTTCATATGGAGATCCTAGGGCACAAACTGACACAAGTAATTATGGACGGAGGATCCAATGTCAATGTGTTACCTTAAAGAACATGGCTATAATTAGGTGCTCCATATCTATGGGCACTATGATTTTTATTATATGGTTTTGATCAGAATGGTATCGAGACAAAGGTAGTCTTGACAGCACAACAAGTGGTGATAGCTTACCAAGAGTTTGTATTGGATTTCATTATGATTACAATGCAAAAACTTACATACAATGCTCTCTTGGAGAGAGGCTAGCTATGAGTAGCCAAAGTTAATCATAACTAGGGAAATAATTAGATCACTTTTAAGAAAGGGCAATATAAATATATGATTAATTTAGCTAATAAAAAAGTTAGTGAGGATGTAGCCATGACAGATGAATCAGAAAATTCCTCAGGAGATGAAGGGCACGAACCTGATGGAGAAGGAATGTTGTACCTAGATGAATGTAGCAAATATGAAGCTAAATATAATAGCAGAATTCTTCATTTGAAAATGGAGGAGTATGAAATGTTTCAGCCTAACTTCATTAGTATTGATTCAGAGGAGATCAAGGAAAAACAAGATAAACCAAAAGTTAGACAAAAACCTAAGAAGAAAGCAAAAGATAAATGGACATTTTTGAAAAGTTTTGCAAAGTATATAGTAGGAGATGTGGAGATTGATACAAGACCAACATACCAAAATAATGTAGATAAAGTAGCAAGTGAACTAGAAAATATCAAATACAAAGGACCTTGGCTAGTGGAAATAAATCTAGGAATGGAGGAGGAACCTAGGATGATTCACTGTGGTGATGATTGGAATCATGTACTGAAAGCGATGGCTTTCAATAATTCTTAGAATATAAGGATGTCTTTGCATGGAAATATAAGGACCTGAAAGAAGTACCACCTGAATTATGTGTCCACAATATTATGATAATTCCTAGAGCTTAATATGTAAGAAGGATACCATATAGAATAAACCCAAAGTATGTTGTATTAGTGAATGCAAATATAGAAAAGATGCTGGAAGTAGGAATCATATTTAGGGTGACAAAAAGTGAATGGATCTCACCTATAGTGATCACCTTGAAGAATGAAGTAGATAATATTAGAATATACATGGACTTTAGGAGTCTAAATTCCATAACTATTAAGGATCTCTTCCCTATTTCCTTCACAAATTCTATCTTGGAAGAAGTCACAGGACACTAGATCTATTCATTCTTGGATGGGTTCTCGGGGTACAATCAAATCAGTATAGTCGAGGAGGATAAGTTGAAGACCATATTTATTATGGAGAATGGCATTTATGCATAAAACCAATGCCATTTAGGCTCTGTAACGTCCTGGCTACATTTCAGTGTATCATACTGTATATATTTGATCATTTGGCAACATGGAATTTTAAAGCATTTTTGGATGATTGGTCCATTTATAGGAAGATCAAGGATTATCTTCCTATCCTTAGTGAATGTATGAGTAGGTGTAGAAATGCATAGATATAATTAAATCTAGGGAAATGCTATCTAATGGTACCATATAGGAAATTTTTGGGACATATTGTGTGTAGTGAAGTATTGAAGATAGATCCTAATAAGATCCGTGTGATATTGCACATGGAAGAACCATTCGATGTGAGTTCACTTAAAACCTTCCTTGGATCAATGTGTTACTATCAAAGGTTTTGTGAATATAAATACATGACACTTAAATAATAATAGGAAATCAAATAACACAAGGAAATACAAATATTACACAAATGGATGTATTCAATAAAATGAGGGGGAGCCAATGAACTCCTTTGTTACAATCAATACTCAATGTGAGTATTTGATACAATGATTTTACAATGGTACTAGGGTTCTCAAAAACCCTAGTAATAACAACAAAGTGTCTTTAGATTGAGTGTGTCCTTGCTTCCAACAGGTTGAGTGGGCTTCGAGTATCAAGTGTGGGGCCACTCCAGCTTCAACAACCATTCAACAATGTGTAGAACTTGCATATCTACATACATAAAAATAGAACAAGGGGGTTAGTAATACCTATGAGGGCTCCACAGTGTGAGACCCTCAGATATCAATAAAACCCTAGTTAATAATGAAGTCAAAAAGTATGCCAGATCAACAAATTATGAGATAAAATACATTCAAATGAGATATACCTTGCTTTCATTTTGTTGTTGTAGATGGCATGGTGTAGCAGTCTCAGATTCACATTTTTGTAGTTGTAGCAGGCTTGAATGCACACTTGGTAGGCTATGACATGAGCTTCATAGGCTCTTGTGTGCACCTACAGGATACAATAGGCTCTAGAGAGCACCTACAGTATACAGCAGGCTCTGGTGAGCGCTTCGTAGGCTCTACAGTGAGCTTCACAAGCTCTAGAGGGCACCTGGGGGTTAGGGAAAAATCTATAGAAGAAGATCTGAGGGATGGCGATGAATGTAGTGGATGGATGGGGGATGTGATGGTGATGGAGGATGAATGGGTGATGGATGGAATAGTAGAAGTCTTATCGGTAAGCTAGGGCTTCAAATTTTTAGGATTCTATGCTAGGGCTTCACCAATAATTCCTCTAAGATGTAATGTCTAATTCTCAAGGTTCCAAGGTTTGAGCATTTGCAAATGCCCTTATTTATAATCCAACCTAGGGTTTTCTTAGGGTTTTAGCCTTACACTTTTGATCGTGTGGCTAAGATTAAATTAGATCCTAAGGTTGAGATTACTTTTTGGATGTGGCATGGATTAATGAATATGGACGGTGGAGATTAGATTGGATCGGATGGTTGTGGTTAATTGAGTTTATAAATATATATTTTATAATAAATATATTATAATATAATATAAAATATTATATTAAATATAAAATAATATAAAATAATATTAAAATAATCCCAATTGGGTTAGGAAATGGCGGGAAATGGCTAAAGTGGTGAAATGGATGGTGAGAAAGGTGGAATTGGGCCAAATAATTGGCGGGAAAGGTGTATGGTGGACAAGTGGGTGGTGGAATGGTTAGGATGGAGGATTAGTGGCTGTAATTTGGTGTCTATAGATGCCCCTTTTTGTACCATGTTGCGTGAAACACAATATGGTGCAAAAATATGAGACACCTGTTTGGGCTATGGGCACAGAAGCAACTTCTCTCTATCGTTGGATTTGAGCACTGATGTTGAAGACAAAAGAATAAAGAATTTTTGGAATTTTGCATAGCTTACCCCCTCAATTGGTGAATGAGTTACGAATGTATCTCACAATCCAATTGAAAAATTTTGTGCAAATAATTAATGATGTAGTGAATTTGTGCAATTGATGAATGAATGGTGTGAAATGCAATGTGATTGTGGACGATATGAATGATGTAAAATGTGATACCATTTTTGCCCCAATGGTTGAAAGGGGGTTTTGTCCAATGTCATGATGTCATGATCATGTAAGATGTTATCCCCTTGTGGGAGGATCAAAATCAATATTGTGGTTGCCCCAAATTTTGGGATGATTCGATGTTGTTGAAGAAAATGCCCTATAGGCGTCATTGAGTATGCAAGGTATGAAAGATGCATGATGCCATAGGCAGCATAAGGGGCCAGGTAGTGACTATCTCGATAATTCCCACATGGAACCAATAAACCTATCGGGATTTGCCTTATCCGATGACTATGGTCAAATGAATGAGTGATTGTGATTATAATTATCTATGTTTTCCTGCCCCACAGAAAAGGACATCAATGACTGCTTTTGGGCAAATTGTTCTTGGCAAGGTTGCACTCAAAATGTGAGGTGCCAAATGTGATTGAGATTTTGATCTAGGAGATAAGTGAGGATGATCATGGTGAAGTGTCCTTATGGTGGTTTGTTCATCTTACCGAATTACATGGATGCAAATCACTGCAATCACCAAGGAGATAGAATAGACCACTAGATACAAGGTTCGCTTGAATGAACTAGACAAATTGTGGATGAAATGATTGATGTATTTTATGGGTGGTGACATGAAGATATGGTGATGAGAAATGTGTTGATGGATGCAATGTATGTGGATTCAATGATTGATTCTATTTTTTCCCCAACGGATGAAGGGATTTTTGCCATTTGGAAATGTGATGAAATGTATTTATTTTTGCCCTAACAGATGAAGGGGTTTTTGATTAATGTATCTATTTTTGCCCTACTAGATGAAGGGGATTTTGAAATGTGAGCATGTGATGAATGTATCTATTTTTTCCCTAATATATGAAGGGGTTTTTGAAATGAAATGATTTGTGTCTGTTCATTGCCCTTAGCAGATAAAGGGATTTTTGATGATGAAAAATGATTGTGTCTGTTCGTTGCCCTTAATAGATAAAAGGGATTTTTGATGATGTAAACTAAAATTATTGTGTTTGTTCTTTGCCCTTAATAGATAAAATGAATTTTTGATGATGAACAATAAAATGATTGTGTCTATTCATTGCCCTTAATAGATAAAGGGGTTTTTGATGATGTAAGTGTCCTTATGGTGATCTATCCATCCTACCGGATTGCATGGATAACCAGTCGTTGCAACCGCCAGGTTTCTAGGATAAACCACTAAATACAAGGTTCACTTGTGAATGTTGCCTAATGATAAATGAATAGATGATGTTAAATGTAAGTGTGATCTATTTTTGTCCCAATAGATGAAGGAGTTTTTGAAATGTGGGAATTGTGATGAATGTATCTATTTTTGCCCTAATAGATAAAGGGTTTTGCAATGATGAAAGTGTCCTTATGGTGATCTATCCATCCTACCGGATTGCATGGATAACCAGTCACTACTAGGTTAAGTAGGATAAATCACTAGATACAAGGTTCATTTGTGAATGTTGCATAATGATAAATGAATATATGATGTTAAATGTGAGTGTGATCTATTTTTGTCCCAATAGATGAAGGTTTTTTTTTGTATATGTGTGAGTTTCTATTTTTGCCCTAACATTGAAGGGTTTTTGTGTTTGTTGTTTTTTTTTCCCTTTGGTTTTTTGGTAGATGTCTGTTATTTCCTTTAGGGTTGTGTTGAATACAAGTTCACTTGTGAATGAAAATGTTGATGAAAAATGTTGAATGAATCTTCGTGTTTTTGGCCGATGGGTAAGGCGAGGAAGCTCCATGTTTTTAGTCGATGGGTAAGGCTAGGAAAATGTGAAGATGTAATTGATGCATTCTATTTTTTCCCCAATAGATGAAGGGGTTTTTGATGGATGTATCTATTTTTGCCCTAATAGATGAAGGGGTTTGTGATGTTTGTTTTTGCCCTAATAGATGAAGGGTTTTTGATGATGATCTATTTTGCCTATGTAGTTTTTTTTGTGTCCTTATGTTCTCTTTGTGTGGTAACACTAGAGGTTCATTTTGTGTTCCATAGATGGTTTGTTTGGTTCTATTTTTCCTATATAAGGGTTTGTGATGATGTAAGTGTCCTTATGGTAATCTACCCATCCTACTAGATTGCATGGATAACCAGTCATTGCATCCGCCAGGTTAAGTAGGATAAATCACTAGATACAAGGTTCATTTGTGAATGTTGCATAATGATAAATGAATGAATGATGAGAATGTTGATAAATGTTGAATGAATCTCCATGTTTTTGGTCGATGGGTAAGGCGAGGAAGCTCCTTGTTTTTAGCGATGGGTAAGGCTAGGAAAATGTGAAGATGTAATTGATGCATTCTGTTTTTGCCCCAAAATATGAAGGGGTTTTTGATGGATGTATCTGTTTTTGCCCTAACATATGAAGGGGTTTGTGATGATGTAAGTGTCCTTATGGTAATCTACACATCCTACCAGATTGCATGGATAACCAATTGCTGCATCTGCCAGGTTAAGTAGGATAAATCACTAGATACAAGGTTCATTTGTGAATGTTGCATAATGATAAATGAATGAATGATGAGTTATGATTTTATCCATGTTTCTAGCCCCATGAACAAGGAAATTATGATTTTGGAATGAAAATGTTGATAAAAAACTGAATGAATCTTCATGTTTTTGGTTGATGGGTAAGGCGAGAAAGCTCCATGTTTTTAGCTGATGGGTAAGGCTAGGTAAATGTGAAGATGTAATTGACTTGTTGATGATGTGATGTGATTGAATGATTGAATTGTTTATTGAATTGGTGGAGCAAGTGTGGAACCTTGAGAACCCTCCATTTGTGATCTTGTTTGTTTGATTGGGGGAAAGGTGTGAAACCTTGAGCACCCCCAAGTTGTGTTGATGTTTGTTTTATTGGGGGAAAGGTGTGAAACCTTGAGCACCCCCAAGTTGTGTTGATGTTTGTTTGATTGGGGGAAAGGTGTGAAACCTTGAGCACCCCCTAGTTGTGATGATGTTTGATTAGGGGAAAGGTGTGAAACCTTGAACACCCCCAAGTTGTGTTGATGTTTGTTTGATTGGGGGAAAGGTGTGAAACCTTGAGCACCCCCTAGTTGTGATGATGTTTGAACTTTCTAGTGTTCTTTGCATATGCGAGTTTGATATATATACATACATGGCTTTTACTTTTGCTTATTGTTCATGTGAATGATGCCTATCTTTATGTGAATGCATTATGCATGTTTTATGAAAGTGTTTTGATGGAACGGCACGCTAATCATGATGTGTATGCATAATGCTTATATGGATGATTCATGCAAGCTACATTATGAATATATATGCAATGGAATGCTTATATGGATGATTAATGCAAGTAAATGTATAATGAATCTAAACTATATGAGAGGAATGCATGGTGTTCGAATGATATTTTATAGTTCAGAAATTTTAATGGGCCATTTTTGTTGTCCATTGTTTATCAGTTGGGGGTACCCATTGCAATGGCGTTTATGCAACTTGAACTTGTAATGAAGGCATGGATGTTGACATGGAAGAAGATATGGATGAATACATGGATGTTGATATGGAAGACTAAGATCGAAAGGTTTTCAAAGACTCAAACATACTAGTGTCACCAACCAAACTCACTAGGTTGTCTAACTTTCTTTAGGACCAAATGTGTGTGCGAGTGAGGTTCAATTACCAAGTTTTGAGCATGACAATGACCCTATCCAATCAAGTACCAGTGTGTGTGCATGTGAAGTTCATTAACCCATTATGAGTGGATTTAGACATGACCTGTTATGGAGATGACCTGAGGCTAGCCTGTCCTTATGTGCGTTCAGAGGTCTCCCTTTTTGGAGGAGAGACATGTCACCTCGCATGAGCTTACTCCACTGCCAGTCAAGCGTCTATAGCCCCGGTGGAGATTCACTCCATAGTCCTATGGGATTGATATTTTAGGCCTTGGGGATGACTACCCATCCTTGTCAGGGGCGTGTAGTACGAATCCTTACGACTTTAGGGATCAAGGGTGTTTGGGATTTTATTTGTTAATTTTGTATAGAGCTTTGGGGAATCGGATTCTCAACCTGAGGTGTGATGAGAATTTTGACCCTATCCTTACTACTCTATGTTTTTATGTTTATGTTTGGAGCAATGTTGGTAGTGGTGAAAACCACTATTTTTGGACTATGTTGCGTAATGGGACAAGCGAGGGATATCTCCTTTTTGCCTCAAGGTACTACCCAAGGATGGTACTAGCCCCCCTATCTCATAATGTTTTTAAGATGTGATGTAATGTGAATGGTTCAAGACTGTTTCGTGATCGATTGGCCATGCTCAAGACTTTCTTAGTGTATAAATTGTGTTTTTGGTCCTAAATAAAATCAGACATTCATTTGGATGTTGCTTGCTACACTAGTAATGGCTGAGTGATTGAAAATCTAGGCCTTATGATTTTTGACATGGGATGTGGTTTGACATATGGCTTTTGCGAGGGTCGCATGATTTCTTCAAACTAGGTACCCCCAATTGTTATAACTTGACTTTTTTTTTATGACCATATCATCATTACTATGCTAGATCATTGAACATGGGATGGGATGAATGCAATTTTTACCTAATGCAATGGAGATATGGCAGGAATGCATGTAAAATGTAGATGCAATGTATGAATGCAAGAATGAAAAATGTATGTCAAATGCCTAGTATGAAATGGTGTTGAGTGGGCATGCCTATGTGAATGATTTGTTTTTTTTTAAAAATCCATGTATATATACATATATAGTAATCACAGTAAGCATGGAATGCTTTCAAGTGTATGATGTTCATTGGCTCGGGTTTTTCTACTCCCCCTAGCCTGGGAAGCTTATGACCAAAGGGCTTAAGTGCCTTTGGGGCTTTTTGAAAATTGAATGTGACCAAAGGGGTTAAGACCTTTGGGGCTTTTTGAAATTTGAATGTGACCAAAGGGGTTAAGACCTTTGGGGCTTTTTGAAATTGAATGTGACCAAAGGGGTTAAGACCTTTGGAGCTTTTTGAAATTGAATGTGACCAAAGGGGTTAAGACCTTTGGGGCTTTTTGAAATTGAATGTGACCAAAGGGGTTAAGACCTTTGGGGTTTTTGAATGTGACCAAAGGGTTAAGACTTGGGTTTTTTGAAGTACCAAAGGGGTTAAGACCTTTGGGGTTTTTGAAATTGAATGTGACCAAAGGGGTTAAGACCTTTGGGGCTTTTGAAATTGAATGTGACCAAAGGGGTTAAGACCTTTGGGGCTTTTTGAAATTGAATGTGACCAAAGGGGTTAAGACCTTTGGGGCTTTTGAAATTGAATGTGACCAAAGGGGTTAAGACCTTTGGGGATTTTGAAATTGAATGTGACCAAAGGGGTTAAGACCTTTGGGGATTTTTGAAATTGAATGTGACCAAAGGGGTTAAGACCTTTGGGGCTTTTGAAATTGAATGTGACCAAAGGGGTTAAGACCTTTGGGGCTTTTGAAATTGAATGTGACCAAAGGGGTTAAGACCTTTGGGGTTTTGAAATTGAATGTGACCAAAGGGGTTAAGACCTTTGGGGCTTTTGAAATTGAATGTGACCAAAGGGTTAAGACCTTGGGGATTTTGAAATTGAATGTGACCAAAGGGGTTAAGACCTTTGGAGATTTTGAAATTGAATGTGACCAAAGGGGTTATGACCTTTGGAGCATTTTGAAATTGAATGTGAACAAAGGGGTTAAGACATTTGAAGCTTTTGAAATTGAATGTGACCAAAGGGGTTAAGACCTTTGGGCCTTTTTTGAAATTGAATGTGACCAAAGGGGTTAAGACCTTTGGGCTTTTTGAAATTGAATGTGACCAAAGGGGTTAAGACCTTTGGGGCTTTTTGAAATTGAATGTGACCAAAGGGGTTAAGACCTTTGGGGCTTTTTGAAATTGAATGTGACCAAAGGGGTTAAGACCTTTGGGGATTTTGAAATTGAATGTGACCAAAGGGGTTAAGACCTTTGGGGCTTTTTGAAATTGAATGTGACCAAAGGGGTTAAGACCTTTGGGGCTTTTTGAAATTGAATGTGACCAAAGGGGTTAAGACCTTTGGGGCTTTTGAAATTGAATGTGACCAAAGGGGTTAAGACCTTTGGGGCTTTTTGAAATTGAATGTGACCAAAGGGGTTAAGACCTTTGGGGCTTTTGAAATTGAATGTGACCAAAGGGGTTAAGACCTTTGGGGCTTTTTGAAATTGAATGTGACCAAAGGGGTTAAGACCTTTGGGGCTTTTTGAAATTGAATGTGACCAAAGGGGTTAAGACCTTTGGGGTTTTTGAAATTGAATGTGACCAAAGGGGTTAAGACCTTTGGGGCTTTTGAAATTGAATGTGACCAAAGGGGTTAAGACCTTTGGGGCTTTTTGAAATTGAATGTGACCAAAGGGGTTAAGACCTTTGGGGCTTTTTGAAATTGAATGTGACCAAAGGGGTTAAGACCTTTGGGGCTTTTTGAAATTGAATGTGACCAAAGGGGTTAAGACCTTTGGGGCTTTTGAAATTGAATGTGACCAAAGGGGTTAAGACCTTTGGGGCTTTTTTGAAATTGAATGTGACCAAAGGGGTTAAGACCTTTGGGGCTTTTTGAAATTGAATGTGACCAAAGGGGTTAAGACCTTTGGGGCTTTTTGAAATTGAATGTGACCAAAGGGGTTAAGACCTTTGGGGATTTTTGAAATTGAATGTGACCAAAGGGGTTAAGACCTTTGGGGCTTTTTGAAATTGAATGTGACCAAAGGGGTTAAGACCTTTGGGGCTTTTTGAAATTGAATGTGACCAAAGGGGTTAAGACCTTTGGGGCTTTTTGAAATTGAATGTGACCAAAGGGGTTAAGACCTTTGGGGTTTTTGAATTTGAATGTGACCAAAGGGGTTAAGACCTTTGGGGCTTTTGAAATTGAATGTGACCAAAGGGGTTAAGACCTTTGGGGTTTTTTGAAATTGAATGTGACCAAAGGGGTTAAGACCTTTGGGGCTTTTGAAATTGAATGTGACCAAAGGGGTTAAGACCTTTGGGGTTTTTGAAATTGAATGTGACCAAAGGGGTTAAGACCTTTGGGGCTTTTTGAAATTGAATGTGACCAAAGGGGTTAAGACCTTTGGGGATTTTGAAATTGAATGTGACCAAAGGGGTTAAGACCTTTGGGGCTTTTGAAATTGAATGTGACCAAAGGGGTTAAGACCTTTGGGGCTTTTTGAAATTGAATGTGACCAAAGGGGTTAAGACCTTTGGGGCTTTTAAATTGAATGTGACCAAAGGGGTTAAGACCTTTGGGGCTTTTTGAAATTGAATGTGACCAAAGGGGTTAAGACCTTTGGGGCTTTTTGAAATTGAATGTGACCAAAGGGGTTAAGACCTTTGGGGATTTTTGAAATTGAATGTGACCAAAGGGGTTAAGACCTTTGGGGCTTTTTGAAATTGAATGTGACCAAAGGGGTTAAGACCTTTGGGGCTTTTTGAAATTGAATGTGACCAAAGGGGTTAAGACCTTTGGGGCTTTTTGAAAATTGAATGTGACCAAAGGGGTTAAGACCTTTGGGGCTTTTTGAAATTGAATGTGACCAAAGGGGTTAAGACCTTTGGGGTTTTTGAAATTGAATGTGACCAAAGGGGTTAAGACCTTTGGGGCTTTTTGAAATTGAATGTGACCAAAGGGGTTAAGACCTTTGGGGTTTTTGAAAATTGAATGTGACCAAAGGGGTTAAGACCTTTGGGGTTTTTGAAATTGAATGTGACCAAAGGGGTTAAGACCTTTGGGGCTTTTTGAAATTGAATGTGACCAAAGGGGTTAAGACCTTTGGGGATTTTTGAAATTGAATGTGACCAAAGGGGTTAAGACCTTTGGGGATTTTTGAAATTGAATGTGACCAAAGGGGTTAAGACCTTTGGGGCTTTTTGAAATTGAATGTGACCAAAGGGGTTAAGACCTTTGGGGCTTTTTGAAATTGAATGTGACCAAAGGGGTTAAGACCTTTGGGGCTTTTTGAAATTGAATGTGACCAAAGGGGTTAAGACCTTTGGGGCTTTTTGAAATTGAATGTGACCAAAGGGGTTAAGACCTTTGGGGCTTTTGAAATTGAATGTGACCAAAGGGGTTAAGACCTTTGGGGCTTTTTGAAATTGAATGTGACCAAAGGGGTTAAGACCTTTGGGGCTTTTGAAATTGAATGTGACCAAAGGGGTTAAGACCTTTGGGGCTTTTGAAATTGAATGTGACCAAAGGGGTTAAGACCTTTGGGGCTTTTTGAAATTGAATGTGACCAAAGGGGTTAAGACCTTTGGGGATTTTTGAAATTGAATGTGACCAAAGGGGTTAAGACCTTTGGGGCTTTTTGAAATTTGAATGTGACCAAAGGGGTTAAGACCTTTGGGGCTTTTGAAATTGAATGTGACCAAAGGGGTTAAGACCTTTGGGGCTTTTTGAAATTGAATGTGACCAAAGGGGTTAAGACCTTTGGGGCTTTTTGAAATTGAATGTGACCAAAGGGGTTAAGACCTTTGGGGTTTTGAAATTGAATGTGACCAAAGGGGTTAAGACCTTTGGGTTTTGAAATTGAATGTGACCAAAGGGGTTAAGACCTTTGGAGCTTTTGAAATTGAATGTGACCAAAGGGGTTAAGACCTTTGGGGATTTTTGAAATTGAATGTGACCAAAGGGGTTAAGACCTTTGGGGCTTTTTGAAATTGAATGTGACCAAAGGGGTTAAGACCTTTGGGGCTTTTTGAAATTTGAATGTGACCAAAGGGGTTAAGACCTTTGGGGCTTTTTGAAATTGAATGTGACCAAAGGGGTTAAGACCTTTGGGGCTTTTTGAAATTGAATGTGACCAAAGGGGTTAAGACCTTTGGGGCTTTTTGAAATTTGAATGTGACCAAAGGGGTTAAGACCTTTGGGGCTTTTTGAAATTGAATGTGACCAAAGGGGTTAAGACCTTTGGGGCTTTTTGAAATTGAATGTGACCAAAGGGGTTAAGACCTTTGGGGCTTTTTGAAATTGAATGTGACCAAAGGGGTTAAGACCTTTGGGGCTTTTTGAAATTGAATGTGACCAAAGGGGTTAAGACCTTTGGGGATTTTTGAAATTGATATGTGACCAAAGGGGTTAAGACCTTTGGGGCTTTTTGAAATTGAATGTGACCAAAGGGGTTAAGACCTTTGGGGATTTTTGAAATTTGAATGTGACCAAAGGGGTTAAGACCTTTGGGGCTTTTGAAATTGAATGTGACCAAAGGGGTTAAGACCTTTGGGGCTTTTTGAAATTGAATGTGACCAAAGGGGTTAAGACCTTTGGGGCTTTTTGAAAATTGAATGTGACCAAAGGGGTTAAGACCTTTGGGGCTTTTTAAAATTGAATGTGACCAAAGGGGTTAAGACCTTTGGGGCTTTTTGAAATTGAATGTGACCAAAGGGGTTAAGTGCCTTTGGGGCTTTTTGAAATTGAAATGATGTGGATGACTAGGAGGATGTGATATCCTTAGAGTCCCCGCTTTCCTTGGTGATTGAGTTGATATCGATGTCCTGATCAGATGAGTTAGTTGGACCATTTGGGGTGAAGACTTTCAGATCAATAAGGTCTTGGACCATATTTTTGAATACTTTACAGTTGTTGATGTCATGGCCCGCTTGTTGATGATAAGGACAATACAAGTGCTTCTTGTAATTCTTTGCATATTGCTTGTTAGGATCACTTGATTTTATTTTTGGAAGTAGAATCTCTTGTGCTTCATAAAGCCTTTGAAAAATGGTTGCATAAGATTCTGAAAGTCTTGTGTAGTTGCGATGAGGCTTTTTGGGGTGCTTGGTGCTTGTGTCCAAGTGTGTTGGACTTTGAATTTGTGGTACAGGTGTAAAAACCTGAGATGTGGGTTGTGAACTTGGATGTTTCAACTGTTGTGATTGTTGACACTGAAGATGGCTCAATTGTAACTCAATGTTAGTTAGTCGAGTTAAAATTTGTTGTAGAATTTCAATGTGTTGACAATTTGAATGTAAGCCTTGGTTGGCTTGTTGAGTGATTTGAGATTTGATGAATGGATTAATGAATGGATGAGATTGAATGTGTTGTTGGAGGTGTGATGAATTGGGGGTCATGGAATGAATTTGATGATGATGGGGTTGGTGAGGAAATGATTGTGAATGAAGAAAAGGATATGATGTATGAGGACTATGGATGGGTGGACTCATAGGAATGGAATGGGTTGATGGAGGCATGGTGCAAGTTGCATTTGATGTGACAACTTGGGGGTTAGGAACTTGTGAGGCAGCATTGACATGCTCCTCATACAATGGGTTGGAATAGGTGGATGTGGAGTAAGTGTTTGGAACACTTGGGCTTTGTTGTGGTTGGCTCATGGAAGAAGGCATACCATATTCATAACTCGAATTATGATATCCTTGGGTAAGGTAGGAGGTAGCCAATTCGGGTTCTTCAAAACCCTCTTGGCTAAGGGGCTCTAAGACATAGTTAGAAGCCTTGTAGATGGCCTTCACTCTATCCATGTCTATGTAGGTGGTGGGTGTCTCCACATTGTGTGGAAGGGTTCCTACTTGAGGTAGGGATGGATATGATGATCCAGACAAAGTAGTTTGAACCATATTGGATGGGGCTACCGAAGTAGCGGAGGCATGGGAAATGTTTTCCATTAAACTACTTTGATTTATTATTTTCTTTTGATGTCTCGTTAGTACCATAAAGTAATTAAACCAAAGATTCAAAGTTTAATCTAAATCACACAAACTAAAAACTTTTTCAGAATTTAAAGTAAAGAAAATAATCAATCCTAGGTTTCACCATGTGTGGCTTACCTCGTTCATTAATTATTTTCTTTCGTTAATGTGAGATTCTTTTTAGAATTGTTGGCTTGTGTGTTTTGATGTAACTTAATCTTGTTTAAAGAAAACAAAGGTAAAAACTAAGGTTGGCTAGGGCAACGAGATTCTTGTTGGTAATGACCTCCAACAAGTTTGCTTGGGGGTAGTCCTATGGTTTCTAGGGAAGATATTGGTGGATGGAAATCACGGCCACCATCACCAAATCTCAAGCAATGGTTGGTGATGAAATCTAGCCACTACTATTAAAAATGTGAATCGTGCAAGTGTGTGTGATTAATTTTATTAGATTTCTTGTTCTCTATGGTGTGCAAACAATATTAAATATCACTAACTTTACTAATCTAAATTAGAAGCCAACACAAAGACACAAATTTCACCTAAAGAGCGCAGAGTACACCCTTAAAATCCCCTGCCTACAAGTGATTAAAATCACAAGAGCAACCGGAGGGTTCGTCCACCTCTCTGCCAAAGGGGCCAGCCTAGGGCAGGATTACTTTATGCGTCAAGATGTTGTTCCTATTTAGATATGCAAAATTAAAGTAATATTTAACCCTAAAATGTGAAATCTAGGATGCTTTTATGTTTCATATGCACTCAAAAATGCAAACAATCACCTAGATCTACAACTTTAGAACAAGAAATGAATTTGGTATAATGAAATACACACAAACCCTAGATTTAACTTTCTAAAAATTCTTTCCCAGATTACTTAGTGTTAAGCTCTTTTTATAACCCAGAAATAACGAAAAACAACAACAGAAAATAGAATACGTAAATCGCTAAATGGCAACCTAGGGTTATGAAACTTACTTGGAAGCCTTAGCTCTACTCCAAATTACTGCCAAGCATGGCTGGATGCCTATGTAGGCATAGTAGGGTGCCTGCTAGGCATGGGATGGCACCTATGGTTGTCTGCAGATGCTTCTGAATGCTCCACGGATGCTCTCGAATGCCTACGTAATCTCTAAAAATGCTATAGACTGCTTTAGAAACCCTAGCGATAAATTCGATGACTTTTACGTTTTTGTAAATCCTGCAACAAACAGAAATAAAATTAAGTTAGCAAGGTAGATCTATTAAATAATGAAACCCTTGTGGGGTCCCACCATGATCGCCATTTGTGAAGACAAAGACACGACACTTAAATAATAACAAGAAATCAAATAACACAAGGAAATACAAAGATTGCACAAATGGATGTATTCAATAAAATGGGGGGAGCCAATGAACTCCTTTGTTACAATCAGTACTCAATGTGAGTATTTGATACAATGATTTTACAATGGCACTAGGGTTCTCCGAAACCCTAGCTAATAACAACAAAGTGTCTTCAGATTTAGTGTGTCCTTGCTTCCAACAGGTTGAGTGGGCTTCGAGTATCCAGTGTGGGGCCACTCCAGCTTCAACAACCGTTCAACAATGTGTAGAACTTGCAGATCTGCATACACAAAAATAGAACAAGGGAGTTAGTAATACCTATGAGGGCTCCACAATGTGAGACCCTCAGACATCAATAAAACCCTAGTTAACAATGAAGTCAAAAAGTATGCTAGATCAACAAATTATGAGATAAAATACATTCAAATGAGATATACCTTGCTTTCATTTTGTTTTTGCAGATGGCATGGTGTAGCAGGCTCAGATTCACATTTCTATAGTTGCAGCAGGCTCGGACGCACACTTGGTAGGCTCTGACATGAGCTTCGTAGGCTCTGGTGTGCACCTGCGAGATACAATGGGCTCTAGAGAGCGCCTGTGAGTATACAACAAGCTCTGGTGAGCGCTTCGTAGGCTCTGTAGCGAGCCTCACAAGCTCTAGAGGGCGCCTGCAGGTTAGGGCAAAATTTGTAGAAGCATATCTAGGGGATGGCAACGAATGCGGTGGATGGATGGGGGCTGTGACGGTGATGGAGGATGAATGGGTGATGGCTGGAACAGTAGAAGTCTTATTGATGAGCTAGGGCTTCAGATTTTCAGGATTCTATGCTAGGGCTTCACCAATAATTCCTCTAGGGTGCAAATGTCTAATTCTCAAGGTTCCAAGGTTTGGGCATTTGCAAAATGCCCTTATTTATAATCCAACCTAGGGTTTTCTTAGGGTTTTAGCCTTACACTTTTGATCGTGTGGCTAAGATTAAATTAGATCCTAAGGTTGAGATTACTTTTTGAATGTGGCATGGATTAATGAATATGGACGATGGGGATTAGATTGGATCGGACGGTTGTGGTTAATTGAGTTTATAAATATATATTTTATAATAAATATATTATAATATAATATAAAATATTATATTAAATATAAAATAATATAAAATAATATTAAAATAATCCCAATTGGGCTAGGAAATGGCGGGAAAGGTGGAATTGGGCCAAATAATTGGCAGGGAAGGTGTATGGTGGACAAGTGGGTGGTGGAATGGTTAGGATGGAGGATTAGTGGCTGTAATTTGGTGTCTACAGGTTTATTAGGAATTATGCACATGTATCCTACCCATTGGATTCCTTGATGAAAAATAATGTTCCTTTTAGATGGACGGAGGAGAACCAAGGAGCCTTCAAGGAGCTGAAGGCTAAGATTATGAGTAGTATGATTTTGGTGTTCCCAAACTGGGATAAGGAATTCCATATCCATATTGATGCTTCAAATTTTTCAATTGGATGTGCTTTAGCACAAGAAGGGCAGTTTAGGCTAGACCAACCCATTTTATTTGCTAGTCACCTTTTGTCAAGGTCAGAGAGAAATTATAGTACAATACAAAGAGAAGCTTTGGGAATGGTATATGCAATTTAGAAGTTTAGGCATTACCTATTGGTGAATCTATTTGCCTTCTATGTTGATCATCAAGCCCTATTGTGCTTGATAAATAATCTGGTGATATAAGTATGAGTTAGCAGGTGGCTCGTCAGCCTTCAAAAGTTTGTATTCTGAGTAGTGGTGAGGCTTGGTAAGAAGTACATGATTGTAGACCAGTTGTATCAGATAAGATCAAGGGAACCTATGGGAATAAGAGTTATTGATGAATTTCTAGATGCATAATTATTTGCCATCAATGTTGTTCTATCATGGTACAAGTTGGTTGGCCAATATTTATCCATAAGAGAGTTTCCACAAGAAATGATGGCAAATGAGAAAAATAAAGTAATAATTAAGTCAAAACCTTTCTAGATAATAGCAGGATTGTTGTATAAAATGGGAAGTGATGGTATCTTACGAAGATGTGTGATGGAAGAAGAATTCAAATTGGTATTGAAAGAGGCTCACACAGGCTTAGCAGGAGGACATATGGGACTAAATGCGACTGCTAGGAAGATATTGCTAGTAGGACTATGGTGGCCCACATTGTATAATGATGCAGAGGAGCATATGAAAGCATGCAATACTTGCTAAAGAGTAGGAAAGATGATAAAGAGGGAATATGCACTTGCATCCATCACAACCACAAGAGTTATTTGAATGGTGGGAATTGGAATATGTAGGGCCATTGAAGACATATCGATGTAAGAGGTGTAGATACATCGTGGTAGCAACAGAATACCTAAAAAAATGGGTAGAAGCAAGAGCATTACCTAATAACTCAACTAAAAGTATAGAAGGATTCTTGTATGAATAGGTAATCACAAGATTTGGTATTCTGCTACAAATAAAAAAGTGATCAGGGAGGACACTTTGTTAATGATATCATCAAGATGCTGACCATAGAGTTTAGGATTTTGCATTCACTATCTGGTTTGTACTATCCCAAAGTGAATGGGCAGGTGAAATAAATAAATAAAGTCTTGGTATTTACTCTGTATAAAACCTATGGAATAGATGGAGCAGATTGGGAGGAAAGGCTACCATCCTTTTTGTGGGTATATAGAAATTTTTTTAAACCTACAATAGAACATACACCTTTCCAATTAATGTATGGATAGGAAGCAGTTGTGCTAGTTGAATTCTTGATACCAAGTTTGAGAGTCATGATAGAGAATCGCTTGGGTGATCAAGAAAGTTTGGAAGAGTGACTAACAACACTGATCAAGTTAGAAAAAATAAGAGTCATGGCACAATGGATGATTGAGGTAGCTCAAAAAATATAGAAGGCATGGCATGATAAAAATTTTAAGAAGTTGGAACTTAGTCCGGAATTGGTTCTAAATTTTAATGGGAAGAGGGAAATCAAACTCGATAAGCTGAAGATGTTATGGCTTAGTCCCTATAAAGTAGTTGAAGTAATGAATAATGGAGCAATCAAGTTATAGAACTTGAATGGGACAGAGGTACCTAATACTATAAATGGATCAAATTTGAATCCTTACAAGGTACAATGCTTATTCATTTCTTCAAAAGAAATTGAATGACAAAGATGAGAAAAAGCTCAAACTGAAGCTCAAAGTGAGCCAGGTCCATCACAGGATGATCCTGACACAGGAATCATAGAATTATTTGTAGAAGAGGAGGAACCATGACCAACCATAGAACAATAAGAGTTAGTACCTCATATTGAAGAAAGAAGAAGATTATGAATACATGTTAGAGTTATTGATGGAACCAAACAAGTTGAAGAAGAATATTAAGAATAGATTCCTCCAAATGAAAGAGAACATCAGGAGATAGTACTGTTACCTAGGAATAGGGTAAGGTAGGAAGAAGAATACTTGGTAAGTAGAAATAGGATGTATCCTTAGGTAGAATGGAGGGAACTACCCCAAAAAGTGGAAGGATGAAGAAGGATATGACTAACAGTACGATATGAAGATATAGTGGACACATTTAAAATGAAAGTTTTGGAGGAAGATGATAATGAGACCATTTATCAAGAATTAGTTGGACTTACTCCATTGGATCAGATAGAGCTATTACAAAAGAGTGCAACTATAGACTTCACAACTGCAAGAAGAATATAAAATATTGCGAGGTCATAATACAATGTTGAGAGAGCAAATCATCCAAGAATTGGATGGCACTATAGACACAAAATCCTAGCCATTAATCCTTCATCCTAACCATCCCACCACCCACTTGTCCACCTTAGCCCTTTCCCGCCACTCATTTAGCCATTTCATGCCTTTCTCGCCTTCAAAAGGCCCACTTTAGCCCTTTCCCACCACTTTTCTACCCCTTTGGACTTAATTTATATTTATTTTATATTATTTATATTTAATATAATATATTATTATTTTTTTTTAATATATTTATTATAATATATATATTTAAACCCAATTAAACTCAGCCATCGATTTAGTCTAATCTCAGCCATCCATCTTCATTAATCCATGCCACACTTAAAGTACAATCTTAGTATTAGGATTTGATTTTATATTAGCCACATGATCAAAAGTGTTAGGATAAAACCCTAAGAAAACCCTAGGTTGGATTATAAGTAAGGGCATTTGCAAATGCTCAAACCATGGAATGTTCTCGCCTTTAGAGAGATTATTGAAGAAGCCCTTATAAAGTAGAAGGTTGTAGAGCCCTGAAGATCCCAACGGTTGAATCCACTTGTGAGAGTTGAGTCAAACCCTAGCTTTCCATAGGACTTCCTCCACTCCAACCACTTCCACATCCATCCTCCATCGTTGCCATAATGTGAGACTCTCAACTATCAAAGAAAACCTGATTGCAAATGAATACAATGGCATATAGAAACCTACAGATTATATAATGAAATAAAAACCAATGGTGATTTACCTTGCTTAACTTGATGATGTTTCATTGTATATCCATTGGTATGATGCCCTAATAGCAATAATAGGTGTGCCGTAATAGATTTTTTAGAACATTGATGGTGACAATAGGCTCTAGTGGGTACTTGGCAGGCTCTAGCACGAGCTTGGCAAGCTCTACCGTGAGCTTTGCAGTATCTAGAGTGCACCTACGGGATATGGTAGGCTCTGGTGAGCACTTGGTAGGCTCTACAATGATCCTGGAAAGCTTTGGAAGGCACCTATAGGTTAAGGTTTAATCTACCGAAGTAGATCACAGGGGTGCGAAGGATGTGGAAAATGAGGGGATTGCGATGGCGATGGAGGATGGATGTGGAAGTGGCTAGAATGGAGGAAGTCCTATGGCAAGCTAGGGTTTGAGTCAGCTCTCACAAGTGGATTCAACCATTGGGATCTTCAGGGCTCTACAACCTTTTGCTTCACAAGGGCTTCTTCAACAATCTCTCCAAGGGTGAGAACATTCCAGGGTTTGAGCATTTGCAAATGCCCTTACTTATAATCCAACCTAGGGTTTTCTTAGGGTTTTAGCCTAACACTTTTGATCATGTGGCTAAGATTAAATCAAATCCTAAGGCTGAGATTGTACTTTAAGTGTGGCATGGATTAATGAAGATGGATGGCTGAGATTAGACTAAATCGGATGGCTGAGGTTAATTGGGTTTAAATATATATATTTTATAATAAATATATTAAAATATAATAATAAAATATTATATTAAATATAAATAATATAAAATAAATATAAATTAAGTCCAAAGGGGTCAAAAAGTGGCAGGAAAGGGCTAAAGTGGGCCTTTTGAAGGTGGGAAAGGCATGAAATGGCTAAATGAGTGGTGGGAAAGGGCTAAGGTGGACAAGTGGGTGGTGGGATGGTTAGGATGAAGGATTAATGGCTAGGATTTGGTGTCTATAGATGCCCCTTTTTGTACCATGTTGCATGAAGCACAATATGGTGCAAAAATATGAGACACCTGCTTGGGTTATGGGCACAGAAGCAACTTCTCTCTGTTGTTGGATTTGAGCACTCAATGTTGAAGACAAAAGAATAAAGAATTTTTTTTTGAATTTTGCATAGCTTACCCCCTCAATTGGTGAATGGGAAGAATCTCATGAGCCAATTGAAATAGAATTTGTGCAAGTGATGAATGATGTGGTACCATTTTTGCCCCAACGGTGAGAAGGGGGTTGGTGTAAAATACCATGTGATTGTGGATGATATGAATGATGTAAAATGTGATACCATTTTTGCCCCAATGGTGGAAAGGGGGTTGGTGTAAAATACCATGTGATTGTGGATGATATGAATGATGTAAAATGTGATACCATTTTTTCCCCAACGGTGGAAAGGGGTTGGTGTAAAATACCATGTGATTGTGGATGATATGAATGATGTAAAATGTGATACCATTTTTGCCCCAATGGTTGAAAGGGGATTTTGTCAAGTGTAGATGTCATGATCATGTAAGATGTATCCCATCGTGGGAGGATCAAAATCAATATTTTGGTTGCCCCAAATTTGGGGGTGATTCGATGTTGTTGAATAGTGTGCTCTTTGATGCCATTGATATGCAAGTATGATGATGTAGATAAAAAGAAAAAGAATCATGGATGGCCTACGAGTGACTGTTCTAATAATTCCCACAATTGGAACCAATCATCCTAGCTAGTGCCTATCATTAGGTTTTTGAAGAAAATGATGAAATTTGAGTGTTTGTTCATGTGTTAAGCCTCACGAACTAGGCCATCAATGACAACAGTTATGCAAATTGTTCTTGGTAAGGTTTCACTCCAAAATGTGAAGTACCCAATGTGATTGTGATATTTGACAATGAGATAATTGATGATGATCATGGTCAAGTGTCCCTATGGTAGGCTATTCATCTTACCGAATTGCATGGATGCAAATCACTGCAATCACCAAGTAGATAGAATAGACCACTAGATATGAGGTTCGCTTGAATTTGTAGGTGATTTTTGACAAATGTTGCATGACATGATGGATGGCTTGAGAGATAGTGATGGAAGAATGTTGGATGAATGAATGTTGTGATTTCGCTAAATGTAGAGTTGATTGATGTTTGATTTGTATTTTGTCCTTTTTTTTAGTGATTCATTTTCCATGAAAATAAGATATTTATCGGTCAAATCAACTCCAATTTTCATGAAATTGTGTGGGATGATGAATAATATGATGCAAAATAGTGGAATGTTGGTTTTGTGAAAATTTGGATTTATTTGATGCATTTTGTGACTTGATTTGTGCATTTTGAAGATTTGATTTGTTCTCAAAAATTATGCATGCAAAATGATTTCTGTTTTCACAAAACCTGATTTTATGATGTGCATGATGTGTGGGTGAAATTTGGTGCAATTTGGAGGAGGTAAGCTACTATTTTGATCAATGTTGTCTTCATGCCTTTTTGGCGCCAGGTGCCCAACTACTCTTGCGGCATCCCGCAGGCACCTAGGTGCGCAGGTGTGCTATGCAGAGCTTGCAGACTACGGTGTAGGCCTATGCCTGAATGCACTAAGGAAAGCTATAAATAGCTTTTTGAGTGAATCATGAGGCTCACTTGTGCATTTTAGACTTTGAGAAGTTGCGTCTAAGGAGTGGAGTGGATTTTGGTGAGCTAAGTGAGGCTAGTGGAAATTTGCATGGAAGCTATGGCGGTGGAGGGATCGAATGCTGCTGGTGGAGTTGAGGCACAATTTGCTCCGGTAATGTTTAGAAACACTTTGTATTTTGTGCAAAACTTTTTTTTTTTGAAATGGTATTAAAAATAGAAAAATGTTTGTTGTTGCAGTTGAGGGAGATAGAGCCTCGACATCGCTTCTCTCCTCTTGTTCCCGGTATGAGGAAGAAGCTCACGGATGGGGATTGGGAGCTTTTGGGGAAGGTGGGCTTGGAGGGGGTGGCTAGGTTGGATGTTGTGAGGGAAGATGATGGGTATCTCTCATCATTGATAGAGATATGGGATTATGATAGGGGGACCTTCCAGCTACCGACTAGGGAGGCTACTATCACCCTTGAGGATGTATACCGCATCCTCAAGGTGCTAGTAGAAGGGGAAAAGGTGGTGGTTGGGCATGACAAGAAGGTTGAGATGGAGAAGATGTTTGGGGAGTGATGGTGGGAGGCACGGATGGGAGATGGAGGGATATGCTATCTAAGCATGTACAAGGCGAAGGAGTTGGATGCACTCCCAGCCTTGATCATGTTCATGCTAGTGAACATAGTGCTACCTAATAGCACTGGTTGTAGGTTCCCTTGGAACCTATTGGGGTTGGTGAGTGATCTACTCACCAACCCAAGGGGATATGCATGGGCTCCTATGTTATTGGTGTAGCTATACCGAGAGCTTTATGAGGTGACACGGAGAGGGAGGAAGGGTATTGGGTGTAGCTTCCTCCTGCAGTGTTGGGCTTGGGAGCATTTTAGTGTGGCTCGGCCAGAGGGGTTACCATGCCAGGCATGGTAGATGAGGGAGCCCTATGCTAGGTGATGGGCAGTGGTGGAGGAGGTGCAGCCGAGTCGAGAGGTTCATACTAGCCAGTGGTATCGGGATATGTGGTCGAGGTTGACTCGGGTTGATGTGATATGGAGGCCATGGCGAGGAGCCCAGTGGGATGGTGATGAGGAGCAGCTATGTCGGGTGAGGTAGGCTCAGTGGTTGGTTGGGATAAGGGATGAGGAGGTGGAGTTCTTCCAGTACTCATGGGTGTTGAGGTAGTTTGACTTGCCTTAGGGTGTGCCGGATGAGCCGGTGTTGTATCGACATCGATGAGATGAGGTGGGGCTTCCATGTGTGGAGCCATTGCGGGTTCATATGGATGATGATGAGCGGTTGGAGGTCCCCAACGTAGATGATGTTAGGGTGACTCTAGAGTATGTAGCTTGGTTTGGTACCCAACCAGTATGGGTACCCAAGGTGGTGGGTGATGATGCAGTAGCTATGGGGTCAAGGATGACTCTGAAGAGGATGAGGCCTCAATGATCAGTGAGTCGGAGGTGGTCGAGGGGAGCAGCCCAGTAGGCTCCTAAGATGGAGGTGGCAGATGAGGAGGAGGATGATGATGAGGATATGGGTGAGATATTCGAGGTGGCTAGGCTATGGGCTGAGGTGGAGCAGCTTCACGAGGAGTGAGAGACTACTCTTGAGTCTCATAGGGAGGCCTTGGCTACTATAGCTTGGATGGAGGTAGAGTGGGTGGCAGCTAGGGCTGGTGATTAGGAGATAGTCACGAGGCTTCAGGCAGAGATTTTGACTAGAGAGCGGTGTCATCAGCTTGACCTACGATGACTATGTGCTAGCGAGGCCTATGCACACTCCTTGGAGGATGTGTGTATGGCTAATCATATTCCTTTGTCGGATCCTCCATCTTCCTCTAGGACTGAGTCATCGAGGCATACAACATCTAGTTCTAGGTCTAGGGCTCCTACTAGGTCTCAGGGGTCCACTCATAGGCATTAGCTTAGTGCTTAGATGCACTTTTGTATATGAGCCTTGGTGCTCCATTGTAGCCTTTATGGCATTCATTGTACATATGATATTTTTGATATATATATATACATGGATTTTTATATATTTGTGTTATCCTTTGTGTGAATGCTTTTATGTTTATGCGATGCATGTTTTATGAAAATGTTTTTATGCTTTTCTTATGGATGACTAATGCAAACTAATCATGATGTGTATGCATAGTGTTATGGATGATTAATGCAAGCTAAATGGCATGTGTATGAATGGTGTTTATATGGATGATTAATGTAAGCTAAATGGCATGTATGTGAATGCAAACTATATGAGAGGAATGCATGATGTTCGAATGATCATTTTTAGTTTAGAATTTTGTTGGCCATTTTTGTTCATTGTTTTGCAATCGGGGGCACCAATCTTGGTGGCTTTATGCGGGTTGATCCATGATGAAGACATGGATGTTGATATGGAAGAAGATATGGATGTTGATATGGAAGAAGATATGGATGTTGATATGGAATACTGAAAGATTTTCAAAGACTCAAATAGACTAGTACTATCAACCAAACTCACTTGACGGTTGTCTAACTTTCTTTAGGACCAATGTGTGTGCAAGTGAAGTTCATGTACCAAATCTTGAGCATGGCAATGACCCTAGTCAATCAAGAACCCATGTGTGTGCATGTGAAGTTCATTAACCCATTATGAGTAAATTGGGCGTGACCTATTATGGGATGGACCAAGAAGCTAGCTTGCCCGTGTGTGTGGTCAAAGGTCTCCCTTTTTGGAAGAGAGACATGTCACCCCACATGAGCTTACTCCACTGCCAGTCAAGCATCTATAGCCCCGGTGGAGACTCACTCCATAGTCCAATGATCTGATCTTTTAGGCCTTGGGGATGACTACATATATTTCTGAGGGAAATGTAGTATGATCCTTACAACTTTAGGGATTTGTGGTGTGTGTATAGAATTTGTTAACTTTGGATAGAGCTTTGGGGAATCGGATTCTCAACCAAAGTGTGATGAGAATGTGACCCTATCCTTACTACTCTATATTTTGTGTTTGTATTTGGAGAGCAACTGTGATAGTGGTAAAAACCACTATTTTTTATTTTGGACTATGTTGCATAATAGGACAAGCGAGGAATACCCCTTTTCACTTCAAGGTGCTACCCAAGTATGGTATTATCCCTCTTTTACTCAAAATGTTTTTAAGATGTGAAAGAGTGTGGTTGGTGCAAGATTGCTTTTGGAATCAATCGACAATACTCAAGATTTTCTTAATGTGAGAAAAGTGCTTTTGGTCCTAAAGAAAATTGGACATCTTTTTGGAGGTTGCTAGACACACTAGTAGTGGCTGAGTGAGTGAAAATTTTGGCTTTTTATGACTTTGGACAAATGGGATTGTTGGAGGGGATTGCATAAATGCTCCCAAATAGGTACCCCCAGTTGTGGAAACTTGAATTTTTTATTTTGGCCATATCATCACCACTATAAATGATCATTGAACATGGGATGGGATGAATGCAATATGCAATATTAAAGAATGCAATGGAATGCATGTGGGATGTAAAATATAGTGGAAAATGTTTGGAATGGATGCAAATGCAATTGTGAAAATGCAGTATGTATGAATGCAATGTGAAAAATGCATGCTAAAAATACCTATATGACAATGCAATATGTATGCGATTGGAACATGCCTATGTGAATGATTTTTGTTGGTTTTGTTTTTTTTTAGCCATGTATATATACACATATAGAACATCATATTAACAATAAAATACCTTTAAATGGATAACATTAAGTGGTTCGGGTTCCTCTACTCCCTCTAAATCGACAAGTCTATATGTACCATTACCCACTTTTTGAGTGATTATGTATGGACCTAACCAATTAGCCACGAACTTGTCACGAAGGTGTAGTAAAGCATTGGTGTTTTGTTGGTTCTCTTTAAGTACAAGATCCCCTACCTAAAATTCATGAAGATGGACTTTGGTATTGTAAGCATGCTTGAGGCGGTCTTGATAAACTCGTAGGTGTTCTAGTGCATTGACTCACCTCTCATCAAGAAGAGTGAGTTGGTCAAGACGTGCTTGTCTAGCGGTGTCATCATCTATGAATTCTTGCAAAGAAATTTGCAATGAGGGAATCTCGAGCTCAAGAGGCATGATAGCTTCAGCTCCATAGACCAAGGAAAATGGTGTTGCTCCTATTAGTATTCGGATGCTTGTTTGATAAGCCCAAAGTGCCAAAGGGATTTGTGTATGCCAATCTCTATGATTTTCATTAACTAGTTTCTTGAGAATAGCAATCAAGGTCTTGTTGGTAGCTTTGGCTTGTCCATTTACTTATGGGTAATAAGGAGTCAAGAAACTGTGTTGTATATTATATTTCTCACAAAGTGCTCGAACATCCTTGTTTTTGAAAGACTTACCATTATCAAAAATGATTTTAGAGGGAATACCAAAATGACAAATTATATGTTGGAGTATGAATTCCACAATTTTAGGTCCTATTGTACTAGTTAGAGGAATGGCCTCAACCCACTTTGTGAAGTATTCAGTGGTTGTGATGATGAATGTATGTTGTCTTGAGGAAGGAGGTGAAATTTTTCCAATTAGATCTAGGCCCCATTGTGAAAAGGGCTTAAGGATTTGTATAGGATGTAAAGCTTGTGATGGTATATGAGTTAAATTGGCATGTTCTTGACATTGCTTACAATATTTGACATAGTTGCAACAATAATGTTCTATTTTGGGCCAATAATAACCCATGTGTAACAAACACTTTGCAATGACCATCCCACTAAAATAACCACCACAAGTACCATCATGGGCCTCAATTATGGATTTTTGAGCCTCACTATTTTTGAGACAATTAAGAAGGATTCCATCATAACCACATTTATATAACAAGTCATCCAAGAGAACAAAATGGGTTGCTTTTTGCTTGAAAGATAATTTGGCAGATCGAGACATATCATATGGGAGTGTTCCAAATTTTAGAAAGACCACTATTTGGCTTGACCAAGACTCATATGGTTTTGAATGGATAAAGCAAATGTCTTTTTTATCCTTAGGATTAGTACGAACAATGGCTACTTTGGATATTATGGAGATTATTAGGGGATGTACCTATCCTAAGTTATCTTTTAGAATCAATGATCCTAGAGAAGCCATCACATATGTAAATCTATTAGTCGAATGAGGTAAGTTATCGATTTCATACCATTCAAATTTTGAGAGAAATTTCATTGCCACTTCATGATAAAGCTTAATGGTAGGTTCTTTGCATTGGTATTCTCTAGTTACTTGTTTAACAAGAAGTTGAGAATCCCCAAATATTTTGATACACTTGATACCCATAGTTATAGTTGATTGAAGACCTAATATTAGGGATTCATACTCTATAGTGTTATTTGTGCATGGGAAATCTAACTTAGGAGAGGTACAACCCCTGATAATATCCACAATATCCAAAGTAGCCATTGTTCATACTAATCCCAAGGATGAAAAAGACATTTGATTTATCCATTTAGAACCATATGAGTCTTGGTCAAACCAAATAGTGGCATTTCTAAAATTTGGAACACTCCCATATGATATGTCTTGATCTGCCAAATATTCTTTCAAGAAAAAAGCAACCCATTTTGTTCTCTTGGGGGATGTGTTGTATAAACATGGTTATGATGGAATCCTTCTTTGTTGTCTCAAAAATAGTGAGGCTCAAAAAGCCATAATTGAGGCCCATGATGGTACTTGTGGTGGTCATTTTAGTGGGATGACCATTACAAAGCGTTTATTATACATCGGTTATTATTGGCCCACACTGGAATGTGACTATTGCAACTATGTTAAAAATTGTAAGCAATGTCAAGAAACACACCAATTTAACTCATATACCATCACAAGATTTACAACCTATACAAAGCCTTTGGTCCTTTTCACAATGGGGTCTAGATCTAATTAGAAAAATTTCACCTCCTTCCTCAAGACAACATACATTCATCATCACAACCACTGAATAGTTCACAAAGTGGGTTGAGACCATTCCTCTAACCAGTACGACAAGACCTCGAATTATGGAATTCATACTCCACCATATCATCTATCATTTTGGTATTCCTTCTAAAATCGTTTCTTATAATGGAAATTTTTTCAAAAATAAGGATGTTCGAGCACTTTGGGAGAAATATAATATACAACATAGTTTCTCGACTCCTTATTATCCGTAAGTAAATGGACAAGCTGAAGCTACTAATACGATATTGATTTTTATTCTCAAGAAAATAGTTAATAAAAGTCATAGATATTGGCATACACAAATCTCTTTGGCACTTTGGTCTTATCGAATAAGCATACAAACACCAATAGGAGCAATACCATTTTCCTTGGTCTATGGAGCTGAAGCTATCATGCCTCTTGAGCTCAAGATTCCATAATTATGAATTTCTTTGCAATAATTCATAGATGATGATACAACTAGATAAGAACGTCTTGATCAACTCACTCTTATTTATGAGAGGCAAGTCAATGCACTAGAACACCTACGAGTTTATCAAGACCACCTCAAGTGTGATTACAGTTCCAAAGTCCATATTTATGAATTTAAAGTAGGGGATATTGTACTTAACAAGAACCAACAAAACACCACTACTTTGCCACACCTTCGTGACAAGTTCACGGTTAATTGGTCAGGTCCATACATAATCACTCAAAAAGTGGGTAATGGTACATATAGACTTACCAATTTAGAAGGAGCCGAGGAACCTAAAACACTTAATGTCATCCATTTAAAGGTATTTTATTGTTAATATTATGTTCTATATGTGTATATATACATGGCTAAAAAAAAAAACACAAACAAAAATCTTTCACATAGGCATGTTCGAATCGCATACATATTGCATTGTCATATAGGTATTTTTAGCATGCATTTTTCACATTGCATTCATACATACTACATTTTCACAATTGCATTTGCATCCATTCCAAACACATTCTGCTATATTTTATATCCCACATGCATTCCATTGTATTATTTAATCTTGCATATTGCATTCATCCCATCCCAAGTTCAATGATCATTTATAGTGGTGATGATATGGCCAAAATAAAAAAGTCAAGTTTCTACAATTGGAGGTATCTATTTAGGAGCATTTATGAAATCTCCTCCAACAATCCAATCTGTCCAAAGTCACAAAAAGCCAAAATTTTCACTCACTCAGATACTACTAGTGTGTTTAGCAGCCTCCAGAAATATGTCCAGTTTTATTTAGGACCAAAATCACTTTTCTCACATTAAGAAAGTCTTGAGTATTGTCGACTGATTCCAAAAGCAATCTTGCACCAACCACACTCTTTCACATCTTAAAAAAAATTTGAGTAAAAGAGGGATAATACCATACTTGGGTAGCACCTTGAAGTGAAAAGGGTTATTCCTCGCTTGTCCTATTATGCAACATAGTCCAAAATAAAAAATAGTGGTTTTTACCACTATCATAGTTGCTCTCCAAATATAAACATAAAATATAGAGTATTAAGGATAGGGTTACATTATCATCACACTTCGGTTGAGAATATGATTCCCCAAAGCTCTATCCAAAGTTAACAAATTGTATACACACACAACAGAACCCTAAAGCTGTAAGGATCATACTATAACTATGCCAATAATTTAGGAGCCCATAAAGATCCTGGTATAACTATGCTAATAACATAGGAGCCCATGTATATCCCCTTGGATCGGTAAGTAGATAACTCACCAACCCCAATAGGTTCCAAGGGAACCTACAACCAGTGTTATTAGATAGCACTATGTTCGCTAGCATGAACATGATCAAGGCTGGGAGTGCATCCAATTCCTTCATCTTGTACATGCTTAGATAGCATATCTCCCATCTCCCATATGTGCATCCCACCATTGCTCCCAAAATATCTCCTCCATATCAACATTCTCCTCCATATCAACATTCTTTTCATGCCCAACCACCACATTTTTTCCTTCTACTGACACCTTGAGGATGTGGTATACATCCTCAATGGTGATAGTAGAATCCCTAGTCGATAGCTGGAAGGTCCCCCTATCAGAATCCCATCTCTATCAATGATGAGAGATACCTATCATCTGCCCTCACAACATCCAACCTTGCCACCCCCTCCAAGCCCACCTTCCCCAAAAGCTCCCAATCCCCATTTGTGAGATTCTTCCTCATACTGAAAATAAGAGGAGAGAAGTGATGTTGAGGCTCTATCTCCCTCAACTATAGCAACAAACATTTTTCTATTTTTAATACCATTTCAAAAAAATGTTTTACACAAAATACAAAGTGTTTCTAAATATTACCAGAGCAAATTGTACCTCAACTCCACCAGCAACATTTGATCCCTCCACCACCATAACTTATGCACAAATTTCCACTAGCCTCGCTTAACTCACCAAAATCCACTCCACTCCTTAGACACAACTTCTCAAAGTCATAAATGCACAAGTGAGCCTCATAATTCACTTAGAAATTATAGCTTTCCTTAATGCATTTAGGTGTAGGCCTATGCCTGCAGTCCACAAACTTGCCTACGCAATTGCAGGCACACCCAGGCACACCTGGGCACCTACGGGATGTTGTAGGCGTAGCTGGGTTCTTGGAGCCAAAAAGGAATGAAGACAAAATTGATCAAAATAGTAGCTTACCTCCTCCAAATTGCACCAAATTTCACCAACACATCATGCACATCATAAAATCAGATTTTGTGAAAACGTAAATAGTTTTGCATGCATAATTTTTGAGAACAAACCAAATATTCAAAATACACAAATCAAGTCACAAAATGCATCAAATAAATCCAAATTTTCACAAAACCAACATTCGACTATTTTGCATCATATTCTTCATCATCCAACACAATTTCACAAAAATTGGAGTTGATTTGATAGATAAATCTCTTATTTTCATGGAAAATGAATCACTAAAAAAAAGGACAAAATACAAATCAAACATCAATCAACTCTACATTTAGCGAAATAACAACATTAAATTATCCAATATTCTTCCATCACTATCTCTCAAGAAATCCATCATGTCATGCAACATTTTTCAAAAATCACCTACAAATTCACGTGAACCTCATATCTAATGGTCTATTCTATTTACTTGGTGATTACAGTGATTTGCATCCATGCAATTCGATAAGATGAATAGCCTACCATAGGGACAATTGACCATGATCATCATCAATTATCTCATTGTCAAAGATCACAATCACATTGGGTACTTCATATTTTGAAGTGAAACATTTCCAAGAACAATTTGCATAACTGCTGTCATTGATGGCCTAGTTCGTGAGGCTTAACACATGAACAAACACTCTTATTTCATAATTTTATTCAAAAACCTAATGATAGGCACTAGCTAGGATGATTGGTTACAATTGTAGGAATTATTAGAATAGTCACTAGCAGGCCATCCATGATTCTTTTTATTTTTATCTGCATCATCATACTTGCATATCAATGGCATCAAAGAGCACACTATTCAACAACATCGAATCACCTCAAAATTTGGGGCAACCAAAATATTGATTTTGATCCTCCTACAATGGGATACATCTTACATGATCATGACATCTACACTTGACAAAATATCCTTTCAACCATTGGGGCAAAAATGGTATCACATTTTACATCATTCATATAGTCCACAATCACATGGTATTTTACACCAAACCCCTTTCCACCGTTGGGGTAAAAATAGTGTCACATTTTATATCATTTATATCATCCACAATCACATGGTATTTTACACCAACTCCCTTTCCACCGTTGGGGTAAAAATGGTATCATATTTTACATCATTCATATAATCCATAATCACATGGTATTTTACACCAACCCCCTTTCCACCATTGGGGCAAAAAATGGTATCACATTTTACATCATTCATATCATCCACATTACATCACATTTTGCACCATCTCCCTTCTCACTGATGGGGAAAAAATGATACCATATAATTCATAATTTGCACAAATTTTTCAATTGGCTCATGAGATTCATTCGTAACTCATTCGTCAATTGAGGGGGTAAGCTACGCAAAATTCCCAAAAAAAAAAATTATTCTTTTGTCTTCAACATTGAGTGCTCAAATAATACGATAGAGAGAAGCTACTTTTGTGCCCATAACCCAAGCAGGTGTCTCATATTTTTACACCATATTCTGCTTCACGTAACATGGCACAAAAAGGGGCATCTGTAGACACCAAATCCTAGCCATTAATCCTTCATCCTAACCATACCACCACCCACTTATCCACCTTAGCCCTTTCCCGCCACTCATTTAGCCATTTCATATATTTCCCACCTTCAAAAGGCCCCCTTTAGCCCTTTCCCACCACTTTCTGACCCCTTTGGACGTAATTAATATTTATTTTATAATATTTATATCTAATATAATATTTTAGTATTATATTTTAATATATTTATTATAAAATATATATATTTAAACCCAATTAACCTTAGCCGTCCAATTTAGTCTAATCTCATCCATCCATATTCATTAATCAATGCCACACTTAAAGTACAATCTCAACATTAGGATTTGATTTAATCTTCGCCACAAAATCAAAAGTGTTGGGCTAAAATCCTAAGAAAACTCTAGGTTGGATTATAAGTAAGGGCATTTAAAATTCTCAAACCCTAGAATGTTCTGGCCCTTAGAGAGATTGTTGAAGAAGCCCTTGTGAAGTAGAAGGTTGTAGAGCCCTAAAGATCCCAATGGTTGAATCCACTTGTGAGAGTTGACTCAAACCCTAGCTTGTCATAGACATTCCTCCATTCCAACCACTTCCACATCCATCCTCCATCACCGCCGCAATCCCCTCATTTTTTGCATCCTTCACACCCCATGATATGCTTTGGAAGATTAAACCCTCACCCATAGGCACCTTCCAGAGCTTTCCAGGCTCACTGCAGAGCCTACCAAGTGCTCACTAGAGCCTGCCATATCACGCAGGTGCACTCTAGATCTTGCCAAGCAAACATGATACCATTGTGAAATTTTACCAATTAGATCTAGGCCCCATTGTGAAAAGGACCAAATGCTTTGTATAGGCTATAAAGCTTGTGATGGTATTTGAGTTAAATTGGCATGTTCTTGACATTGCTTACAATTTTTGACATAGTTGCAATAGTCATGTTCTATTGTGGGCCAATAATAACCCATGTTTAACAAACACTTTGCAATGGCCATCCCACTAAGATGACCAACACAAGTATCATCATGGGACTCAATTATGGATTTTTGAGCCTCACTATTTTTGAGACAATGAAGAAGGATTTCATCATAACCACGTTTATACAACATGTCCCCTAAGAGAACAAAATAGGCTACTTTTTTCTTAAAAGAGCATTTGGCAGATCGAGACATATCATATGGGAGTGTTTCAAATTTTAGAAAGGCTACTATTTGTCTTGAATAAGAATCATATGGTTTCAAATGAATAAAGAAAATGTTTTTTTCATCCTTAGGATTAGTACAAAAAATGGTTGGTTTGGAGATTGTGGAGATTATTAGGGGTTGTACGTCTCCTAAGTTGTCTTTCAAAATCAATGATCCTAGAGAGGCCATTGCATCTGCAAATCTATTAGTCGAACAAGGTAAGTTATCGATTTCATACCATTCAAATTTTGAGAGTAATTTCAGTGCCACTTCATGATAAATCTTAATGGTAGGTTATTCGCATTGGTATTCTATGGTTACTTGTTTAACAACAAGTTGAGAATCCCCAAATATTCTGATACACTTGATACCCATAGTTATTGTTGATTGAAGACCTAATATTAGGGCTTCGTACTCTGTAGTGTTATTTGTGCATGAGAAATATAACTTGAATGATAAAGGGATGGGAATCCCCTAGGGTGTATGAAAGAAAACTCTAGCACCTTGACCTTTCTCGCACTTAGATCCGTTAAAAAATAAGGTGATGTCGATGTCTTCCTCTAGAATGACATCTTCTAGTTTAGTGTTAGAAAATTTTGAATCATCTAGGAGCTCTATAATCAAAGGATGATCACTAGGTAGTGGAGCTTCCACAAGTTGATCAGCTATAACTTGACCTTTAATGGATTTTTGGCTGATAAATTCGAGATCAAATTCTATAAGGAGAATTATCCATTTGACAGTATGAGTGTTATTGTAAGTGCGAGACATCATATAACACAAAGGATTTTCTCTAGCTATGACATAATTTGTATGGCTAAGCATATAATTTCAAAGTTTCTTAGTGGTAAAAACCATTGCTAAGCACAACTTCTCTACGTAAGCGTATCGGGTTTCATAACTTACCAATGTTTGACCAATGTAATAAACATCTTGCTCTCAATTTTGTTCATTTTTTTATGCAATTATTATTCCTAAAGTAGAGTCCATTGCTGAAACATAAAGGTAGAAAGGGACCCTTGGACGAGGGGAAGTTAAGACCGGCAGAGAAGCTAAATATTGCTTGATATCATCAAAGGCTTTTTGACATTCATCTGTCCATGAAAATGACACCCCCTTTTGTAGGAGGTAATTGAATGGCCTACATTTATCAAAAAGTTATACAATAAAATGTTAGATTAATTGAATCTTTCCTTTTAAACTATGTAGTTCCATAATTTTAGTTGGGGGAGGCATCTCCATGATGGCCTTGACTTTGTTTGGGTCCACTTCAATGCCTATTTTGGAGATAATGAATCCTAAAAGTTTACTTGAGGTAACACCAAAGACACACTTTTTGGAATTTAACCTCACCTTATGTTCTAGAAGTTGGTCAAAAATATTTTCTAATACACTAATGTGCTCTTGTCGAGTTTTAGATTTATCCAAGAGATTGTCCACATAGTCCTTGATAATCTTATGCATGTAATCATGGAATATGTAATTCATGGCTCGTTGATAAGTAGCTCGTACATTTTTAAGGCCAAAGGGCATAACCTTGTAATAAAAGGTCCCCCAAGGTGTTGTGAATGCTGTTTTGTGTTGATCATCAAGATTTATGCAAATTTGGTTGTATCCTAAAAAATCATCCATGAGGGAAAGTATTTCATGGCCAGTGCAGGTATCAACAAGAGTATAAATGTTTGAGAGAGAAAAGTCATCCTTAGGACATGCCTTATTAATATCTCAAAATTTAGTGCAAACACATATCGACCTGTTAGGTTTACGAATGGGTACCATGTTTGAAAGCCACTCAGGATAGTCAGTAGGAACAATGAAATTGACATCTAGAATCTTTTGAAGTTCTTTGACTAAGAGGGCCATGGTAGGATGCATCCTTCGAAGCTTTTGTTTGACCGATTTGGCATTGGGATGTAAGGTGAGATTATGGAACACAAAATTAGGGTCAAGACTACGCATATTCTTTTAGGACCATCCAAACATATATTTCTTCCTCTTGAAGAGAGCGATGAATTTCTCTTGTTCATCGGATGATAGACTTTGTCCAAGCTTAACAATTTACAGATTTTTAGGATCTAAACTAAGGTTCAATTTGATAGTATCTTCAATAGACATATGTGAACCTTCCTCAAGTTGATGTGATGTGGGAATAATATGAATGTCGTCTAAGATGTCATCCAACTCTTCCTACTTGTCACTATCTAATTTTATCTAAAAAACCTCAGGATCCTTGGCAAAAAATGGAGGTGAAGGTGGAGGTGACGGAGGAATGCAGTTGGTAGAAGCCCATATCAATTTCTCAGATAGGATGAAATTTGAAAAGGAGGGTGGGGAAGAAATCCGGTCCATGTCAACAAGGCTTATGTCAATTGGAATTGGTTTAGCCAAATTGTACGGATTGCGGAGTGGGGTGAATAAGTCAATAGGACTCATACTGACTTATAGGCCAAAAGGTGAGATGGCTTGGACAAATGAATGGGTGGGATGATTGGATTTGAACCGATGTTGAGTCTTGCTAACCTTGTATAGTAGCAACAAACATGAAATAAAATTCTATGTACATGTAAAGAAAAGTTTTTTTTGATTTTTTTTTTGAATATTTTTGGTTTTTTTTAATTTTTTAATTTTTTATATATATACATATGTTACAAATTTTTGATTTGGCTGGATGACTCAATGGAATTCATGTGGGAGGTGGTTCACCAAGTGGGTCAACTTGTTCTTGTGGAAGAAGCAAGTGAAATATGAGCTGGTGGATGGGGAACATTTTAAGGTAAAACTCATCCTGTTGGGTAAGGGGAAAAATTGGCTAAAATTCCTCTTCAGAGTCGTTAGAAGCATTTGAAATTACCTCAAAATCTTCATAACTTTTCTCATCAAAATATAGGATTTGGTAGGAAAAATTGAGGGGGTCATCCTCATTTACTTTATCGATGCTAAGCTCTTGAAGGGCTTGCTCAAGATAGGAGGTTGATGGAAAAGGATGGATTTTGTCATCTTCATCATTGATGCTAAGCCTTTTGAAAGCATGCTCAAGATAATTCATGGATGAAAGTGGGATGTAGCCTAAGCCTAAATGATCATGTGCTCCTTGATATGGAACATCTAGGATATCATGCATCACTTATTCATGGGAACCTAGACCTTGACCTTGCATATTAACCATGTTGAAGTAAAGGTATGGAAATCCTACCATATTATTTATGTTGGCCTATCTTGGTTCTTTAGGTTCATTGGGTGGGTTTATCCCAATTGAGGAATCTAACCCTCCATAAACAAATTTGATGTTTTTTGGATCTAAATTCATGTCGTACATAATACCTATGGCTAAAGTACGGTCACACGGGTGGCCAAAATCCTTGGTAATGGGAATGGCTAGGGGTGTGATGGTGATGTCTTGGACCACGTATTCATCAATACTAGGATTAATTATGTGTAATTCAACTTGGGTTGATGTGGCAGATGACGTGGGTATGGATGATGCAATATTGGCTGTGGTTGTGGTTGTTGGTGGTGAATTAAATATTTCACAATCCAAAAGTTTGACTTGTGAAACATCTACTGCTGGAGTAGGGTTGGATGATGGCATGAAATTAGATGAAGGTGTATGAGGTATTTATGAATAATTATAAATGGTTGTGGAAGAAGATATGGTCAAGGTGTATGATGTGACAATGGTGGATTGATTTTTACCACATGTACAAGAAGAAATGGATGATTTAGGAGGTTCGGTGATGGGTAACTCCTCAAGAATAGGAGCTTTAGAAGAATATGTGAATGGATTAGAAGAATATGGATGAGAAGATGAAGAAGGTAGATTAGATGAAGATGGGGATAAAAATAAATGAGTGGAAGGCAACATGGATTCATAAGGGTTTGAAATGAAATTGCAATACTTAAAAGGTTCTACATTTGCGGGGATGCAATGGACTTGTCCATCATGAACTTATTTTAAGCATTGATGGAGTATTGAAGGAACACATTTCATTTCCCTCATCCAGGGTCTACCAAGGAGTACATTGTATGCCATGGTTCCTTCCAAGATGTGAAACATTGTGTGCAATATTCTGGCCCCTACTTCAATAGGTAAAACAATAGTGCCAGTTGTGGTACACAAAGCATCGTTAAATGCTTTGAAGGTGAATGATGACTTGGAAATGTGGGAAGGTGGTAGCTTGAGGTGGTGATGGGCAATGGTAGTGATGATGTTAATGGATAAGCCGATATCTATTAGGACTCTTTTAAATGGCTATTTTATCAAGGCCATGATATGCAATGGAGGATCCACAAATTTTGAGGTTATTGACTTAATTTTAAAGTCGTAAAAGGTGATGGATGGTTCCATGCATGTCCTAACACTCCCTACAAAAATGTTGAAGGAATTAGAGTCTTGGTATTCTAATTCAATAGACTTAAGGATCTCCATCAAAGCTTCTATATGCCTAGGTGATTTTTGTATAAGCTCATATATAGATAATTTAGCTGATGCCATTTTCAAGCTAGTAGTCAACCGACTACTTAAGGTTACCACTAGCCTTATAGGGTGATGGATGGACTGATTTGGTGGATTGGATAGAGTGATTAGCGAGGATGGATTTGATGATGTTTGGATGGGTGGTGGATTTGAAGGTTGTACATTTTTTTGATTTTGCCTTTGCCCTCTTGTGACTACATGGACTGCTCCTACAAAATTTTGGTATTGTTGAACATGGTTAACTTGGTTAGGAGGTGTTTTATGGTTGTTACCTCCTACAATAGTTTGGGCATATCCATGGTTGGGCAAAGGTGTCTAAAAAATTTCCAAAATTTGATTTTGTGGAGCTAAAGGATTACCCACATTGATGGCTCCCAACTCTATAAGGTCTTGGACAACGTTTTTAAAAACATAGCAAGAGTTGATGTCATGACCATTTTGCCTATGATATGAGAAAAATAGGTGTTCTCTATAATTCTTGGAACATTTTGTGGGGTCATCAGACCTGAATTTAGGTAAGGCTAAATTTTTTTTTTCGTACAACCTTTAGAAAAGGGAAGAATATGACTTCGTTAAGGGAGTGTATTGGCATTGAGGTTAGGTGTATTGGTAGCAAGGAGGTTGTTCCACAACTATCACTGTGTTTTGCATAGTTGGTGCTTGTGTGACTGATGGAACTGCATGATAAGAAATTGGTTGTTGCACTGAGCCATTGTAGGTTGGCTCATCACCACTTGATTAACTTGATTGGGTGTATTAGTCATCAAGGCTTGTGATGATTTATTTTTTCCAAATTGATTATTTTGGTATTGGCCCTTATTTTTCCATTCTTTCTTCTTAGGATTGATGAAGCCCTCTTGGATTTTGATTTCATTAATTATGCTAGCTTGTGCTAAATATTCTTAAAATGTGTGATAAGTATTAAGCTAAAGCATCCAATAGATGGGTTTTAAGCAACTCTTGGTGAATAATTTGATAATTTCTTCCATTGGTAGGAGCTTTGTTTCATGTTGATGATGGCGTTAGACACTAGTGGGTTCTTGGAAGGCTCTGGTGTGAACTTGATAGACTCTGGAATACACCTACGGGATATGGTAGGCTCTGGAAAGTGCTTTGCAGGCTCTTCAGCGAGCCTGGCAAGCTCTAGAAGGTGTTTGCAGGTGAGGGTTTAATCTACAAAAGCATATTATGAGGGTACAAAGGATGTGGTCGATGGACGATAATGGTGATGACAGAGAATGGATGGGAAAGTGGTTGGAATGATGGAAGTCCTATGGCAAGCTAGGGTTTGAGTTTTCTCTCTCAAGTATATTCAATCTATGGGATATTAAGGGCTTTACAATATTTTGATTCATAAGGGTTTCTTCAACAATCTCTCCAAGGGTGAAAACATTCCATGGTTTGAGCATTTGCAAATTCCTTTTCTTATAATCCAACCTAGGGTTTTCTTAGGGTTTTAGCCTAACACTTTTGATCGTGTTGCTAAGATTAAATCAAATTCTAAGGCTAAGATTGTACTTTAAGTGTGGCATGGATTAATGAATATGGATGGCTGAGATTAGACTAAATCGGATGGCTCAGGTTAATTGGGTTTAAATATATATTTTATAATAAATATATTAAAATATAATAATAAAATATTATATTAAATATAAAAAATATAAAATAAATATAAATTAAGTCCAAAGGGGTCAGAAATTGGGCCTTTTGAAGGCAGGAAGGGCATGAAATGGTTAAATGAGTGGTGGGAAAGGGCTAAGGTGGACAAGTGGGTGATGAGATGGTTAGGATGAAGGATTAATGGCTAGGATTTGGAGTCTACAAATACCCCTTTTTGTACCATATTGCATGAAGTGCAATATGGTGTAAGAATACAAGACACCTGCTTGGGTTATGGGCACAGAAGAAGATTCTCTCTATTGTAGGATTTGATCATTCAATGTTGAAGACAAAAGAACAAAGTTCTTTTTTTTATTGCAATTTTGCGTAGCTTACCCCTCAATTTGTGAATGAGTTATGAATGAATCTCATGAGACAATTGAAAAATTTGTGCAAATGATGAATGATGTACCATTTTTGCCCCAATGGTGAGAAGGGGGATGGTGCAAAATGTGATGTGATGCGGATGATATGAATGATGTAAAATGTGATACCATTTTTACCCCAATGGTGGAAAGGGGGTTGGTGTAAAATACCATGTTATTGTGGATGATATGAATGATGTAAAATGTGATATTATTTTTTCCCCAATGGTGGAAAGGAAATTGGTGTAAAATACCATGTGATTGTGGACGATATGAATGATGTAAAATATGATATCATTTTTGCCCCAATAGTGGAAAGGGTATTGGTGTAAAATACCATGTGATTGTGGATGATATGAATGATGTAAAATGTGATACCATTTTTTCCCCAACGGTTGAAATGGGATTTTGTCAAGTGTAGATGTCATGATCATGTAAGATGTATCTCGTCGTGGGAGGATCAAAATCAATATTTTGGTTGCCCCAAATTTGGGGGTGATTCGATGCTGTTGAATAGTGTGCTCTATGATGCCATTGATATACAAGTATAATGATGCAGATAAAAATAAAAAGAATTGTGGATGGACTGCTAGTGACTGTTATGATAATTTCCATAATTGGAACAAATAATCCTAGCTAGTGCCTATCATTAGGTTTTTCAATAAAATGATGAAATAAGAGTGTTTGTTCATGTGGTAAGCCTCATGAACTAGGCCATCAATGACAACAGTTATGCAAATTTTTCTTGGAAATGTTTCACTCCAAAATGTGAAGTACCCAATGTGATTGTGATATTTGATAATAATATAATTTATGATGATATGGTCAAGTGTCCCTATGGTAGGCTATTCATATTACTGAATTGCATGGATGCACATCATTGCAATCACCAAGTAGATAGAATAGACCACTAGATACGAGGTTCACTTGAATTTGTAGGTGATTTTTGACAAATATTGCATGAAATGATGGATGGCTTGAGAGATAGTGATGGAAGAATGTTGGATGAATTAATATTGTGATTTTGCTAAATGTAGAGTTGATTGATGCTTGATTTGTATTTTGTCCTTTTTTTTGTGATTCATTTTCCATGAAAATAATAGATTTATCGGTCAAATAAACTCCAATTTTTGTGAAATTATGTTGGATGATGAAGAATGTGATGAAGAATAGTGGGATGTTAGTTTTGTGAAAATTTGGATTTATTTGATGCATTTTGTGACTCAATTTGTGCATTTTGAATATTTAAATTTTCTTAAAAATTATGAATGGAAAATGATTTCTATTTTCACAAAACCCGATTTTATGATGTACACAATGTGTGGGTGAAATTTGGTGTAGTTTGGAGGAGGTAAGATACTATTTTGATCAATTTTGTCTAAACACCAATGCTTTACCTCACCTTCATGACAAGTTCATGGCTAAATGGTTATGTCCATACATAATCACTCAAAAAGTGGGTAATGGTACATATAGACTTACCAATTTAGAGGGATTTGAGGAACCCGAACCAATTAATTTCATCCATTTAAAGGCATTTTATTATTAATATGATGTTATATATGTGTATATATACATGGCTAAAAAAAAACCAACAAAAACCATTCACATAGGCATGTTCCAATCGCATACATATTTCATTGTCATATAGGTATTTTTAGAATGCATTTTTCACATTGCATTCATACATACTAAATTTTTACAATTGCACTTACATCTATTGCAAACACATTCCATTGTATTTTACATCCCACATGCATTCCATTGCATTATTTAATATTGCATATTGCATTTATCCCATCCCATGTTCAATGATCATTTATAGTGGTGATGATATGGCTAAAATAAAAAAGTAAAGTTTCCACAACTAGGGTACCTATTTGGGAGAATTTAGCAATGCCCTCCAATAATCCAATTTTTCCAAAGTTACAAAAAGCTAAAATTTTCACTCACACAACCACTACTAGTGTGTTTAGCAGCATCTAGAAAGATGTCCAATTTTCTTTAGGACAAAAGCACTTTTCTCACATTAAGAAAGTCTTGAGTATTTTCAACTAATTCCAAAAGCAATATTGCACCTATTATATCACCGACCTGCCCATGATCATGTTGGATCAGGCCTACTTGACTACCCTGGCCCACAAGTGGGATCCCAGGACCAACACCTTCCACCTTCCTACCGGTGAGATGACCATTACGCTAGGAGGATGTCTACAGGATTTTTAGGATCCCTTTTGATGGAGTGCCCATTGTCTCTTCCCCTACTAATACCCGAGATGTAGTGTTTGCGAGGGTCTTTGGGAGACATGTCGTTGCTACCTTCAAGGATACTCATTCTGGTGGGATTTCTATTACTCGATGGTACCAGGAGGATGTCTTTTCTCGACTTGCATGTCGTGTTGTTGATGGTCATCTACAACATCCTCATACCTGATTACTCTAGATTGAGGTTCCCATGGAACCTCTTGGTGATGGTGCAGGATTTGATTGATAGTGAGGAGCCTATTATCTATGCTTGGGGAGTGCACTATTGGTGTAGTGCTATGATGAGTTATACCACATTCAATGCTATGGATGGGCCAGTATTACTTGTAGCTTGCTCCTCCAGATCTGGGGATGGGAGCATATTAAGATTGATCACCCAATAGGACTTCTAGTGGAGATTATTACACTAGATGATGATGTCTAGTGTTATGGATCTAGGTGGCCTAGAGCACTCGAGGAGTGCAAGAGTTAGCCTTTTGTAGGGGAGATTTCCCACTACATGACATCCTTGACTGGTTTGTGGGCTATTGATATCATTTGGAGGCCTTACCATGAGTGCCCTACTTGGGAGGATCCGACTAGCTTCATAGTGAGGACTCAACATGATCGATGGTTGATCGGTCACAAGGATGGCATTAGAGAGTTCTTCTACTACTCTAGGGTGCTCTGATAGTTTGGCATTCAGTAGGATGTCCCCCTTGAGCCAGTTGTCTATCATTGGATTATCGTAGAGAGGAACCTTCCACCACCATGAGTTACAGTAGTGCTAGAGGAGGATGACCCTCCTATAGTTGATCCTGGTGTGGTTGATGTTGGGGTCATAGAGGCGTACACCCACTGGTGGGGTACACGACTATGGCATGGTGGTGGCCACCTAGGGTGGTCTTTGGATGAGGCTGAGGCTGAGGATCCTGATGGGCATCGAGTGTAGGCTCGAATAGATGATTGGGGGTAGGTAGAGCAGTAGGAGTAGGTGGTAGAGGAGCTAGATATAGAGGAGCAGGTTGCCCTCGGAGGAGGAGGAGCTAGCTCTTGAGGAGTAGGAGTCTCCTCTCTGGGCTCAGCTGCACCAGGTTGAGGTTGAGCTACAGACATCCCAGATTTAGGTGCAATAGAGGGATGCCACTATTGTAGATCTTCAAAGATAGGTTGCCCAACTTACTACCAAGCGAGATGATGCTCGGAGCCAGATTGCACCACCTCCTATAGTGCCTCAAGGACCTGGTGGTCTAGATGTAGGTGCAGAGATCTAGCGCTTGCATGGATTGCTAGTAGATGATTTGGAGGAGTGCACCCGATATGCCTCCTACATCTTGGCATTGGAGCATGAGGTCAGGCTTCAAGGAGGTCATCTACCAGAGAGGCCTAGGGTAGGAGGGTCATAGAGGACCAATCAGAGCACTTCACGATAGTCATCAGCTCGGTCGAGCCACAGGACTAGGTCCCGGATAGAGCGGACTAGGGGTGCTAGTTCTATGCCACCTCCTAGAGGGGGAGGTGAGGGTAGAGGTGATACTAGTGGTGTAGGCCACTCTTGAGCATTGTGGCTCCTTAGATATTTTGTACCTCTTTTTGGGTGTAAGGTCAGCTGACCTACACAGTTGTAGCCTTATTGGCGATTTTTGTACCTACATGTACTTATTTGGACACACTTTTATATGATATCTAGACTTTGAGACTCATCATGTGTATCTTATGATTATGTTTTTATGTTTATGGATGCAGTATCATGATTTTATGTGATATGATGTGATGTGATGCTTTAGATGTTATGATGTGTATGTGTAGATGGACTACTTTATGATCTTATGCTATGTGGTTTACATGACTTATGCTTTATGATGTGTGGATGCTTAGATGGCATGATCTAGATGATGATGATGGATGCATATATGGATGCAATGCTTATTGTTAAATGCATGTTCAATTTTGATTTAATTGTATGCATTTAACTTATGTTGTTATGATATGGTAAATGAAATATGTGTAATGTATTATGTTGATGATCTAATGTGAATGAACTTGTATGCTTTAATCACTTAAAACATATGGTATGATGTGATATGAGTTTGACAATCTAATGGGTGACACCACATAATGTATAAAAATCATGAATAAATAATAATTCTCATAATAAGAATTAATTATTTAAACATCAAATGTGAGATGAGATGATGTAATATGTATGTATGATTTGATTGATGGTATGATTTGTTGCTATTAGAGGATTTTTGAGGTTTTCCATGAGACTCAAACACCCTAGTTGCTTCATCAAACGGTTGTATACTGATCATACAGAGCCTTTGAAGGATAAAGCTTTGTTATGCAGACCTAGATATTCATTATCCTTGTGTGTGCAAATGAATATATTAGATAGAACATAAGCATACCCTAGTGCTAGGTGGGATTCATTTAGCCCATTGTTGTATTGGGGATCCTCAAATGTTTATCTTGATCCTAAGTTGGACTCAGTTGGATTAGACCACTAGGCAATATAGGACACCTAAAGCTAGCTCTTCCACATGCAAACATTGGTCTGTACAAAAGCAAGATGCTAATGTGATAGACATATCATCGTGCGTAAGGATACCTTACGGCTCATTCATGCTGAGAATTCTAGGGATTCAAGTTCAATACTCCCTTATTTTCTTCATATTTATTTGGGATACTTGCTCATGATTTAGTGATGAAAATCACTGTTTATTTTGAATTTTGTTTTTCTTTTGAGCAAGGGATTTATGTAGTGATGATAATCACTATTTATTTTGTTTTTGAATTTTTCTTTGTTTGGGATTTTTGTAGTGATGATAATCACTTGTTTACTTTGTTTTGAATTTTGCTTTGTTCAAGATTTTGCTTGTTTTGATTAAAGCAAGGGATTTCTTTGGGTAGGGCTGAACTTGTCCTTTTGCCAATTCTCAACATTTTCGAACTGATCGCATAGGGGGATGAGCAAGATAAACTTTTTCACCTTAGGATACCTAATACCACTTCGTAGCGTTCATATTTCCCTTGTTTCAACTAGGATTTTAGTGTTTTGATTAGTGATAGGATTCTGAAATATACCAGGTGCTATCAAAACTAAACCTCACCTATCAAAATCTAAGATAACTTTCTACAAAGTTTGATAAAACCACTAGGTATGGCTGAGTGACCGAAAAACCCTAGTATATTCCTTATAGCAATAGGAGGGGTTGTGTTGAAAAACATAGTTACACACATGGGTGATGGATGATGATGGATTTTGAAGATGCATGATTGATGTACAAATGTGGTGTCATTTGTAAGATTGTAAACACAAATGTATCTAATGCAAATACCATGGATGGACATGCCTAATGCAATGTAACTATATGGATGCAAATGCGAATGCATAATGCAAATGTTTTTGTATTTTTGATGCTTTCAATTGTTTTTGATCTTTTGATTATTTTGAATGTTTTTGAATTTTTTAATTTTGAATTGTTTTTGTGCTTTTATGTTTATTTTTGACCAAAGGGCTTATGGTGCCTTTGGGGCTTTTGTGAATTGACCAAAGGGCTTTAAGATGCCTTTGGAGCTTTTTGTGATTTGACCAAGGGCTTAGATGCCTTTGGAGCTTTTGGTTTTGTGGGGGGTTGATGCTTTGGAGCCTTTTGTGATTGACCAAGTGGCTTTGAATGCCTTTGGAGCTTTTGTTGACCAAGGGTTTGTGTTTGGGTTTGGGGGTTGTGTTTGGTTGTTGACAAAGGGTTTAAGATGCCTTTGGAGATTTTTGATGATTTGACCAAAGGGCTTTAAGATGCCTTTGGAGCCTTTTTGTTTTTTATTTTAATGTTTTCTGATTTGTTTGGATTTTTATGATTTCTATTGTTTTTGAATATTTTGAAATTATTTGAATGTTTTTGATATTTTGTTGATTTATGTGTGAAATGCCTTTAGATGAATGATATTGAGAGGCTCTGGCTCCTCAACACCTTCTAGCATTGTTAGGTGATATGCCCTAGTCCCAATATTCTTCGAGATGATATAGGGACCTATCCAATTGGCCATAAATTTGTCTCGTAGATGCGATGGTAGATTTGAATTCTGTTGGTTCTCTTTAAGCACAAGATCCCCAACTTTAAAGTCTCTTAGGTGGACTCTATTGTTATAAGCTCATGTTAGATGATCCTGGTAAACGTGAAGGTGCTCAAGGGCATTGATGCATCATTCATCCAGAAGAGTCAATTGATCCAGGTGAGCTTGTCGTGCAGTGTCATCATTGATGAACTCTTTCAATGCGATGTGCAATGTTGGAATTTCCAACTCTAAGGGCATAATGGCCTCAATGCCATATACAAGCAAAAATGGTGTTGCCCTAGTGGGCATCCGTATGCTAGTCCTGTAAGCCCATAATGCTAAGGGTAATTGTAGATGCCAATCCTTATGATTTTCTTTCACCATCTTCTTTAAGATGGCTACTATTGTCTTGTTTGAGGCCTCTGCTTGCCCATTTTCCTACGGATAGTATGGTGTCATAAAACTATGTTGAATGTTGTATTTGGTTGTTAGAGCTCACACATTTTTGTTTTTGAATGATGGACCATTATCCGAGATTATCTTGAAGGGTACCCCAAAATGACAAATGATATTGTGAAGTATGAACTCCACAATCCGAGGACCAATTATCGAGGTTAAGGGGACCGCTTCCACCCATTTGGTGAAGTACTCAGTGGCCGTTAAGATGAACGTGTGTCGACCCAAATATGGGGGAGAAATATTTCCAATCAGATCGAAACCCCACTAAGAAAATGGCCAAGCCGCCTGAATGGGTTGTAAGGCCTGAGATGGCAAGTGCATCAAGTTTGCATGATGTTGACATTTAATGCATTTCTTGACATACTCACAACAATCCTTCTCCATGGTGGGCTAGTAATAGCCCATTCAAAGAATGCGCTTGACAATGGCCATGTCATTGAAGTGGCCACCACACGTACCATCATGAGCTTGCAAAATTACCCAAGCTGATTCTTGGGGCTCTAAGAAATGTAGGAGAACTCCATCATAGCTTCGATGATACAATATGCCTCCTAGAAAGACATATCTAGTCACTTTTTTCTTGAATGCTCATCTCTCGGCATGCGATAGTCCTTATGGGACAATTCCAAGCCTAAGGAAGTCTTGTAATTGGGATAGCCAATCTTGATAGGCTACAACCTCGATAGATAAGATGACTTGTTCCTCCTACAATTCAATTTGCATAAATGTATATTGAGAAACAACCTTGTGGTGAATAGTGGTACCATTCCCCATAGGACCTTGAGAGATCAAGGACCCCCAAGGTGCCTTCTTTAAGAAGTCTTTGGCTTTACAGAACCAGTCATGGTCTGGCTCTATATGGATCATGTTGACTGATTCCTTGTTATCAAAAGCCTCATGCTGGATCGCTGAATGCGAGAGCATTTTGACATGAATGGTAGTGAAATCGATAGATGGATTCTGAGGGATCAAGGATCCCAAATATGCCATGGTGTCTACAAATCTGTTTGATGAATGAGGGATTGCCTCGATGTCGTACCACTCTAATTTGGCTAGATATGTGTCAACAAGCTCCTTGTAAGCTTTCAGGATTGGATCTCGACATTGAAATAGTCCTTTGACCTGGTTGACTATGAGGAGGGAGTCACCAAAGATATTTAGCCTCTTGATTTTCATGGCGATGGTTGTTTGGAGACCCAAGATTAGGGCCTCGTATTCGGTGTTGTTATTGGTGCAAGGGAAGTCTAGCTTGAATGACAAGGGCATTGGAGCACCTTGTGGCATGAAAAAGATAATCCCTACACCACCTCCTTGCTCACACTTCGAACCATCAAAGAACAAAGTCATGTCCACTTCATTTTCTAGTTCTTCGGGTTTGGGTGCTTCTGATAGTGCAAAGACCGCATCATCAGGAAGCTCTATGGTAAGGGGCCTACTATTCTGGAGAGGCACCTCAGCCAACTGATCAGCTATGACTTATCCTTTGATGGACTTTTGGCTTATGAATTCCAAATCAAATTCTATCAATAGCATGATCCACTTTGTAGTACGTGTGTTATGATATGTCTTGCTCATCATATACTACAAAGGATTTTTCTTGGATATTACATATGTCGTATGGCTCAACATGTAGTGGTGCAATTTCTTGGTTGCAAAGACCACTGCTAAGCATAACTTTTCTACGTATGCATATCCAACTTTGTAGCTCACCAGGGTGTGGCTAATGTAATATATCACTTGCTCTTTGTCTTGCACATTCTTTTGAGCTAACATGGTGCCCAAAGCAAAATCTGTAGCGGATATATATAGCAGGAATGGCACGTCTGGCCTTGGTGGAGCTAGGACTAGTGGTGTTGCTAGGTACTCTTTGATCTCAGCAAAGGCTTGCTGACATTCTTCATCCCATTGGAATGGGACCCCCTTGTGTAGCAGTCGATTCATGGGTTGACATTTATCCGATAGTTGTGCGATAAATCACTTTATGGATGCTACTTTGCCCTGTAAGCTTCTTAGTTCTTTGATGTTTGTGGGTGGGGCCATTTCTAGGATAGCCTTTACCTTTGTTGGGTCTACCTCGATGCCTCATTTAGAAATGATGAATCCCAAGAGTTTTCTAGAAGTTACACCAAAGATGCATTTCTTGGGGTTCAACCTGACATTATGCTCAATCAGGCGATCGAAGACCTTTCTGAGGGTCTCAACATGCTCTTCTCATAGTAATGACTTGGCTAGCAAGTCATCAATGTAGTCTTCCAAGATCTTGTGCATGTAGTCATGGAAAATGTATGTCATAGCCCATTGATATGTGGCACCAACATTTTTAAGGCCAAATGGCATCACTTTGTAATAGAATGTCCCCCATGGAGTGGTGAACATGGTTTTATGCTAGTCTTTGGGTTTAATCTAAATCTGATTGTAACCAAAAAAACCATCCATTAGGGAGAGCATCTCATGACCTACAGTTGCATCTACAAGAGCATCTATGTTGGGCAATGAGAATGAATCCTTTGGGGTTGCCTTGTTGAGATCCCTGAAATCCATGCAAATGCGGACTCTTCCATTAGGTTTTCCTATGGGCACCATGTTTGATACCCACTCTGGATAGTCGATGGGAACAATAAAGACTACATCCAATAGTTTTTGCAACTCATTTTTAACCATCAAAGTGATGGTTGGATGCATCTTTCTAAGCTTTTGCTTGATCGGTTTCTTCATGGGGTCTAGCGATAGGTTGTGGACAACCAACTTTGGATCTAGCCCCGACATGTCTTTGTAGGTCCAAGCAAAGAGATTTGGTCTCTCTTTTAGTAGAGGAATTATGATGGCCTATTCTTCTGGAGATAAGATTTCTCCGAACTTGACTTTCTTTGGTTGAGAAGGATCATTGCTGATGTCCACCTCGAAAGTCTCCTCTATTGCCATATGTGACCCATCCTCAAGCTGGTGAGGAGTGGGGATTAAATGAATGTCATCTATTGGATTTATGGTTCCCACTAACTCAGGGTCGAGACCAGCATGATAGACATCATGTGCACAACCTGATGCAAAATGGAATGGTTGTAACATCTCTTCATTAGGGAAGAAATCCTCAGGCTCTAGGGGTGAATCAGCGTGATCCCAATCAATAGCATCTAAATTAAGACACAATGGTTTTTAGGATCTATTGGGTTATGGAGTGGAGTGGTCAAATCAATGGAGATCATGTTGATGGATGGAATGGAATCTCCAAGACCATGTGGGTGAAACTCTATATCCTGGGTGCACCCTCCATACTCACGATGAGGCTCTAGGGGCATAGGGATCTTAGGATCCGATCTATGAATAGATGAGATGATGGGATCATTAGGCAATAGCTGCTCTCTAAAGGTGGGTGGATTCGGGTTGACCATGCGATGAATGGCATCTAGGTTTACTGGTCTCCCTAGGAAGTGAATATTAGGATCTATGGCATGGAGTGCCACTTCTCTCTCCACAAGCAAATTGACTAGTTGTAAGTGTCGAGGTCCAAGATAAGCCATCTCGGTCTCATCCTCAAAGTCATCATCGCTTATCTAGAAGCCATTGGCATTGGTTTCTTGATCCTAGGATGGGCTGGTGGTTAACCTATTGATGCCCTAGATAGGCCATCTTAGTCTCATCTTCATAGTCATCATCACTTATGAAGAACCCATTGGCATTTGTCTCTGGCCCAACAATGTGGCTCGTATGTCTAGGCGTAGGTAGGCCATCTCTATTGAGTCCTCTGACTCATAGCCACTTTCATCTGACATGTATCCACCCTCATCCGAGATGTATTCACTCTCATCTGAGATGTACCCACTTTCTGTGGCCTATCCAAGTAAGGTTTTGCACATATCAAGGCCCATGGTAGGCCAGGCTGGTTCCATATTCATCCTCACTTGGAACATAATCATACTCCTCTCGCTCATAGCCATGCATTGGCTCCTCCTCCCATAGGATGGCTCCTGATGGGGGCACTTCAAGAGAGGATTCAGGGTGATACTGATCAGGTGGTGCGATATTGACCATCGACACCCACCCATCACCCAAATAGTTTCTACTGGGGGTTGATAGGGGTTCCATTCGATGTCCTCCTTGAACCCAATGCTTAATCTATCTAGGGCTACTTCCAAAGAGTCATCATGACCCCACATTTGATAGCCCAAACCACACCTATTAGTAGGTAGTTGGTACTATGGCTGGAATGGCAGTCGATGCCCTTGCTCATATAGGCCTAGGCCATAGCCTTGCCAGTGACACTACTCAAAGTACTTTAGAGCAAACTCTGGATTCGACAAGTAATGAAAATTCATGGTGAAAGGTTCATCCTCATCCCTTTCTAGATCAGGAGTAGTGTGGGCGTAATCTAGACCAACATATATGAAATTAGTCTGGTTGGGTGGAACCCCCAAGGGAACCACTATCCCTACTGGTAGATTTGGGACTCTTGGCCATCCCATGTCTTGTGCAGACTCAATGATTGGCATGAAAGTTATATTCTACACAAGATATTCACCTAGTGTTGTGTTGGCTAGGTGAATTGTCACCTACGGTGCAGATGATGTTGTTGATGATGTAGGTGAGGCAGGTTGAGGTACCTCCTTGACTATTTCTTGGGAATGCTCCTCCTCCATGGGAGTAGGGATTCCTATAGTTGCTATGGTTAGAAGTTCCTTGGGTCCTTCCTCCACTAGGGGTGCCTTCAACTTCTATTTATCCTTTACCTTATCTATAGAAGGCTTTTCAGAAGCGCTAGTAGCTTTGGATGTAGGAGGTGGTGCCAATGTGGATGGGTCACCTCGCACTGATCTGCTTTTGCTACCTGGCTACGTGGTTGGGGATGAGGGCCTTATGTACAAGTGCATTGATGGAAGGACAAAGTCCCCTAACAAGTCGACTTGATGCACGTACTTGAATGGCTCTTCATCGGATGGAACCACGTGAACTTGTCCCTCATGCACATACTTGACGCATTGGTGTAGGATTGAGGGCATGCACTGCATATCTCTAATCCAGGGATGCCCTAGAAGGATGTTATATTGCATCACCCCTTCTAACACATGACACATCATGGGGATGGTCTTATGTCCTACTTTTATAGGTAAAATGATTGTACCCACTGTGGAGCATAACGCATCATTGAAAGCCCTGAGCATGTAGGAAGTTGAGGATAATGTTGGACTTAGGGATCTTCAAGTGCCCTATAGCCTTGGTGGTGATGATGTTGATCGATGAGCTCGTATCGATCAGAACCCACTTGAATGGAATGTCATTGATTGATGCAATAATGTGTAGAGGTGGGTCTGCTAAGGTAGTAGGGACTGCCTTAATTTTATGATCATAAAAATGAATCATGGGCTCTTGGCACTATTGTACTTGCCCCACAAAATGTGTGAATGCATCTGGGTTCTAGGGCTGGAGCTCGATTGATCTCAAAATCTCCATTAAAGTCTCCCTATGCCTAGGGGACTATTGTATGAGCTCGTAAATGGATAACTTAGCTAGAGTCATTTGTAGATTTTGTTCTAGTCTACTCTGAACAGTCACCACAGGTCTCATTGGTGGACCTAGAGGGTTGTCATGCACCTATCTCTACCGAGGTGCAGCTAGGATATTGATGGGAGCCATTGGAGGCTGTGGTTGCCCATATCTCTAACTCCTGGTTGCCACATTAACCAACTCGACCATTCTGATGCACCCCTGAATGGGTGGCTCGACCCGAACTTGGTTAACTTGGGGACCCTGATCTCTAGGGGCCTCGTGATTGGGCAATGGGTTCCTAAATATCCCCATGTCTCTATTGTTGGGAGCTAGCAGGTTGTCAACTCTGAGCTCTCCCTTTTCAATCATGTTTTGTACAACATTCTTGAATCCGATGCAATTCTCGATATCATGCCCCTGTATCCTATGATAGGGGTAGTATTGATCTTCCTTGTATCCCCTTGGCTTGGGATGATTAGGGTCAAGAAGTTGTATGTCAGGAAACCTTATCCTCTGTGCCTCATTCAGTTGATTAAACATCGATTGCATTGATTCATTCAGAGGCATGTAATAATGAGGTGGCCGTCTTTCCTTGTTCTGGCCCTGGTTGTTCTTAGGATCATAGTTGGCCGATGGAGGGTGAGCCTGATAATTTTGGGGTTGTTGTCCATTCCCCTCCTTTGGTGTGGCCAATACAACTTGATTAACTTGAGCAGGCTTGGCCTGCTTCTGCTTGTTCTTATTATTCTGATTGTTCTTGCTCCACTCTTTCTTGTTGCGGAGCTTAAGGTCTCCCTCATCGACCTTAATGTCTTCAATGAGCTTGGCTTGAGCCAAGGCTTCTTCGAATGATTCATATTGCTGCAGCTACAATAGTAGGGAGATGTGCTTTGCACAGCTCTTTGTGAACATCTAGACAAGTTCCTCTGTGGGGATGGAGAATGATAGTTTTGCCATGATTTTTCTCCATCTATCCCCATAGTCCATCACTGGCTCATCATCATATTGTTTCAAGTTGGCCAGATCAGATAGGTTCACCTTCTTCTTGGCTCCGAAGGAGAACCATTCAAGGAACGCATTCACCAGTTGCTCAAAATTGGTGATGCTATGCTTGGGCAACTGGTTGAACCATTGTGTTGCCATGCCCAAGAATATCATGATGAATGTCCTTAGCATTAGGGCATCATTCTTCTCAAGGTGGAAGCACACATTCATGAAGTTGGTCATGTGTTCTTGCATGTCTCCCTCCCCCTTAAACTTGTCTAACCTAGGCATCTCAAAGTGCCTAGGATATGCTGGACTTGGGACTGAGGGGCACAGAGGCTAGTTGTGAATCTTGCTCAATGTCGGCTTCTATCCGCTTGTGTCCTATTTCTCGAGAGACTTGACTCTCTCGGTGAGTGTTTGGTATACCTTCGAGGAAATAATCTCATGTTCCTAAAGGTTTGCTCATGGTGGTAAAGGAGGTAGCCCTATGTTGGCCCAATTTGGGCATCTATACTCATCTCCTATAACCATGGATGGAGGTTCAGGATATGTTTGTTCCTGGTCTTCCATCCCTACCCTTTCCTCATTGAATTGTGTTTGTTTGAGGTCCAGGTGTTGTTGATGTTGTGAAGTATGGTGAGCACGCTCATTTTCTAGCCTAGTGCTTCTCTCCTATTGAGAATCGACATGTCTCTCATGTCGGTATCTCTCACCACCTATGTGCGCATCTATTCGAGCTAGCCTCTCTGCTAGCTCCTCATGCTCAACTCTTTCTTCTCTTGAGCGTTGTTCTTGTAGGTGTAGGTGCCTCTTCCTTCGCTCTTCTTGCTCAAGAGCTTCTACACGCTCTCGCTCGATGTGTAGCACTTCCTCTAACCTACGTATTTGGTCAGAATGACCTGCTACTAAAGGCTCATGTCTTTCTAACTCCATGTGAGGAGTTCTAATGCTTAGGCCCTTTGGGGAGGCTCCCATTGTGTGCTTGCCTTTGTCCACTAGGGCGACCTGCTCTATGTACTATGTTATGGGTTGAGTACCCTCATGATCTGAAGTAGTGTATGTGCTACGGGGTCGCTTTGAAGCTTCCCCTGGTTCATTGGTGCATCTAGTGGCTACGCTGCATGAACTTCCTAAAGCAGAATGTTCGGTAGTAATACTTCTAGGAGCTGGCCTTGAGGGAACTCGATCCAACCCATCAAGTTGTTGGGTTCTCCACGGCTGATCCTGTAGAGTCCCATTGGCACCAATGAGCTCATAGTCTAAGGGTACCCTCCCATCTATAGGGAGGCTGTAGGATGTCTTGGGTCTATGACTGGGCGTAGCCCTATGGTCTTACCCCTTAGTGGGTGGATCTGTCCTATGTGTATCTTGTGAAGCTTGGGGTCTTGTAACCCCTGCATGCCTACGCGATGATGGGGGCCTTGATGCCTCCTCACTTTGACATGATGATGGAGGCCTTGAAGCCACCACATGTCTATGTAGCGACCCCGGGATGCACACACTGCTTTACTCTACTTGAAATATTATACCCAAGATGAAATGAAAGACCATGAAAAAGCATATAACATGAAAGTAACAAATATAGATATCTTTATTTGTATTGAAACTCGGTTACATGTTGGTCCCTCTTAGGGATACCCATTTTGATACAATGAATTACAAGTGAGGAAGAAGTCCCCTAGAAAGTGGTGGTGTGTTTTCACAAGCCTCCTGATTCTGCGCATGAAAATGTATGAGGGCTTACAGATGCCTCCTTCTCTAGGTCTGATTGCTAAAGGGATCCTCTTTCTCTCATATGTTGTAGCTTCTGTTCGATGAACCTATGGCCTTGTAAGCAATGAAACAACACATTCTTAGATGTCTGAGATTGCCTCCCTGAATGAGGTTTTCAACAATGAATATACTCAAATGAAAGCAAGTGCAAATGAAACTAATGCTATGAATGTGAATGAATGAAGTGATGCTATGATAATAATATGCTAAACAGAATAATGAAACTAATGTCTAAAACCCTAAGCTAGGCCTACGGGACACTATCCAATGATAGCAGCCACTAAAGTGAATCTCGTTCTCTTTGCTCCAAAGCTATGGATCAAACCTTGTATACAATGCTGAAATGGTGGTTTCTATGCTATCCAATTTGTCAAGGCTTCACCGTAAATGTGATATCCAAGGGAAACTCTCCAAGTCTTAAAATATTTCCTCCATGATCTAATGCATTCCTGTATCTCTGGATTGATTGATTATTTTTTTGGTGCTCTAAGCTTGCACCTTTTAAAGTGTGTGAAACCCTAAAGTCTATGCTCAAAACCCTAGGATTGAATCCCTCATGCTTAGTGAATTTTAGCATGAGAAGCTTTTTGTCTTTTCTATGTTTAAAGACTAGTTAACTAAAGTCTAAATTCAGACTGAAGTCTTCTATGTGATTGGTTGTGAAGGGGAATGCAAAGTTACTCTCGTTCACATTTATTGCATGCAGACTGCCATTTACACCTCTAATTAGGCATGTTTATCGATAAAATGCTTTTTATGGCTTAGCTACTATCATCTGCAGTGACTAAGATTTGGCCACTATCATCTATAGTGGCTAAGGTCTGGCCACTCTGAGCTTGAGTGGCTAATATCTGGCCACTCTGGACTTGAGTGACTAAGCTTGGATGGGCTCAGAATGCCCCAAATGGGTGGTGAAAACCACTTTTGATGCTTGGAAAGTCCAAGTTTATGTCTTATGATCTTATTAATGTGCCTATGTGAGTAGATCCCCTAAACATGACATGTTTTAGGTGTCTACAGATGCCCCTTTTTGTGATGCGCTTATGTGGAAAACACAATGCTGATAAAAAACGTAGATTGATCCATTTGTAGGGTGTATAATGATCAATGCTATGACCAACACCTGATGGACCAATCATGCAAGATGGTGCACATCCTTTGAATCATTGCCTCAACATTTAGAGGACTTAGCTCAGTTGCTTGGGTATGTTAAATTGCACTCTTTCCTCAAAATTAATCATGAAGCTTCAACTGCTACATCAGTTCCAACTGGTAGGAGAGCTACAATTGAAGATGTCATGTCTGCTTACATTCCTAGCAAACAAGGAAGATGTTGTGATTGTTGTATGCAATGATTCATAGGACGAACATAATTTTGATATGATCGAGTGATCTATTTTTTATTTTGACTATGATTATTTTAAATATTTGAACTACCTCCTCACATAGTGAATTAGTGAGAAAAAATACGATGAATAAAGCGACAAGTCGCTTGACAAATATGACTAACTTGGTTTCTTTCTAACATTTGTTATTTCAATGGGTGAACCCCCATCCAAGTGTGACTCCAACTCTTTATAATAATCATCCATAATTATCCCTAGGAGCAATATAGCAATTAAGAGCCTTCTTAGGGAGTTAGGATGAGTGATTCTATTTATGCTCATATTGTATCACTTTGGCTCAATGTTTTTGATTTCATAAGTGAACAAAGATGATTTTATCGCACCCATGGAGTAGTATGACCATTTTGGTCTTCTTAAAATTTGAAATGATGCATCATGGTTCCAAAATGAATGTTTTTGCCTCAAGTAGCCTTATGGTAACTTACTCATCTTATCAAGTTTCATGGAGTGTGAGTCGTTGCAATCACCAAGTTGATAGAGTAGGTAACTGAATATGAGGTCTGTTTGAGAATTTATTTTTATGCAATTTTTTTGTTATTCTGATCATTATGGTGATTATGAACCACAAAAATATGCTTATTTTATTTTTTTGGTTGCTTCTCTTGGAGGGAAACAACTTATTTTTTCTTAGGATCTTGGTCACTGTCAGGCCTAACGACCACCAAGTGCTTGGTCGTGGTCACTCCCATATTGGGCGACTACAATATGCAGGTCATTGATGTCAAAAGTGGCTAAGGCAATATAAAATATACCCTAGGGTTTTTGTCCTTTCACTTTGCCAGCTGTCAATTCTACTTTCTTGAGCTCTAAGGCAAAAGTGACTTCTGCAACTTGGAGTGTTTCTACAATTTGGAAGATCATGGCTATGTGGGGTGAGGCATCTTTGGGTGGAGGAGCCTAAGCTTCTTGACTCCCTCAAATCTTAACCCTGCTTGTTTATTTTTATTTTGGGTAAAATTGAACCACATTAAGTAATCGGTAATTAAACCCTATTAAGCTTGTTGGCAACGAATCAAAACCCATAATTAGGCTTAGTTTAGGTTTTTATGTTTTGGGCTTGTCCCAATTTTGTCTTTGTTTCTTTTGTTATATTTTTTGTATTTTTTGGCCTAGGTTTGACATGTTTACTTTGCTACCCATTGGCTGCTATCGATCAGAGTGGCCAGGAAGGCCTGCAACTTGGCTGCTATCACTGGTAGTGGCCAATTTGAATCCCAACAGTTGGAAAATTGACCATTGGGTCTTGGCTGCTATCAACTCCAATGATCGATTTATGACCACTGTAGGTGACAGCGACCAAGAACACTTAGTGAAATTTTTGATATTTTTGAAATTTTTTGGGTTGATTTATTGATTGTTTTGAATTTTTGATTTTTTTGATTAGGTGCAATTTTTTCCCTTTGCTTAGACTTAGAATAGCCTATCATATTTTGCACTGTTTGCATGTTTATTGTGAATTATGACTTAGATGCATTATAGTTATGATTAATTTTATTTTGTTGTTAGATTCTTACTACTCGAGCTCAGGATCTGAAGCTCATGAATACACTTTTGCCTCTCTTGTATGGCAATGATTGGGCTTGGCTCAAAGCCTGTGGACTACAGTATGTCACCAGACTACCCACAATTATGGTAGATCATGCCTACCTTATAGTTTTGTTCTATCGATTGGACCCTCGAACCAATACCTTCTACTTTCCTACCGACGATATGACCATCACGTCGAAAGATGTGTATAGGATATTTTGGATCCCCTTTTATGGAGTGGCCATCATCTCTTCGACCACTAATGATCAAACTATTGTTTTCACTCGGGTGTTCAGAGGGTGCTCTGCTCAGGCTCTCAAGGATACAAAATATATGGGAGTGTCCATATCGTAGTGGTATGATGCAGATGTCTTCTCTATGAGGCATGCAATTTTGTTGATAATCATCAGCAATATCTTGATTCTAGATTGCTCAGGTTTGAGGTTCCCATGGAACCTTTTGGTGATGGTTTAGGATTTTTTGGATAATGAGGAGCCTATCATCTATGCATGGGGTAGATCTTTGTTGGCTCAATGCTATGATGAGTTGCACCACATCTACTGGTGAGGTCGCATCGGCATTGCTTGCAGCTTGCATCTACAAGTTTGGGGATGGGAGCACATCAAGGTAGATAATCCCAAAGAGATTTCTCTTGTGATCATAGCTATGGAGGAGTGGATGTAGTGCTATTATACTAGATGGGATCAAGAGCACGAGCTATGCTAGGGGAGCTTCCCCACTATACTACTACTTTTACTAGGCTGAAGGTCGATGATGTCATGTGGTGACCATATCATGAGTGACTAGCTTGGGATTATCTTGCTAGTTTCACAACAAGAACGTGACATAAGTGGTGGCTCATCGACTACAATATTGGCATCTGGGAGTATTTATTCTACTCTTAAGTTCTTCATCAGTACAATCTATAGTAGGATGTGCCTCTGGTTTCATTTGTATACAGGCACATCACAATAGAGGGAGATATCCCCCTACCATGGAATACAGAGTTGTTAGATAAGGGGGATGCCCTAGTAGTTGACCTAGGAGTCACTGGTGCTCCACCTGAGGGTAGTATTTCCCAGAGGACCAAGAATCAGATAGATAGATTGGTAGGTTCACACCATTCGACCCATGACACCATCACAGGGGGAGGTGGCATTGGGAGAGGTGGTGCAGGAGGTTTAGGCCCTACATTTGATTGATGATGCTCTTAGTTTGTCATTTTTAAGGTCATATTGACCTATATGACTGTAGCCCTATGGGCATTTTTGTGTACCCATCTATTTGACACACACATTTATATGATATATTTATGTTTATGACTCATTATGTGTATCATTTATTGCTCATGTTTTTGTTGTTATTTTTTTTATGATGATACATGATGATGGTATTGTAGACACCAAATCGCAGCCACTAAACCTCCATCCTAACCATCCCACCACCCACTTGTCTTCCATTCCACCTTCCCGCCAATTATTTGGCCCAAATCCACCTTCCCGCCATTTCCTAGCCTAATTGGGGTTATTTTAATATTATTTTATAATATTTTATATTTTATATAATATTTTATTATATTTTAATATATTTATTATAAAATATATATAAATAAACTCAATTAACCTTAGCCGTCCGATTTCATTTAATCTCCACCATCCATTTTCATTAATCCATGTCACATTCAAAAAGTAATCTCAACCCTAGGATATGACTTAATCTTAGCCACACGATCAAAAGTGCAAGGCTAAAACCCTAAGAAAACCCTAGGTTGGATTATAAATAGGGTATTTTGCAAATACCCAAACCCTGGAACACTTGAACCCTTGAACTTGGAGATTAGATTTTGCATTCTGAAGTGATTATTGGTGAAGCCCTAGCATAGAATCCCGAAGATCTGAAGCCCTAGCCCATCGATAATACTTTTGCTATTCCAGCCATCATCCATCCATCCTCACTTTCTGCCACAACCTTCCTCCATCTGCCACTTTCATCGCCATCTCCTTGATCTACTTCTGCAGATTTACCCTACCCTACAGGCATTGTTCTGAGCTTGCGAAGCTCACTACAGAGCTTGCCAAGCGCCCTCCATAGCTAGCCCTATCTGCAGGTGCACCACAGAGCCTACCAAGCTCATTACAGAGCTTTCCAAGCACTCTCTAGAGCCTACCATATCCCTAGGTGCGAACCAGAGCCTGCAAAGCTCATGTCCGAGCCTGCCGTCATCAACGAACTACATTCTGAAGCTGCTGCATCAATAGATCTAAAATGCCATCTGCAATAACTGGTCAATACCAAGGTAATAGCAAGGTAAATCTTATTTGTGTGTATTTTATTTAGTAATTTGTTGATTCTGCATGCTCTTTTATTTTATTAGTAAACTAGGGTTTTATTAATGTCTGAGGGCCTCACACTGTGGAGCCCTCACAGGTATTACTAACTCTCTTTGTTTTATTTTGTGTATGCAGATCTACAAGTTCTACATTTTATTTGATGGCTGTTGAAGCTGGAGTGGCCCAATATTGGATATTCGAAGCCCACTCAACTTGTTGGGATCAAGAGCACACTCGAATCTGAAGACACTTCCATTGCTACTAGCTAGGGTTTCGGAGAACCCCAACATCATTGTAATCTATTGTATCAAATAGTTGTACTAAACAAGGATTGTAATAAAGGAGTTTATTGGCTCCCCCATCTTATTGAATATACATTCTTTTGTGCAATCTTTGTGTCTCATTGCATTATTTGATTTCTGCTATTTTATTTTAAGTGTCATGTTCTTGCATCTACAAATGGCGATCACGGTGGGACCCCACAAGGGTTTCATTATTTAGTAGATCTACCTTGCTAACTTAATTTTACTTCTATTTGTTGCAGAATTTTTAGAAGCGTAGAAGTCATCGATTTTGTCGCTAGGGTTTCTGAAGCATTCTACAGCACTTTCAGAGGTTACGCAGGCGTTCGATAGCATCTGCAGACAACCATAGGTGCTCTATTGCACCTACATAGGTGCTCTGCTACACTTGGAAGCATCTAAAGACAACCATAGGTGCTCTTATGTGCCTACATAGGTGCTCTACTATGCCTGTAGGTGCCCTGCTGCACCTGGTGTTGATTAGAGGCGTTCGGTTGCGTTTCCTACACAAACTGCCTTGACTATTTTGGTCATATCTCACTCATACGGAGTCGGATTGGGCTGAAATTTTGAGGGTAGGTTCTTGACATGCCATAGCATGTCTCCAAAAATTTTTAGGTCAATCAGAGCAATAGATATCTCATAATGACTTCACCAAAATGCAGGCTTCCAAGTAAGTCCCATAACCCTAGTTTGGCGTTTCACGATTTATGTATTCTGTATTTTTTTGTAGTTTTTTTTTGCTGTTTTTGGGTTATAAAAAGAGCTTAACACTAAGTAATCTAGGAAAGAATCCTTAGAAAATTACATTTAGGGTTTATGTGCATCTGATTACATAAAATTCATTTCTTGTTCTAAAATTGTAGATCTAGGTGATTGTTTGCATTTTTGAGTGCATATGAAACAGAAACGCATCCTAGATTTTGCATTTTAGGGTTAAATATCACTTTAATTTTGCATATCTAAATAGGAACAACATCTTGATGCATAAAGTAATCCTGCCCTAGGCTGGCCCCTTTGGCAGAGAGGTGGACGAACCCTCCGGTTGCTCTTGTGATATCTTCGGGTATCATTTGTAGGCAGGGATTTTAAGGGTGTACTCTACGCTCTTTAGATGAAATTTGCATCTTTGTGTTGGATTATGATTTATATTAGTGAAATTAGTCATCTTTAACATTGTCTGCACACCATAAAGAACAAGAAACATAAAATTAACATCACACACTGCACGCTCCACTTTTTAACAGTAGTAGTTGGATTTCATCACCAACTATTGCTTGAGGTTTGGTGATGATGGCATTCATCTCCATCCATAAAATATCTACCCTTATACACCATAGGATTACCCCCGAGCAAACTTGTTGGAGGTCATTACCAACAAGAATCTCGTAGCCCTATCCAACCATAGATTTTTCCTTTATTTCATTTAACAAATATTAGGTAACATCAAACACACCAACCACACAATTTTAAAAGGAACCACACATTAATGAAGAAAATAATATGAAATGAGGTAAGCCACACAAGGTGAAACCTAGGACTGATTGTTTTCTTTTATCTTTAAATTCCTGTACAAGTTTTTACAGTTGGTTTTATTTTGATAAGATTTAAATATTGGGTTTAAGTACTTTATGGTATTAACAAGACATCATAAGAAAGTAATAAACCAAAACAGCTTAATGGAAAATACATTTAACTTGGCTTTACGTTAACCATTTCATCATTAACATGGCTCAACCTTAGCCATTTCATCATTTCATCATTAACATGGCTCAACCTTAGCCATTTCATCATTAACATGGCTCAACCTTAGCCATTTCATCATTTCATCATTAACATGGCTCAACCTTAGCCATTTCATCATTTCATCATTAACATGGCTCAACCTTAGCCATTTCATCATTTCATCATTAACATGGCTCAACCTTAGCCATTTCATCATTTCATCATTAACATGGCTTAACCTTAGCCATTTCATCATTAACATGGCTCAACCTTAGCCATTTTATCATTTCATCATTAACATGGCTCAACCTTAGCCATTTCATCATTTCATCATTAACATGGCTCAACCTTAGCCATTTCATCATTAACATGGCTCAACCTTAGCCATTTCATCATTTCATCATTAACATGGCTTAACCTTAGCCATTTTATCATTTCATCATTAACATGGCTCAACCTTAGCCATTTCATCATTAACATGGCTCAACCTTAGCCATTTCATCATTTTATCATTAACATGGCTTAACCTTAGCCATTTCATCATTTCATCATTAACATGGCTTAACCTTAGCCATTTCATCATTAACATGGCTCAACCTTAGCCATTTCATCATTTATCATTAACATGGCTCAACCTTAGCCATTTCATCATTTGATCATTAACATGGCTTAACCTTAGCCATTTTATCATTTCATCATTAACATGGCTCAACCTTAGCCATTTCATCATTTCATCATTAACATGGCTCAACCTTAGCTATTTCATCATTTTATCATTAACATGGCTTAACCTTAGCCATTTTATCATTTCATCATTAACATGGCTCAACCTTAGCCATTTCATCATTTCATCATTAACATGGCTCAACCTTAGCCATTTCATTATTTTATCATTAACATGGCTCAACCTTAGCCATTTCATCATTTCATCATTAACATGGCTCAACCTTAGCCATTTCATCATTAACATGGCTCAACCTTGGCCATTTCATCATTAACATGGCTCAACCTTAGCCATTTCATCATTAACATGGCTCAACCTTAGCCATTTCATCATTAACATGGCTCAACCTTAGCCATTTCATCATTTACATGGCTTAACCAATAGCCCTTTCATCACTAACATGGCTTACACAATAGCCATTCCATCATTACGTAATAGGTGGATTTGATGTGTTTTCCATTAAGTTGTTTTGACTTATTACTTTTATTTGATTTCGAGTTAGTACCATAACGTAAGTAAATCAAATAATAATAAAAAGGAATACATTTTAAATAATAATGAATGAGGTAAGCCACACAAGGTAAAACCTAGGACATTGTATTTTCTTTTACTTTTAAAAATTCCTACACAAGATTGTTTGGTTTGGTGTTATTTGGATTTAATTGCATATCTTTTGTTTACGCACTTCATAGTTCAAGCTAGAATGCAAAAGAAAACAAGTAACTCAAATTGTGTAATGGAAAACATACCCCACTCCCTGGTCACTTCGGTGGCTGATCAATTTCAAAAGGCTCCAAAGGTCTTAACCCCTTTGGTCACAACCAATTTCAAAAGGCTCCAAAGGTCTTAACCCCTTTGGTCACAATCAATTTCAAAAGGCTCCAAAGGTCTTAACCCCTTTGGTCACATCAATTTCAAAAGGCTCCAAAGGTCTTAACCCCTTTGGTCACACATCAATTTCAAAAAGGCTCCAAAGGTCTTAACCCCTTTGGTCACACATCAATTTCAAAAGGCTCCAAAGGTCTTAACCCCTTTGGTCACACATCAATTTCAAAAGGCTCCAAAGGTCTTAACCCCTTTGGTCACACATCAATTTCAAAAGGCTCCAAAGGTCTCAATCCCTTTGGTCACATCAAATTTTCAAAAGACCCCAAAGGTACCCAACTCCTTTGGTCATAAGCTTACTATGTTAGTGGGAGTAGACAAACCCGAGCTGATGAACATCATACACTTGAAAGCATTCCATGCTTATTGTGATTACTATATATGTACATACATGGCTAAAAAAAAAAATCAAAACAACAAAACAACAAAATCAAATTGCATTTTCATAAGCATGCATACATATAGGCATTTGCATATACACTTCCACATTCGCATTCATAAGCATTTTTCACATGCATTTCATTTTCGCTTGCATTCATACATCTAGATTCATACATTCATAATTGCATATTTCATATACATTCTGCTATAGTCATTCATAATTGCATTCATCCCATCCCATGTTCGAATGATCTTACTTAGTAATGATGATATGGCCACAAACAAAAAGTCAAAGTTATAGAAATTGGGGGTACCTAGTTTGAAACAATCATGCAACTTTCATAAGCCAACAACATCACATGTCAAAATCACAAAAGCCTAAAATTTTCAGTCACTCAGCCATTACTAGTGTCGAAAGCAACCTCCAAGTGGATGTCCAATTTTCTTTAGGACCAAAAGCACAATTTACATACTAAGAAAGTCTTGAGCGATGTCAATTGATTCCAAATGCAATCTTGAACCAATCACATACCATCACATCTTAAAAACATTATGAGTCAAGGAGGGTTAGTGCCATACTTGGGTAGTACCTTGAAGCGAAAAGGGATAATCCTCGCTTGTCCCATCATGCAACATAGTCCAAAGAAAAAATAGTGGTTTTCACCACTACCTCAATTACTCTTCAAATATAAGCATAAAAACATAGAGTAGTAAGGATAGGGTCACAATTCTCATCACACTTCGGTTGAGAATCCGATTCCCCAAAGCTCTATACAAAATTAACAAATAAAATCCCAAACACCCTTGATCCCTAAAGTCGTAAGGATTCGTACTACACGTCCCTACGAAGGATGGGTAGTCATCCCCAAGACCTAAAATATCAACTCCCATTGGACTATGGAGTAAATCTCCATCGGGGCTATAGACGCCTGACTGGCAGTGGAGTAAGCTCATGCGGGGTGACATGTCTCCTTGGCAAACAAGGAGACCTCTGATCGCACATAAGGACAGGCTAGCTTCGGGGTCATCTCCATAACAGGTCATGCCCAATTTACTCATAATGGGTCAATGAACTTCACATGCACACACACTGGTTCTTGATTGGATAAGGTCATTGTCACACTCAAGATTTGGTATATGAACCTCACTTGCACACACATTGGTCCTAAAGAAAGTTAGACAACCCAAGTGAGTTTGATTGATAATACTAGTATGTTTGAGTTTTTGAAAATGTTGCAGTACTCATTCCATATCAACATCCATATCTTCTTCCATATCAACATCCATATCCTCTTCCATATCAACATCCATATCTTCTTCTGTGTCAACATTCATGCCTGCGTCATACGTCAAGTTGCATAAAGTCGTTAAAATTGGGTACCCCTGATTACAAAATAGTGGACATCAAACATGGCCAATAAAATTTTTGAACTATAAAAAGATCATTCGAACACCATGCATCCCTCTCATATAGCTTAGGTTCATTACACATTTACTTGCATCAATAATACATCATTTAGCTTGCATGAATCATCCATATAAGCATTAGGCACATACATCATTTAGCTTGCATTCCATAAAAACATTTTCATTAAACATGCATTGCATTCACATTAACACATTAACACAAAAGCATAACACAAAAAGTATAAGCCATGTATATGTATATATATAATTCACATATGCAAATATTGCTAGAAAGTTCAAACAACATCATAAGTTGGAGGTGTTCAAGGTATCACACTTTTTCGTCCAATCAAACAAACAACAACACAAACTTGGGGGTGTTCAAGGTATCGTACCTTTCCCACCAATTTCAACAAACAATTCAATCATGCATAAGCATTACATCATCATCAACAACAAATGCTAGGTTCAAAAGGTTGCGTCCTTTTGTCAAAGGTTGCACCCTTTGCCTTGCATTCACACCATCATTCATCATCAAAAACCCCTTTATCTGTTAAGGGCAATGAACAGACACAAATCATTTCAAAAACCCCCTTTCAACCGTTGGGGCAAAAATGACATCACATTTTGCATGGTATTATACACCAACCCCATTTCAACCATTGGGGCAAAAACGGTATCACATTTTGCATGGTATTATACACCAACCCCCTTTCAACCGTTGGGGCAAAAATGACATCACATTTTGCATGGTATTATACACCAACCCCCTTTCAACCGTTGGGGCAAAAATGACATCACATTTTGCATGGTATTATACACCAACCCCTTTCAACCGTTGGGGCAAAAATGGTATCACATTTTGCATGGTATTATACACCAAACCCCTTTCAACCGTTGGGGCAAAAACGGTATCACATTTTGCATGGTATTATACACCAACCCCCTTTCAACCGTTGGGGCAAAAATGATATCACATTTTGCATGGTATTATACACCAACCCCTTTCAACCGTTGGGGCAAAAATGGTATCACATTTTGCATGGTATTATACACCAACCCCCTTTCAACCGTTGGGGCAAAAATGATATCACATTTTGCATGGTATTATACACCAACCCCCTTTCAACCGTTGGGGAAAAATGGTATCACATTTTGCATGGTATTATACACCAACCCCTTTCAACCATTGGGGCAAAAATGGTATCACATTTTGCATGGTATTATACACCAACCCCTTTCAACCGTTGGGGCAAAAATGGTATCACATTTTGCATGGTATTATACACCAAACCCCTTTCAACCGTTGGGGCAAAAACGGTATCACATTTTGCATGGTATTATACACCAACCCCCTTTCAACCGTTGGGGAAAAAATGGTATCACATTTTGCATGGTATTATACACCAACCCCCTTTCAACCGTTGGGGAAAAATGATATCACATTTTGCATGGTATTATACACCAACCCCCTTTCAACCGTTGGGGCAAAAACGACATCACATTTTACATGGTATTATACACCAACCCCATTTCCACCATTGGGGCAAAAATGGTATCACATTTCACATCATTCATATCGTCCACAATCACATGGTATCATACACCAACCCCCTTCCCACCGTTGGGGCAAAAATGGTATCACATTTTACATCATTCATATCATCCACAATCATTTGCATTTCACATCATTCATTCATCAATTGCACAAATTCACTACATCATTCATTTTCAATTGGCTTGTGAGATACATTCGTAACTCATTCGCCAATTGAGGGGGTAAGCTACAAAAACTCTGAAAAAATTTCTTTATTCTTTTGTCTTCAACATCAGTGCGCAAATCCAACAACAGAGAGAAGTTGCTTCTGTGCCCATAGCCCAAGCAGGTGTCTCGTATTTTTGCACCACATTGTGTTTCACACAACATGGTACAAAAAGGGGCATCTGTAGACACCAAATCGCAGCCACTAAACCTCCATCCTAACCATCCCACCACCCACTTGTCTTCCATTCCACCTTCCCACCAATTATTTGGCCCAAATCCACCTTCCCACCATTTCCTAGCCTAATTGGGGTTATTTTAATATTATTTTATAATATTTTATATTTTATATAATATTTTATTATATTTTAATATATTTATTATAAAATATATATAAATAAACTCAATTAACCTTAGCCGTCCGATTTCATTTAATCTCCACCATCCATTTTCATTAATCCATGTCACATTCAAAAAGTAATCTCAACCCTAGGATATGACTTAATCTTAGCCACACGATCAAAAGTGCAAGGCTAAAACCCTAAGAAAACCCTAGGTTGGATTATAAATAGGGTATTTTGCAAATACCCAAACCCCGGAACACTTGAGACCCTTAAGAGATATACTTGGAGATAGCATTTGTTGATGCCCTAGTGATAGCTAGAGATAGCATAGAATTCGAAGATCTGATGCCCTAGCTAAGCCATGATAATACTTCTACCATTCCAGCCATCATCCATCCATCCTCACTTTCCACCATAGCCTTATTCCATCTACCACTTTCATCGCCATCCTCCTTGATCTATTTCTATAGATTTACCCTACCCTACGAGCGTTGTGCCGAGCTTGCGAAGCTCACTACAAAGCTTGCCAAGCACCCACCAGAGCTTTCCAAGCTCACTGTAGAGCCTACCTAGCACCTTCTAGAGCCTACGATAGTCCTAGGTGCGAACCAGAGCTTGCGAAGCTCACGTCAAAGCTTGCTATGACACTAAAATGAAGGCCATCAACAAATCTGCTACACCATCGAAATATAGCAATAACAATAGTAATAGCAGGTAAATCTTAGTATTGTGTGTATTTTATTTAGTAATTGGTTTGGCATGCTCTTTAAATTTATTAGTAAACTAGGGTTTTATTAATGTCCGAGGGCCTCACACTGTGGAGCCCTCACAGGTATTACTAACTCTCTTTGTTTTATTTTGTGTATGCAGATCTACAAGTTCTACATTTTATTTGATGGTTGTTGAAGCTGGAGTGGCCCAATATTGGATATTCAAAGCCCACTCAACTTGTTGGGATCAAGAGCACACCCGAATCTGAAGACACTTCCATTGCTACTAGCTAGGGTTTCGGAGAACCCCAGCGTCATTGTAATCTATTGTATCAAATATTTGCATTGAACATTGATTGTAATAAAGGAGTTTATTGCCCCCCCATCTTATTGAATATACATTACTTTTGTGCAATCTATTTTGTCTCATTGCTTTATTTGATTCTACCATTTTATTTTCAAGTGTCATGTCTTTGAATCCACAGGTATTATAATGATTTGATATATATGATGAATGATAGATGATATTTGTGGTGATGTGGATATTGGGATAGATGCTCATGTAGATGTGATATGATCTACGTATTGTGATATGATGTGATGTATTATGCAGTGATTTGATGATGGATTTATGATTGTATGCAAATGGATATTACTTATGTGTTTTATGATGAGATGTGATGATGGTATTATGATGATTTGACATATATGATAAATGATAGATGATATTGGTGGTGATGTGGATATTGGGATAGATGCTCATGTAGATGTGATATGATCTACCTATTGTGATATGATGTGATGTATTATGCAGTGATTTAATGATGGATTTATGATTGTATGCAAATGGATATTGCTTATGTGTTTTATGATGTGCTTTATAATGTGATGATGGATGATTAATGACTTGTGTATTTATGGATGCGATGTTGGTATGTTAAATGCATGTTTGATTTTGATTTCAGTGTGCGCACTTAACTTATGTTATGATATGGTAAATGCAATGTGCAATGTGCTATGTATATGGTGAATGTAATATGTAATGGGTTATGTATATGATGTATGCAGTGTGTAATCTAATGTGAATGAACTTGTATGTTTTAATTACTCAAAACACAAAGAATGCATATGCTATGATTTTGACAATCTAATGGGTGATACCATAGAAAGTATAACAACCATGGATTTTTTTAATAATCATTCTAATCATGAGAATTGATCATTTAATCCATCCATATGTGCAATGTAATGGTGTGGGATGAATATTTTTTTTGGATAAGCTTCTATAATTTAAGAAATATAAAATAATCAATGGCCGTCTACATATCATTTCTGACATATAATCGGTATCTCATATATTTTATTAATACCCCTAAATTTACAGAATCTTATGAAGAAAGTCGTTGATGTGATTGGTGATATGATTTTTTGCTTATGTAGGAATTATTTTTGGTTGTTCCTAAAACTCAACCACTCTATTTATCCCATCAACAGCTGTCTATTGACCATTCTAGACTTTTGAAAAGTAAGGCTTTTACCATGGACCTGGATATTCATGATCTCTGTGTGTGCAAGTGATTGTATATTTTGAGATAGAACTCAAGCATTTCCTCCGATGTCAGGCGGGATTCTTTTAGCCCATTGCTAAGATTAGGGATTCTCAAGTGTTCCTCTCATCCTAAGTTGGACTTAGTTGGACTATACCACTAGGCAATATTGGGTTACCTAAGCTAGCTCATCCACATTCAAACATTGGTCTACACAAATGCATGAAGAAATTGTGGTAGACATATCATCATGCGTAAGGATTTCTCCTTCCGGTTTTGTACAATGTTGAGAATTCCAAGGATTCAAGCTTCATTCCCTTCTTTTCTTCCTTTTGGCTTTGGATATTTGCTCATATGTAGTGATGAAAATCACTGTTTATTTTTTATTGATTTTTTTTCTTGAGCGAGGATTCTTGTAGTGATGATAATCACTATTTATTTTTCTCATATGTAGTGATGAAAATCATTGTTTATTTTTGATTGATTTTCTTTGAGCGGGGATTCTTGGAATCTCTGATTTGTGTATCGGATCATTGCTTTGAAATATGGAATGTATGCTTGGATTTTTGAATTTGTACTTTGTTTCGAGCTTTTGCTTATTTTGATTTAAGCAAGGGATTTGGATAGGGCGAAGCTTGTCCTTTTGCCAATTCTCAGCACCTTTAAACCGGTCACACAAGGGGATAAGCAAGGAAGATCCTTTTCGCTTAAGGTAACCTAGACCGCTTCACAACTTTCATCTTTTCCTTGTACCAACTAGGATTTTAGTGTTTCAATTAGTGAAGGGATCCTAAATATCCAAGGCATTATCACAGCTAGACCTTACCTTCTACTAATCAAGGTGGCTTTCTACAAAATCTAATAAGACCACTAGACATGTTTGAATAATAGGATAATATTAGCCTATTTTGTATAGCAACATGAAATGGTTGTGTTGACAAACACGAGTTATACACATGAGTGCATGGATGGAGGTGGATTTGAGCTTTTGGGTTGTGATACAAACTGTGGCATATTTTGCTAGAATGTGATCATAACATATGTGAATGCAATGGATGTAATGCAACTTATGTGAATGCAAGTGTGAAATGCAAATGTTTTTGTATTTTTTATTTTTTTGTGCTTTTTAATTTTGTTATTTGACCAAAGGGCTTTAAGATGCCTTTTGAGCTTTTTGTTTGATTTGACCAAAGGGCTTTAAGATGCCTTTGGAGCTTTTTATTTGATTTGACCAAAGGGCTTTAAGGTGCCTTTGGAGCTTTTTGTGATGAAGGTGACCAAGCGGCGTGAAGATACCCTTGGAGCATTTTTGATTGATTTTGACCAAAGGGCTTTAAGATGCCTTTGGAGCTTTTTGTGATGAAGGTGACCAAGCGGTGTGAAGATACCCTTGGAGCATTTTTGATTGCTTTTGACCAAAGGGCTTTAAGATGCCTTTGGAGATTTTTGTGATGAAGGTGACCAAGCGGTGTGAAGATACCCTTGGAGCATTTTTTATTGCTTTTGTATTTCGATTTTTGACATATTTGAATGTTTTTTTTTTTTTTGACATATTTGAATGTTTTTTATTTTTGACATTTGAATGTTTTTTTTGCTATTTAATTTTTTTTTTTGACTTTTGAATGGTTTTTATTTTTGATTTTGATGTTTTGTTTTTGAATTTGAATGTTTTTTAATTTTTGACATATTTGAATGTTTATTTTGATTTTTGACATATTTGAATGTTTTTTGATTTTATGTATAAAATGCCTTCATGTGAATTATATTGAGAGGTTCAGGCTCTTCAACACCATCCAACGATGTAAGGTAATATGCTCTAGGCCCAACCCTTTCTGAAATCATGTAGGGGCCTATCCAGTTTATCATAAATTTGTCTCGTAGGTGCGGTGGTAGATTTGAGTTCTGTTGGTTTTCTTTGAGCACAAGATCCCCAACTTTGAATTCCCTCAAGTGGACTCTATTGTTGTAAGCTCATGCAAGGTGATTCTAATAAACATGAAGATGCTCCAAGGCATTGACTCAACGTTCATCAAGAAGCATTAGTTGATCAAGGTGGCCTTGCCATGTGGTGTCATCATCTATGAAGTCCTTCATGGCTACTCGCAAGGTTGGAATCTCCAACTCTAAGGGCATGATGGCCTCAGTGCCATATACAAGTGAAAACGGTGTTGCCCCAGTGGGCATCCACACACTAGTCATGTATGCCCATAGTGCAAGAGGTAATTACAAGTGCCAATCCTTATGATTTTCTTTTACCGTCTTCCTCAAGATGGAGATGATTGTTTTATTTGAGGCTTCTACTTGCCCATTTGCTTGTGGATAATAAGGCATTGAAAAACTGTGTTGAATATGGTATTTGTTCATTAAAGCATGCACATTTTTTTTCTTGAAAGATGGCCCATTATTCGATATTATCTTCGAAGGGACCCCAAAATGACTTATGATATTATGGAGTATAAACTCCACAATCCTTGGTCCAATTGTCAATGTTAAGGGGATCGCTTTGACCCATTTAGTAAAATACTCAATGGTCATTATGATGAATGTGTGTTAGCCCGAGGATGGGGGTGATATCTTCCCCACCAAGTCTAGTCCCCACTGCGAGAATGGCCATGCTGCTTGGATGGGTTGCAAGGCTTGTGATGGCAAATGGGTGAGATTTGCATGATGCTGGCACTTAATGCATTTCTTGACATACTCACAATAATATTTTTCCATAGTGGGCCAATAATAACCCATCCTTAAGATACGCTTAACAATAGCCATGCCACTGAAGTGGCCGCCACACGTACTATCGTGAGCTTGTGAAATTACCCAGGATGCTTCCTGGGGCTCAAGACAATGGAGTAGTACTCCATCATATCCTCGTCTATAGAGGACTTCTCCTAGAAAAATGTACCTAGTTACCTTTTGTTTAAATGTTCATATTTCACCATGTGATAGGTCTTGTGGTAGCATTCCCAGCTTCAGGAAATCCCGCAATTGGGAAAGCCAATCTTGATAAGCCACAACTTCTATTGATAAAATAACATGTTCCTCCTACGATCTAGCATGTGCGAACACAAATTGAGAAACAACTCTATGGTGAATGGTCGTGCCACACTCTGTAGGTCCTTGAGAAACCAAATATGCCCAAGGTGTTGTTTACAAGAAGTCTCTAGCTGTGATGGACCAATCCTGATTAGGTTCGATGTTGATCATGTTGACTGATTCTTGATTTTCCAAAGCCTCACGTTGTATTGCTGAGTGCGAGAGCACTTTCACATGAATGGTTGTAAAATCAATGGATGGATTCTGAGGGATTAAGGATCCCAGAGAGGCCATGGTGTCTACAAATCTATTTTATGTATGAGGGATTGCCTTGATGTCATACCATTCCAACCGGGCTAGGTAGGTGTCAACAAGTTCCTTGTAAGCTTTCAGGAGTGGGCACCTGCATTGGAATAGGCCTTTAACTTGATTTACTATGAGCAAGGAGTCACCAAAGATGTTCAATATTTTAATTCCCATTGCTATGGCTATTTGGAGTCCCAAGATCAAAGCCTCATACTCTGTGTTGTTGTTTGTGCAAGGGAAGTCTAGTTTGAATGATAAGGGCAATGACATGCCCTACAATGTGATAAAGACTATCCCTGCTCCACCCCCTTGCTCACACTTTGAACCATCAAAGAACAACGACATGTCTCTTTATTTCTTAGGTTCTTCGAGTTCAGGCGGATCTGATAACACAAATACTGCATCATCAGGCAACTCTATGGTGAGAGGCTTGCTATCCTAAAGAGGAGCCTCTGCTAGTTGATCTGCTATGACTTGTCCCTTGATGGACTTTTGGCTTATGAACTCTAGATCAAATTCTGTTAGTAGCATGATCCACTTTGTAGTATGAGTATTGTGATATGTCTTGTTCATCATGTACTACAAAGGATTTTGTTTGGATATAACGTAGGTTGTATGGCTCAACATGTAGTGTCACAACTTTCTGGTTGCAAAAACCACTACTAAACACAACTTTTCTACATACGCATATCCTAGCTCATAACTCACCAAGGTGCAACTAATGTAATATATGGCTTGCTCTTTGTTTTGCACATTCTTTTGGGCTAACATGGTGCCCAAAGAAAAATTAGTAGCCGATATGTATAGCAAATATGGAATGTCTGGCCTTGGTGGAGCCAACACTGGCGGTGTGGCTAGGTATGCTTTGATCTCTAAAAAGGCTTGTTGGCACTCTTCATCCCAATGAAATGGGACATCCTTGCATAGCAACTGGTTCATGGGTCAACACTTGTTTGATAATTGTACAATGAACCATTTGATGGATGCTATCTTGCCTTGTAGGCTTCTTAATTCCCTAATGTTGGTAGGGGTGGCCATTTCCAGTATAGCCTTCACTTTTGTCGGATCGACCTCGATGCCTCTCTTAGAAATGATGAATCCCAAAATCTTGACAAAATACACACTTCTTAGGATTCAATATTACATTGTGCTCAATGAGGCAGTTAAAGACTTGTCTAAGGACTTCAACATGCTCTTGCCGTAGAAAAGACTTAGTGAGTAAGTCATCCATGTAGTCCTCTAAGATCTTGTGCATGTAGTCATGGAATATTTATGTCATGGCTCACTGGTAGGTGGCACCAGCATTCTTGAGCCCGAATGGCATCACTTTGTAATAGAATTTCCCCATGGAGTAATGAAAGTAGTCTTGTGTTGGTCTTTAGGTTTAATCTAGATTTGATTGTATCCAGAAAAACCATCCATTAGGGAAAGCATCTCATGACCTACGGTGGCATCAACAAGAGCATCTATGTTTGGCAATGCAAATGAATCTTTTGGAGTTGCCCTATTTAAGTCTCTAAAGTTTGTGCAAATACGAACTCTTCCATTGGGTTTCCCCATGGGCACCATGTTGGACACCCACTCAGGGTAGTCAATAGGAACTATGAAAACTGCATCCAATAGTTTTTGCAATTCATTCTTTACCATCAAAGCGATGGTTGGATGCATTTTCCTCAAATTTTTCTTGATTGGTTTCTTCATGGGATCCAATGAAAGGTTGTGAACAACTAACTTTGGATCTATCCTAGGCATGTCTTTGTAAGTCCAAGAAAAAATATTTGGCCTTTCCTTGAGGAGGGGGATTATGATGGATTGTTCTTCTAGAGATAGACTTTCTCCAAACTTGAATTTCTTTGGTTGAGTAGGATCATCGCTGATGTCCACCTCAAAAGTTGCTTCTATAGCCATATGTGACCCATCCTCCAATTGATGAGGTGTGGGTATCAAGTGAATGTCATCGACGGGATTTACAGGTCCTACTGACTCAGGATCCAAACCAGCATGAAATACATCATATGCATAGCCTAATGCAAAATGAAATGGTTGTAAAATCTCTTCATTAGGGAAAATATCTTCAGGCTCTATGGGTGAATTAGTGTGGTCCCAATTGAGAAACAATGGTGAAATTTTTCTATTGATCAAAAATGCATTACATAGTTTTATAGTTCTTGAAAGAACTAAAAATAGACATGGTGGTTGAGAGAAATCCTCTTAAGCTTATCACAACAAACTAACTTAAAGATATCTCTTATCCTAACAACATGCTAATCTTGGACTATGGTCAAACATTAATTAACCAAGCCAAAACCTCAATGTATGCTAATAAAATTAACTAGAAATATGTAAATCAAAACATTAAACTAAAACTAAATACTAGGACTTAATACTTAGGACTAAGGAGGCAATGTTGAAAATATTCCAACATTCTCCCCCTTGATGCTAAAGACACTCATGCAAGAGTTCTTTAAGCATCACAGAGTTGGAAGAAAACATTTCTCTTACGTTTCCTCCAATCTTGAATCAAGAAATCAGAATTTGCAAAATACTTGTGGTGGCACTCCTTCCACTCTTTATGTGGGATTTCCTGCAAATGCTTGAGTGCCTTCTTTTGTTGATTAGCTCCCCCTTCAACAAAAGTATATCCTCTTGTGATTTTTGGCAACCACTCTCTTACATCTTTATCATTATGGTCTTTAAACCATGCTCTCACATTTTGATCTTCTTTTACATCTTCAACACTAAACAATACTCCACATGAGTATTTACAATTAATCATCTCACATAGATGATTATACCATACAACTCTTTCACATATTTCCACACAAAATATCACAATAAATATGGTCATATAATGACCAACTACATATGCAACATAAAGTTTCTCCTCACACAAATATTCTCTCACAACAATGACTTTACAAGAATCCTTCTCCCAAGGAATTTTGAACACATCATTTTGATCCATGTGACCCAAGTTCTCCATCACTGTATTCTCTCCAAAAATATTCTTCATGAAAGTTGTCTCAATGAGACAATCACCTTTCTTTTCATTCCTGCTCACAAAAAACAAATCATTAATCATAAAAAAATTACCTTTAGTATGAGTAGATTTGGTGCTTCCCATAAAGCTATTTTGTAGCAGTTCTCCTTCATTGTATGGTGCTTCAAGATCAATCATCAACTCTTCACTAATAGTTCTCCTCCTTTGTTCAATCCATGTTGGTGTGTTGAAACACCATTCATTCAAGCAATCATACATAGTTGCATTTTCAAGACAACTCTCTTTCTGCAATGTAGTCACTCCAAGTGAGTGATCTTCATCCATGAGTGATGTTTCCTTTGCCATTACGATAAGAAAATCAGCAATCTCATTTCCATTTTCTGTTTCTATCTCATTTTTCACATTCTTCTCCCCTTTTAGAGGAACTCTAAAAATTTTATCTTCTCCTTGTTGGAGATCTTCATTTTCTCTGTCAAGAGAGCATACATCCATTCCAAGTGAATGGTCTTCAATTTACTTTTGCCCTTTCTAGATCTTAGAGTGTTTTTGAGACAACCTCAATGTTCTTCACATAAATCAATCCATATAACCCCAAAATTTCTGAAAATTAAACTCTGTATTCTTGAGACAATAATCTGAAAACCCTCTAAATTTCAGAAGAAAAATCACAAAGGTGAAAAATATGTGATCATTTACTTTTTCCCTTTTTATCACAATTCCGGATCTAGGATTGTTGAAGGAAAAATAAATATTCACATAAATCAATCAATACAGATCCAAATGATCTGAAATTTTGTCTGAATTATAATTTTATTGAAATAATATTTCTCCCAAAATTTGAGAAGCAAATACCCTGTATTCCACCTTATACAACCATTTTATTGAAAAAATAAAAATGATAATAAAATCATCAAATTAGCTCCAAATCACCTGAAATTTTTATTGCATCCTTTTGATACAATTACCTAACAACCCTAAAAATTTCATAATAAAATACCTCAGGATTCATGAGATATTAATGATTTACTCTAGCTCTTCCTTGAAAATCTGCTGAGTGCTGGCCACTTGAGTTTCTCTGACAAAGTGTGTGTTTCAGATCTCTTCACACCACCCTCCACAGGTTTTGATCCATTTGAGCAAACCTGCTCTGATACCAAATGAGAAACAATAGTGAAATTTTTCTATTGATAAAAAATGCAGTACATAGTTTTATAGTTCTTGAAAGAACTAAAAATAGACATGGTGGTTGAGAGAAATCCTCTTAAGCTTATCACAACAAACTAACTTAAATATATCTCTTATCCTAACAACATGCTAATCTTGGACTATGGTCAAACATTAATTAACCAAGCCAAAACCTCAATGTATGCTAATCAAATTAACTAGAAATATGTAAATCAAAACATTAAACTAAAACTAAATACTAGGACTTAATACTTAGGACTAAGGAGGCAATGTTGAAAATATTCCAACACCAATCAATTGCCTCTGTATCAATACACAAAGTTTTTTTAGGATTGGTTGGATTATGAAGTGGAGTGGTCAAATCAATGGAGATTGTGTTAATGGATGGAATGAAATCTCTAGGACCACATGGGTGCAATAGTATCTCAGAGGTTTCCCTTCCATACTCACGATGAGGCTCTAGAGAAATGGGAATTTCTAGATCTGGCCCATGAGCAGGGCGGATAATAGAATCATTGGGATCTAACCACTCTCTAAATGTAGGTGAAGGGGGATTGACCATCTGGTGAATGGCAGTGAGGTCAACAGGTCTCCGTAAAAACCATAGATGAGGGTCTATGGCATGAAGTGTTGCCTCTCTCTACCATCATGTTAACTTGCCATAAGTGGTGAGGCCCAAGATAAGCCATCTTAGTTTTGTAGTCAAAGTCGTCATCGCTTATCCAAAAAAATTTAGCATTGGTATGTAGCCCTAAGACAAGAGGCTTATGCCTTGGACCTAGGTAGGCCATATCTATCTCATATTCATATTATTCGTCACTTATGAAGAATCCATTGGCATTAGTGTGCAGCCCTAAGATATGGGGCACGTATCTTGGCCTCAAGTAGGCCATCTTTGTCTCATCCTCATACTCCTCATCACTTATGAAGATGTTGTTTGCATTAGTCTCTTTTTTCTCAAAGGAATTCATATTTTTAGCAAGATCTTGAAATTCCTTTAAGGTGAGGAGTTCCTCTTCTTGTAGGCCCCATCATGGTGGTAATGGAGGTAACCCACTTATCCACTTGAGTTGTTCCATTTTCTTCCCTCCTATGAGGGGATTCAGGACGTGTCTGCTCTTGATCTATTAGGCTTACCCGTTCCCCACCAGTTGGATTTTTCTCATGATTCGATGGGTGATTCCATTGTGGGCTCTCTTTTCTAGTGTGTCTTTCTCTTGGTGAGTCAGTGTGTTGATCTAATTGATGATCACTACCATTTTTTTATGGTTTATGCAAGTTAGCTACTCAGCTTGCTCTCTTAAATGCTACTCATGTTGGCACAATATTTTTTCTCTTTGATTTTCATGTTCAAGAGCTTTCACAAGCTCTCGCTATTTGCAAAAGGTATTCTATAACCATCACATGTAGTTAGCATGTGCTTTCATAGAGGACTCATGTTTGTATGATCTTGTTTTGGTGGTTCTGATGTGCAGATTTCTCGAGGAGGTTTTTGCTATTTCTATGATCTTGCTAGCTAATGTAACTTGTTTAGTGTATATTTGAGTGTTTTCATGATCATATTTTGTATGTTTAATGTGGGACCATTTTGAGGCACCCCAAAACTAAGAGGTTTGCTTAGAATTCATAGTTCATGAACTTATAGATGCAAAGTTCTTAGTAACTATGGTTCTTTGAGTTGGCCTCTGATGAAACTTATCCAACTCATCCAGTTTTCTTGCTTTCTATGGATGATCCCATGGGGTGCCATTCACTCCAATAAGATCATAGTCTATGAGAATCCTTCCTCTTGTGTTAAGGGTATCTTCTGTTTGATTCCTATGACTCGATGTTTCTTTAGTTTCTTACCCTTCAGTAGGTAGACCTATTCTATATGTTTCTTGTGAAGCTTGAGAAGTTGTAACTCTTGTGTGCCCTCTTGATGAAGAAGGCTTTGTGGTCACATGCTCTCTCCATGAGAATGGAGATGTAGCATCCCCATCATCCTTATGTGAATATTGAGCTTTAGAACCTTCTTTATGTCTATTTGAGGAGGAAGCCTTTGAAGATTCTTCATGCCTTTGAGAAGTTTTTGTGTGTTTAGAGGAGGCCTTTGAGGTCCCATCATGTCTCCTCAATGAGGATGGCTTTGAAGCCTCTTTTTTTTTATGTGAATTTGTTCCATCATGTGGTTCCCTACTTGGGGTTTCTCGAGGGGAACCCCTAAGGATTGAGTTATCACCCCTTAGGCTCATGGAACTACATCTCATGGTCTTGCGGGTAGGTCATCCAATATGACTACAACTTTGCCTATGGGTATAGGTTACTTCAAACTCTCCTTCGACATCAGATTGAGGGTGTTTACTTCTTGTTTTGACCATTTTTTCCTTTAGGAATTTGTCTTTTGAGTTGTAATTAAGTTTACACAAATAATATCAAACAAATTTTTATCTTGATTATCAATTTAAGTGTGTCCTAAACTATTTGTTGTTCCTTTGATTTATTGATTTTGTTCTTGGATTAAGAATGAGAAGGCTCATCCATAGTGATAATCAAGTACACCTATGCCAAACATGATTTTCCCAAAAATATGCTAGGGTACATCGCTAAAGTCCCAATGGGGGGTTCGTCTAGCTCTTCCACTCTGAACCAATGATTGTTACATCAGTGGGAGACATTTTAAGCACAAGTAACTTAGTACCACTATAAGTAAGTTTCTCAATCCATTTCGAAGAAGCTCTAGGGGGCAAGCCAATGGAAGGAGGTGAATTCCAATGTCACTAGACTGAATTGAGGTTTGGTAATGAAATCCAACTCCCCAATGTTTAAATGATGTGTATGTGTATGGTGTTCATTTTAAGTTTGCGTAAAGTAACATGCATCATACAACAACAATGAATCTTTCCTATATGCCTAAATGCAAAGAGACATTTTGATTTTTAGAAAAATGCATGAACTACCATGATTTGTATGGATGCACTTTATTCCGTGCAGCTATGGCCTCTAGCAGGGCCTCAAAGCAAGCAAACAACATACAATGTCTAGCACATTGGATTCTAGGGTGAACTTTACAAGCAAAAGCTGATGTTCCTAGCAGTTCCTAGCAATGCCTAGAGGAAAATCTAAAAAAGGAACTCTAAGATGTGCAAGATGCAAGTTTTTTTTCTTTCATTCTTTTAGTTTTCCAAATAGAAATGTGTTTTAAGTTCACTATTTTAAATAAATAGAAGCAGAAAAAAAACCATAAAATACCATAAAATATATACCAACCTCTAATCCAGCTCAGATAACCAAGGTTTTTGCCTCTGCTGCACTCCTGTGTTGGCCGTTGTCGACCAGAGCGGTTGGTTTATAGCCGCTATTAGCATGAGTGGCTGACTGATGGCTGCTATAGACTAGAGAAACTGATTTCTAGCCACTATAGCTCAGAGTGGCCACACCTGCATATAAATATAAGTCAGTTTCTAGGTAGAAAAATGAAAAATCAATGGAAGTTCCACCATGATCACCATCTGTAGTGACCCCGGGATGCACGTACCACTTTACTCTACTTGCAATATTATACCCAAGATGAAATGAAAGACCATGAAAAAGCATATAATATGGAAGTAACAAAGATAGATCTCCTTATATGTATTGAAACTCGGTTACATTTTGGTCCCTCTTGGGGATACCCATTTTGATACAATAAATTACAAGTGAGGAAGAAGTCCCCTAGCAAGGGGTGGTGCACTTTCACAAGCTTCCTAGTTTTGCACATGGAAATGTATGAGGGCTTACGGATGCCTCCTTCTCTATTTTTGATTGCTAGAGGGATCCTCTTGCTCTCATATGTTGTAGCTTCCGTTCAATTAACCTATGGTCTTGTAAACAATGAAACAACAACACATGCTTAGATGTTTGAGATTGCCTCCTTGAATGAGGTTTTTAGAAATGAATATACTCAAATGAAAGCAAGTGCAAATGAAACTAATGCTATGAATTCAAATGAATGAAATGATGCTATGCTAATGATATGCTAAATAGAATAATGAAACTAATGTCTAAAACCCTAATCTAGTCTTGCAGGCCACTATCCAATGATAGTGACCACTAAAGTGAATCTCGTTCTCTTTGCTCCAAAGCTATGGATCAAACCTTGTATCTGATGTTGAAATGGTGGTTGCTATGCTCTCAAATTTGTTAGGGTTTCATCGTAAGTGTGATCTTCAAGGGAAACTCTCCAAGTCTCAAAAGCTCTCCTCCATGATCTAATGCATTCTTGTATCTCTAGATTGATTGATTCTTTTTTTGGTGCTCTAAGCTTGCACCTTTTAAAGTGTGTGAAACCCTAAATTCTATGCTCAAAACCCTAGGATTGAATCCCTCATGCATAGTGAATGTTAGCATGAGAAGATTTTTGTCTTTTCTATGTTTAAAGACTAGTTAACTGAAGTCTAAATTCAGACTCAAGTCTTCTATGTGAATTGGTTGTGAAGGGGAATGCAAAGTTACTCCCACTCACCTTTATTGCATGCAGACTACCACTTCCACCTCTAATTAGGCCTATTTGTCAGAAAATTTTTATGCCTTAGCTTCTATCATCTACAATGACTAAGATTTGGCTGTTGTCTTCTACAATGGCTAAGGTTTGGCCTCATTGAGCTTGAATGGCTAAGATCTGGCCACTCTGGCCTTGAGCGACTAAGCTTGGATGGGCTCAGAATACCCCAAATAGGTGGTGAAAACCACTTTTGATGCTTGGAAAGTCCAATGTTATGTCTTATGATCTTATGAATATGCCTATGTGAGTAGCTCCCCTAAAAATGACATATTTTAGGTTTCTACAGTCTGTTTGATGAGGGAGGCATGATGCATCTGCATGTCAACATGAAGAGGGAGGTCATGATACCTCAACTTGTTAGTGCGATGAGGAAGGCCTTGAGGTATCCTCATACCTATGTGATGAAGGAGGTCATGATGCCTCCATGTGCCTGAGTGATGAGAGAGGCCATGAGGCCTCCTCATGCCTATGTGATGAGAAACCAGGATATGGTTCTCCTGCTGGGGTTTCTCATGGAATCCCCCTAAGGGTTTAGTTGTCACCCCTAAGACTTTTTAAACTTCCTCCAGCAACACTATGAGTGGGTGGCTCAATTCCAGTGTGGCTGTGAGTGTGAGGAGCATTAATTTTCCCGTTGGTGTTGGACTAGGGGTGGTTGCTCCATGTATAAACCATTTTGATTACATTTTACCTTGTTAATTAGTTTCTAAATTATGCAAATAGAATAAGCAAGTGTTTATCTCTTTTAAGGATTAGTGTGTTTCCTAAATTGTTTGGTGTGTTTGGATTTGTTGTTGATCTTGACTTCTTGTTAATACTTTGGAATTAGAATTAGGGAACTCAATCAAAGTGGAGACTAGAAACACTAGTGCCAAACATGATTTATAAAAAGAGTCTAGGGTACACTACTTAAATTCTAGTGGGGGATTCTCCTAGATATTTCACTATGAAATAGTGGGAGACAGTTTGAACACAAGTGACCTATGCCAACTAAAAATGAGTTCTTATTCCATCTAGGGATATTTAGGGGGTAAGCCGATGGAAGAAGATGAATTCCAACATCATCAGTCTAAATTGGGGGTCGATGATGAAATCCAACCTTACCAATGTTATTGTAGAATGTGCAAGTGTGTGAGGTTCTTTTTATATTTTGAAATATAAAATAATGCATCAACCAAAATTCATGCTTTACATCACTACATTCCTAAAAAGAATGTTTTTATTTCAAAAATATGCATATATAATTTAATCTATATGATATTCATGCGATGCACTTCCTACTTTGTGAATAGGTGGCCACTGGTTGGGCCACATGCAAGCAAAATTACACACAGAATCCTAGCATGCTGGAGACTAGGGCAGACCTTACAAGTAGAGGCCCACTATTCCTATCAGTGCCTAGAGGAAACTAAATATATCTAAGAAACTTAAAATGCAAATTTATTTAAATTTTCTTCACTTTTTCCTACTTAGACTATGTTTTTGCTTGCTATTTTTAGAAAATAAATGCAGACAAATAAATCACAAAGAAGATAGAGGCTGAAACCAACCTCCAATCCCACTCTAGTGATGAAAAATTTGAGCTCTACTACACTCTGCTACTAGCCACTATCAACCAGAGCGGTTGTGAAATCCGAATGCGGAGTGACGACATACCAGATATGATGCAAACAAAATTGATACAAGGTATGGATGCTAAGTCCTACGAATGCGATGAACAAATGCATGAAGGAAATAAAGCAGAAAGAAACAAGATGTAAGAAAAATAAAGTGGGGCCTCTTTTATTAATGTTGCTTTCAATCTGGTTACAATACGTCCCCCTTCTAGGGCTCAGAACGTTTGATACAGTTCGTTACATCAATGGATGGTACGCTTCCAGTGTCTTCCGCATGCCCACATTCGAAATGGGCGGGCCAAATGTTGCCACCGCTTGCGTCCATGTGTTCATCATTCCTTGCTGCCCCTCCGGTGTTCCTGGTGGTGAGATCCTATGCATAGAAAAATAGCAAATAGTTAATAGCATATGCGGATGTAGGAAAACATGCAATCCCCAAAGCCTCCGGCTAGTTAATGTAAAAAAGAATGAAACGATGGTCAAAACATGTCATAATGAACCCAAAATTTGATAGAAGCATCAAGACATCATCAGGGACCCATTGCAAAAATAACAGTTAGGAAATCATGCATGGATTTCTAATCGCTCCGGGTGGGACGATTAGGACTGTCACAAAATGTGCAAGAGCGACCTTGCAAATGTCCTACCCAGAGGCCTCCAAAACTCCTACAAACTTGGGGTTAGGCTAAAAGGGGCATTTTGAGATGACCCAGAAGGTCATATTTGGCAGATTCTACCCAGATTATCCTATATCCGAAGGCGCTCCTTGTATGTTAGTAAACGCATAAAATGATAAAAACAAGGTCAAATCAAGTCAGAATACCATGAAACTTGAACAACAACATAAGTACATGAAATATGACATAATGCAAAAATAATAGTAGAGAAATCATTCACAGATTTCTAATCACTCCGGGGTGGGGCGATTAGGACTGCAGTAGTGCGGGGGGCCCGAGGGCAGGACGCCCACCGTTTGGGGCTTGGTTTTGGCACCAATCCAAGTGGGATGGGTCCAAAACCTCCTAGGGGGTTGTGTCAACAAGTTTGGTGTGGGATTGTGGCCGATTGCTCAGGTTTTGGGTCTAGATTGCATTCCTAGTGTTCACCCGATAACCTCTCTTCCAAAAGAGAAATTAGGGATGTAGGAAGCACAAAAAGGGAATGGGGGTATAATTTGGCAGCACTCCATTGCTCCAAATGCTCCAGCTCTATCCTTTTTTGGGGTGAGGAGGCTCACCCTTTTATAGACCTGAGGGTCTCCTTTGAATGCGCATGCGAGGGCGCCACTTGGCTCACCATGCCTTTCTGGGGGAGAGAAGATTCCTCCCTGATTTAGGGCCTCCATGATCAAGGCATGCTTGACTGAAGTCCCTCTCTCTGATTTGAAACCGTTCCTCGCAATTGCATGCCTTGAAGGTGAAGTTGGGTGGCGGATCTGGGCTGCCATTTGTCAAGGCTTGACTTTTTTCCAGTCAAACCTGCTAATCGTCCCACCCTGGAGCGATTGCTGCTAATCGTCCCGGGGTGGGGCGAATAGGATTCTAATCGTCCCAGGGTGGGACGAATAGGGAGCAAAGTGCTTAAAAGGTGCCAAATTGACCTCTGACCTTCCAAAACTGATTTGGGAGTGGTTAGGACCACTGTTTAACCTCTGGAGGCTGCCCTAGGGGGTATGTATGCCAATTCGGTCAGTGCTTGTAGTCACATAATCGGATTGGTGTTGTTTTGGTGTCTACAGATGCCCCTTTTTGGGATGCGTTGTGTGTGGCATAGTGCTAAGAAAAAATAGATGACCAAAGCACTTAATGATTAGGGTTTCTTAGTAACCTAACCAAATTTTGATGCCCCAAGTATGGAAAGGGCACGCATTCTTGAATCCTTGCTTCTGACGAGCTAAGGAGCTTAACTCAAGTGTAACCTTTTTCGGTGAGGTGTACTTGATCTTGGACATTGTTCAGTCATGAATAGGCAAAGGGCGCAACCTTTTGTCGGGGAACCTTGTCTTCATGCTTCCAGAATGCCAAGTGTTTGTTCAGCTTGTGATTATTGCTTGTTTGCTGCCCCAAGCGGGAGCGTGATTGTCTTTGTCAATGATTCTTTGAATGCATGCCATTTCCTTGATTGGGTGTGTATTTGTTGATTTGGTGACTAAGTGTGACTACCCCCTCAAGCGACGAATCGATGAGGGAATGACCAAAATGAGAAAAGCGATGAGTCGCTTGACCCAAGATGACGTTTGTAAGGGTGCCTTCAGTTGTTTTTCTTTGAACGCTTATGCAGTTTTCCAACAATCGGACCTATTTTTGGTGGGTTTTGACCCTTTTGTTGATGCCTATTGGGGTAGAAATTATCAAAAATCCTCCTTCCCGTGGAGCGGTCCGGCTATGCTAGCCTTCTTAGGGAGTAGGATAGTGAGCATTTGTGACCCCGACGGTGGTTTTTCATGCCATGAATGTCAGGTGCAAAGGCACCTTTGTTCGGCAGATTTATTGCTGTTTTTGGTGCATTTTTTGGATGCAGTTTTTGTTGCTTTATTTCTTGCTCTATAATCGTCCCAGGGTGGGATGAGTGCTAACTAGAGTGCTCATCCCAGGGTGGAACGATTATAGGCCTAACAACCTATAAAAGGACCAAAACTAGGTTTTGGGCTCATTTGCAACATTTTTTCTTGGCGATTTGGAGTAGTGAGGAGGAGTGCGAGTGTGCGTAGCGGAGCGCTGCCAAAATTTTATGGACATCATGAGTGCGAGAACTAGATCTTCGAGCGGAGGAGCCAAGGCGAGACCGGTATGATGTTCCTTCTCCCTTCCTGTTATTCATTTTTGTTTTATATGAAGTTAAAAGCTTACATATAAATGCTTGTTTGCGGTATTTTGTTTTGCGTTAATATTAAGGTTGAAACCCTAGTATTAATTTTTTTGTTTTATTGTGTTTTTGTTCACTGTTAAAAATTTTTTGTTTTATTTTTTTGTTCACACTAAGGTTGAAACCCTAGGATGATTTTTGTTTTATTGTGTTTTTTGTTCACACTAAGGTTGAAACCCTAGGATGATTTTTTGTTTTATTGTGTTTTTTGTTCACACTAAGGTTGAAACCCTAGGATGATTTTTTTGTTTTTTTTTTTATTTTTTGTAGGTTGAAACCCTAGGATGATTTTTTTGTTTTTTTTTTGTTTTGTACAGTTATTTTTATGTCTGCGATCGTTGTGTATAGTTTGTTTTGAATGTTTTTGTACTTTTGTTGTACTTTGTTTTTTGTACTTTTTTGTACTTTTGTTTTGTACTTTGTTGTTCTTTTGTACAGTTTTATTGTATTGTTTTTGTTTATATTAAGTATGTACTTAATATCGTGTGTTTTTTTGTTTTTAGGTTGTGAAGAGTCGGTACCGCCAGTCGACTATTTTCTTTGATGCTCGAGATGCCTTGATAGTTGGGGATTGGGAGTGGCTTGATGCCCTTGGGCTCAAGCAGGTGACGCGTTTGGAGCCTGTGGTGGGGGATCGAGCATATTTGATTGCCCTGATCAATCTGTGGGATCCTCGCACCAATACTTTTCATCTCCCAATAGGGGAGATGACTGTGACTCTGGAGGATGTGTATCGGATTCTACGGATTTCGATAGATGGGCTTCCTATCCGGATGACCCATCGGGACCAGTAGATAGTACTGACATGTTTTGGTCAGGTGGGGGATATGGGGGTGGAGAGGGTTGTGGAGAGGGTAGAGGCTAACTGCCAGATAGGCGGTATTCTGGTGCGGTGGTGGCTGGAGAAGGGCGTATTGGGGGTGAGGCATGCTTTACTCATGGCCCTCATTTCCAATATGCTGCTTCCTGACTCCTCAGGTGTGAGGTTCCCTTGGAACCTGTTGGAGTTGGTTTTCACTTTGGTGGAGTGTCCGACATCAGCTCCACTTATTATGAGATGGGGTTAGACATTGTTGGCATAGCTATACGATGAGTTGTACGAGGTCCTATTGAAGGTGAAAGGGGATCGGGTGCAGCTATCTCTTGCAGTGTTGGGGGTGGCAGCACATAGTTGTGGAGCGGCTAGGGTTTGCCTTGGACCACCCGAGGTGAGATGGTGGATCGGGAGATTGGGTATGCCAATCTATGGCGATGGTCAGAGGAGCATGGATAGAGTCGACGATGGGCAGGTGACGTAGGTCACTATATTGATGCCTTCTCTCGTCTAATGCTAGGGTAGGTGTTTTGGTGATCGTATCAGGACTGTCTAGCCTGGCCTGAGGTTGGAGAGTGGCTTCGATGTGTGCATAGGGGTAGGTGGTTGATTGGGCAGCATGGGATAGAGTAGGAGTACTTCCCGTATGTCTGGGTGATATGGTAGTTTGGGGTGCACCAGGGATTTCTTGGTGATCCCTTGATCTATCGAGTGGATGAGAGGACCCTAGTCTGGCCGATCATTGAGCCATTGGGTGAGGGGTCTGATGTAGTTATTGATGTACCCAATGTGGATGATGTCGGGGTAACTAGAGTATGACCGATGGTGGACTATGCGATGATGGTGGGGTGAGGGGCCTTTAGGAGGTGGGGGTGCAGAGGCATCGATGGAGGGTTGGGGGCTCCGCTTGATGATGCAGACATGGTGGAGGTCGATGACTTCACTGGCGATGGAGATGATGCGGGGTTTCGAGCAGTCGGATGTACAGGATGTCCCGAGTAGTGGGTCCGAGCGAGGCCATCTCGAGGTGCCCATGCCTCAGGCTATCTCAGGGGATGTGGAGGTTGGGTTTCATGCTGAGATAGCATGATTGGAGGATCTCTTACAGAGATGGGAGGAGCATAGAGATATTTTGTAGGAGAGGGATCTCCTGCGGGCTCAGTTGGCACAGCGGGACAACGCATTGGCTGTGTATCACCGATGAGATGTGGAGTGGGGGCGGTACTGGGTAGAGTTAGAGATAGAGGTTGTCCACCTCGGTGGACAGTTACCTGAGCTTGATGGAGGTGGTTCATCACACCGTACGAGAGGTAGTGAGACTGAGCAGTCTGCATCCTCTCATCGTAGGCGGCTGGATGAGGGTAGCATTGGTGGGCAGGGTGCACGGGCTGGCAGCAACCACCCTGAGAGGTCCCATAGGACCCATACTACTGGGGGTAGTTCCAGTCGCACCGATCCTGCGTGATCATGGTGGCCGACTCCCTAGGCTTTGGGGATTTTGAGTTTTTGGTTTTTTGTGAGGTCAGAGGACCTTCTTATTGTAGCCTGAGGGAATTTTGACTTGATATATATACATGACTCATTTTTGGTTTGATGATATGCTTGTCATGGTTTATTGTTCTTTATGCACGTTTATTTATGTTGATGTATGCATATGCTATTATGATTGTGGATGATGTTAGCTATATGATATAGATGTATGCATATGGAATGGATGGAATGATTTGTTGGTATATAGGTGATGGCACCATAGACTATACAAGATTTACTGGCTTTCTGTACTATGTGATTGCTTTATGGAATAACTTTGCATTTGTAATTTTTGTTTTGTATTTTTTGATGGTGATGTAAGTAATGAAATGTACAACAATTGTTTTAAAATGTAGTTAAGGTTTTTCTGAGACTCAGATGCTTTAACTAACTAATCAAGACTATACATTATCTTACAAGACTTTTGAACAAGGTACGAATTAGACTTGAGTTTGACCAAGTTATTTCACATCCTTGTGTGTGCGATTGAGTTCGTTTATGTGGTATTCGTAAGGATACCGCCAGTGCTAGGTAGGCTGTCCACCAAACCTGTATTGAGGATCACCTAATTAGCTCCACTAATTCCTTTGTTGTATTTAGTAAGATTAATCTACGGGGCAATCTAGGATACCATAAGCTAGCTCATCCACATGCAAACATTGGTCTACACACATGCAAAGCTAATGTGATAGACATATCATCATGCGTTTAGGATACCGCCATTGCCAGGTAGGCTATCCACCAAACCCGTAATGAGGATCACCTAAATGGTTTTTCGAATGCTGAGAATTCTAGGGATTCAAGCTCGGCGTCTTTCGGTTGCTCAATTTGTTGGGATACTTGCTCTCATATATAGTGATGAAAATCATTGTTTATTTTTCTCTTTTTTTTTTGAGCAAGGGGTTTGAGTAGTGGTGATAACCATTTTTTTTTTTATTGTTGCCTTTTGAGGATTTAGATTTTGAATTTTGATTTCAAAGTTGAGCTTGTGGGTTTTTGGCTTGTGAATGGCATTGATCCTTTTGGCCTTGGGGATGACTACCCATCCTTCTCAGGGACGTGTAGTATGAATCCTTATGACTTTGGGGATCAAAGGTGTTTTGGGATTTTTGATGGTGGACTTTTGGAATTTTGCTTGTGAATGGCATTGATCCTTTAGGCCTTGGGGATGACTACCCATCCTTCTCAGGGCATGTAGTATGAATCCTTACGACTTTGGGGACCAAAGGTGTTTGGAATTTTTGATAGTGGTGAAAACCACTATTTATTATGGGGAATTGGATGGGGAAGAGCTTGTCCTTTTGTCAATTCTCAGCATTCTTGAACCATTCGCATAGGGGGATGAGCAGGATAACATTTCACCTATGGTACCCTAGACCGCTTTGTAGGTTTCATCTTTCATTCACACAACTTGGGAATTTTTATGTGTTTTAAGCTTGTGTTGGGATGCTATGTAACAAGGCATGATCCAAGTAAAACTCTACCTTGTAAAAATCGGTCTGACTTTGTACAACATTTGACTAGAAATCTAAAGACAACTGAATGACGAAAACCCTAAAGACATTAGAAGACAACTGACTATGATATGGCGAAAATGCGAAGGGCATTATTCTTGATGGATCTTTTTACAAAATGGACTGAATTTGGAAAATGATGGAATTGTCGAGTAATTACAGTCTATGGTGCTTTTGACATGTATGACCAACAAATATGCAATGTATGTATGCGATGCCTAATGCAGCTTTTCTTTTTTTCTTTTTTTTTGTGTTTTGATTTTTAAGAATATGCATGAAAGTGAGATGCAATTTTTTTGTTATTTTTGATTATCTGTTGTTTTTGAATATTCGTTATGGTGGTTTAACTCGAATGGGTGTGGACCAAGTGATTCTTATGGATCCTTGGAGGTTTTGACCAAAGGGATTATAGATACCTTTGGGGTATTTTGGGTGACCAAGCGATTGTGGGAACCCTTGGAGCTTTTGGTTTGACCAAAGGGATTATGGATACCTTTGGGGCATTTTGGGTGACCAAGCGATTGTGGGAACCCTTGGAGCTTTTGGTTTGACCAAAGGGATTATGGATACCTTTGGGGCATTTTGGGGTGACCAAGCGATTGTGGGAATCCTTGGAGCTTTTGGTTTGACCAAAGGGATTATGGATACCTTTGGGGTATTTTGGGTGACCAAGCGATTGTGGAATCCTTGGAGCTTTTGGTTTGACCAAAGGGATTATGGATACCTTTGGGGCATTTTGGGTTGACCAAGCGATTGTGGGAATCCTTGGAGCTTTTGGTTTGACCAAAGGGATTATGGATACCTTTGGGGCATTTTGGGTTGACCAAGCGATTGTGGGAATCCTTGGAGCTTTTGGGGTGGGCTATGGCTCTCTAAATGTTGAATGGCCTCAAATGACTGATGTTCAAGGGTTCTAGTTCCTTGATTCCTTCAAGAGAGGCGAGCCGGTATGTTCTAGGTCCTATTTTACTATCGATTACATAAGGACCTAACCAATTTGCCATGAACTTGTCCCTTAAATGGGGCGGCAAGTTAGAATTTTGTTGGTTCTCTTTTAAGACCAGGTCACCAACCTGAAAGTCCCTCAGGTGAACTTTCATGTTGTATGCTTTCTTAAGTCGCTCTTGATAGATACGTAAATGCTCGAGAGCATTGACGCGTCGTTCATCGAGTAACGTAAGCTGGTCTAACTAGGCCTACCATGCAGTGTCATCATCGATGAACTCTTGCATTGATATGCGTAGGGAGGGTATTTCCAACTCGAGAGGCATGACTGCCTCGGAGCCATACACTAGCAAAAATGGAGTTGCCCCAGTGGGCGTCCGAATGCTAGTGCGATAAGCCCATAGGGCAAGTGGTATTTGGATGTGCCAATCCTTATGATTATCTATGACCATATTTTTAAGGATGGCAACTAGCATTTTGTTTGACGCCTCTGCTTGCCCATTTGCCTATGGATAATAGGGTGTCGAAAAACTATGCTGAAATTTTGTACTTTGTTGTCAAAGCACGCACATATTTGTTCTTAAATGACGTCCCATTATCCGAGATGATCTTGGATGGAATACCAAAATGACATATGATGTTATGTAAAATGAACTCCGCAATGCGAGGCCCAGTCGTAGAGGTAAGCGAAATTGCTTCCACCCACTTAGTGAAGTACTCTATGGCCGTTATGATAAACGTGTGATGACTTGATGATGTAGGGGAGATATTTTTGATGAGATCTAAGCCCCACTATAAAAATGGCCAAGCCGATTGGATCGGCTGCAAGGCTTGAGAAGGTACGTGTGTCAAGTTAGCATGGTGTTGACACTTCATGCACTTCCACACATATGCACAACAATCTCGCTCTAAAGATGGCCAATAATAGCCCATGCAAAGAATGCACTTGGTGATGGCCATACCGTTGAAGTGGCCACCGCATGTACCATCGTGCACTTGGGTGATCACCCAAGTGGACTCTTTCTAGTCCAAGCAATGGAGGAGGATCCCTTCGTAGCTTCGATGGTACAAAATGTCTCCTAGCAAGACATGTTTTGCCACTTTCTATTTGAATGATCTTTTCATGGCGTGCGACAATCCAAGTGGGAGGCTACCTAACTTGAGATAGTCTCTTATGGGTGTGTACCAATCCTGCTGATCAGAAACCTCGATGGTATGAATGACCGATCCCTCTTGAAGTTCATCCCTAGCAAAAGTTGAGCGGGAAAGAACTTGTAGAAATAGCATTGTGTTGCTATTAAGAGGGGTTGGAGAGAACAAAGACCCCTAGTTGGCATGATTCAGACTATCATGGATTCGAGAGAACCTATCCTGAGATGGTTCAATCTGGATCAGGTGGATTCTTGGCATTATGTCAGAGCTTGCACGCTCCATCATGGATTGCGATAACATTTTGACTTGAATGGTTGTCATCTCACCAGAAGGGTCTTGCGGGATTAGTGACCCCAAGGAGGCCATAGTGTCCACAAAATGATTCGATGATCGAGGGAGTGCCTCGATGTCGTACCATTCAAGCTTTGCTAGGAATTTATCCACAAGGGCTTTGTAGGCCTGTAGAACTAGGCATTTGCATTGGAATACCCCTTTCACTTGGTTGACAATTAACAATGAATCACCAAAGATATTCAAGCATTTGATGTTCATGGTGATGGTTGTCTGAAGACCTATGAGCAAGGCTTCGTATTCAGCATTGTTATTGGTGCACGAGAAATCAAGTTTAAATGATAAAGGCATTGGAGCCCCTTGCGGTGTGAAAAACATGATTCCCATGCCACCCCCTTGCTCACATTTAGAACCATCAAAAAATAAGGTTATGTCGGCCTGTGACTCAGGCTCATCAAAATCTGGTGATTCTGAGACATGGAAGACCCCATCATCGGGTAGCTCTATGGTCAGAGGCTGATCATCTTCGAGAGGAGCCTCTGCTAGTTGATCGATGATGACTTGACCTTTGATGGACTTTTGTCCAATGAATTCGATGTCAAACTCCATCAACAACATGATCCATTTTACCGTGCGACTACTATGATAAGTATGACTCATCATGTACCACAATGGATTCTCCTTAGACACAACATACGTCGTATTGCTCAACATGTAATGGCATAGCTTTTTGGTGGCAAATACCACCGCTAAGCATAGCTTCTCAACGTATGCATAGTTAAGTTCATAACTGACCAGGGTGCGGCTAAGATAATAATTAGCCTGTTCTTTATGTAATTCATTTTTTGGGCTAGCATGGCACCCAGTGCCACCTCAGTAGCTGAGATGTATAAGTAGAATGACACTCCTGGTCTAGGTGGTGCCAATACTGCGGTGAAGCCAAGTATTGTTTGATGTCATCGAAGGCTGATTGGCACTCGTCATCCCAATGAAATGCTACCCCCTTGTGTAATAATTTATTCATGGGTCGACACTTGTCAGATAACTACGCTATGAAGCGCTTGATCGATGCGACCTTACCCTGCAAGCTTCTGAGCTGCCTGATGGTGGTTGGGGGAAGCATTTCAAGGATTGCCTTGACTTTATTTGGATCTACCTCGATGCCTCATTTTGAGACTATGAAACCCAAGAGTTTTCTAGATGTGATGCCAAATACGCACTTCTTGGGGTTTAGCCTAACCTTGTGTTCGATGAGGCGATCAAGGATCTTGCGTAAGTCATCGAGATGATTTTGGCACAAAAGAGATTTGGCCAACAAATCATCCATATAATCTTCCAAAGTTTTATGCATGTGATCATGGAAGATGTATGTCATAGCGCGTTGGTAAGTGGCACCAACATTTTTAAGGCCAAAGGGCATGACCTTATAACAAAATGTCCCCCAAGGCATCATGAACACCATTTTTAGTTGATCATCAAGATTGATACGAATCTGGTTGTATCTCGAGAAACCATCCATGAGGGAAAGCATTTTATGGCCTATTGTAGCGTCTACCAATGCATCGATGCTAGGCAAGGGGAAATCATCCTTGGGACTCGCTTTGTTTAAATCTCAAAAATTGGTGCATATGCGAATCCTCCCATCCAGATTTTTGATGGGTACCATGTTGGACAGCCATGGTGGGTAATCCATGTAGATGACAAACTGTGCATCCAATAACTTTTGTAGCTCATATTTGACCATTAAGGCCATTATTGGGTGCATCTTACGTAGCTTTTGCTTGACTGGCTTGACTGTCGGATCAAGTGTTAGATTATGCGTGACTAGCTATGGGTCTAGCCCCAACATGTCTTTGTAGGACCATGCAAAAACCTCCTTCTTCTCTTTGAGAAGGGCAATGTAATCGGCTTGCTCTTTGGGGATAGACTTACCCCTAACTTGATGATTTATGGATTCATTGGATCAGAACCGATGTCTACGTCAATCGTCTCTTCGACTGACATGTGGGATCCATCCTCCAACTGGTGTGGAGTTGGGATCAGGTGGATATCATTTGCTGAATTTAGATCTACGTTGGGAACGTCGGGTTCCTCTTCAGCATGGAAGATATCCTGAGTCTGTCTTGGGGTGAAATGAAACATCTCACCGCAAGGCCAGTACTCTGATGGGGATGGTGGTGAGTCAGCACGATCCCAGTCTATGGCATCTAGGTCTAGATACAATGGTCATGTTGGATCGGCTGGATTGTGGATGGGGGGGTTAAATCAATGGAGATCATGTTGATGGAATGAATTTGGTCTCCATTACCGTGGGTGTTGATTCAGACATTCTTGGTGATCCTTGTGCCTCGGATCTGGCTCTGTGGGTACTGGCACAAAAGGATCGGCCCTATGTGTGGATAGAAGGATAGGGTCTGCCCTTGGCACTGGTGGCCCTATAGGGTCTCTAGGTGGGAGGTGCTCTCTGTATGCCCAAAGTGGTGGATGAAGCACTTGGTTTAACTGTACTTGGTTTAAATGCCACCTATGCCTTGGTCCCATATTTAAATGTTCAAACATATCATCGATGTCTATGGGGTATTCTTGTTGCCTCATATGGTTGAGATATGCCATCTCAGTCTCATCCTCATAGTCACTATCGGAGATCCATAGGCCTTCATTGGCTCCGACAACTATGTGCCCCTCTGGTTGGTATAGCCTCCCACTAGGCATTTCTTGATCACTTGGCCTTATGGCCGGCATGGGAGGCTCATTTTGTTTGAGCATGTTGATTTGGTCCCTTCTGGGTTGTTCCACTCTCTACGGAGGGCTGGATTCTCTGGAGGTGGCAATTGCCCGATTGGAACATTAAAGGGGAACATTGCCATGAAGTCCTCCTGATAATCATCGATGGGTGTCACCTGCGAGTGATTGCTATCGGACTCAAATGGGTCCCAAGGTGCTACCTCATAATCTGACTCATCTTTCGAAGACCTCCCTTGATTTTGTTCATATCCCTCTTGGAGGTTACTTCTTGAACTTTCCCCTTCCTCGATCAAAGGGGAGGGGTTGTTGAGGTCAACAAGGTTTGTTGTTAACAATGGGAAATAATTCCCCAATGTGTATGTAGTGTTGGGATTGGCATATGGATCTTGTGCCAACCCATCCCTATTGCCTAGACCTAAGCCTTGCATGGTTTCTACCAAGATGTCGAGGGGCAAAGGGTGGTTGAACCCTACTCCTGATTTATCATATGGCATCTAGTATCTTGGTTGACAAAGAGTGCGCATTCCTTGTTCATATCTGCCCAATCCATATCCATGCCAATTACATTGGTCTAGGTATTTCAAGGTGAAGTCTGGGTTGGATAGATAATCAACATTCTTAGCAAATGGCTCTTCATCCTCTTCCTCTTGTAGGTAGGGTTCCAGGCCGTTCTCGAGGCCCCCATATACAAAGTTGGTCTGATTTGGTGGGTAGCCTAAAGGGATGATAGTGTCGATGGGGAGGCGAGGTCTCCCCATGTCTTGCATGGATTCGAGCGTGGGTGTTGCCACAATGTTCTACACTAGGTACTCCCCTAGGCCCGTATTGGCCATTTCAATGGTAATCATCGATGGTTGAGGGGGAGGGAATGGGAGTTCTCCCTGAGTCCACTCCATGTTGGGTGAATCAGGTGTCTCGACTTCCATTCGGCTGGGCACCTCCTCGGTAGAGATGGTTGAGACTAATGGTGGTGCCTCCTCTAGGGGCTTCTTCCCATTGTCCTTCGGTGTGGCCACCATAGGTGGCATTGTTGGTGAAGGGACAGATGATGAAGATGGGCTAGGTCGGTTAGTTGAGGGACTCAACAATGGGGATGTAGGCAGAATCGGACCCTGAGTGGATGGATTCAATTGAAAGTCCAAATGTGTCGATGGGAGGGTCGATTATGGCATCAGCTGCACCGCATTGCAAAACTTAAAGGGCTCTAAGTCTGCTGGGACTACATGTACTTGCCCTTCGTATGTGTATTTGAGGCATTGATGGGCTATCGAAGGGACACACTTCATGTCCCTGATCCAAGGCCGGCCTAGCAAGATATTGTAGGCCATCTCACCCTCAAGGATGTGACACAATGTAGGAATGGTCTTTTGTCCTACTTGGATGGGTAGGACAATTGTGCCAACCATCGAGCATAACGCGTCGTTGAATGCTCGAAGAGTGTAAGTGGATGCCACAATGTGGGATGCTGGCAACTTAAGATGTTTTAATGCCACTGTCATGATTATGTTGTTGGATGAGCCAGTGTCCACCAACACCCTCTTGAATGGAATCTCGTTGACCCATGCGATGACGTGCAGGGGTGGATCCACCATATCACTAGTCACCAATTTTAGTTCATCTTCCCTGAAGGTTATGACTGGTTCTGTGCATTGTCTCACATGTCCCACAAAGTTGTTGAAAGAATTGGGTTCGTGGGGCTGTAGCTCAATGGCTTTGAGTATCTCCATCAGAGCCTCCCGATGGGGCGGTGATTGTTGGATGAGCTCATAAATGGAGAGCCTAGCCGACGTGGTCCTTAAACTTTGAGTAAGCTTAGTCCGAATCATGGCCACTGGTCTAGGTGGGGGAGGTTGCGTAGGGCATTGTGGAGGTTGTGACATTGATGGAACATCTCCTGTAGCTGCAGCGGGTGCAGCCGTGTTTGGGTATCTTTTGTTCCGTGTCACGATGCTTATCATCCCCACGTATCCTTGCATGGGGTAGTTTTGTGTTACCTCATTCACTTGTAAAGTCTTTGCCTGTGCATCATGGGTAGGCAGGGGTCTTTGAAGACTTCCATCTGTTGGTTGCTCAGCGCTACGGGATTATCTACCATGAGCATTTTGTTGTCTATCAAGTCTTGCACTAAGTTTTTGAATTTCCAACAAGTGAAGATGTCATGTCCTTTCTGTCGATGGAATCTACAATATAAATCTTCCCTATAGCCCTTGGGTTTTGGCACGTTGGGGTCTATGGGTCGACTTTTCGACAAGTTTATCAGGTTTACCATGAACAAGCGGTCAAACAAGGAGTCTCTAGACTCCGTGAATTGTGTGAATTGTCGCTTAGGGTGACGCTGCTGATTTTGCTCTTGTTTGTGGTTTTCCTTTTCATAGTTAGCAAGAGGAACTGCCTGATAATTAGCCTTTGGGGGCTATGTCATTTGTGTAGGCGGTGGTATAGTTATGGCAACTTGATTGACCATGGTGGGTTTCGGTTGCATGGGCCCAGTTTTGGCATTTTTGGTCCACTCTTTCTTGCATGGCTTGGCAATCTCACCGTCTTGAATTTTGATCTCCTCAATTATCTTGGCTTGCGCCAGGGCTTCTTCTAGGGTGGCATATTGTTGCAGCTACAATAGCATGGAGATCGACCTTATGCAACTCTTTGAAAACATCTGAGTCATGTCGGCCATGGGAGGGAGGTAAGGTAGCTTTGAAAGCAATGTCCTCCATCGATTCCCATAAGCGGCTATGGTCTCATCATCATACTGCTTAAGGCCAGCTAGGTCACTTAAGGATGCCTTCTTCTTGGTGTTGAAGGCAAAATGTTCAAGGAACGCGTCCACTAGCTGGTCTAGATTGTTGATGCTATGCTTCGGTAATTGGGTAAACCAATCCGAGGCAGGGCCTACGAACATGGTTATAAACGTTCTCAGAAGCAATGCATCATTGTCCTGAATGCCAAAGCATTGACTTAGGAACCTTGTTACGTGCTCTTGGGCATCCTCATCCCCTCTAAAAATTGCCAATTGAGGCATTTTGAAGTGGTCGGGGTATGGGGGTGCCGAACTGAAGGATGCATAGGGTGACTACGGAGCTGGCATAAGGTGGGCTTTTGGGGCCCTGAAGTCTTAGTCTCCATAGACTCTAAGCACTCTAACAATGCTTTGTATGCATCAGAGGATTTGATTTCCTCTTCTTTGGTTTGTTCCCATTGTGAATTGTGAGGAACTTGAGGCCTATGGAGGGGTAGCCGGGTAGCGCCCCCTGCCTTGGTAGGGCATTTCAGCCCACTCTTCTTCTCACTCAAATTCCTCATAGGCTTCTTGAGGAGTTTCTGGGCATGACCTATAAACATGGATGGGTGCCCGAGGAAGACGCCCATCATTGGTTCTAGGAGTGGCCTCCCGCTCAGGTCTAGGAGGTCTTGGAGGCAACACTTGATAAGGTCATGGAGACCTGTCCCATACTAAGGGGTTGTGCCTCTCATAAATTTTTGTCCTATGCATGCGAGGGGTTGGAATCCTCTCATGCATAGTGTTCTGGAGCAACTCATCTATCTGGCATTGAATGCGCTCTTTGTTAAGATGATACAGTTGCTCTAACTACTATTGATCTTGCCTAAGCTACATGATTTGCGCTTGGCGGGTGGCATGTTTGGAAAATGCCAAGTCAATTTGTTCTATCGTCCTATGTCTAGGAGGCCTAGATGCCTCCCCTACATATCTATCTTGGTCATGGTGATCCGAGATCTCTATGGGTCACTTTCCTCTATCGAGGTTAGCAGCATTCACCCGAGGCTCTGGCCTCAATAGGTGATCTTGATAATTAGCAGGTGCGGAGGCGCATTGCTCCCACGTGGTGTATTGCTCTTGAGGAATATACTAGTTTTCCTCGTGCTCCCTTTCGTACATGTGAAAGGGACGGGCGGAGTTGGCTCGCCCTATCTGAAGAGCCTTGCACTCTAGATTTGGCCTATTAGTTCTAACAGTAATGAGGGGTGGAGGAGGAATGATATAATCATGTGGTCCCTCCTTATGAACCCTATGCTGCTCTAGCACTTCATCGCATAGTGGCCACTCATAATGAGTGTCTAAGGGGGCCTTCCCATGTGTGTACTCCTCTTGAGAGGGTCTGTGTTGAATGGGAGTGCCCCTCAAAGGGGTGCCTCTATAGTCCTTTTTTGTAGTGGCATAGTGTGGACTATGTTGTGGGTCAGGCTGCCAAGGTGGTATAACCAAGTCCTTGGGGCTATAACGGAGGTGACTTGTGCCTCCTTGTATACTTTTCGTAGCTTCTGCCCGTGATTGGGCTTGGCTACGGGTATACACCATGGTGGTGGTCTTTCTAGAAAGATATGTATATTTTTATCTCCTTTACAATTTTTATGCTATACCAAACAAAAGGGGACCACACAAGCAAAGAAATGATTATCTCGTTTATAGATTAAATGTGTGCCCTAGATCTGGTCTAATGTGTTTGATTTTTGTTATGTGAATCTTGTAAAGGAAACTTTGTTATACATGCAAAATGAGGGCTCTTGTATCTCCAAAATGGTCGCCCCTTCAATATACCATTGCCAGGCCGTTATACCGAACCTCTCAATATACCCGCCCTTACGTGAGGGAAACTATTGGTACGCGAGAGCAGACAAGTACGTGGAACATAGGCGGTACGGAAGGGGGATCACTCTATTTTTGACACCTACCATAGAAGACTTATCCTCATGCATGGGGAATCACCCCCGTTACACTTGGTCAGCTTTCATCAGGATTTACGTCTAGCAACAATCACGATCAGGGTAAATGTATGCAAAATCCAAGCCAAGGTGGTGATGAAATCCACCGTTGGTCTTGATCAAGTGTTGGGGTATTAAGACCAACTCCTTGATGTTAATTTTATTAGGTGGTGTGTGTGTGGTTCCTTTTAATCATGTAAAGAAAGAAAACATACAACAAAAGATGATTTTCACTAATGCAATGCTTTAAAGTACGTTTTATCTTTCAGAAACAATTAGTAGCAAGAAGGAAATCACAAAACCTACCTAGAACTGAAGCCTATGATGAGGACTTGCCATTGGTGCAAGTATCATGCAAGCAAACCAGAGAAGAATGCATTCCTAATCAAGTTCCTTCCATTTAATTTACTCTATGTTTTTTTTTTTTTTATTGCAAGAAGGAAAAAAATATTAACTTTTCTATGCAAGCAAAGAAAATAGAAAATTGCAGAAATAGAAAATAGAAAAACATAGAGGATGTTTAGAAAACCTACCTCTTCTCTGTCTAAACCAGATGCCTCTGAGTTTCTACTCAAAAAATGCATAGAGCTCTAATCATCTTGGGGTGGGATGAATAGTAGGTCTGCATTCATCATAGTGTGGGGTGAATACATATTCATCTTGGGGTGGGATGAATAGCAGGTCTGTATTCATCACAGGGTGGCACGAGTAGCAGTCCAGCGCCCGAATGAGTAACACCTACAAAGAAAACCATAAAATTTGGATCAAAAACTTGATCTTAATAGTAGGGGATAGGGTCCCACCATGATCACCACTGAAATCTGAATGCGGAGTGACGACGTACCAGATTATGATGCAAACAAAATTGATATAAGGTATGGATGCTAAGTCCTACGAATGCGATGAACAAATGCATGTAGGAAATAAAGTAAAAATGAGATGTAAGAAAAAAAAGTGGGGCCTCTTTTATTAATGTTGCTTTCAATCTGGTTACAATATGTCCCCCTCTCTAGGGCTCAGAACGTTTGATACAGTTTGTTACATCAATGGATGGTACGCTTCCAGTGTCTTTCGCATGCCCACATTCGAAATGGGCGGGCCAAAATTGTGCCACTTGTATCCATGTGTTCATCATTCCTTGCTCCCCTCTGGTGTTCTTGGTGGTGAGATCCTATGCTCAAAAAAATAGCAAATAGTTAATAGCATATGCGGATATAGGAAAACATGCAATCCCCAAAGCCTCCGGCTAGTTAATGTATAAAAGAATGAAATGATGGTCAAAACATGTCATAATGAACCCAAAATTTGATAGAAGCATCAAGACATCATCAGGGACCCATTGCAAAAAGAATAGTTAGGAAATCATGCATGGATTTCTAATCGCTCCGGGGTGGGACGATTAGGACTATCACAAAATGTGCAAGAGCGACCTTGCAAATGTCCTACCCAGAGGCCTCCAAAACTCTTACAAACTTGGGGTTAGGCTAAAAGGGGCATTTTGAGATGACCCAAAAGGTCATATTTGGCATATTCTACCCAGATTATCCTGTATCCGAAGGCACTCCCTGTATGTTAGTAAACGCATAAAATGATAAAAACAAGGTCAAATCAAGTCAGAATACCATGAAACTTGAACAACAACATAAGTGACATGAAATATGATATAATGCAAAAATAATAGTAGAGAAATCATCATATATTTCTAATCACTTCGGGGTGGGACGATTAGGACTGCAATAGTGCGGGGGCCTCGAGGGCAGGACGCCCACCGTTTGGGGCTTAGTTTTGGCACCAATCCAAGTGGGATGGGTCCAAAACCTCCTAGGGGGTTGTTTCGACAAGTTTGGTGTGGGATTGTGGCTGATTGCTTGGGTTTTGGGTCTAGATTGCGTTCCTAGTGTTCACCCGATAACCTCTCTTCCAAAAGAGAGATTAGGGATGTAGGAAGCACAAAGAGGAATGGGGGTATAATTTGGTAGCACTCCATTGCTCCAAATGCTCTAGCTCTATTTTTTTTGGGGTGAGGAGGCTCACCCTTTTATAGACCTAGGGGTCTCCTTTGAATGCGCATGCGAGGGCGCCACTTGGCTCACCATGCCTTTCTTGGGGAGAGAAGATTCCTCCCTGATTTAGGGCCTCCATGATCAAGGCATGCTTGACTGAAGTCCCTCTCTCTGATTTGAAACCATTCCTCACAATTGCATGCCTTGAAGGTGAAGTTGAGTGGCGGATCTGGGCTGCCATTTGTCAAGGCTTGACTTTTTGCTAGTCAAACCTGCTATTCGTCCCACCCTGGAACGATTGCTGCTAATCATCCCGGGGTGGGGCGAATAGGATTCTAATCATCCCAGGGTGGGACGAATAGGGAGCAAAGTGCTTAAAAGGTGCCAAATTGACCTCTGACCTTCCAAAACTGATTTGGGAGTGGTTAGGACCACTGTTTAACCTCCGGAGGCTGCCCTAGGGGGTATGTATGCCAATTCGGTCAGTGCTTGTAGTCACATAATCGGATTGGTGCTGTTTTGGTGTCTATAGGTTGATTCTAACCATTGATAGCTATAATGGCTAAGATCTACTGGTCATTGTCGACTAGAGTGACCAAACCTACACACAAAAACATGCCTGAAACATTAGTAAAATGGTAAAAAAAAAAAATTGATGGATATCCCACCATGATAATAATCTATGCAACCCCAGGAAGTGTACACCCTAGCTGCCCTAATTGCAAATTTTGATTTACTATGTATACTAAACACTTGCAAAAAATGAAAGTACTGAAAGCACATGCAACATAAAAGTAAGAAAATGAATAAAGATGCTTTATTTATTGATATCTCAATCCTAAATAAAAAGTTTATCCCTCTGAGGGATACCCATAATTTTGATACAAAGAGTTACACAATATAGTGTGGTGATTGGATGTATTCCCCGCAAGGGAATGGTGCATCTACGCAGGTATCCTGGTCTTGCACAAGAAACTGTATGGGGGCTTACAGATACCCCATTCTCCAAATCTGTTCTTGGAGGGATATTTGTGCTTCTATTGCTTCAATCTGGTCTTGAAGACCTATACCTATTCTCATGGAAACAAAAAAGAACACTTAGTAGGATGGGCTGCCTCTCTAAATGAGGCCTTTATTAACAGATCTAAATAATCATGATAATAATGACATACAAGCATAACTAGAATAATAAATGCATATAAAGCTAATAAATATAGACTAGATACATTAATTAAAGTAGATGTGAGCTATGAATAACTAAAAAATCAAGCAATGATGAGTATAGACTAAAGAAAAGAGAAATAATGCCTATGTCCTAAGATATGCCTATGGGCCACTGTTCGAGACAAAAACCATGATGTGAAGCTCTTCACCTTATAAAATAGGGGATGTCCCAACTATCCTCCTTGCTGCAATTGATGTTCAAGGATCACCAGGCATGTCTCCTATGTTGATTGGTGGTTAGGAATATTGAATCTAAAAACTGGTGCATGGAAATAGCTCAACCAGATGGTGCTCCAATGCTCCTCAAAGGGACGTAGCTTTGTTATTCATTTCGATAGGGCTTCACTGCACAACTCTAAAAATTCATGGATCCTTTGCTTTTAATGGGAGAGTCTATATGTAGACTTCCCTCTCAGATATACAACTTGGCTTCCTAGAGAATCCCTAATCCAAATTGCATGCGACTAGCCATTCTAGGTGGGGAGCATTAGTCATGCACTGGAATTGAAGGGGTAGTTAGGAGGAGCTCAGGGAGTTCCTTACCAAAATATGTTTGCTGATCATGCAAAGGTGTAGTCATGATCTGGTCCCATATTCATAGCTAGACTATGTATGATGATGACCACTATCAGGTTCAATAGCCAGGTGTTTCCACTATAGAATTCAACGACCAAGTGTGTTGGCTACTCTGCTTGAGAGCGGCCAAGCCTGGATGGGCTAGAAATGCCCTGTTTGAGTGGTTAGGACCATTGCTTACTCTTGGAGAGATCCAAGAGGGTTCATATGGTTTGTGGATGTGTCCATATAGGTAGTCTCCTAAACATGATGTGTTTTAGGTGTCTACATAATATTCCCCCTATCAATTTCAAACTGATCATTTCCATCAAAACCATCTAATCACTCCCAAAAAAATTTCTTCTAGTCCATCTCCAAATCATTAGGTTATCCAAGGCATCCACATTCCTAGGGAAGATCTTAGGATTTAGGCCATGCAAAAATAAATAGATCAGTTAATGCAAAAAACTCCTGGCATGTCAAGCCAAAGATAAACTTTAAGCCAACTGATCCATCAACCAATCCATCCTTCGGTCCCATCACCAACATATCCGACAGACTTTACATTATCGAAGTTTGACAAATTTAGGGGAACCAAGGACCCTAAGGAGTATGTTAGCTCATTTTTTCATGCATGCTTTTAGATTCAAATCGATAGTGCTCTCATGCTTTGAATATTTCCTCAAACATTAGGAGGAGATGCCATAGAGTGTTTTAATCAACTACCAACTCATAGTATTTATACTTTTGATCAATTTATTGACCTATTATTTGAGCATTTTGTCCTAAACATCAAAAAGAAGGTTTCATTATCATATGTATACACCTTAAGATGATGGGATAATGAACCTATCTATGACTTTGGAAATGGTTGGAGGGTAATCATTACAAAATTGCCATTCTCCCTCCTAATGGATGAAATCATCAAATTATTTACCAAGAGTTGCTTAAAACCCATCTCTTGGATGCTTCAGATTCATACCTATCATTCATTTGAAGAAGCCTTAGCATAGGATAGTGTCATTGAGGATATAAAAATCCAAGAGGACATAATTAATCCTAAAAATAAAGAATGGTATAACAAGGACCAATTTAGAATCAATCAATTAGGATAAAATAAGTCATCACAAGCCTCTTCAGCTAGTCCATCTAATAAAGTAAATCAATTGGTGATGATCAGGCCCATAATGACTCAATAGTCCATGCAAAAACCATAACAAATTGCTTATCATGCAGTCCTCTCAGTAACTCAAGTACCCATGATGCAAAATACGGTGCCAGTGGAAAACCCTCCTATCAACAAAATGCTTGACCCCAACACCAATACACTCCTTTAATGGAGTCATATTATTCCCTCTTTTGAAGGTTGTATGACACAAACAAGTTGGATTTTCCCAAAATCAAGCCTGATGACCCTACAAAATGTAGCAAAAATTATAAGAAACATCTATTTTGCCCATAACATAGACAAAATGGTCATGATATCAACACTTTCCACATTTTTAAGAACATCGCTCAAGACCTCATAGACTTGGAGGAAATTAATATGGATAACCCCCTAGCTCCACAAAATTAGAACTTGGATTTTTTTCAAACACCTCTTCCCAATCATGAAGAGGCCCAAACTAATGTAGGAGGTAATAATCATCATAAACCTCCTAACCAAGTTAATCATGTCCAACATTACCAAAATTTTGTAGGATCGGTCCATGTGGTCACAAGAGGTCAAAGGCAAAATCAACAAAATTCCCAACAACCAAATGTTTCGCAGCCTTCAAATCCACCACCCATTCAAACCTCTCCAAATCCATCCCCACCAATCCATATTTCTAGTCAGCCAAATCAGCCCATCCATCATCCTCTAAGGCCAGTGGAATCCCTAAGTAGCAGATTAACTACAAGTTTGAAAATGGATTTAGCCAAATTGTCCATTTATGAGCTCATCAAACAATCCCCTAGGCATAGAGAAGCCCTAATTTAAATTCTTAAATCTATTGAGTTTGAAGCTCAAGACTCTAATGCCTTCAAAAATTTTGTACGAAGTGTTAGAACATGCATGGATCCATCCATCACCTTTTATGACTTTGAAATAAAGTCAATGACCTCAGAATCCATAGATCCTCCATTGCATCATGGCCCTGATAGACAAAAAACCATTTAAGAGAGTCCTAATTGATACCGACTCATCCATCAACATTATCACTATCACTGCCCTTAGCCACCTCAACATTTTTCTTTCCCATATTTCTAAGTCCTCATTCACCCTCAAAGCATTTAATGATGCTTTATGTACCATAGTTGGCATTGTTGTTTTACCCATTGAAGTAGGGGTTAGAACATTGCATACTATGTTCCACATATTGGAATGGGCCATGGCATACAATGTACTCCTTGGTAGACCTTGGATGAGGGAGATGAAATGTGTTCCATCAATTCTCCACCAATGCTTGAAATATGTTCATGATGGTCAAGTCCATTGCATCCTCACAGATGTAGAACCTTTCAAGTATTGTAATTTTATTTCAAACCCCTATGAATCCATGTTGCCTTCCACCCACCTATTCTTATCCCCATCATCTTCAAATCCATCCACTTCATCTTCTAATCCATCCACATCTTCTTCTTAAGCTCCTATATTTAAGGAGTTACCCATCACTAAACCCCCTCAATCATCCATTTATTCTTATACATGTGGTCAAGGTCAACCCACTTTCACCATATCATCCACCTCAACCACTCCTTCTACAACCATTTCTTATTTATAATCATTGCCTCATCCACCTTGTTCTAATTCCAAGCCATCACCCAACCTTTCTCCATCAGCTAATGTTTCACATGTTGAACTTTTGGATTGTAAAATATTCAACTCCCCACCCTGTTCCATGACTCCCTCCAATCCTAAGCCATCCATTTCCACATCATCCACCACCTCATCCCAAGTCAAGGTCCACATCACTAGTTATAGTATTGGTGAATACATGGTACAAGATGTTACCATTACCCCTCTTGCCATCCCCATAGCCAAGTATTTGGGTCACCCACATGACCCTCATTTAACCATAGGTGTTGTCTATGTTATGAGCTCTACTCCTAATAGTATTAAATTTTTCTATGGAGGGATTGATTCCTCAATTGAGGCAAATCCTCTGAAAGAACCAAAAGAGCCAAGATGTGCCAACATACACAATATGATAGGATTTCCATCTTGTTACTTCCACATAGTCATTTGGTAAGGTCAAGGTCTAGGTTACCATGAACAAGGGATACATGACATAATTGATTTCCCATATCAAAGAACACATGATCGTTCAGGATTAGGATATACCCCACTTTTCTCAACCACTTCCCTTGATCAAGCCTTCCAAAGGCTTAGCCTCAATGAAGAAGACAAAGCTCCCCTTCCATTTTACTCAACTACTTCTCTTGAACAAGCTCTTCAAGATCTTAGCTTCAATGAAGAAGAAGACCCCCTATATATTTCCTATCTGCTTCCATATTTTGATGATGAAGGTTATGAAGAGTATGAACTTATGTCCAATGCTTTTGATGATTCTAAAGAGGTTTCTCAGCCCATTGTTCCCCTTACCCAATAGGATGAATTTTAACTCAGACTATTTCCCATCCATTAGCCCATATTTTGCTTGCTTCTTCTACAAGAACAAGTTGACCCACCTAGTGAACCACCCCCACCTGAGTTCCATTGAGCAATTCAGCCAAGCCAAAATTTGTAACATATGTACATAAACACCAATTTAAAATATTCAAAACAAAATTTTTCTTTGCATGTACATAGCATTTAATTTTATGTTTTTTTTCTATTATCCAGGGTTAATAAGACTCAATATTGGTTCAAATCCAATCATTCCACCCATCCATTCTTCCAATCCATCTCTTCTTCTACTAAGTTAGTATGAATCCTACTGACTTATTCACCCCACTTCATAATCCATACAATCTGGCTAAGCCAATTCTAATTGACATAAGCCTTGTTGACATGGATCAAATTTCTTCCCCACCCTCCTTTTTGGAGTTCATCCTATCCAAGGAATTGTTAAGAGCTTCTACCAACTACATTGCTCCTTCCCCTCCACCTTCACCTCCATCTTCTACCAAGGATCCTGAAGTCTTTCAGGTAGAGTTATATGACTATAATAAAGAAGATTTGGATGAAATATTATATGAAATTCATCTAATACCAACACCACATCAACTTGAGGAAGGTTCACATATGTCTATTGAAGATACTATCAAAGTGAACCTTAGCTCAAATCCTGACAATCCTTAAATTGTCAAGCTTGGAAAAAGCATATCATCCAATGAACAAGATAAATTCATTGCTTTCCTCAAGAAGAAAAGATGTGTTTGCATGGTCCTATAAGGATATGCCTGGTCTTAACCCTAGTCTTGTGGTCCACAACCTCACCTTACATCCCGATTCCAAACCAATAAAATAAAAGCTTAAAAATATGCATCCTACTGTGGCCCTCATAGTCAAGGAAGAGCTTCAAAATATTCTAGATGTCAACTTCATTTTCCCTCTTGACTATCCTAAATGGCATTCAAACATGGTACCCATTCGTAAGCCTAATGGGTCGATACACATTTGCACTAATTTTTGAGATCTTAATAAGGCATGTCCTAAGGATGAATTTTCTCTTCCAAACATTGATACTCTTGTTGATACATGCACTGGCCATGAAGTGGTTTCCCTCATGGATGGTTTTTTAGGATACAACAAAATTCACATAAATCCTGATGACCAACACAAAACAACATTCAAAACACCTTGGGGGACCTTTTGTTACAAGGTTATGCCCTTTGGCCTCACAAATGCACGAGCTACCTATCAACGAGCCATGACTTACATATTTCACAATTACATGCATAAGATTATCAAAGACTATGTGGATGATATCTTAGCTAAATATAAAACTCAACAAGAGCACATTGGTGTATTGGAAAATATTTTTGACCGAATTCTAGAACATAAGGTGAGGTTAAATTCCAAAAAGTGTGTCTTTGGTGTTACCTCAGGTAAACTTTTAGGATTCATTATCTCCAAAAGAGGTATTGAAATGGACCCAAACAAGGTCAAGGCCATCATGGAAATGCCTCTCCCAACTAACATTAAGGAATTACATAGTTTACAAGGAAATATTCAATCAATCTAAAATTTTACTATGCAAAATTTGGATAAATGCAAGCCATTCAATTACCTGCTACAAAAGGGGTGCCATTTGTATGGATAGATGAATGTCAAAAACCTTTGATGACACCAAGTGATACCTAGCCTCTCTGCTAGTCTTAGTTCCTCCTCATCCAGAGGTCCCTTTCTATCTTTATGTCTCAGAAATAGACTTTTCTTTAGGGACAATTATTGCACAAAAAAATGAACAAAATTGAGAGCAAGCCGTTTATTACATTAGTCGAACATTGGTAAGTTATGAAACCCGACACACTTATGTAGAGAAGTTGTTCTTAGCAGTGGTTTTTACCACTAATAAACTTCAACATTATATTCTTATCCATACAACTTATGTCATAGCTAGAGAAAATCCTCTACATTATATGATATCTTGCACTTACAATAACACTCGTACCGCTAAATGGATAATGCTCCTTAAAAAAATTGATCTTGAATTTATCAGCCAAAAATCCATTAAAGGTCAGGTTATAGCTGATCAACTCGTGGAATATCCACTACCTAGTAATCATCCTTTGATTATAGAGCTCCTAGATGATTCACTATTTTTTGTCATTAAATTAGAAGAAGATGTCATTCCAAAGGAAGACGTCGATATCACCTTATTCTTTGATAGATCTAAGTGTGATAAAGGTTAAGGTGCTGGAGTTATCTTTCATACACCTCATAGGATACCCATCCCTTTATCATTCAATCTAGACTTTCCATTCGTAAATAACATTGCAAAGTATAGAGCCTTAATATTCGGTCTTAAATTCACTATAGCTAAGGGCAACAAGAGTATTAGGATATTTGGATATTCTCAACTTGTTAAATAGACAGCTAGAGAATACCAATGCAAAGAACCTACCATTAAGATTTATCATGAAGTAACAATGAAATTGCTCTCAACATTCGAATGGTATGAAGTCATCAACTTGCCTCATTCAACTAATAAATTTGCATATGTGATGGCCTCTCTTGGATCATTGATTCTAAAATATAATTTAGGAGAGGTACATCCCCTAATAATCTCAATAATATCTAAAGTAGTCATTGTCTGTATTGATCCTAAGGATCGAAATGACATTTTATTTATCCATTCAGAACTATATTCAAGCCAAATAGTGGTCTTTCTAAAATTTGGAACACTCCCATATGATATGTCTCGGTCTACAAAACTCTTTTTCAAGAAAAAAAGTAGCCCATTTTATTCTCTTGGGGGACGTCTTTTATAAAATGGTTATGATGGAATCCTTATTTTTTGTCTTAAAAAATATGAGGCTCAAATAGCCATAGCTAAAGCCCATGATGGTACTTGTGGTGGTCATTTCGATGGGATGACCATTGCAAAGCATATTTTATACATGGATTATTATTGGACCATAATGGAACATGATTGTTGCAACCATGTCAAAAATTGTAAGAAATGTCAAACACACACCAATTTAACTCATGTACCATCACAATATTTACAGCCTATCCAAAGGCTTTGGCTCTTTTCACAATGCGACCTAGACCTAATTGGAAAAATTTCACTTCCTTCCTTGGAACAACATACATTCATCATTACAACCACTGAATACTTCACAAAGTGGGTTGAGGCCATTCCTCTAACCAGTATGACAAGACCTTGAATTATGGACTTCATACTCCACCATAACATCTATAATTTTGGTATTCCCTCTAAAATCATTTTTAATAATGGTAATTCTTTCAAGAACAAGGATGTTCAAGCACTTTGTGAGAAATATAATATCCAACATATTTTCTTGACTCCTTATTAACCAAAAGAAAATGGATAAGCTGAAGCTACCAATAAGACCTTGATAGCTATTCTCAAGAAATTTTTTAATGAAAATCATAGACTCGCATACAAAAATCCCTTTGGTACTATGGGCTTATCGAACAAGCATCCGAACACCAATAGGAGCAATGCCGTTTTTCTTGGTTTATGGAGCTAAAGCTATCATGCCTCTTGAGCTTAAGATTCCCTCCTTGCAAATTTATTTATAGGAATTCATAGATGATGACACCGCTAGACAAGCATGTCTTGACCAACTCACTCTTCTTGATGAGAGATGAGTCAATGCACTAGAACACTTATGATTTTATCAAGACCACCTAAAGCATGCTTACAATTTCAAAGTCCATCTTCATGAATTTCAAGTACGAGATCTTGTACTTAAAGAGAACCAACAAAACACCAATGCTATGTCACACCTTCATGACAAATTCATGGCTAATTGGTTAGGTCTATACATAATTTACTAAAAAGTGGGTAATGGTACATATAGACTTGCTTATTTAGAGGGAGTGGAGGAGCTTGAACCACTTAACGTTATCCATTTAAAGGTATTTTTTGTTATTGTGATGTTTATATGTATATATATACATGGTTAAAAAAAAAACAAAAAAAAATCATTCACATAAGGATTTTCCCATTGCATACATCTTGCATTTACATATAGGTATCTTTACATGCATTTTCACATTGCATTCATACATACTACATACAAGAAAAAAATAAAAAAAAGTTTGCACATGTTCCATTCGCATTCATTCCACATGCATTCCACTGCATTTTATATCTCATATGCATTTCACTATATTCCTTCATTTTATAAATTACATTCATCCCATCCCATGTTCAATGATATTTTATTGTAGTGATGATATGACCAAATAAAAAAGTCAAGTTTCCATAATTGGGGGTACCTATTTTTTGCACTTATGCAATTTTCTCCAATATCATAAGCCAAAAATCCCATTTGTCAAAAATCATAAACCCCAAGTTTTCAGTCACTCAACCACTACTAGTGTGTCTAGTAACCTCCAAAAAGATGTCCAATTTTATTAAGGACCAAAAGCACATTTTCACATTAAGAAAATATTTAGTCTTGTCAACTGATTTCAAAAACAATCTTGCACCAACCACATTTCTTCACATCTTAAAAATATTTTGAGTCAAAGAGGGATAACACCATACTTGGGTGGCACCTTGAAGTGAAAAGGATATTCCTCACTTTTCCTATCATGCAACATAGTCCAAAATAAAAAATAGTGGTTCTTAACACTACCATAGTTGCTTTTAAAAATATTAATAAAAAAAATAGATTAGTAAGGATAGGGTCAAATTCTCATCACACTTCGGTTGAGAATCCAATTCCCCAAAGCTCTAAAATAATTCAATTCACACACCATAGATCCCTAAAGCTATAAGGATCATACTAAATTTCCCCTTAGAAGGTTAGGTAGTCATCCCAAAGGCCTAAAAATAAAAAACCCTTGGACTATGGAGTGAGTCTCCACCGGAGCTATAGATGCTTGACTAGCAGTGGAGTAAGCTCATGCGGGGTGACATGTATCTCTTCTAAAAAGGGAGACCTATGACCACACATACATACAAGCTACCTTCGTGGTCCTCCCCATAATAGGTCATGCCTAATTTAATCATAATGGGTTAATGAACTTCACGTGCACACATATTGGTTATTGATTGACTAGGGTCATTGTCATGCTCAAGATTTGGTACATGAACTTCACTTGCATGCACATTGGTACTAAATAAAGTTATAAAAACTTTAGTGAGTTTGGCTGATAACATTAGTATGTTTGAGTCTCTAAAAATCCTTCAGTATTCCATATCAACATCCATATCTTCTTCCATATCAACATCCATATCTTCTTCCATATCAACATCCATATCTTCTTCTATATCAACATCCATATATTCTTCCATGTGAACATCCATGTCTTCTTCCATATCAAAATACATGTCTTCATCATGGATCAACCCGCATAATGCCACCAAGCTTGGTGCCCTCGATTGCAAAATAATGAACAAAAATAGCCAACAAAATTCTAAACTATAAATGATCATTCGAAAATCATGCATTCCTCCCATATAGTTTTCATTCATTATTTATATACATGTCATTTAGATTGCATTAATAATCCATACATTCACCATTTAAATTGCATTAATAATCCATATAAGCATTACGCATACACATCATGATTAGCTTGCATTAATCATCCATAAGAAATTCATAAAACATGCATTGCATACACATAAAACATTCACACAAAAAATAATACAAACATAAAATCCATGTATATATATATAAAATATCACATGTACAATGAGTGCCAAAAAGGCTAAAATGGAGCACCAAGGCTCATATACAAAAAGTGCATCTAAGCACTAAGCTAATGTCCATGAGAGGACCCCTGAGATATAGTAGGAGCCTTAGGACTAGAACTTTATCTATATTCAGTATGCCTCGATGACTTGGCCCTAGAGGATGATAGAGGATCTAACAATGCAATGTGATGATATATTCAGTATGCCTCGATGACTTGGCCCTAGAGGATGATAGAGGATCTAACAATGCAATGTGATGAGTCATGCACAAATCCTCCAAAGAGTGTGTATATGTCTCACTAGCCTGTAGTCATCGTAAGTCAATATGATGTCGATGCTCTCTCACCAAAATCTCTACCTGAAGCCTCATGACCATCTCTTGATCACCTACACTAGCCCTGCATGTCAACCACTCTATCTCCATTCGAGCTATGGTAGCTTGTAACCCAGCTATGATTGCATCCCACTCTACCAGAGCCTCCATCATAGTCTCTTACTCCTCACAAAGTTGCTCCATATCAACCCATAGCCTAGCCACCTTAAAGATCTCCTACATCTCCTCATCATCCTTTGCTACCTCCACCTTAAGAGTCTGCTATGATGTGAAGAACACAAGCTTATACTGAGAGGGGGGTGAACTGTATAAGGCCACTTTTTATTTTTCTTTCCCAAAAAATATTATGCAATGTATAGATATCAATTTCAATAGTAGTAATCAAATAAATACACAAATCATGACATAAAATAGAGACACCACAATTATGTGGTTCACCCAATGTGGGCTACTCCATGGAGAAAATATTTAACTAAAATTTCATCAATCAATCTATGGGGAATCCTTTGCCTATTATAATACTTATGGACCTCTATCCAAAGGAGACACCAATCCCCTAAATCAAGTTCATGGATCTCTATCCATAGAAGAACTCCTCCTCTACTCTGGTTGGTGATTCTCTAGAAGACTACTGCCTCCACTGCACTAGCTTGTGGATATCTCTCCACTGAAGACTCTTGTCCCCACTTAGAAGAACTATCCTCACTACCATAGCTAATGGATATCTATACACTAGATACTACTATCCTCTATGATCTATCACCTCCAAATATTTTTATCAAATATGTACTAAACACAGTCCTTCAGTCTAGCATAATTCTAATCAATATCTATCTCTGATCTAGCACAAACCTGTCCTCAAATCTACACCAAATTCTGTTATCAAATTTTCTCAACAAGTCCACACAGAACTTGCTTAAATCTAATCAACAAGTCCACATAGAACTTGCTCAAATTTGCTCAACATGTCTACACAGAACTTGTCCAAATCTGCTCTACAAGTCCTGTCTAGAACTTTTTCAAATATTATCAACAATTCCACACAAAACTTATCCAAATATGCTCAATAATTCCACATAGAAATTATCCAAATCTGCTCAATATCTGTATTGTAAGCTTCCAAAAAAGCTCACACCAAATTTTTCCATAAGTCTTCTCAAAGACTTGTCTCAAATCAGCTCAACAAGTCCACACAAAACTTGTCCAATATTATAGAAACATAAAGAAAATTGTTAGAGACTCAATATGCTCTATACTAATCACAATGCTCAATTTATTTCAATCACTATCTTAGAAACATAAGGATAATTGTTAGAGGCTCAATATGCGTCAAATTCAACTCAATGTTCAATCACTTTCTTAACTCAATTCAGAATATAGAATAGTTTATTTTATGTAACTTGAACAATCACTTCACATACCCACTTGACTAGGTTCAACCAAATTTACTCAACCAAACACTCAATGAAACAACCCTTGCTCACAAACCCTAGTCCAAGCATATGATCACTCAACTCAAAATGTTTCCAACAATGCTCAATGTTGCGGGCCAAACAAGGTGAATGGTTTCCTATTTTTGTCACATGCCCGTGCATTTAATTATCAACCCAGGGAGCTTCGTAAACTTGCGAAGAGTCGAAATTAGGTTACTACAATACCACTTGGAGGTGAATCTGCTAATCCTACATTTGGGGGGTGTTCTTGAAATGGTTGTCAATCATTCCCGCACTCCTCAATAAATTACGTAAGAAGAACAAAATTAAATCTACAGAAATAAATCATGTACACATTCCTGAAAATAAATCTACTGCAAATACTGGAACTAGCAAACTAATGAACATTCTTATGAAAGCAATAAACTAATTAAAATAAATAAACAAAAAGGAAATGGGGAAGAAATACTGGCTTGGAGTGGGCCCAGGCTCCAGCAACTTCTTCCCGATCGAACACGCGCTTTAGAACTTCTGGAACTGTAATATATTTATCAACGTATTACAATCTATCTTCTGTAACTCTAAATGGATCTTTATTAATTATTTCTATATATCTCTCAGAACGATCTGCGTGTGTTTATATAACACACCCGTAGAACTTCTATTACAGAAGTGGTTACAACAGTCGATTCTTCCCAGACTAAATTAGAACAGTCTGGCGAATGCAATCGACGTCTGGCATTCTGTTTTGATGGCGGCGTGTTCATTTCGGTTCGTGCTTTGCCTGGCATCAGTAAGACATTTTGATACGTTGGTGCTATCTCCAATTTAGCTCTGCATGACGCAGAGCTAGAACTGCACCAGCCGCTACCGTCCACGTCGTTCAAATCTGGTCAACGGGCAAAGAATCAGTGGCGCCTTCCTTATGAGGAAGGTACCTTGTTATCGCGATGCCTTCTGGTTGTAGGGAGGTGCTTGCCTTCTATTAGCGCCTTTCGGCTGTGGGGAGGCGCTTGCCTTCTATTAGCGCCTTTCGGCTATGGGGAGGTGCTTGCCTTCTATTGGCACCTTTCGGTATGGGGAGGCGCTTGTCTTTGGTTGGCGCCTTTCGGTTGTAGGGAGGCGCTCGCATTCAGTTGGCGCCTTTCGACTGTAGGGAGGCGCTCGTATTCAGTTGGTGCCTTCCGACTGTAGGGAGGCGCTCGTATTCAGTTGGCACCTTTCGACTGCAGGGAGGCGCTCGTCTTTGGTTTGGCACCTTTCGATTGCAGGGAGGCGCTTGTTCCCTTGGCGCCTTTCGGTTGCAGGGAGGCGCCTATGTTCTCTACATTGACCCTCGATGAAATAAAGTGCCAGGTCCATCAAAAGGACCTCGACCATTCCAAATCTAACTAAATCAACTGCAATTCCACAAAACATACTAAAAACACACAAATTAGATAACACGCATAATTATATCAAATATCTATATAATCATTCATAAAAGTATGCAATCCTTATTATACAACCGCATATTGATCAAAGAAATATGTACAAAATATGAGCATTTCTGGTGCTCATCATCCCCCCATGCCTAACATATGCCACGCCCTCGTGGCATCCAAGCTGCAGGTAGCCCTCTGACTTTTCATCGTCGCCATCTCTTGGAGGATTCTGCTGCCCCTACGGCCCGAGTCTATCTTTTCATGCCGGCATTTGAAGGTGTGGTTCGCCTTTGCCTATGGGAAACTATGGCTGTCAATTGTCCTCTTCTTGTTCTGGCCGCTACTGGTGGTGGTCTAGCCAGCGTTGTTCTTGCCGATTGAAATGCAGCTTTGACAGCTTGCCAGAGGTCGACGTCTGGAGGTCTGACCACTGCCAGAGGGATATCCGAGTTATCCCCTCTGGAAGGCACTACTTGGGCCTTGTATAATCTGGCCGCTTTAGGGGTAAGCCCTGCATTCTCCTTTGCAATTGCAGCGGCCTCCAATTGTGGGCCATATACTCCCCACCATTCCAAGTACCTCCTCATCATGGAAGGCCACCCTCGGGATGAACCATAGATGTCCCAAAATTGGTTGTCTTCTGTCGGATTGATGCAGATGCCAGAATCTCCTTTTACCCTCGAGGATGCCTTCCTGGCCTCCTTGGCTGCTTTCATTTCGTTGCGTAGCTGCTCAAAATATTTTTGCCTTTCGACGAATAGTTGCATGTCCCATTCATCCTCCTCTGACTCGATGAAGGTCACTTTCACCTTCTGTCGAGCCGTCCTAGGCCTCTTTGCCTTGGCCTCTATAGAAAATGTGGCGGCTTGGACCGGGGTCTCTTCTTTCTCCTTTGGGGACTTCTCTTTACTCCGAAGGATCGGCTATGCTGCTATCTCTGGGGGTGATCCTTCGTTCTCCTGTCTACCTGGTGTCGACCCCTCAGGCTCTTCTCCTTCTTCAGGCCTGGGGAGGTCCTCCTTATCCTCTGGTCTTATCTATTGCTGGAGACCTTCGTCCTGCTCTGTGTCACTCAGGACAATGACAGGGGGCATCGTAGGACTTCTTTCCTTTTCACCCCTAAAAATAGAGGAATCCTCCCCTGCCTCCGGGCTGCTCTGTCGGGCGTCCGATCGAATCTCCCCTGAAGAGAATACTCGTTCGATGGATGTGGGAGAGTTCATCGGCACTTCTTCTACCCAATCAGTCTGAGTGGATGCCTCCTGTCTTGTTGTTCCTCTATCTTGAAGTATTTGATTTTCCTCCTACAACTGCCGGACCAGCTGCTCGAGCTGAGCGATTCATCTATCCCTTTCCTCCAATTCCCTTTTATGCTGGTTCTGGCAATCTTCTAGAATCTGTTGTGCCATCCAGCAATCGGTTTGCCATTCGAGCGCCTCCTCCAAGGCCGCATCGATCTGGTCATTACTCCTAAAAGTTCCTTCATTCCGTGGGCTCCGGTTCATTAATTCTCGGAGGGTTTGGGCGGCAACGTCTATCTCTGGGTCACTCTGTCCTTCCTCTATCGAGAGGAATCATCGTAGACGTTTCCTCCTAGGGATTGGTTCATCCTCACCACCAGCGAGTGGCGCTCCTTCCTCCTCATACTCGAGCACTGGGGAATGCCCTCTGTCCTCTATGTCTTCGGGCATCGGTGACTGCTCTGCTCCTCCTAGAAAATAGGGCAATGCCAATTGCCCGATGTTTGTTATCTCCTCTGTAGGGGATGCTTCATCTTGCCCTAATTTGGCAACCGCATTGTGTTGCTCTATTTGGCCGCCATCTCCCTCTATGTCGTGGTTCTGTCCTTGTGCTTTTGCATGGCGGACCAATGCCGATATCAGCCCATGGTGGGCTAAGGCGGATGGTGCCCCTTTCTTGTATCGAGCCGCTTCATCTTTCAGAGCATTCGCCAGGTAGAAAGGTATATTTAATTTCCTCCCATGCACTAGGTGATTGAGGAAGTGCACATGATTAATGTGCAGATGGGTATACTTCCCTGTGCATGTGAAGAATCGAGCAATCTGCTCGAACATCTTCCGCATATTCATGGGGAGACTATTTTTGAGTAACCCCTCCCTGTCTATCTGCACATTTCCTCCTGGCAGCAGTATTTCGGCGTATAGTTTTAACACTCCGCCCTTGTATGTACATTCCCCCATGAGAGGCAATCCAGTCGCCTGTGAGATGAACTCAGGGGTGACTAGAATTTCCACCCCTCGTACTTGGGCCGCATCACCCCTCAAAGAGGTGGTGAATTCTCTAGCTGCCTCCATGTCCTGGCCCTGACTGACCAGGGTGCAGTATTCGAGCCACCCCTCGGCTTCGAATTGGGTCTTCACTGCCCCTCTGATCCCATCAGTATCACTGGGTTCATTCTTCTTGATCGCGTGGTTCTTGGACCTTCCTCCCATGGCGCCTTCTACTATTGTATATTTTTTTTGTCCTTCCTTCTTCAGGAAGGCGCCTTCTTATAGAAAATATGCCTAACCCTAGCAGTTATGGAAGGCGCCCTATCATTGGCACACGATTTCGGCTATGGGGGGATACGATCTCTATGATGATGGTATCTTTTTTGGTACTGCGTATTTATAAATAATTATATAAATGATTTGATTTAGTATGCACGTACCTGATTCGTCATTCCAGTCATCATGGTAGCCACTGATTTGTTGACTTGTGACATGAGGGAGGGGTATGGTCCTTTGATGCTGCTCATTCGTGCGATGCTTCGTTCCGCTCGAGGCATCCGATAGATGTAAATGTTGCACATGGGAGGCATTCTTTGGTACCTTCCCCATGTGGATGGTGTCCTTGTAGCACCTTTCCGACATTGTCGGTGCTCTTCTTTGAACGAATGCGCCTTTCGATGCTACGAGGTGCCTCTGATTGGTGGGAGGCACTTTTGCCTGCATGCGTCTTCCCAATGTGGGAGGCGCCTCCTTCTGGTTCATGCCTTCCCGATGTTGGAAGGCGTTCGTCTTGATGAATGTGCCTTCCTGATGTTGGAAGGCGTATTCGACTGGATGAATGCGCCTTCTTGATGTTGGAAGGCGTCTCGGCTGGATGAATGCATCTTCTTGATGTTGGAAGGCATCTCGGATGAATGCGCCTTCTTGATGTTGGAAGGCGTATTCGGTTGGATTTTTTTGCTTGGTGCTTAAGGGCTACATGTATTATATTATTTTTTTTTTTCTTGGTGCCTTCTGCCATGGAAGGCGCCTACATATGTATTATTATATTATTATTTTATTTTATTTTTTAAGAACTTCTGAATGGATGGAAGGCGTTGTCTTTCGATTTGGCGCCTTTCGGATGCAGTAAGGTGCCTTCTTCTAGATGGGCACCTTTCGGGTGTAGTAAGGCGCCTTCTTCTGGGCTTGGTGCCTTCTGGGTGTAGTAAGGCGCCTTCTTCTGGACTTGGCGCCTTTGGATGTAGTAAGGCGCCTTCTTCTGGACTTGGCACCTTTTGGATGTAGTAAGGCACCTTCTTCTGGATGGTGATTTGATTGGAAAAAGGGTGATCAAGCCTTCCCAATTTTTCATGCTGCCTAGATTCTACCTACGAGCCGGTGTCGGAATGCTGAGCCGAATCAGGCCTGGTTTCCCAGATACCTATCCCTCGTGCTGTCAGGTCCTCCACCTACAAAAAGCAACCAAAAAGAAAGGAAAATAAAGGCAGTTAGATGCGTTCCGTGCTTGTTAGGCCCTGGATTAGGATGCCTGCAGCTTGCATGCGGGCGTCGTCCCTACAAAAACACACATTACAAAAAAAACTATATTAACTAAAAAATTTTGGGTGAGCACTTTCGTGCCCACCATTTCACTTGTGAGAGTTCGGTCCAGATCTAGCAAGATGGGGTCTCCCCCATGCCTACTCTGGATTCCACCTGTAACGTTTTGGACGTATTATAGGGGCGTAGTCGGTGGCCATTGACTGTGAACATGGTGTTGCTACCGTCAATTGTCTTAACGTGCACCGCCCCATTCCTAATGAGCTCTGCCACCTCATACGGCCCCATCCACCTCTGCATAAGTTTGCCCTTCCTTTCTTGGAACCGAGAATCGTACAACAGTACCCATTCCCCTACCTGGAACTTCTTCAGCTTGATGTGGTTATCATGCCACTTCTTTCTCTGCTTCTGTATAATCTCTGTCCTCTGCAAAGCATCCAGTCGGATTTCGTCCAGCTGATCTAGCTGGCGAATCCTCTATTTTTGAGCTTCGTCCAAGCTCAAATTTAATTCTGAAGCCGTCCTCAAAGTTTTGATTTCGAACTCGATGGGCATCATCGCATTTTTCCATAGACCAGTTGGAAAGGTGTGCATCCTGTGGTGGATTTCCACGTGGTGTTGTATGCCCAAACTGCCTCCGACAACCGTGTGGCCCAATATTTCTTGTGTTGCTGCACGGTTTTGGTCAGGATGTTTTCTATCTCCCTGTTTGTCACTTCTACTTGCCCGTTCGCCTGCGGATGGTAGGGCATGGTTTTATTGTGCCGAACTCTATACTGCTCCATCAGCTCCTCAATCAATTTGGAGGTGAATTGGGGCCCTTGGTCTATTGTTATCTCTCGAGGAACCCCAAATCATGTGAAAATATGGGCAAATAAGAAATCGATGACCGTTCTTTCCTTTGAGTCCCTTAATGCCTGCACTTCCACCCATTTGGTGACGTAATCCATGCAGACCAGAATAAACCTCCTTCCCATCGAAGGTGGATTAAATGGTCCCACGAAGTCCATGCCCCATTTATCGAAAGGTTCCAGGTGTACCTAGGGCTGCAAGGGCATTTCATCTCGGTGGGTTGGTCTACCCATCCTCTGGCACTCGTCACACTTGCTGGTATACGTTGCCGCGTCCTTGAATAGAGTGGGCCAAAAATACCTAGCCTACAGGATTTTGTAGGCAGTTCGTTTCCCTACAAAGTGTCCTCTGCATGGCTCATCGTGACATGCCTTGAGCACTTCTAAAAACTCTTGTTCTGCTATGCATCTTCTTATAATTTGGTCCCATCCTATTTTAAATAGGAGACCATCCATCCAAAGGAATGATGCGCTCTTCTCTATGACCGCCTACTTTTCTCGGTAGGAGAGAGCAAGTGAGGTCCTTCCGATGGCCAAGTAATTGGCTATGTCTGCATACCATGGAGTTTGTTCACTAATAGCGAATAGATGTTCATCCAAAAACTGATCTTCCATTGCTTGATGATCTGTTGGTATCAATCTGGATAGAAAATCTGCCACGACGTTGTCCTTGCCCGGTTTATCGACTATAGTGATGTCGAATTCCTGCAATAGCAATAGCCATCTGATAATTCTACCACCAATGGCCGGCTTGCTCATCAGATACCTGATAGCCGCGTGGTCCGTATGGATGAAGACCTTGTATCCCATTATATAGTGGCAGAATTTGTTTATTGCATGGACAACTACGAGGAATTCTTTTTCTATCACTGTATAGTTGAGCTCTGCTCCCGCCAAGTTTTTACTGACATAATAGATGGCATAAAATTCTTCATCGTCTTTCTGCCCGAGGACTGCTCCGATCGCACCGTTAGATGCATCGCAGTAAATATGGAATGGTATGGCCCAATTCGGTCCTCTCAAGACCGATGTAGATATCAATTTTTCTTTCAACAATTGGAATGCTTCTTCGCAATCTCCCATCCAATTGAACTCTACGTCCTTAGAAAGTAGGGTGTGCAGTGGTTTGGCAATCTTACTAAATTCGGCGATAAATCGTCGGTAGTACCCGACTGATCCAAGGAAACTTCTTACCTCCTTCTACGTTCTAGGGCTAGGTAGGTCTCTGATGACCTCGATCTTCCTCTTGTCTACTTTTATTCCTTCCACAGAGAGGTGGTGTCCCAACACGATGCCTTCTTGCATCATCATAAAACATTTTTCATTACTTAGGGACAAATGATTTTCCTTGCTCCTATCGAGCACTCTTTCCAGATTTGTCATTGCCTCCTCGAAGGTTTCTCCATAGGTGGTGAAGTCATCCATGTATACTTCCACCCCGTCTCCTATCATATCAGAGAATATGCTAAGCACCACCCTTTGAAAGGTGGTCGGTGCGTTGCACAGTCCAAAAGGCAATACCTTATAGGCAAACGTTCCCCATGGATAGGTGAACGTTGTTTTATCTTGATCTTCTTCCCCTATCTGGATCTGGTTGTAACCACTGAAACCATCCAGAAAGGAGAAGTATTTTCTTCCTGAGAGTGTGTCCAAGACCTGATCGATGAACGGGAGCGGGAAGTGGTCTTTCTTAGTCACCTTGTTCAACGCTCGGTAGTCCATGCAGATCCACCATTTCCCATTCTTTTTGGGGACCACCACTAATGGTGATACCCATTCACTATCAAAAATTGGATATATGAGTTCGACAGCCAGAAGTTTGTGCAGTTCTTCTCTGACAATGTCTTTCATTGTTGGGTTCATCCTTCTCTATGGCTTCCGACTAGGAGTTGCCTGGTCATCTAAATAAATCCGATGGGTACATATTTTTGGGCTGATGCCATGCATATCTACGTAGTCCCATGCAAATGCTTGCTGGTGTTTTACCAGAAGCTCTTCCAATTTTTCTAGTTGTGTGGGCATCAACCTGCTGTTGACGTTTAATATCCTCCCTGGCCCAACGTGTATTTGTCGGATGTGCTGATCTTGGGCGCCAATCAACGGTGATCCAGGTGTGGGGGTGGACGATTCTCCATGGAGAAACTCCATGATAGCACCATCCTCATCCTCTTCTACCACCTCCTCCAAGGTCATCATCGGTTGGATTATGGACAACTCCGTAGTTCCATGCTCGGTGATCCTGGGTTCTTCTACCGAGTCCATAGACTGAGCTGGCGGTGAAATGGTCAGCCTTTTGACATTTTTCCCATTGGAGATGGTCATTAGCCCATCCCGGTAGCTGATGTAAGCGTCAGCTATTGCCAGCCATGGCCTCCCCAAAATGAGCGGGTAACCGCCCAGCCTGGTCTTGGTTTGCAAAACTAAAAAATTGGTTGGATATTCCCATGCACTGACTATTACGATCACATCTTCCAGCATCCCTTTCGATGACACGGTTGATCGATCGACTAACTACAGCACTGTCATGGTTGGCTTCAGGTTCATGAGCTGCAGCCTCTGCATGGTCTCTTGAGGCATCACGTTGATGGCTGCCCCGAGGTCAACCAATGTGTTGGACAGGGAATGTCCTCCAATTTTTATGGTCAACACTGGGCTGCCTGGATCTGCATACTTCGGATGACGTGTTCTACCCATCATTAGATCTGCCAGTTTACCCACGACGTTGATAGTCTGGGTAGCTTTTCATCCCGGTCTCCTTAGACACATTTCTCTGATTGCCTTGGTGTAAATGGGGACATCTCGAATTGCTTGAAATAATGGGATTGTCACCGTGAGATTCTTCAAGCTCGACAAGATGTCAAATTTTGGCTGTGTTGTTTTTCTTTGTTCCTGCAGCCGGCTAGGAAATGGAGCCTCCGCTCTCTCAAGTGCTTTTCCCTCTTCTACCAGAGGTGTCTCCTCTATTTCTTCCTCCTCTTCTACCAGTGGAGGTGTCTCTACTATTTCTTCCTCCTCTTCTACCAGAGGCGGTGTCTCTACTCCTAGTTGCCTACCTGATCTAAGCTGAATATTGTACATATGATACATCTCACCTTCTACGTTGTATGTCGGTTGATTTACTCTGTTGTTCGGGTTTGCTGTCGGTTGTGCTGGTAGCTACGTAGGTCTCACTACTGGCAATGCTGGTAAGTTCTATTGGATGTGAGCAGGCGCTGCACTCTATGGAGTCTGATTCCATGCATTGTGGCCTCTCCACTGCTGCCCAGGATATGGATATGGCATCCATGGCTGCTGATTCGGAAATGTTGTTGGGGGTGCGTTAGTCCAGGGTGATGGTCCCCACCACCCCATATTAGGTGGTTGAGGGGGTCCTTGGTGCATGTATGGCCCTCCCCCATATGATGGCATTCCGGTTGGTATATTCCCCGTAGGGGGCTATGGCCAACTCTTCCTATTGCCTATGAAGTAGGCCTCCGTGCTCTCAGCCGCTTCTTGGTTACTGGGCAGTTGTGGGCACAATCGAGTTTTATGATTCAGCCTACAAACTATGCATACTCTGACCTTGTTTTTTGGACATGCATTCTTTGCGTGCCTTCCTCTACATTTTGGGCAGAAATAGGCTAATGCTGCGTCATTTTCTTGTTTCTTCTTTTCTAACGATGAGCGTATCCATCTGCAGTGCTAGAGATGAGAGCATTTCGCTCTTCAAATCCTCCAGCATGTTGCCTATTTCTATTTTGGTGACTGAAGCGGTCGCCTTCATGGTCCTGGCGATGATTTTGCCTCGCCTTCTCGAGTAGTTCTGGCATAATTTTTGGATGTCATCCATAGCATGCTGATAGACATCACCTCGAGAGATCATGTTGAGAGCCTCTAGTGACTCATTGGTAAGTCCCCTCAAGAAGATGCTTTTGAGGGACTTATCGGATAGCTTTGAGTGAGGGGACCATTGAAGATTAAAGTTGAATCTCTCCCAATACTCCTCGAGAGACTCATCTTCTCTTTGTGTCATGCTCAGGACCTCCTCCTTGGAGTCTCTTGCTCTCCCAAAATCTTGATATTGCTCTAGAAAGAGCTTCTTCATCTGGTCCCAGGTGGTGATGTGTTTGTCTCCCAGACCGATGAACCATCGTAGAGCTGCATCATCTAATGTAGAAGGAAATAATTTCAACTTCTGCGTGTTTGATTTGTAATCCACAGACCTGCACAAAACATCAAACTTGAATAAAAATAGGTCAGGGTCCTCAGTCGGGTGTCCTCTGAAGGACGAAAGGTGAGCAGGGGATATGTTTTTCATTTTGGTATCTCCTACTCCCTCCTCTATTGGGAAACTAAAGCCAGATGAGACTTCATCGTTATCTACCATTTTTTTAGGAAATGTGGTTTCTAATGCAGCGTTTATGGCCTTCCGATCATTTAAAACTTTCTGAGTCAATGCTCTAAGGTTGTCTGGCGAGATCGTCTGATCCTCCACAGCCTTCCACAATAGGGCTTCCTCTAGAGGAGTCCTATTAAACAGGGGATTTATGATGATTCGTTCATCCCCTTGTTGATGGGATGAGGCGGCACTTTGCACAAAGTGTGGTTCCTCACTCCAATGGACTGCTGGTAGGTCGAGCGAGTCTAACTCAAATCCAAAATGCTCGGCTGACTCAGGTCTTGATGGATTAGTTCTTATAAAGCGACCGTCAGGTCCTCTTCTTCTCGAAGAACTCATACAAGGTCAGATGGAAGGTTTCAGGGTATTGTAAGTAATCTAATTAAGACGCTTCCTCAGCAACGGTGCCAAAATGTTGCGGGCCAAACAAGGTGAATGGTTTCCTATTTTTGTCACATGCCCATGCATTTAATTATCAACCCAGGGAGCTTCGTAAACTTGCGAAGAGTCAAAATTAGGTTACTACAATACCATTGGAGGTGAATCTGCTAATCCTACATTTGGGGGGTGTTCTTGAAATGGTTGTCAATCATTCCCACACTCCTCAATAAATTACGTAAGAAGAACATAATTAAATCTACAGAAATAAATCATGTACACATTCTTGAAAATAAATCTACTGCAAATACTGGAACTAGCAAACTAATGAACATTCTTATGAAAGCAATAAACTAATTAAAATAAATAAACAAAAAGGAAATGGGGAAGAAATACTGGCTTGGAGTGGGCCCAGGCTCCAACAGCTTCTTCCCGATCGAACACGCGCTTTAGAACTTCTGGAACTATAATATATTTATCAACGTATTACAATCTATCTTCTGTAACTCTAAATGGATCTTTATTAATTATTTCTATATATCTCAGAATGATCTACGTGTGTTTATATAACACACCTATAGAACTTCTGTTATAGAAGTGGTTACAATAGTCGATTCTTCCCAGACTAAATTAGAACAGTCTAGCGAATGCAATCGACGTCTGGCATTCTATTTTGATGGCGGCATGTTCATTTCGGTTCATGCTTTGCCTGGCATCAGTAAGATATTTTGATACATTGGTGCTATCTCCAATTTAGCTCTGCATGATGCAGAGCTAGAACTGCACCAGCCGTTACCGTCCACGTCATTCAAATCTGGTCAACGGGCAAAGAATCAGTGGCGCCTTCCTTATGAGGAAGGTACCTTGTTATCATGATGCCTTCTGGTTGTAGGGAGGTGCTTGCCTTCTATTAGCGCCTTTCGGCTATGGGGAGGTGCTTGCCTTCTATTAGTGCCTTCTGTGTGGGGAGGCGCTTGCCTTCTGTTGGCGCCTTTTGACTATGGGGAGGTGCTTGTCTTTGGTTGGTGCCTTCTGGTTGCAGGGAGGTGCTCGCATTCAGTTGGCACCTTTCGACTGTAGGGAGGCGCTCGTATTCAGTTGGTGCCTTCCACTATGGAGGCGCTCGTATTCAGTTGGCGCCTTTCGACTGTAGGGAGGCGCTCGTCTTTGGTTTGGCGCCTTTCGATTGCAGGGAGGCGCTTGTTCCCTTGGCGCCTTCCGGTTGCAGGGAGGCGCCTATGTTCTCTACATTGACCCCCGATGAAATAAAGTGCCAGGTCCATCAAAAGGACCTCGACCATTCCAAATCTAACTAAATCAACTGCAATTCCACAAAACATACTAAAAACACACAAATTAGATAACACGCATAATTATATCAAATATCTATATAATCATTCATAAAAGTACGCAATCCTTATTATACAGCCGCATATTGATCAAAGAAATATGTACAAAATATGAGCATTTCTGGTGCTCATCACTCAACATCAAATCTCACATAACAATGATACTCATATTCTTTTCAAACTCTAGTTCAAGTTCTTTTCTCAACAACTCACTTCAAAAACAATGCTTATAAAACAATCTTCACATAACAATGATACTCAATCATTACTTCAAGTTCTTCACACAACCAATCACTTCAAAAACAATGCTTATAAAGAAATATTCTCATAGCAATGATACTCAATCCTTAGTTCAAGTTCTTCACACTACCAATGGCTTCAACAACAATGCTTATAAAACAATGTTTTAACAACTCTTTATTCTAGAAAATCTTAAAACATTAACTCAAATAATTCAATAGGAAACCCTAACCAATTCCTTTTCACTCCAAACTTATTTTCCAAAAAACCAATCAATCAATTTAACTATGGAAGAATGTTCTCATACCTTTTTCTTTATGATGAAGGAATCTCATAAATCTTCCACAACCATAAACACTCTTTTACCAAGCTCAAAGAAATTATTAGATAGTAATATTACTCAAAATACAATGTAAATATCAATACAAATGTACACCTTATCACTCCACCTTTAAGAAATCATTCATCAACATTTACAAAAATTAATATACCACTTACACCTTATGATCTCCCCAAATAAAATAATATTCAATGCACTATTCTTTTAAAAATAACTCAATGCTTAGAATTTCCCTTTATCCTCTTGAAACTTAAAACAATTTTATGTGACACAATCACTTTATTAAAATACACTAACACCTTATTCCTCCAACTTATCAAAATTCCAACTAACAATCCTTTAAGCAACCCTTTTAACTCCAAAATTTAGGCAACTCATAAAATATTAAACAAAAATTATTACCTTGCCTTGGATGGGATTCAAACTCATAGCGTAGCCTCAACCAGTGCCCTAGCCATAGCTTCAACTATCGTGTGAGCTAGGTGCTCACTTGGGGACTAACAAGCACCTCGTGCTCCAAAAGTGTCCCCACTTGCCTAGCACAACAAAAACATTCAACTTCCTTTGGCGCTTTCAATTACTAAAGCAACCACAAAAATGCTACCATCGAGTTTCAAACATAGGTCTCCAAGAGCCCAAAACTTTAACCATTGTCCTATTTCCACTAGGCCACGCTACCTAGTTTGCACTTGGTCTTATTCTCTGCTCCTCTTTAAACCCTATTCATTGACACTAAACAAAAATATCACTTTCTCTTTTTTGCACAAGTATCAACACAATTGCATGCTATATTTTCTGAGCAAAAGGATAATTTAAAATACCTCTTAGGCATTGGTATATATATCTATTTCCCTCCTTCATGCATGACGTCGATGCTCGAATTTCCTTCAACAAATTTAGACATTGGTGCTTGAATTTCCTTTGGAGCTTATTAATTTATAAAATATTTAAATTCGTTTGAATTTAAATTTTATAAATTAATTCTTTAAAACCCTTTGGTTTTATTAAGACCATATTCCATCGTACACCTTGGTATAAATAATATTTATTAATAAAATTTAAATTCACTTTGAATTTAAATATTTTATTAAATAAATATTAAAACTTCATTTAGCTTTGCAATAGTCTTCCTTGGGTTTTTATGAAAAACATTTTAACTTATGCTTCCACATAATATTAAAAATATTATGGAGCCCTTTTGCCTTTAACCTCTGCTTTATTCCTCTTGAACTTTGACATCATCAGTGGTTTATTTTTGGAGATCAATAATAACTCTTGATAACTTTTTTTCTATACAATTTCCTTGACATTAATGATTACTTCATTTCTTGACATCAATGACAACTTGAATTAATGAATCAAAATTTCCAACATGATGCTCCCCTAAATCTCCTATGACTTTTTGATCGATGAGACTTCATCCTCTTCAGAGTCATCCTTGACTTCATAGTTGTTGCATCCCCACCCATAACCACCTTTGGCACCTATATCAGTTGGGTACCAAACCATACTGCATACTCAAGAGTCACTCCTGCATCATCTACATATGGGACCTATAGCTACTCATCATCCTCTATCTGCACCCTCCATGGCTTTGCACATAGAAGCTCCAACTCATCCCACTGATGTCGATACAACACTAGATCATTAGGAAGACCCTGAGGTAAACTGAACTACCTCAACACCAGTGAGTATTAAAAATACTCCACCTCACCCTTTCTCCTCCCAACTAGCCATTGTGCCTATCTCACCCATCGCATTTGCTAATAATCACTCTCCCACATGAATCCCTGCCATGGACTCTATACCACTTGAGCCAAAGTCAATGCTATCCACATATCCCTGTACCACTCGTTGGTATGCTTCTCTCGATTCGTTTGTACCTCCTTCCCACTATCCATCTCCTAGCATAGGGCTCACACATATTCCATGCTTGGCAAGGTAAACCCTCTAGCTGAGCTACACTGAAGTGCTCCCACACCCAACATTAAAGAAGGAATCTGCATCCAATCCCCTTCCTCCCTCTCTATATAATCTCATATAGCTCCTGGTATAACTACACAAATAAAGCAAGAGCCCATGAATACGCTATTGGATTGGTGAGTAAGTCACTCACCAATCCCAATAGATTCTAAGGGAACCTAAACCCCATGTTATTGGGGAGCACTATGTTTTCTAACACAAACATGATCAAGCTCGAGAGTGCATTTAACTCCTTAGCCTTGTACATGGTCAAATAGCAAATCCTCCAATCTCCCATCCTTGCCTCCTGCCATCGATCGCTGAACATATTCATAATATCTAACTTCTTATTATTCCCTACCATCACCTTCGCATCCTCTATTGGTACCTTGAGGATATGATATACATCCTCAAATGTGACATTAGCCTTCCTAATTGGTAGCTTAAATATATCCCTATCCAAATCCTACCTCTCTATCAAATATGAGAGGTACCCATCACCTGCCCTAACCACATCCAATCAATCCACTCCCTCCAAACCCACCTTATTCAAAAGGTCCTAATCATTCTCTGTAAGCTTCTTTCTCATCCTAGGAATGGAAGGAGAAAATCGATGTCGAGACTCTATCTCCCGCAACTGCAACAATAAACACATTTTCATTAGTTTAAATTTAAAAAAAACAACAAACAAAAATTTCAATTTTTTTTGCACAAAATAAAAAGTGTTTTTAAATATTATCAAGGAAAATCATGCCTTAGCTCCCCAGAAGCATTCTATCCTTTCACCGCCATAGCTTCTGCGTAGTTTTTCACTAGCCTCACTTGCCTCACAAATCCACTCCACTCCTCAGGCATAGCTTCTCAATCTCTCAAATGCACAAATGAGCCTCAAAATCCATCCTACAAGCTATTTATAGCTAAATCAAGCACACTTAGGTGTAGAGTGGCACCTACAATAGCCACAGGTGTGCATAGGCACCTATAGGTGCACCCAGGTACAAAAAGGCACCTATAGGATACCACAGGTGCCATAGGGTGCTTGGTGCTAAAATTGCATGAAGGCAAAATCGATCAAAATAGTAGCTTGCATCCTCAAAATTTTACCAAATTCACCCACACATCATACACATCACAAAATCAGGTTTTGTGAAAATAAAAATTGTTTTGCATGCAAATTTTTTGAGCATGGCGTAAATTTTTAAAAATGCACAAATCAAGTTACAAAATACATCAAACGAATCTAAAATTTAATAAAACCAACACTCGAATATTCTACATCATATTATTCATCATCCCACAAAATTTCATGAAAATTGGAGTTCATTTGACCAGTGAATCAATTGTTTCCGTCTAAAAAATGCAAAATGAACCACTAAAAAAGCACAAAATTCAAAAATCAACTCTACATTTCATGAAATCACCACATTTCTTCATTCAACATTCTTCCATCACCATATTTCATCTATCATTATCAATCATAAAATTTTTCAACAAAGGTGCCAAATGTCAAGTGAATCTCGTACATAGTGGTTTGTTCTATATACTTGGTGATTGCAACAATTTGTGTCCATGCAATTCGATAAAATGAATGAATCACCATAAGAACACTTGGTTATTATCATCATTCCATATATCATAGTTTGAAATAAAAATCAAATTCAGTCACTCACAATCTAACTGAACCCTTGACAAGTTGAATTTTGCTTAAAATCTCTCATTGATGGTCTAGTTCGTGGGGCTTAACACATAAACAAAAATCAAATCATTTAATTCTACATCAACAGTCATCATGGATACAAGAATTACCTAGGATTATTGGTTCCATAAAAATGAATTATTAAGATAGTCACTAGCAGACCCTCCATTGACTTATTTTTATTTTTTTTGCATCTTCATACTACATATCAATGATGCCAGACAACAAAATTTCTTCAAAATCATGGATTTAACCAAGTTTGGGGTAGTCATTTTGATTTTCCCATGATGGGATACATCTTACATGATCATGACATCAATATTTGGCACAATCAACAATCATCATCTCCACATCTACAACATCCCTTTTTCTATTGAGGCAAAAACAGACACAACCATCATTCTTCATTCCACAAAATCCCTTCAACCGTTGGGGCAAAAACGACCACACATTCTTCATCATTCCAATTTTCTCTCTTACACAAAATTGTTCCATTAATTCTTTTTCAATTGGCTCATGAGTTCATCTATAACTCATTCACTAATTGAGGGGGTAAGCTATGCAAAAAATCTAAAATTCTTTATTCTTTTGTCTTCAACATTGTTGCTCAAAAATCCAATGAGAGACTAGTTGCTTCTACGTCCAAAGCCCAACCAGGTGTCTCATGTTTTTGTACCATATTGTGTTTCATGCAATATGGTATAAAAGGGGCATCTATAGACACCAAATCCTAGCCAATTGTCCTTCATCCTGGTCACCCCACTACCCACTGGTCCACCACATTCCTTTCCCGCAATCCAATTGGCCATTCCATGCCTTTCTCGCCATCCAATGGCCCACTTTAGCCCTTTCCTACCATTTTTTGACCCCTATTTGACTTATTTATATTTATTTTATATTATTTATATTTAAATATAATATTTTAATATATTTATTATAAAATATATATTTATAAGCCAAATTAACCTCAACCGTCCGACCCAATCTAATCTCAACCATCCATCTTCCTCAATCTATGTCACACCTAAAGTCTAAGATCAGCCATTGGATCTACTTTAATGATAGCCACATGATCAAAAGTGTTAAGCTAAAACCCTAAGCAAACCCTAGGCTTGATTATAAATAGGAGCATCTCTGATGCTCAAAGGGCTAACTTTTTTGAACTAGCTTTGACTAGAGCTCTTGCTAATCAACCTTCGTGAGCCTACTTTCTGAGTAAATTCGACCTACATTGCCTTAGTTGTGCCCTAGCCTAACCTTCCCCAAAAACCCTAGTTTACCCTAGGATTTTCCTTATCCCTTCCATCCTCGTAGCCTATTTTTGCTATTGCCATTATCTTCCATTTGCTAAACTTTTTGTAACCCCCCGATCTAGCTCTACAGATCTAACCCTACCCGCAGGCACTCCTAGGAACCTAGTGCATCCCATAGGCACAACAGGGCACCTACTATATTCTGTAGGTGCAACACATAGCCTACTATAACCTGTAGGTACTGTCTTGAGCTTATCGTCCCCACAACAACAGACTAGATCCTGTCGCATAAGATCATCAGGTGTCGTTGGGGTACCTCACCATCAATCTACAATGGATCAATAGAATATATCATCCACTATAGCAAGGTAACTTATTTTGTGCATTTAATTAGTGTTGCTTTGAATTTTGTATGTTTTTCTTAACTAGATCTAGGGTTTTTAGCTTACAATTCTGAGGGTTCACACAGTGGAACCCTCATTTTATCACTAATTGCTCTGGTTTGATTTATGTGTAGGATCAGGTAACACTAACCAAGGATATTTGAATAGTTTTTGAAGTTGGAGTGGCCCTATTATGGATAGCAAGAAGCCCACTCAACTTGTTGGAGGTAAAATACAACAAAGATACTACATTCTTTGTAGCTAGGGTTTTGGAGAACCCTCGCTATTGTAACTTTGTATCAAATAATTTTGTGGAATAGATCTATTGTAACAAAGGATTTTTTCATCTCCCTCCTACTTGTTAAATGAAAATATCATCTTTGTGCAATTTATTTGTTCTTTTTTAGTTGTTAATCTAATATATTCTTTAGTGTCATATTTTCACCTAACACTTATTATAATGAAATTATTTGGCCAATACATTTAGTTTTAGTATAGTAGGAACTGTTAAAAAATAGAATAAAAAAAAAAAAATAATATATAGAGAAGTAGAAGTTGCTAGATGATGGAAAATAGTAAATAGTCTGCATGCATTGACCTTATAAAATTACTGATAGAGCAATAATTTAACCTTCTTTTTAAAAAACAACACCAATCATCTAGGGAAGACTGGGAACACTTGTGCAAATATCTTGATACCATAAAATATAGATCAAATTAATTGAGTCAAATCCAGAGGATAAACATAGTTCAATTATAGGACCAGACTATCACTAACCCTAACTTGAACTTATTAGGAGTTGTGAACTATGGTTAGGGAATAGGAGAGCAACAATGTGGGATTAGTATTTTGAAGATTCCCTTACCATCCATAGTTTCCTAGAAAAAATAGAGGATAGGGAAGTAAACCTAGAATATAGCCAAAGATATCATAAGGCACCAAGAGTAGTACTCTTTAGAGAACTATATTAAGACTTGCATTACTAATTGTAGTTCGAGAAACCTAATCCACTTGTAAATTAGGATTTTATTGTCCAATTGATTACTCTGGTAAGGTACATCAAGGGGTCTCATGTGTATTTGGAATCCAAAGAAGCTTGAGGGAAGATTTATTCATTCAAATGACATGTCATCTAGAATTCTTTGTTTGATAAAGATAAATTTCCCATGGATACTCACCAATGTATACACACCTAATTCAATTCTTGGCAGGTCTAGGTTATGGGAAACCTTAACCAATATTAGAATAGCAATCACCAATTTTCCTTGGATCTTAGTTGGGGACTTTAACACTCCCCTCTATCCTTCAAACAAAAGAGGTGGTTCTGGGTCAATCTCAAAAAGCATGGAAGATTTCCATGATTTCATCAACTCTAATGATCTTATGGATGTTAACCTAAAAGGTAACCAATTCACTTGGACCAATAGGAGGAGTGGTAGCCAATTAATTTAGGTCAAACTAGATAGAATCCTCTTTTCCCAAGAGGCTATGTCAAAGTGGGGAGATGCCAACCTCTAATAATTACTCAAAATTGGTTCAGACCATAGCCCACTTCTCCTGGAAACAAGAAACACTCAAACCTTTAGAACCCCCTTTAGGTTTGAAGCCATGTGGACTCATCATCCAAACTTCAAGGACAAAATTATTCAATGATGGCAATCAAATTTCCATGGATCACCCTCATTCAGATTGAGGTAAAAATTGAAATTTATTAAAGCAAATATCAATATTTGGAATAGAGACATTTTTGGGAACCTTTTTGAGAATAAACAAGTGATTAAGAGCCATCTAAAAATAATTGAGAATGATATTCTGAATGAATAAAATGATGATGTTGCACTGAGAGCTGAAGAAAATATTCTTTTGTCAAAGTATCACAATATTATTTCCTGTGAGGAGACCTTTTGGAGGTAGAAATATTGAGCAATATATCTCAAGGAAGGAGATTCCAATACATTTTTTTTTACATTTCTACTCTAAGAAATAGGAGTAATAATATAATCAAGAAATTACTAAAGAATTATGGGAGTGTAACTTTAGATATCAAGAAAATAAAATCTGAAGCAGTCTCTCATTTTATGCAGTTGCTTGAAAACTCAAATTCAACCTCTAACCATGCCAAATATTCTTTACTTCAACACATTCCCCATACCATTTTAGAGAACATCAACTCCAAGTTAGCTGCAATTATCTTAGATGATGAAATCAAGCAAGCCCTTTTTTCCATGAAACCTGACAAGGCTCTTGGTCCTGATGGGTTTCCTCCTAGATTTTTCTATGCTTTCTAGCATTTTGTCAGTCCTGATGTGTGTGATCCTATAAGATAATTTCAATCATCCAATGCCATACCTCACAATTTTAATTCAACATTCATAGCTCTGATCCCTAAAATCTAGTATGCTAGATCCTTTAATGATTTCAGACCTGTGAGACTATGCAATATCATTTACAAAATTCTCACCAAATCTTTAGCCAACAAGATGAGAGATGTTCTTCCTCTGATAAATGACTATTGCTAAGGGAGCTCAATGCAAGGAAGATCTATTATGGATGGGATCATTACTATTCATGAAGCCTTACATTCTACTTCTCAAACTAAGAAGGTTGCCTTCCTTCTAAAGCTTGACATGAATAAAGCATATGACAGAATGAACTGGGACTTTTTAATTGCAGTTCTAATCAAATTTGGATTCCATCATGATTGGGTTAAGCTAATTAAAGGATGCATTTCCTTAGCCTGGTTCTCTATCCTAATCAATGGATCACCTACTGGATACTTTCCAAGTGGCAGAGGCCTAAGACAAGGGGATCATGTATCCCCCCTTCTCTTCATCATTATTACTGAGGCATTGGGAATATCTATTCATATAGCTAGAATCTTAGGTCTAATATCTAGTATTAAAGTTACTTCTCAAACTAATTCGGTCACTTATCAACAATTTGTTGATGACAATCTCTTGTCCACCTATGCTTCTGTCATTGAGGTCAAAGTCATCAAGCATATCCTACTCCTATATGAAGAAGCTGCAGGATAGAAAGTGAATTTCTAGAAGACCAAATTATACTTCCTCAACAATTCACATAGGTGGTAACTCAAAATTTCAAATATTTTGGAGTGTGCAATTTCCACCTTACCAACTACCTATTTATGGCTGTCCTTATTCACTAGAAATGTTATGTGAAACACTGTTATCGAAAGAATCCAAAAAAAACTCACAAGATGGAAAGGCAACCTTCTATCTCAGGAAGGAAAAGCGGTTCTAACCATGGCTTATCTGTAGAGTATTCTTATCTATTTTTTATCGGTCTTCAAGGCTCCAATTAAGGTTTTTAACAAAATTGAGCAAATTCAAAAATAGTTCTTATGGATTGGGGCTGAGAATAAAAATAGATTTCACCTTGTTGCATGGGAAAAAGTGTGTATACCAAAATACCAGGGAGGAATTGGCTTGAGAATAATTAAAAATTTAAATATGGTTCTACTTGCAAAAAAATCTTGGATATTAGTGTCAAAATAATAGGTGGAATGGGTCACTCTAGCAAAAAGGAAATACCTACAGAGATCCAAATTTTATGTGATATGGCACCTTCTGTTGGGTCAGCCTTTTGGAAATCCATAAGCCTAACAAAATAAAGCTTGAGAAAGTGCCTCAGATGGCAAGTTGGAGATGGAAAAATTATAAACTTCTGGGAAGACAAATGGATAGGAAACCAACCACTTATAGCATTTTTTTCTTTCAAAGCTATAAAGGATTTTACTGATCCATTGTTTGGCCAAAGAGTTGCTAACTTTTTGACTGTATCCAATAACTCACACATATAGAAAAGGATATAGTGCCCCAATTTATCAAAAAAAATCAATTCTTTGGAGGCCTTACTTTCTTCTTATGTTTTACCCTCAAGGAATGCTAAAGATCACCCTATCTAGGAACCCTATGATATTGGAGAATTAACTGTTAAATCAACTTATTAACTCATACTAGCTCTTGAGGAAATTCATATTACTTTTAATTTGGTATGGATCAAACAACTAACTCCATTTTCATTTTTTCTTGGCTAGCAATTCAAAATAGAATTCTTACTATTAAAAATATCATTAAGCATGGAATGTCATTTCCTAATAGGTATTTTTTTTGTCTTGTTGATTGGATATCAATGAGCTACATTTTCCTAACCTATCATTTTACCTATTCCATTATTAATTTTTTTTTTTTAAATGTTCCATATTATTTGGGCCAAGCCTCCTTCTACTATTGATTTGTTTTCCCAATGGCCTAATACTGTCCAAAATCCTTGTCTCTAGGTGATTTGGAAAATATGCCCTCACCACTTTCTTTATAAAATTTGGCTTGAAAGGAACATAAGAGTTTTATCTAGCTCATATAAGGATATTTCTTCCATTACCAATAGAATCATCTTATTTGCTAAGGAAAATGCTCTCTTGATCCCAAATGATCCTCATCCAATCCCTATATTTGATCCTTACTTTAGTCTTTGCACATTTCTCTAGAGAATTCTAACTTCAAATATTCCCAAATCTCTAGAAGCAATATAAAATGGATTCCTACACCTCAAGGATGGGTTAAACTTAATTTTGACAAGGTGAATAAAGGTAATCCCCATTGAGCTGGTGTAGGGGGATCCTCAGGGACTGCAAAGGAAATTCTATCTTTGCATTCACTAAGGGTCTAGGAGAACAATCTAATCATGTCGATGAAGCCAGAGCCCTATGGAGGAATTTTATTTTGATAAAAATGTCTCCAAGAAAAGTCATTATTGAAGGGGACTCCTTAAATATGGTTAATTATTTAAAAATTTATAAAACCCCTGCTTGGAAGGTCAAAAACCTTATTGAAGAAGCCAAAATCCTAATCCTTTATCAGCATGAGGAAATCATCCAACATACCTTTAGGGAAGAAAATGGAGTGGAAAACAGGTTGGCAAACATTAGAGTTAATGCCCCTTAGATGATGATGTGGACTGACACCCTCCCAAGTGAGGTCAAAGAAATTGCCATGTTAGAGAAAATTCAAAATACCTAACAATCCACTATTCATTTTTCTTTGCAATATTATTGGTTTGAAAAGTTTATTTTTCCTAGGTCTTAAAACCATAAGTGCATTTTGCTTTGCAAGGATCCTTCTTCACAATCCTATTGTGTGACCACCAAAATGACATCACACCTATGCTTCCTACTAGGTAAATGAAATAAGAGATACAAAATAATGCATTGCAATATTGACAACAAATTGGAAAGAAAAGAACGCTTTTATTCCATTTAGAAAGAAGCCAATTCCAATTACAAATACATCCCTCTTAGGGATACCATTTTTATACTCTTATTACAGTAGGAAACAAATATGAAAGCCCTCTCAAGGGTGAATGTGAGTTTTAGGCCATTAGGGGTGACACAAACTGCTCTAGGGTGGAGTTGACACTCTTATCCACGTTGAGGAGGGAATTAGATGATTTATTCTCCTTCGAATCTGCTTTCCTACGGTCAAGAAATAACATAAAAGCATTAATAGCATAGATATCCTCTCATGATGAGGCCCTTTGAGGATATGAACATGAAAATGCCATAACACCAATGAAATAAAGAAAATGAAAAAGCATGCTATACTTATACCAAATTTGTAAATATTGCTTGAAACATAGAAATGAAAAGTACTACTATCAATATAATGGATTAATTGCATGAAATGATGCATGGAAATAAGATATTAGTGCAAAGTTGCCTAAATAGAAATAACTCGCATAAAACCCTAATTAAACTAGTCAATGTCTCAAAAAAATGAAATAAACCATCAAAATGCTTAATCTAATCTAACAAAGTGTAGCACCCTAAAATTGGCACAGTTAAACCTTAGTAAAATGATAAAAATTTGAATTTTAACCAAAACCCACCCATTAACCGCCCATTACCTGCTCCCCTTGTTTTCTACGCCATTTTTAGGATTTGTTTTAACCGTTGGACGATATCATCATCGATCAGATGAAATCGTCCCAAATTTGACGAATTCGTCTGGAACAGAACGTCCAAACGATTTTGTCCCAAAATCAAATTTGCATAATTAGCTTTTGTTTCAACAACTTCTCTAACTTGGGCAAAAAGTGTGTCTGCACAGTTAGAGTCTCCCCCGTTGGAGATCTCCCAAATTGGGATGATCTCCAACCTCCTAACCTCTCCCTAATCCTATATAAACTGGGATTTTCTTAGTTTATCCCCCTGAACCCCCTGGATGACTGATTTCCCTACAAATTTAGTTCCTTGTGCATTAGAACATCCTTGCACCATCTTTTGTATTCTGTATTTCAAGTTTTCTTGCAGGAATCTTACTGTTTTTCAGCCAAAGCAAGCTCAGATCGTTGAAGGCGATTCCAGACAATTCCGAATGATCTTGTCGAGGATCGATGACCATATCATATGATTGGAGGTGATCCTAACTGTAGTCTAGATTAGGGGCAATCAGAGCCCGAAGTTTGTATTTTTCTTATCTTTTATCTTCATTTTCTTATGCATTAACTTGGTTTATTTTATTTCTGCATCTTGGAGTTCACCTCATTTAGTATAGATGCATGATAAAGTTAAAACAAAATTTTAAATTAATGCATTTCTTTAAATTGCTATCTGGATCTATCATTTAGGCCAATTTACTGTCATTTCTATCATTTTCCCTTGCTTTTGCAGTTGTATTTTTGGTTTTTGGTATCTGTTTCTATGATTGTAGGATTCTGACAAATTCATCAGATCGACGATGATCTCGTCTGATCTCAGATGACCGACTGAGATCTGAGATGATTCTGTGACATTTTAGATGATTATGTATGATTTGAGATGATTTGGGCTTCTACAAAATTCAGAATCTGCATCAGACATCCGAAATCAGGTATATTCTATCTCATTTAGCATATTTTTTGTGTTTAGCACTTATTTATGTTCTTTGTATTCATATAAATCAGCATTGGCATATAGAATAGCTTAGATTCATCTTGGAAAAACCTAGGAATTGAATGATTAAAGCACAAAATGAACACATCAAACCTACTCTCAACCTAGGCGTCAAAATTGCCACTCAAAATTTTCCTGGTGAACCCACCATCCATCAAAAATTCACCCTTATACCCATCCCCCGAGAGGCGTGACCTTCAAAGGGCCTCTTAGTCCGAGGTATTGTCCCATCCTTCTTGCATTCCCCTTCCGGGAATGGATCCTATAGCCTGAAGGTAAGGATGCAAAAAATTTGGAGCGATACATTTTGGTGAACCCAACGTGAAAACTAAAAACCTTTTGAAAACAATCCAAAAAATAAAACATAAATGCATTTAGAATCATCAGAAAAACAATTAAAGATTGCATATCATATTTAGATGGTAGATTATAATAAACGACGAGTTGTCACCATTAATGTTGAGAACCAATTAGCAGCCATAGAGATTACTTCTTTTCTTAGAGTATCTCAAACATATAGAGTCCCACCTTTATGGGACGAACTTAATAGGAGATTGAATCTTATTTCATCTAGATCAACCGAACTTAGGCAAATCAAGAGGTTTGTCCTAGATAGAATCCTGGATCTTGATCAAGTGACCTTATATCATGAACTTTAGAGAGCTTGCCATAGGTGGTTAGCAAATAAAAGAGCCCTTGTGTCTTCCGAGTTGTACACCTTTGAGGAATACCTCGACAATGCAGTTGTAGTTCAAAAATTTCTATCTTGTATAAAGGATCAAGAGGTCATTCTTACAGATAGAAATAGATTGAATAGAGTTCCTAGAGCTATGTTATATCAAGAGTATTGCCATGAGCTCTATTTTTACAAGTCAGAGTCAAAAGTAGATAACATCACCATAGCACACTTTGTCAAATTCCTAAAAAACCATTTCCAATTTGAAGAAGAGCATTTCATAACTCTTGATGAACTTGATCCCATCAATGACATTTATAAACTATTTATAGAAAACTAAGCCATTATTTTATTATTTCTTGCATTTAGTGTGTTGTTTGTTGTCTTTATCATCATAAAAACATAAAATCACAAAAAACAAAACAAAAATATAACAAAAATTAAAACGTTTTTCTTTTAAGTATTATAGTAGGTATATAATTAAAATATATACCTCCCAAACTTGTTGCAAACAAATATATAAAAATATATATTTGCTAAAATCTAAGTTTAAGCATAATGACTAGACTTAGGAATGGAAAACAGACTGAAGTAGAAGAATATTGGTTAGGAAAACCAGTAAATAAACTAGATGTCCTTCCTGAAGACCCAATTCAGGAAGAAGGAACACTAGACCAACAAGAAGAAGAGTTTGCTAAAGCAAACGAATAAAGAGAAACTATTAGAAAGGAAGGATCCTCATCCCCTAAAATGTCTTCGAAAGGAGCTGTTACTTTTGAGAACATGGAAAATTTTTGGAAGTTCCTCAATACTAATATTGGTGCTCTTAATAGAGCAGTCCATATGGATAAGGATAAAATTAGTGATACTAAGCAACCCTAGAAGAAATATATCACACATGCACTAATCCCTTGTCCTTCATTGATCAAGAAAGTGATCAAGTTGGACCATCCAATTTGGATATAGCCGCTATAATCCAGAACATGCAACAACAATAGGTTACCCAACCACCTAGAGTGCTTGTTACCAAGCCTAGGGTTATTCCCACACAAAAGAAACCTTCATTCACTACTCTATTTCACTAAGTTATTGATCAACATACCTCAAATCAACAAAATCCTAAAACAAAACCTAACACCAATTTCCAACAATCTGGGATACAACATAATGCTACTACAAATCTTCTTCATAATACTCTTCCTACCAACCATTTGCATAATAGCAATATAGCATCCAATCCTTACGTCATGCCATCACACGCTCAAATACCACCAAACCAATATGGTGGACAAACTAGTAATCTGGAAGCCATGGTGAAACATTTAGTCTCCCACATGGACCAGATAGATCCCTGGCATCCCTTGTACAATTATCGGGAGATGTGTAGTTAGGCTTTAGATCCTATAGTTGTAGCACAACCATATCCTAAATACTTTTCTATGCCTGTCCTACCTATATACAAAGGAACCGAAGATCCCATAGATCATCTTCGTATGTTTAGGATAGCATGTCATGACATATCACATGATGACTTGTTATTACTAAAGATGTTCTCGAAAATTTTAGGAGGAATGGCATTAGAGTGTGATGAGGCCTGGAAATGCCTCAATCATAACATGTTTTGAACACTAAAATTGCCTATAAACTCTTATGTTTTATCTGATATGTTAGTTAAGTTGATTCAATATGTTGTATATTAACCATTTTGCATGATCAATGTATTTGGAATATTATATGCTGATTTTTACAGCTTTTTGCATAGTTTTGTGTTCTTTTTGCTATGACTTGCTAAAATGGGATATGCTTAGAATAATAGCAGCATTTCACTAATCATGTTTTGATTTGTCTCAAGCATTTATTTCACCTAAATTCGGCAACAATGCAAGCAAACTGTTGTTGTGCAGCAAAAACTGGTCTTTCCCATGTAAATTCCAGCCAACTGTCCATAAATAGCAAGGCATGGAATTCACATGTGGAAAGAGATGAAGACCATTGGAATTTGATCTTAGGAGATAACCCACCTAAGAGATGTAGAAGAAATCACTGGAAAAGCACACATTTGTTCATTCCGAAGTATCTTCGGAATGAACAGATATCTTCGAAATGAGAGAACACAGCGTCTTCGAAATGAGCGGATCTTCGGAATGAAGAATGCAATGATCTTCGGAATGAGAATTGTAGTATCTTCGGAATGAGAATTGCAGTATCTTCGAAATGAGCGATCTTCGAAATGAGAATTGCATTGTCTTCGAAATGAAGCCACTTATCTCTGAAATGAAAACAGAATGTGCTTTGACTTGTTGACCGATTTTTGAAGCTAGAAAAAGGGAAATAAAGGTCGGAAAAGGTAAAGGAAAAGATCTTCCATCTGTCTTTGTCGTCATTGCCGACCAAAGCCATCATTAATGGAAAGATCAAAGAATAAACCCAGGATTTGTTGCAGCATAGTAGGATTAGATCTTTTGAAATATCCACAGTTTGTAATTAGATCATAGGACAACTATAAATATTGCTCCCATTCAGGTTGAGCCTAGTAGGTAGTAAGTAGTGAGAAAAGAGTAAGGAAGCTAGGAGAAAGCAGAAAATACAGAGAATAGGTAGAAATTGACTGTTACAGTCTTGTAACAGTTTTTCAACAGAATTATTGTAATCATGTTCTTTAATCAATAAAGTGCACCAGTTCTATTTCATATTGCTTGTAAATGAGTGTGATTAAGATCTAGAGAGAGAGAGACTCATACCTTCTTCTGGACAAGGAGGCTGGCCACTTCCAGACCTAGGAGGAGGACTAACAAGTAGGTTTTTATTCTGATTTTGCTACAACAGAATGAGTTGTAGAACTTGTTATTTCAATTGCTTGTAAACAACTGACAATATCTACGGTCTTAGTTTATTTATGCTTAGATTAATCTTGTGCTTAATGTTTTAGCTGTAATATTTACTTTCAACAAAGCTTCCATTTTATTTCAGACTGTTATTTCCAGAATTTGCTATTTTTTGCAATTTCTTGCATTTTGTGTTTTGTTGTCAACCCCTGCATAGAAGATTGACAACCTTCTATTACAGAGTCTTGACAGGGTTTTATTTTCCATGCTATAATTAGACTTCCATTGCTACAAAAGTAAATAGATTTCCTTTCTGCAATTAGAATCAGACTTTCAATTCTACAACTATTATTTCTACAACATAATTAGGTCTCATTCTGCAATTGTAAATCAGGATTTCATTTCTGTAGTTAATGATTAGTTTCCATTTCTGCAATTAGATTAAGATTTGATTTATGCAATTAGAAATAGGAATGTCCTAAAACCCCCCACACAATCGGTTCCACCAATAAGACCTGTTGCTCTAGATTGACCTAAGTTATAGTTGTTTCACTTCTTCTTTCATAGATAGCCTTGTACACAGCCCTGGATTGACAAATTCATTGAGAATTAATGATGGTATAATGACTACGCATCATTTTGGCACCATTTACGAGGAATAGTGTTTCCAGAAGAAAAAAAAATAGTCCAATAGCCATAATCAGACTAAGCTATGAAAATTTAGGTTAAAATCTGAATACAACAACTGAGGAAGGTAACAACTATTGACTTAATTTATGTCATTCAAGAGTAAACATGAATGAGTAAGTCTAGGGATGAAAAAGGTAGAACTACCCCAAAGGATCCCTGGCTTGTTCCATTAAGGAGATCTTCATGCCTAAGGGGTGAATCACCTGTGTTTGAACTACCGAGAAAGATTGATAGAAAAATCACCAGTCTCACCATCATTAGAACATTTTGAGAAAGGAAAATCACCAATTTTATCATCATCGAATATCTTAAGGAAGAAAATTCATCGGACTCATCATCAACAGAGAGGCTTGGACCTCTTGAGAGAACAATTTGGAAAGCTTTAACTTCTCCTAGGAAACAGGAAACTATGGTAGAAGGAGGCAATATAGATGGCCAACATGGTTATGTCCATAATGAAGGAGATGATCAGGATATGCCCCAACCTTCCAGAACATTTGAATATCCTATTCATCTGAATCCAACACAAAACTCTCCCATGAAGACCATTTCACCTTCAGTACTTCCAACCTTCCGAGGTGTTGTATCTGAAGATCCTGACCAGTTTTTGTTTGAATTCAAGGTAGTGTGTCAGACCTATGATTATATAAATGATAATCAGAAACTTAAGGTTTTTCCCTCAACACTCAAGGATGCAGCATTACGCTGGTTCATGAGCTTAGAGCCAAATTCCATAAGAACCTGGGATCAAATGGAAACTATGTTTTTAGATAAATATCAGGAGTATTGCCATGTAAGGAATAGAAAAGATGAGTTATTCAGGATCAAGCAAGAAGATGATGAAACATTGGAAGATTATCTTGATAGGTTCTCCTTTGTTCAAAGGAGATGTGGACTTGTAGAACCAGAATTATGTAAAACCATATTTTTGAGAGGATTGCAAGATGAATCCAGAGAAGTTCTGGATTTGATGGGAAAAGGGGATGTAACCACTCTCAGTAATGATGAAATTGTGGATCTCTACAGGAATTACTCTCACACTAAGCAGAGAAGAAGAAAAATCCACACAAATGGCACTGATGTGAAGGACCTGATAGAGGAACTTGCAAATTTCAAAACTGATATTCTAGTGCACCTAAACACTACTTTGGGGGAAATGTCTACAAAAGCAAAAATCATAGAACCCTTGGCAATTTATTGCCCAAGATGTAGAAATAAACATGCTTTGCAAGAATTTCCTTTGAATAAAACATCTATCTCAGCCATTTGTAGTATCTGTTCAAAAAGGCATTCAACTGATCAATGCCACCTGCTACCACAACTCAAAACTGTGTTAGAAAACCATATTGAGGAACTCAACTACATTGGACCAAAACAAGGGGGAAATTTCTCTCAATACCAAAATCCCCCTCGTTTTCCTACAAATTGGGGGCATAATCCTGGTACTATGCCTTGGGGACAACCAGAACCACCCCAACGTCCTTGGAATAATCCTCAATGGACAAATTCCCAAGAATGGCCACAAGCAAATTGGAGTAACCCAGCCTAGAATCAGAATCAAAACAACCCATCTTGGAATCAAAACAATCCAGCCTGGAATCAAAATCAGACTAATCCACATTGGATGCAAAACCAACCACAGTGGAGTCAACAATACCAGTCCTATCCAAGGCAGCAAAGGAATCAAGGTCAAACTCAGCATTTGTTGCCTACACCTAATCAAAATTTTCAAGAAAAATAGCAGCAAACACAACAAGTGAAACAACCTCAAATGCCAGCTCAACCAGTCACTAATCCAAAAAGCATGAGACAGACACCTCCTGTCTATGTGGCTGAAGCTAAAGAAAATGTTGAAATTAATGTTCTTGATTGTAGTAACATCCAACTTCATTCAGGAAAAGTTGTACCTAAACCAGTTTCAAATGAAATTAAAGAAAATGAAGAGCAAGAATCATTGGAACCAGAGAAAGTCCAACCAACAATAGAGACAAAAGAAAAATTGGAACCAGAGAAAATCCAACCAACAATAGAGAAAGAGACAAAACCACAGGCAGAACAGTTACCAAGGATAATTCCATATCTTGAAAGATTCAATGCAATACCAAAAAATTTTGAGTCAAACTGGTCAAAGAACTCAAAAAGTTAACTATATCATTGCCCTTATTGCAAGCCATTAAGGAAATACCAGAGATTAACAGTACTATCCAAAATTTGTGCATTAAAAGAGCAGGAAGAAAAAAGAAAGCATTTCCTAAGACTATGCAGGTTGAAGGAAAGATAGCTGATCTCTTATCTGGAAAACTAGTACCTCCAAAGTATAGTGACCCAGGAAGTCCAGTTATCACAGTTACCATAGGTTCGAGTACCAATATCAAATGTTTTAGTAGATCTAGGAGCTGCAATAAATGTCATGACCAAGGATACAATGGAACAATTACAGCTCAAACATCTCAGCCCCACATTTACAGTTTTAGAAATGGTTGATAGGTCAGTTGCAAAACCTGAAGGTATCATTGAAGATGTCCCTATAGAAGTTTCTTCTTGGGAATTCCCTGCAGATTTTTTGGTTTTACAGACCAAGAAATTCAGCACATGGATATCCCATTATTTTGGGAAGACCTTGGCTTGCAACTGCAGCAGCCTTCATAGACTACAGATCTGGAAATATGACTATTTCAAATGGTATTGATCTGAAACATATTTCTTTATATCCTCCTGCAAAACCATCTAGCAAATTTTTAGGTCAGTTATGGTTTTCTGACTCAGATGAAGAACCAGAAGAGGTCATTTCTACACTAGCTACCTTAGTAGTAAGAGAACACACAGAAGACCTCAGTGACACAAAAAATTTAGAAAATGAAACAATCCTGATGAATGTTCTGCATGAACAAGGTTTAGAAGGGGAAGCAACAAATATCCAACAATTGTTAAGTAATGAGGAGAATCAAAAATCTGAAGATGAACCATCTGTACTATCACAGGGAAACTCTGTTTCACTACCACATGGATGGCACCATCATCCGATTTTTCCTTCTCACCTGTTCCATACAAGATATGCTTCCCTCAAGCAGCAATAAAATAAAAACTGCTTCTCTTCTCCCATCTCAAGCAATGTCCTCTTAATCCCCTAATCACCAGGTATGAAGGAGTGAATTCAGTCCTTCTAAATACAAAACAAATAGAAGTCCAGCCAGGCAAATTTTTGAACATTTACAGCCAGCTTACTAGGGAAGAGGAAGAAAAATTGATAGTTGTCTTGCGAAAGCATGTTCATGCTTTTGCTTGGAACTACAAAGATATGTCAGGAGTTCATCCTGATATATGTACCCACAGAATCTATACTGAAGAAGTCAAGCCAGTTAGACAACCCCAGAGAAGATTGAATCCTGCCTTAAGAGATATTGTGAAAGAAGAAATTGAAAAACTTCTGGAAGTAGGATTCATTTACCCAATTTTTGATAGCCAATGGGTTTCTCCATTGGTAATAGTTCCTAAGAAAAATGGAAAAATGAGAGTATGTGTAGATTATAGAGAATTGAATAAGGTGACATACAAAGACCATTTTCCATTACCTTTCATAGATCAGGTGTTAGATACTCTTGCTGGAAAAAGATACTTTTGTTTTCTTGATGGATTTAGTGGATATAATCAAATTCAGATTGCACCCAAATATCAAGAGAAAACAACTTTTACATGTCCATGGGGAACATTTGCCTATAGGGTTTTACCTTTTGGTTTGTGTAATGCCCCAGCAACTTTTCAGCGAGCAGTCTTAGCAATTTTTGTTGATCCGACCACCAAAAGTGTTGAAATATACATGGATGATTTCACGAGTATGTGGACAGACTTTTGATTTTACATTGGAAAATCTTGACAAAGTCTTAACTCACTGTGAAACATACCGGTTATCCTTGAATCCAAAAAAATGCTTCATGATGATGAAGGAAGGGATAGTTCTTGGTCATCACATCTCTCCTGAAGGGATCCAAGTTGATCCAAAGAAGGTGGAAATTATCAAGAATCTCCTTCCTCCTAAAACTCAGACTAATGTCAGAAGCTTCCTAGGACACATTGGTTTTTACCGTAGGTTTATTCCCAACTTTAGTACAATAGCCAGTCCTATGTTTGCCCTATTGACTAAAGATTCTGAATTCTCCTGGACTGCAAAGTGTCAGGAAGCATTTGAAGCTCTGAAAGAGAAATTAATAACTCCACCTGTGCTCAGAGGACCTAATTGGACATTACCATTTCACATACAGATTGATGCCTCCAATACAGCAATTGGAGCAGCATTAGGACAAATTGACAATGGTGAACACTATACCATCTACAACATTAGCAAGAACTTGACAGGAGCCGAGAAAAATTATACAACAACTGAGAAGGAATTTCTAGCAGTAATTTATGCCATCAACAAATTCAGGCATTACATCACAGGTTATCAAATATTTATTCACACAGATCATACAACCATTAAGTATTTGATGAATAAACCTATGGTAAGTGCAAGAATTATTCGTTGGTTGCTGTTGTTGCAAGAATTTGATATCACTATAATCAACAAACCAGGGAAAGCTAATGTTGTGGCAGATTTCTTGTCCAGGTTGCGAGAACACAGATGAAGGGGAATTAGTTGATGACACTTTTCCTGATGAAAAACTATTTGCTATATCAGTCCAATCACCTTGGTTTGCAGATATAGCCAATTATTTGGTCACAGGGAAAGTTCCTCCACATTTCACTTCAAAATAGAAAAAACAATTGATCAAACAGAGTTCTTCTTTTGAATGGATTAAGGGTATGCTTTTTAAGTGCAGTCCTGACCATGTGTTACGTAGGTGCATCCGAAAGGATGAAGTGTATGATATCCTTAGAGCTTGTCATGATGAACCCTTAGGTGGACACTATTCTATAAAAAGCACTGTTAGGAAAATCTTAGGGACAGGATATTATTGGCCATCTCTTCACAAGGATGTGAAAAAGTACATCAAGCATTGTGATGCATGCCAAAGAATGGGGAAACCCACTCATACAAATGAGATGCCACTGCAGCCTCAAATGGTTTTAGAACCATTTGAGAGGTGGGGGCTTGATTTTGTAGGACCTATTGATCCACCTTCTCAAGGAAAGGTGCATATTCTAGTATGCACTGATTACCTGACAAAGTGGGTAGAGGTGCGTGCTTTCAAACATGCTCGTGAAGAGAAGGTCGCTGATTTCTTGTATACTCAAATTTTTTAGAGATTTGGAGCCCCACGGTCTATCACCACAGACCAAGGACCCCAATTTGCATCCAAAGTCATAAAGGCATTTACAAAATTGTATGAAATCAAACATAGGAAATCATCACCTTACCACCCACAAGCAAATGGCCAGGTTGAGGTAACAAACAGGGAACTAGAACGCATCTTGACAAAAATAGTAGCTTTTCATAGGAGGAATTGGCTAGATAAATTACCTGAAGCAGTTTGGGCCTACAATACTACTTGGAAGTCCACTACTGGATTCACACCTTATGAACTAGTCTTTGGTAAAAAGCCCCTCTTACCTATTGAATTTGAGCTACTAACATTGCGCACAACACTGGAAATTGGAATTGAATTGTCGCAGGCATAGACAGATAGGATTCTATAGCTGAATGCATTGGATGAACTTAGATTGGATGCTCTACATCAAACTGAGGTAATTCAGGAGCAGAAGAAGCTGTGGCATGACAGTCACATTCAACAGAGGAAACTTCAACAAGGAGATTGGGCTTTACTGTTTGATTCTCGCTATGAAGACTTTCCTGGAAAACTGAGAACTAGATGGTTGGGACCTTACTGGATTGAAGAGGTATTTGACAACGGAGCAGCTCGTCTATCTCCTATTGATGGATCACAAAGAAAGTTGGTAGTAAATGGACATCGCCTCAGAGTGTACCATACACCTCTGACTAAAGAAAAATTCTTGCAGCAACTTGATAGTTTGGATACACAACAGGTGGAAGAAATTTCCTCTTCCACTTCAAAACAATCAGCATGATCATGGATTTCAAGAAAAAATAGAAAATACAAAAAAATCAAAAAAATAGAAAACAAAAAGATGAATAAATTCTGATTATGAATTCCTTCACGGGCATGATTTCAGGGGAAATCATGAAATTCCTTCATGGGCATAGTCAGGATCAAGAAAAAAAAAAGAAAAAAAAAGAGAGAAAAGGAGAGGTAAAAATAATAAAAAAAAAAAGGGAAAATCAAGAAAAAAAAAAGAGAAAAATGAATAACTCAGCAGTGAAAACCTTTTTAAGGCACTACTGGGTTGGTATGCATGAAAACCAGTTTTCTGGCATGTATAACCTTGAGAAATTTCTGAACCATCATTGTACAAATTCACCAAGTGCACTTGTTTTGAAATGTTGCAGAAAATCTCAGCAAAACATCAACAAAGGCAGTCATTCTTCAAAACTTGCATTAACTGTTTTTATCAGGTATATATTTCTTACATTTCTTCATTGTAAAATGATTGGTATAAAGTATATGACAATTAACCATTAGCATAAAAGGTATTCATAAGAGTTGGCATACTTAAAACATGTTTTGAAAATGAAAATATTGATTTCTGCCTAATCTTCGAAACAAGAATGCCAAACACAGTGCTCTATTGTATTATCTTCGGATTGAAATTGTCTTCGGAATGACAGCAGAATGAATGTTGCACTTTGTCTTCAGAAAGAAGCTTTGTCTTCGAAATGACAATTTGTCTTCGAAATGAAACTTTGTCTTCGAAATGACGACTTGCTGCATCATCTTCGAAATGAAGATCTGTCTTCGGAATGAAGTTCTGTCTTCGGAATGAAGATCTATCTTCGAAATGAAGTTCTGTCTTTGGAATGACGATTTACCTTCGCAATACAGCCTGATCTTCGAAATGAAGATTTAAATTTGCAAAGAAGACTTGTCTTCGGAATGAAGGCCTGTCTTCGGAATGAAATTATAATCTTCGAAATGAAGTTTTTTGCAATTAACTTATAATCTTCGGAAAGAGCATTTCCACGTGGCATCCAAGAAAGACAAGGTACGACAAAATCAAATTCTTTTAGCTGCATACGATAAAAAAAGGAACACGTGTCAGCAAGGATATGGTTTATTTTGCATGGTACTAGAATCAAGGAAGACATGGTTTATTTTGCACGTGAGAATCTACGGACTAAACAGAAAAATTAAAACCGAATGAGGTGGATCTGATGGCAAGGACGTCCACGCAATCATTGATGGATAGGTGTTCGATGCAACAGTAGAAATGCGTGCCACCTTTCTTTTCGAAGACGTGTTTGTGAAGTACAGTGCTCAGGTTACGGTTCATTCCGAAGAAGAAGACGAGAAATAGGGCAAGCGAAGATTTCGAACTAAACCCTACAAATCTACAACATAAAAAAACCAGAGATCCAGTAGAGGAATAGCAGCAGCAGTGAACATTTTTTTAACAAAAAATATGGGGCGAAAGATCAGAATGGAACCAGTAGATACCACCTACCTCCGAGAAAATCTGGCAGTCCTGCAGATTTTTGAAGATGGAGGGCTTATGCCATTTCTGGATAAGTTTAATGGGTCCTCTGAAGATTTGGCTGGCATGTTCGCCCATACATTCAGAAACAACCGAGCACATGTTAACGACATGACTATTGAGGTAACCCCTAAAATTTTAAGTCAGATTACTTGAGCTGCCATTAGAAGGGATTTCGATTTCTAGATCTGGCAAGAATACATTGGCAAATGTAGTTAATCAATTTGTAGAAGAAAATGATAGAGAGCCAGAGTATTTAACCCATAACAACGCATGCAAAGGGTTAAAAAGGGCCAGCCTGCAGGAACCCTGGGATGAAGTAGCCACCTGGGTAATTAAATTCCTAACCTATGAAGGGCAGTATGTGTTGTTGTCAGGGCATCATCTACGAATTTTGAACCATCTCAGACATGGTGAGCAACAACCGGAAGTTAGGGTAAATCTTCCCTTGTATCTGTATCAAGAATTAAAAAACATGGCAAAGAGATATCAGGAGGGTAAAGGAAGCCTTCGCCATCATGGCCTCATCAAACTAGTTTGCCAACACCATTTTAGAGGAAACCCTAGGAGTTTTGATAGGTTTTACTCTACCCTAAACGATGTCATTTTTAGGGATGAAGATGAGGAAGAAGAAGAACCAGATGCTACTGACATTATTGCAGAAGAAGAAACAGCTATTGCAGAGGCTATTGCAGAAAAAGAAACAGAGGCTGCTGCAGAAGCTGTTACAGAACCACACCCAACAACAGCAACAGAAAACCTTGCTCCTAAACCCTCAACTTCACGAACCAAGAAACAAAAGAAAAGAGGGTCTGGAACTGGCAGCAGAACAGAAAAACAAAAGAAGGTTCATTTTTTTGGAGTGACTACTGATTTGATAGAACAAGAAATAACAAAGGAAATAGAGGCATCTGAAACTGTCCCCACAACCCCTACTGACACCAGGAAATAGAGCAAAAAGAAGAAGTTTGCATCTGGAACTAGGAGGTCCACCAGAATCCATTTGAAAGAAACAACAGAACAGGTTATGGAGGAAGAAGAAGGACAAAGCAGCCCAGATGTCACAGAAATACAACCAGCCTCTAAAAATTTTCTAGAATTCCCTGAACAGATAGCTGAGGCAAAAACTGGGCAGGATAATTTGGAGGAGGCTACAGTTCAACAGGCTACAGATATGGTGGATACAATTATAAGCAGTTTCATAGAACCTGTTGAACAAGAGCAAATTGTTGCAGAAGAAGAGATATTAGTTGAGCAACCAACTACAGTTGATCTGTCTGCATCAGATTCTGAGGCAAAAATAGAAGTGGAAGACATCACAGAGCAGATGAGGGCAGCAAGAAGTGTTGTCAAAACACAAACCAAGTGGATTGAGGAGAAAGAAAGCATCATTGAGATACAGGAAAGAAAAATTGTAGAGCTTCAGTAGGAAGTGGCAGAATTGAGAAAAATGTTGTCACAGTCTGAAAAACAGCCAACTGTATCCTTTGATGAAGACAATTTGGCTCAATTGCTTTTGGGTCTATCAAAGGCAGATGACTCTATTGAGACAGACATGGGCGTTCATTCTAAAGCAGCACCCCTTCATTCTGAAGAAGTGCTTGTTCATTCTGAAGCAGCACCATCTCATTCTAAAGCATTGCCTTCTTGTTCTAAAGATGCTTCAGAAATGGTAAAGAGCATAGCAGAGGATGTTGAAGATGAGCCACCAACACAAGAACAGTCCCAACAACAAGAAAATGTTCAAGTAAGTACTCCTATTGAGGTCCCTGTATTTCAAACTATTACACCTTCAGTTGAAACAGCAGATAAGGGGGTACAAGTAGAATTACTATCTGATGACAACCCAATAGAAATAGCAAATAAGGGGGTACAGGTAGAATTATTGGTAGATAATCAACCAGTGGAAGTGGCAAAAAAAGGAGTTCAGGTAGATCTACTGCCTAGGATCCCCCCTGTAGTCAGACCACCTAATACTGTGTCTCTAGAGCAATATAATGCAGACATAGCCAATTGGATGATTAGATATGAGCAGCTTGCCACTAAGACTGAGAAATTCAAATTGGAAAGGAAACAGCTAGAGGCAAAAGAAACAGAAAACCAAGCATTAAAAGAAAAGGTGTCTGACTTATGCCAAATTGCTGAATTTTTAGTTCAATTTAGACGACCAGCCAGATTTTACAGCCTTATTTTGAAGGAGAAATACCTCAGATGGCAGGTCATGAGGATTAGTTCAAACCTCCCATATAAATTGGACACAACTACAGATTTCTTGGAGGCATATTTTGATAGCCCCATAGAACAGAAAAATCTCCTATGTGAACTATTTTTGCACAGCTTCTTCATTCCAGAGGAAGTAGAGTTTCATCCTCAAATCTACATTGGAGATGTTCAGTTGAGAGCATTTATGTCTACTTTGCAGAATCAGCTTTACTAGGATCAAGAGAAAAAGTAGAATAAAGAGATTGAAACAAGGGCTGAATTGTTAGTCAGAGCAATCCAGCCAAACCACCCAGTTATCACCAGACAACACTTCTCAATGATGAACAGGGATGATGTAAAGAGGATGTACTTGAACAACTTAAGGGACTGTGTGGCTAGATTCCAAAATTTTTGTGATCACAATTTTTTCCCAGCATTGTCAGTGTGCAAAAATAGATGGGATGAACTTTCCATGTCTTTGCGAAAAAGAGAACCCATCTCCCCCATCAACTTAGAATGGTCCAGAAGAAGAGCAGAAGGTGTAATCCAGTTGATTGAAATCATGCAACATAACTGGATAGGTCTTAGGTTTAGGCCTCCAACCATCATTACTCTAGTTCCATTCTACTTTGAGGAAGATGCCCAACCTGATGAACAGTTTGAAGATTGGCTCAAAAACATTCAGGAAAATAGGGGGTATTATATAGGCAAGAAATTATTCTACAGGTCATGGAATCTAAACATGGACATATGTGATTCCATAGCCCAACAGAATGCATGAGGGCATGCATTAATATAAGTTGGGGGAAAATGATGAGGCCTAGAAATGCCTCAATCATAACATGTTTTGAACACTAAAATTGCCTATAAACTCTTATGTTTTATCTGATATGTTAGTTAAGTTGATTCAATATGCTGTATATTAACCATTTTGCATGATCAATGTATTTGGAATATTATATGCTGATTTTTACAGCTTTTTGCATAGTTTTGTGTTCTTTTTGCTATGACTTGCTAAAATGGGATATGCTTAGAATAATAGCAGCATTTCACTAATCATGTTTTGATTTGTCTCAAGCATTTATTTCACCTAAATCTGGCAACAGTACAAGCAAACTATTGCTGTGCAGCAAAAACTAGTCTTTCCCATGTAAATTCCAGCCAGCTGTCCATAAATAGCAAGGCATGGAATTCACATGTGGAAAGAGATGAAGACCATTGGAATTTGATCTTAGGAGATAACCCACCTGAGAGATGCAGAAGAAATCACTGGAAAAGCACACATTTGTTCATTTCAAAGTATCTTCGGAATGAACAGATATCTTCGGAATGAGAGAACACAGCGTCTTCGGAATGAGCGGATCTTCGAAATGAAGAATGCAGTATCTTCGAAATGAAGAATGCAGTATCTTCGGAATGAGTGATCTTCGGAATGAGAATTGCAGTATCTTCAGAATGAGAATTGCAGTATCTTCGAAATGAGCGATCTTCGGAATGAGAATTGCATTGTCTTCGGAATGAAGCCACTTATCTCCGAAATGAAAACAGAATGTGCTTTGACTTGTTGACCAATTTTTGAAGCTGGAAAAAGGGAAATAAAGGTCAAAAAAGGTAAAGGAAAAGATCTTCCATCTGTCTTTGCCGTCATTGCCGACCAAAGCCATCATTAATGGAAAGATCAAAGAATAAACCCAGGATTTGTTGCAGCATAGTAGGATTAGATCTTTTGAAATATCCACAGTTTGTAATTAGATCATAGGACAGCTATAAATATTGCTCCCATTCAGGTTGAGCCTAGTAGGTAGTAAGTAGTGAGAAAAGAGTAAGGAAGCTAGGAGAAAGCAAAAAATACAGAGAATAGGTAGAAATTGACTGTTACAGTCCTGTAACAGTTTTTTAGCAGAATTATTGTAATCATGTTCTTTAATCAATAAAGTGCACCAGTTCTATTTCATATTGCTTGTAAATGAGTGTGATTAAGATCTAGAGAGAGAGAGACTCATACCTTCTTCTGGACAAGGAGGCTGGCCACTTCCAGACCTAGGAGGAGGACTAACAACGAGGTTTTTATTCTGATTTTGCTAGCAACGAGAATGAGTTGTAGAACTTGTTATTTCAATTGCTTGTAAACAGTTGACAATATCTATAGTCTTAGTTTATTTATGCTTAGATTAATCTTGTGCTTAATGTTTTAGCTGTAATATTTACTTTCAGCAAAGCTTCCATTTTATTTCAGACTGTTATTTCCAGAATTTGTTATTTTCTGCAATTTCTTGCATTTTGTGTTTTGTTGTCAACCCCTGCACAGAAGATTGACAACCTTCTGTTACAGAGTCTTGACAGGGTTTTATTTTCCATGCTATAATTAGACTTCCATTGCTGCAAAAGTAAATAGATTTCCTTTCTGCAATTAGAATCAGACTTTCAATTCTACAACTGTTATTTCTGCAACATAATTAGGTCTCATTCTGCAATTGTAAATCAAGATTTCATTTTTGCAGTTAATGATTAGTTTCCATTTCTGCAATTAGATTAAGATTTGATTTATGCAATTAGAAATAGGAATGTCCTAAAACCCCCCACACAACCGGTTCCACCAATAAGACCTGTTGCTCTAGATTGACCTAAGTTATAGTTGTTTCACTTCTTCTTCCGTAGATAGCCTTGTACACAGCCCTGGATTGACAAATTCATTGAGAATTAATGATGGTATAACGACTACGCATCATAGTGGTATTATCAACTACCCACTCATTATTTGAGGAATTTCGAAGAAACCGTCGAGTCTTTTGTTCATCAATTTAGTGCCTACATCGAAAGGCATGTAACCATTAAATATTTATACAACTTAAAACGAGACAAAGATGAATGTTTTGCTGATTTCCTAGCTCGATGGAGGCAGTTGATAGGAAAATTACACTTTGTGTTACCTTATCAAGAAATGTTGGATATCTTTATCAATAATTTGTAAGAACAACTATCCTATGAATTATCAATTGCTACCTTGACCACCTTCGATCAGGCTATAGACTTAGCCCGAAGAGTGGAAGATGCTCTCATTAGGAGAGGTCAGCTTAAAAAGAAAGATGATGAGAAAACATCCAGAAATCAATATAAAAATAAACAAGTTGTGGGTGATGGAGTCACCGATAGCAAAAATGTTGCCAATGTTAATACTACCAAAACAACAGAGAAGTTCATATTGAAACCTCCTGATAAACCACCTCAAGAATTTACTAGGTTAAATCAACCTCTATCAACCATTCTCCCACAATTACTAGCACAAGGTTTGATCCAATTACCAAATATCCGGGAACCTGATCCAACTATACCCGGATACAGAGCTGATTTACACTGTGATTTCCATAGAGGACCTGGACACGCTACCAACTCTTGTAAAATATTAAAAAATAAAATACAAGACCTAATTGATAACAATGAGATGGAGGTGCAATCCTTTCAACCTAAACAAAATTCTCCCAATAATGCTCAAAAGAACATCCCTCAAAATCAGAATCAGAATGTCAATCAATCATTGGACATATTTCAACATCCTTTACCAAAGCATGGTAAAGAAGTGGCTAATCAAATTGAGCACCATAATGTTCCCCCTCCTACCCGATATGTAGGAACTATTAGTGGACATTCACGTACTCATGATGTGGAAGTATTTGACACAACTTTATCCATGGTTACGACCAGACCTCTATATAACACTCAAACACCTGATCTTAGTGATGTAGAATATGAGACTGAAAGTGACATGGAAATCACCTCAAATCAATCAAATAGCTCTAAAGATGAATCAGATCCTATTCAACCTATCACAAGTTCTATGGTTCCAGAAGAACCATTTCCAATAAGAGTCACTACTCGACCATCGTCTCACCAATTACCTTCTAATGAACAAGACATAAATGCTAGACCAAGACCTATTCATCATATGCAAAATAATATTGTCGGTACCATCGGAGCTGTTACTAGACAACAGGCTCAAAATTCTCAACAAGATCAAACTCAAAATGATGGATCAACTCCATTTGTTTTGAAAGTTCCTAATAAAGGGAATAATGCATCTAATGTTCAACCTAAACCTCCTTATAATATTAATGAACAATGATCAAATACCACAGCTAGAATTTCCCTTTTGGAACTTTTAAGATCTTCTCCTACACATGGGGATGAGTTACTGCTCACATTAGGCCAAATGATGGTACCACAAAATATTCAACCTGAAGACATGGCCAATACTATAATAACTCATGAAGTCGATTGTATTGACTTCCGGGATAGAGACATACCTCAACATAGTTTACATAAGGATAACCCCTTATATATTACTGCCCTAATTAGAGATGTAGCAGTTAAACGAGTCTTGATTGATAACGGTTCATCTTTAAACATTTGCACTTTTGACTTCTACCAAATATTTGGGTTTAGAAGTGATGAAATGAAAATAACTGATATGATCATAAAAGCCTTCAATGATGAAACACAAGAAACGTGTGGAGTTATTACTATACCATTGCAAGTTGGTCCAAGAACCTTAGACATGACCGTGTTTATTGTACATTGCCCTGCATCATACAATATACTCTTGGGTCACCCTTGGATCAATGCGATGTGAGATGTTCCCTTGAATTTATATTAGTGTGTTAAATTCAAGTTTAAAAATTAGTTGGTTACCATTCATGGTGATCCCAGACCCTTTGATATGTGTGCTTTAGCAGAACCTGTTGGAGTTCAATTTTGTCCTACTCTATCATCCGCACATCCTAATTCTAATCAGCCATCTAAATATGTGAAACACACACCCATAACATCATCTACTTTTTCTCCATCAACTCCACCTCTACATATAGTTCAACCATCTTCTGAACAAACCATATTAAGACTTACAAAAGATCCTAAACCCACAACCAATGCTTCTTGTTTTACTCCTATAACTTCCATACCTATAGACCCGTCCATCGACATCTCTACAACATCTACACCTACCAGAGGCATATTTTCTGCATCCAAAGATGTAGGAAATGTTCCTTCTACCTCTTACGCTCTTACTGATGAGCTCTTACCCGATTTATCTAAAATTCTTATATCAGAAAAAACAAACACTACTATGCAAGATTCCCTTATTTTAAATAAATTGCCACCCTCTCCTCATACTTTGGGCCTCCCACAGCCTATGGGAAGTATTTACCAAGTTGGGAGTTGCGCTTTTATTTATAAGGGATATGACTGGGGAAGAATACCTAGAAACATCAAGACACATTATGATGGATATGCTCTATGTTATTTTTCTAATGAGTATATTAAAGCTAATCCTATAATGCTTAAATTGGGATATAAAGGGAAAGGTTTGGGACCTTCCCAAAATGGTATGAAAGAACCTTTTGAGGTAGAACCATGGCCTGCCCGATGTGGTGTGGGCCTATTTCCTAGTAAAGGTCAGCCCTTCCCATTTGAAGATGATGACCATCTCATATTTTACCAAGATTATTTGGATGAATGCGATCCTTTGCATTTAATAAATAAGCCATTTACATGTAATATGCTCTCCATAGCTTACCCTCAGATGATTACTGAATCCGACGATGAGTTGGAGGGAGATATTTTCCATGATGTCTCCGTTGAGGAATTATTACATAATGGATTTTATTTCGATGGCTCTATACCTAGTATAGCCCATCTTGAGGCCACGACTCCTCAAGATGAATTATCCAAGCTAACCTTGTAAGAATTACAAGAATTGGGTGTTTCACCCGCCCCACCTAATTTTGAGAGAGATCTACACATGGAAGTAGAGAATGTCATAAAAATTAACATTGGAACCAATGATAACCCTCACATAATCAACATTGGATCAGAATTAAGTCAAGAAAAACAAGATAAATACATTGCATTTCTTAAAGAATATGTAGACATTTTTGCTTGGACATATGAAGATATGCCAATATTAGACCCTTTTGTAGTTATGCATCACCTAGTAGTCCATCCGGATGCTAAACCTGTTAAACAAAAACTTAAAAAAATGCATCCTAAAGAGGCCTTACTAGTCAAAGCAGAATTAGAAAAACTCCTGAAGGTTATTTTTATACAAGCCATTGATTATGCTAAATGGATCTCAAATGTAGTTCCAGTAACTAAGAAAGAAGCTACCAAAGTTAGGGTTTGCACAGACTTTAGAGATATCAATGTTGCATGCCCTAAAGATGATTTTCCTCTTCCCAACATGGATCAGATCATTGATTTTACTATTGGGAGTGGAATGATATCCCTAATGGATGGATTTTCTGGTTATAATTAGATCAGGATAGCTCCTGAAGATCAGGCTAAAACAACCTTTATTACCCCTTGGGGAACCTTTTGTTGGAAAGTGATGCCATTCGGTTTGAAGAATGCAGGTGCAACTTATCAATGAACCATGACTTATATCTTTCATGATATGATGTATGATATTCTACATGATTATGTAGATGATATTATAGCTCGTTCCACTAAAGAAGATGATCATTTAGATGACTTGAGAAAAGTCTTTGATCGGTTAAGGGAATATCTTATCCGATTGAATCCAGCTAAATGTATATTCGGAGTTAAGTCCGATAAATTATTGGGGGTTATAGTTTCTTTATGTGGCATTGAAATTGACCCTCTCAAGATCATGGCTATCATTGATATGCCCACACCCATAAATATATCTGAATTATGAAGTCTACAAGGTAAAATTCAAGCTATTCATCGCTTTGTCGATAAGTTGGCAGACAAAACATGACCCTTTCTTAAGATTCTTAAGAAATATGTCTCTTTTCATTGGGACGACGAATGTCAGGAAGCATTTGACCTCCTCAAACAATATCTCCTTAACCCTCCTATGCTTTCACCACCTAGATCTGATCGCCCATTTATCTTGTACATTTATGCTTCAGATCTTGCCTTAGGAGCTATGTTAGCTCAACTTGACAATGAGAAGAAAGAGCGTGCTAATTATTATATCAGTAAAACCTTAATCAGTTATGAAAATCGCTATATAGTATTAGAGAAGTTATGTCTAGAAGTCGTATTTTCTACACAAAAATTATGCCATTATATGCTCAGTCAAAAAACGTATGTTATTGCTAAATTCTATCCTTTGCGGTATCTCATGAGTCGCCCGTACTTATCTGGTTGCACCGCAAAGTGGGTTCTTGCGCTAAGTGAGTTTGAACTCATGTTTATAGGAAAAAAGTCTATTAAAGGTCAAATCATAGCATATCAATTAGCTACTGCACCCTTAGAGTCTACCCATCCCCTCATCATTGAGTTTCCTGATGAATGCCTTAAACTAGAGGCAGACCATCCTGAGCAATGGTTCCTATACTTTGACGGAGCCCGATGCATGAGTGGGGCTGGTGCAGGTATTATTTTAATATCTTCATAGAAACATATTATACCTCTGTCCTTCAAATTAAAATTTGCTTACACTAATAACACTGCTGAATATGAGGCTCTAATCCTTGGATTACGGGCTGCCTTGGCACTAAAAATTAAAAATTTATTAGTTTTCGATGATTCTCAACTTGTCATAAATCAAATCAATGATGTTTATCAGACCAAAGATGATAAATTACATCCATATAAATCTTGTCTTACAATTATTATATTTATTTGATCAAGTTACCTTGGAAGCTATTCCTCGAACTAGCAACCGTGCGACTGACGCTATGGCTACAGTCGCATCTCTTTTTCCCTTGGAGTTAGATGATGAATATGCTACCATCATTATTCATCGACTCTAGGAACCCGCTTCAAATAAATCATGCTTAGAACCTTTGGATGTGTTTCTAATCAATGAAACTACTCCTAAACCTTGGTCACTGATATATTTAATTTTCTTCAAAATGGGACCTTTCCTAAAGGTTGTAATAGCAACCAACATCGGTTATTACGTAGACGAGCAAGTCGCTTCATAATTATTGGTAATACCTTGTATAGGAGATCTTTTGAAGGCATCCTATTGAGATTTTTGACTCTAGAAGAATCTCTATCCGCTTTAAGTGAAGCCCACGATGGATCTTGTGGGGGACATTTTAGTGGTAGCGTCATTGCTAAGAAGCTCCTTCGGATAGGATATTTTTGGCCTACCATGGAGAATGATGCACATGATTATGTGCGCCATTGCGACAAGTGCCAGAAACATGCTGATCTTGTCCATGCACCTGCATAAGAGCTACATGTTATTTCATCTCCTTGGCCCTTTTCAAAATGGGGCTTAGACATCATTGGAAAAATCAACCCTGTGTCATCTGATGGACACAAATTCATCATAACCGCCACTAAGTATTTCATGAAGTGGGTTGAAGCTATGCCCTTAGCTTCTTGCACTAGAACCCAAGTTTCCAAATTTATTTTTAATCAAATTATTTGTAGGTTCGAAATTCCTGCAAATCTCATCTCAGATAATGGAACTTGTTTCAAAAATAAATATGTCAAAAAATTATGTCAAAAATATAACATTCAACATCGTTGGTCCACTCCCTATTATCCTCAAGGTAATGGCCAAGCAGAAGCATCTAATAAAACATTAATCAAAATCCTCAAAATACTGGTCAATAAATATGTCCAATATTGGCACATTCAACTATATCCTGCTCTGTGGGCTTATCGAACTAGCGTTCGCACTCCCATGGGCACTTCACCTTTTGTTTTGGTCTATGGCATTGAAGTAGTTTTTCCCTTTGAATTAGAAGTTCCTTCTTTGGCTCTGCTACTTCAAGATACTGAAGTAGGATATGAATATCATGCTGGCAGACTTAGTCAGCTGGAACTCCTAGATGAGAAGTGCATTAATGCTTTGGAGCATCTTCGTGCCTACCAAAACAAGCTTAAACGAGCATACCTCAAGAAAGTTCATCATTGATCCTTTGATATCAACGACCTTGTCTTAAAATAAAATAAAAAAATACTAATGCAACTAAAGATCTTAAAGGTAAATTTGAACCTAACTGGATTGGGCCATATGTCATCACTGCTAAATTTGGCTCAGAAGCATACCGATTAACTACCTTAGATGGTAAAGATCTTAAGGAACCTATGAACATTATGCATCTTAAGCGCTATTGTGCATAAAATCTGATCATTTCATCAGTGTATAAATTGTTATTTTGCATATTGTTTCATTTTCGTCATCCATATAAAAAATTCAAAAAAATAGTAATAGTATTTATTCTTTCCATTCATAAATTAAAATCAAAATATAAAAACTTCAAAATCATCAAAATCTTCAAAAATATCTTTTATTTTTGTACTCGTCAATTCTTGAAGTATGGCAGTTATATTTTCAATTATTTTGGATAAATTAGCATTTATTTGGAATCCCGCACTTTCACACTCACATGAATAAATATCTTGATTTTATTTGGTATGATTATTAATCTCTCTTATATCAAAGTCCATAGTTGAATTAAATAAAGTTTTTGAGCATAGAGAACTGATCTTGTTATTTACTTGAACCAAGTATATATCTTCACATTAAAATGATTTCATTGTAAATTTGATATGATGCTACATAGTAGAAATGGTTTCTTGAGCGAAAAGTTTCCCCTACTATCCTATCATGCACATGGTCTAGAATCTTTGATAATTGAAAAAAGGACAAGCTCACCCCTACCCAAAATAAAAATCTCTTGCTCTACAGCCAATCTGAACAAATATCCCTAGTATAGGAAGCAAAAGAAAAAGTCAAAGAACATGAGAAAAAGAAAAATATCATTTTGTACCATCGCAACAATATTTCAGCATTATCTCAGTTCCAAGCAAAAATACAAAAAAAAAAAAAAAGGAGAAAAGAAGAGAAAAGAAAAAGCAAAAATTAATAAAATCATTTTCCCTACCCCTTGAAAAGAAAAGAAGAGTGAATGAGCTTGAATCCTTGAAATTCTCAATTATTCGAAAACTGTGAGGTAAGCCCCATAACAGGCGGTTTGTGCCCAACCCACTTGGACTTGGGTAATACCTAGTGTGGTGATATGTTTGTCACATTAGCGACCTTCTTTTGTACAGACCTATGTCGGCTTATGGATTAGCTAGCTCTTGATGACCTAACTTACATAGTAGTCTGGTACGGTTACTTGCATATAAATCATGGTCAACGAACACTCATTTGGTTAATTCAAATTACTTGTATCAAATTATCTTGCTCAAAATTGGTGAATGAACAATACAATTGCACACACATTTGTATTTGAGAGATTTTGTATCATTATGATAAATCAAGATCGGTAATGAAATCACATTTGCACATGAGGGTTCCTTATAAATCTACATTTTGTCTTTGAGATGATTTAAAATATTTTTGCAACTCTTGTTGGAATAATTTCATCTTCTTATTTAAGAACATCTATTTAGTATAAAAACAATTACATACATTGTTTTCAAAAATCCTAAAATTCTTTCAAATAACATATTCAAAAACCTAGTAAATAAAGTCATGTTTATATATTATTATTTTTTGTTTATCTCAAAATCAAAAATCACTCATGCAATAAAACTAATATATCAATTTCCTTTTTGGATTTCACGATGATGGTATAAGTCTATACCTATAATTCTATGCCTAGCACAAACCATTGTTATAATATTATTTTCCCATTAATTTTAATTTATAAAAAATGTATGGCTTACATCATTATGTTACACAAATTATGCGTTAAAAAAAAGAACACATTTTTCTATTTTCGTTTCATTATGTCAACATTCCATTCTTGCAACCATGGTATAATTCCTAGGGAATTATTCTAAAAAAAAAAATTCACACTTAGGAATTTATTCCTAGCAAAAATAATATTTCTTTTAATATCTCATACATAATATTTTTATGAAAATCTGAAAACACATCATCATCATCATCATTTTTCATCATCACCACACAAAGTCTTAAGATAGTCTTTTAAGCACTCTTTTACTTTTAGCAATATTTCTCTACTGGGATTAGCTTGACGACCTAATGAGTGGTGACTCCATGAAATGGTCTATAACAGTGACAATGTCCTTTGCAATTATTGTTAGAAGTCCTTTTTATTTTTCATCAAAACACACCACCAAAACAACCAATTTTTTTACATCTTATTATTTCATTTAAATTTTATGCCATGACATAAAAATTATAATTTATTTCAAAAATGACATAATTACATGAATAATCAATCAAAAAATCCAAAATTAAAGCATCATACAACATATACACAAGTCATATCATCAAAAATACCATATATATATCAATAAATTATGTACATCATTTGGATTGGTATGCCACAATCAATACCCTGGCATACTCAAAAAGTAATAAATGTATATACAATCTCTGTGTAGTGAGCAGCTAGCCTCAAGAAGCCCTCGAGCTCTCTGCCTCGTCTCCTCCCCCAACCTACCATGGAGGAGGTGGTCCCATAGAGGTCTAGGCAGTGTCTTAGGTCCTCATCATCGATCGTGAGGATGTCCTCGACGATCCCATCATGATCGGATCTGCAATGGGGGCTAGAAATGGTATCCTCTGGTTCTCTAGAACCACATGATAGTACAACCTCTAGTAGAACATGGTCTAAGAAATAGCCCATGGTAGATCCTAAGTGCTCGCCCCTCCACTTTGAGCCCTGAGTCGTGTTGCCTCATCCTATAGTGTTTGCACCTGAACCCGCAGGCAGGCATTCTCATCTCGGAGAGCCACCATCTCACTGCTCTCCCCCACCTCGACACCCTTGCCCTTATCGGGTGATGGTGGCCTCCCCCTACTAAGAAGGGAATCCCTCCTCCCTATCTTTTGTGGCCTCTATAGAGCCTGTGCCATCCTATAGCATATCTCCTATGGAGACCGTCGCTGCTCTCTCCCGTTGTGACCCCATGCTGCCTCAATAGCAGCCTAACATCACCTCCCCATCCATCGCACCATGACATGCACTGGACCCTGTGCCCTTGTCATTCGAGGAGGGAAAATACATGCGTACCTAGCATCGTATCCATATACAACCCCAGTGTTGTCTCTATCCACTGGCTAGATGGGGGCATCATCTATGTCCTGGCTCTAGAATCGCTACATATCTGGAGCCCCGCTCAGTGTAGTACTATCCCAAACATTCTAAGAGTACTCGTAATCCCTGAGGGAAGGGATCCCCTACTAAAGACCAAACTATCATAGAACTTGATCATAGCGATGGAGCTCTACCTCTCCCCACTCCATCCTCAACCAGTAGACTCACCTGATGTGAGCTAGCTCTTGCCCATCCTCTACCCACCCTGGATGCTCTCTCCATGGCCTCCAGGTGATATAGTCTAGGATGAGGTTGTCTAGAAACCTTCGAGACATCGACAGATCTATCCATCACTGTGACCCTCTCTGGAGCCACCAATAGAAAACTAGGGGCCTCTCTCGGTCAACACCTGTCAGTGGGAGCCCTACCAGCCTCTGCATCATGGTGTGCTCCTAGCACCAAACCTATAGTAGTGATGTCACAACCAGACATCAACCTCCCTTGTATACGACCCCATGCAAGATCCTATACAAGTAGCATAGCAAAAAGCTACACCATGCATATCTATATTCGTGGTCTCTCATGTCACAAATCACATTCAAAAGGAGCCAGGGTAATCTACACCCGCTCTGGTGGCACAACAGTAAGCCACCCACTACCCCTACCAACACCCGAGTCAACAACAGTAAGCCACATGCTATAAATTGACCTGTACTAGTCGGTCACGCTCCGCCTGGTCGAGCATGACTATATCATCTCTCAACCCCCTGTATTTCCACTCCTGAATCTTTAGTAATCCCCTCTACAAAAAAAAAAAATAATAATAAAATTTATTAATAAATCAATTATTAAAATCAATTAAATGCAATTCAAACAATCTTAATTTCATCAAATGATGATATCGTCCACTATTGGATGATATTTTCCTAAATTAGGTAAAATCATCCTTTGTAGGATGAAATCGTCTCCTATTTCACAATTTTGGGATCACCCCTTGTTGGACGAAATTGCCCCTAGTTCGCTAATTTCACCTTTAGACAAAATCGACGATCTAGAGATGATTTCGACGAAATAGGGACGATTTCGTCTCGACGTTGTCGACGGCCTAAAAATAGCTGCGATGCCCCAAACAGTCAAAATTTAAAACAAAAAATTGCACAAATTACATCCAAACATAATTCACTAGGATTAAATCCTTACCCGTAGCCCGCATCGGACCTCTATCGATTGGTGTGCTGTCTCAACCATTTTTTTCTACAGAGCTCTCAAACAGTAAAAATGAACAATAAAAATGAATTAGGATTTTCTCTATTTTTCTTAATTTTATTTTTTTTAGTTTTGCTTTTCTATGCTTTTACCTCAAACGTTTTGTTTGGGTAAAAACATGGAGGGGGCACCATAGTCAGCAGTCATACAATTCGACCAAGAATCATCATCTAGAAAATTGTGTAAATTTTGCTTTCTCGTAAAATGGGAAGAACTCGTCTTTAACACATTTTCTTCGGAAAATTCACTAAAGAGGGGGCAAAATGTAGCACCCTAAAATTGGCACAGTTAAACCTTAGTAAAAAGATAAAAATTTGAATTTTAACCCAAAATCGCCCATTACCCGCTCCCCTTGTTTTCCACGCCATTTTTAGGATTTGTTTTGAATGTTGTATGATATCATCGCCAATTAGACAAAATCATCCTAGATCTGACGAATTCGTCTGGAACAGAACGTCTAGACAATTTCATCCCAAAATTGAATTTTCATAATTAGCTTTTGTTTCAACAACTTCTCTAACTTGGACAGAAAGCGTGTCTGCACAGTTAGAGTCTCCCCCATTGGAGATCTCCCAAATTGGGATGATCTCCAACCTCCTAACCTCTCCCTAATCCTATATAAACTGGGATTTTCTCAATTTATCCCCCTGAACCCCCTGGATGACTTATTTCCCTGCAAATTTAGTTCCTTGTGCATTAGAACATCCTCACACCATCGTTTGTATTCTATATTTCAAGTTTTATTGTAGAAATATTTCTATTTTTTAGCCAAAGCAAGCTCAGATCGTCGAAGGCGATTCTAGATGATTCTGGATGATCCTGTCGAGGATCGGCGATGATCTCGTATGATTGGAGGTGATCCTGACTGTAGTCCAAATTAGGGGCAATCAGAACCCGAAGTTTACATTTTTCTTATCTTTTCTCTTCATTTTCTTACGCATTAACTTGGTTTATTTTATTTCTACATCCTGGAGTTCACCTCATTTAGTATAGATGCATGATAAAGTTAAAACAAATTTTTAAATTAATGCATTTCTTTAAATTGCTATCTGGATCTATCATTTAGGCCAATTTACTATCATTTCTATCATTTTTCCTTGCTTTTGCAGTTGTATTTTTGGTTTTTGGTATCTGTTTCTGTGATTGCAGGATTCTGACAAATTCGTCTGATGAATTCATCAGATCAATAATGATCTTGTTTGATCTCAGATGACCGAATGATATCTGAGATGATTCTGTGACATTTTAGACGATTACGTATGATTTGAGATGATTTGGACTTCTACAAAACTCAAAATCTGCATTGGACATTCGAAATCAGGTATATTCATCTTGGCATATAGAATAGCTTAGATTCATCTTGGCCAAACCTAGGAATTGAATGATTAAAGCACAAAATGAACACATCAAACCTACTCTCAACCTAGGCATGGAAATTGCCACTTAAAAGTTTCCTGGTGAACCCACCATCCGTCGAAAATTCACCCTTATACCCATCCCCCGAGAGGTGCGACCTTCAAAGGGCCTCTCAGTCCGAGGTATTGTCCCATACTTCTCGCATTCCCCTTCTAGGCGTGGATCCTATATCCTGAAGGTAAGGATGCAAAAAATTTGGAGCGATACACAAAGCATGATGCAAAAGAAATAATAAGGAGATCTATCATTGATTGTAAACCATAGCTCTGATGAGCGATTTGCATTGTACATTGTGGTTGTCAACCATGACTAGCAATCAAGTAACTTTGCCCTCTAAATATAGGGTTTTGGGCTTGACCTTCCTTATAAAATTTATGATCAAGGGTCACCTTGGTGTCCTCTGACTGGATTGGCGATTGAATTGCACAATTGGGCCTTCATTTGTTCGGATTTGTGTTTCTTGGTGTTCTAGCTCCTTAGGGCATCCATGACACAAATTGACATGATGCTTGGTGAATTGGCAAGTGAATGAAAACTAAACTCTCTCAATGCACTCAAGTGAGTCCACAATATGATAGGGCTTCACTGATCAAATGCTCTCTCGATATATATTTTACCTAATTTGAAGAGGTACTTATAGGATTACCCAAGGGCTAGGGATGGCTTCATGGAGAAGCCAATATCAAGAAGATGTGGTTAGGACAGTTGGATTGGAAGCCTCTGGAATCTTCCATCCTTTAACCTCCTACTTATATAACAATGGTCATTCAAACCGATTTAGCTTGAATGAAGGCTAATTGAACTTCAGTTTAGATCATAGGTTACAACTATAGCCTAATCTGTGAACCACAGGTGTCAACAGTAGTTCAAACTATAGACCATAGGTCTCAACCGTGGTTCAAACTTATTAGGCTAAGTAGCCAAAATTGAGTGGTTAGAAAAACTATCTATCTTGGAGTATATACAATATCTTCCATATGGTCTTGTAGCATGTCCCATATGAGTAGTCACCCTCGATATGATGCGTTTTAGGTGTCTATAGATGCCCCTTTTGAGATGCATTATGAGATCGCACAATATGTGAGAAAAAATACACCACCTAAAATGATGTTGAAGGTTGTATTATGATAATTGATTGGATCAATATTAGATACCCTAGGTATTGCAAAAGGACATGTATCCTGGAATTATTGCTTCCAACTAGATGAAAGGCTTAAATTTGTAAGAGTTTACACTCATCGTCGGGCATTCGGGTAGCTTTGGTGCTACAATAGGAGTTAGACCTATATAAACAAAAGGAGGAGAGCTACAAACTAACTATCATATTTTATATTTTCCCCAAGCAAAGGGGTAAGCTTATGATAGATGTTGACAATGATTCACAAAGATGAATGCAATTTTAACAAGATCAAGGGATCTACTATTCCAGGGATCTTCTATTGACTTTGATTATGATTTGGAAGCATTACTACCCCCTCAAGCGATGATTTGATGAGGGTAATGACGATGAATGAAGTAATGAGGTCACTTGACCATTATGAATGATATGAACAAGATTAGAATTTAGCATTTAATTACTTGGCTAAGCCTAGTTCAGCTATGATTACAACTGTTAATAGTAATTGCATATTTCTATCCCATGGAGCGGTCGGGCTGCAATAGCCTTCTTAGGAAATCAAAATGATACAATGCCAAGTAGATTTATGTTGAATCAATTTGTTGATGATCTGATGAAAGGATGTCATAGGAGAAATGACATGAAACACCTCATTCCCATGGAGCGGTCCAGCCTCAAAGGTCTTCTTTGGAAATGAAAAGAAGCATACCAAATAAACGATGACAATTTTATCCCAAATTTCCTTTTGGTTACTTACTCATCTCGTTGGATTGCATGGAATTTTATAACTGCAAGTGCCAAGTGTCTAGGTTAAATAACTGAATACGAGGTGCATTTGGCCTGTTTGATTTGTTTAATAATTTTTTGTTTTTACTTTTTAAATTTTTAATTGATCTTAGTGCTTGAACATCACCAAATTTGATAAATTGATAGCTCTTATTGAGATTCTGATCTGTTAGGAATCATTAATTTACCATTTAAAACATTCCCATAGTGGGACTTTAGCGCATTTAATGTCACTTACAAACTGCGTGTATGGCCTGTGGTTGGTATTTTAAATTATGGGAACTATGGCTCAGGGTTGCAGTTAGAAAACCCTAATTTTGGGACTGTAATTTTAAGTTGTGGTCTGAAAAAATTAGAAAAGGGTATATAAATTTTCCCATTTAAAAAATTCTCATTATTCCTTGAAAGCAATTTGCAACTAGAGATATCTGAGATATGAGGAAGCATATCTGACATGAGACGCTACTAAAAACTACTTTTGATGACCTCATACACATCTTGATGGTGGACCCTTCCCAGCCTTCGTCCAGTAGAGGATTGATGTGGGAAAAGTAACCCTAAACCTAATCCTCATATTCCTTACCAATTTAAAATGAACCACATTAAGTAATGGGTCCAATTAACCTCACTAAATTGTTGGCAAAGAACCTCACAGTAGTTTTAGGCTAGATTAGGTTTAATTTTTGGTTTGCTAGGCTAGGAAGTGACCCATAAAAGATCATGTTCCTAGACTGCAGCTGGCAGGTGCAACACCCAATTGTCAAATTTGGGACTGCGACTGTTAGCCACAATGAGATTCAAATCCCAATGGTTAAAAATTTGACCGTTACACAGACCACAGGTTTGACCCACGATTTCACAATTTTTGAAAAAAAATTCAATTGATTTGATTTTTTTGCTTTTTCTTGTAAATTAATGTCATTTATTGCATTTTTGAGATGCATTGATGATTTGTTTTTGCAATTTTTGATCACTTTTTGCATGTTTTGTATTTTTTAGCAATTTTTAGATTTGTTTATCTTTTTTAGGTTGTTTTTAGCTATTTTTAGTTTATTTTAGTCATCATTTCCTTATACATTTATGCTCCATAGAAATTGACCTCTAGATCCAGGGAGCTAGATATCCTTTGCACCATTCATAGATAGCTCATTGAACATGAGCGAGCATGGTTCAGTGTGGTTGGCTTTGGCTATGTGTTCGATCTACCAATGATCAGGGTAGATCCGACATACATGACTACATTGGCCCAACATTGGGATGTTCAGGCCAACACATTTCACCTATCTATAGGTGAAATGACTGCTACATTGGAGGACGTCTACTGGATATTTAGGATCCCAATTGATGGTGAGCCTATCACCTCCTCTCCCTTTCGAAGAGAGGAGGATGTTTTTGATGATATCTTTGGCGATCGCAGTGAGGATGCCCAAGGAAGGATCGACCATGGGGGTGTCCACATTGGATATTGGAAGGAGAAGAGCATATTATCCATTCAAGAGGTTGTATTTATGCATTTGGTCATTCAGATTGTGCTTCCAAACTCCTCAGGCATGAGGATTCCCTGGAACCTCCTGGCCATCATCAAGAGAGTTACCCAAAGTTTGACATGGTGGTTATTGCTCTTAGCTTGGGGGAGCATTCTATTATGCCAGCTATACCGAGAGCTATACCAAGCTACACATAGGAGCTAGGTTGGTCTTAGCTATAGCCTATTACTTTAAATTTAGGGTTGGAAACATATCAAGATCGAACAACCGACCGACCTACCACTCGTCGTCACCACTATTCCTACCATACGCCAGTGCTATGTAGCATTTTGGCCTCGTGAGGAGGAGGGGTTTTGGATTAGGTCCCATGCTAGGGATGTGGACCATTATATTTCTATATTTGCATAGCTTTGGGTGGATGACATAGAGTGGCATCCGTATATGGATTGTCCTACATGGCCAAAGGCTGACGAGCAGCTACACTAGGTGAGGAGGGATAGGTGGTTACTCAACCGCAAGGCCAATATCTATGAGAATTAGTTCTTCTCATGCATTATCTACTAGTTTGGGCTTGTATAGGATATTTTGATGCTGCCTACTATCTATCAATGATTGGTACTGGAGAGGGATTTGCCCTAAATTCAGCCAACACCACTTGGAGATGAGGTAGATGATTTTCGGGAGATAAGCATAGCTAGGGCTAGGACCATCCTAGCGTATGATACTTGGTGGTCCCTACTACAGTGGTAGGGAGAGGTACCCCTTAGTTGAACATATGACAATGTTAAGGTTGATCTAGATGGGTGCAATGTGTGCCAATAGACTAAGGGTATATGGGGCACAAAGGGCACCACAAAGGATTCTCCACAGTTTGAGGCTAAGGATGAGGCATCAGAGGAGGGTGAGGCATCTCCTAAAAGTGAGGTGGGGCAGCTACTAGCTTAGGTTTTTGATCTTCAAAGTTAGGATGGGAGGCTACAGACCCAACAATTGTAGTGGGATACCACTATCACCACTCTAGAGGTAAATTTTTCTCATAGAGAGAGATAGCTATAGTAGGCCCAAGAGGAGATCATAGCACTTACAACATGGGCTATAGGGGTGGAGACATAGGTCCACAATCTCACTAGTGTGTATGATCTGGTACAAGCATAATTGAGTGTGGATATTGTAAAGAGAGATTTGCTCAGGGTACATAGGGGGGATCCTTCATCCTCCTAGGCCATCATAGGATCTCCAACCACACCATATTCACTACTACCAGGTGACTATGACCCTATGGTAGATATATGGCACTTACAAACCCTTGTGGAGGAGGGAAATGATAGGTACACAGGTAGGGTAGCCCACATAGACCAGATAGAGGGTTACATTAGGTTGATTGGTGGGAAGGTCCTAGAGGATCCACATGCTTTAGGTTCATAGCAGACCAAGACCAGGATGATAGGGCAGTCCTCTGCTAGTTCTAGTCATAGGAGCCACAAGACTGAGAAGACACATAGGTCCTCTAGCACACATGGAGCTAGCTCCCACAAGAGCCACATGGATGGTAGAGGTGATGGCGATGACTCTCAGGTTGGGGGTGCAGACCCTCCATAGTACATATCTGATGATATATTTATTGTACCATTTTTTAGTGTAAGGTCGAGGACCTACACAGTTGTAGCCTGCGGACATTTTGATATACCTCTATGTACTCATTGATACACATATTTATATATGATATTTGATCATTTTTTGCTCATTATGTGTACTTGTCATTTATGTGTTTTATTTTTATGTTTATGCACATGGATGCTGATGTTTATATTGATGCTATATTTATATGACGTGATGTATGAATGACATGTACTAGATAGCTATTTAATTTATGATTATGATGCTATGCAGTGATCTAGATGCTTAGATGTGCTACTTATGGTGGATTCATATGGATGTGATGTTTAATTTTAAATGCATGTTTAATTTTGCTTTATTGTATGCATTTAATTTATGATGATGTCACGCTATGCTGGTGTAATGCATGTAATGCTTTATTTACACAATTGTAATCTAATGTAAATGAACTTGTATGCTTTAATCACTTAAAACACAAGGAATGAATGTGATATGTGTTTAACAATCTATTGGACGATATCGCAGAATTTGTAAAAATCATAAATGTAATTGAAAATCCTCATTACAAGAATTTAATCAATTAATCACCCATATATGAAATGCAATGATATGCAACAGTATGATGCGAATGATATAATATGTCACTCTATATTTATTTTTGTAATTTGAGAGATGTGCACAATATAGTCAGTGGTCATCTAAATATCATTTCTGATATCCATCCGGTATCTATCCTATATCGTGAAAACTTTGTGCTCAATGTAATGATGTATCACTTATTAAATACTTTGCAATTTGATGATTGAATGAATTTTGTTTTATATGGTTTATGATATTTGGTATTTTGTTTCTATTAAAGAAATTTTTGAGGTTTTCCATGAGACTCAAACACCCTAGTAGGCTTCTCAAATATCACATACTAACTATACAAGGCTTTTTGTACAAAGCTGTATCGCCCAAATTTTTTGCACCCTTACCTTCAGGCTAAAGGATCCGTACCCAAAAGGGGGGTGAGAAAAGGATGGAACAATACCTCGGATGAAGAGGCCCTTTGAAGGTCGCTCCTCTTGGGGAGGGGTATAAAGGTGAATTTTTGATGGATGGTGGGGTTCACCAGGAAACTTTGAGTGGTAGTTTCCACGCCTAGGTTGAGAATGGGTTTGATTTGTTCGTTTTATGTTCAATCATTCAGATTCCTAGGTTGGCCAAAATGAAGCTAAGCTATTCTATATGAAGATTTTGATTTATATGAAGATAGAAGACATAAATGAATCCTAATGTGATTGAATATAGAGAATATATAAAATGGAGAAGAGTACACCTGATTTCTGATGTCTGATGAAGATTCTGAAGCTTGTAGGAGTCCATATCGTCCCAAATATGACAAGATCATCTGTAATTGTATAGAATCATCCCAAATCATAGGAGATCATCCGAGATCACCCAAGATCGTTAGCGACCTGACGAATTCGTCAGGCGAATTCGTTAGAAACCTGCAATCAAGAAAATAGACACCAAAAACCAAAAATACAATTGCAAGAATGATGCAAAATGATAGAAATAAGAGTATAGATGTTTGAATGATAAATCTAGATATCAAATTAAATGAGATGCACTATTTTGGAAACTTATTTTGAATTTTATCATGCAATTATGCTAAATGAGGTGAACTCCAAGATGCAAAATAGAAGTAAATTAATCTAATGCACCAATAAATAAGGAAAATGAGATAGAGAATGCAAACTCAGGGCTCTGATTGCCCCCAAGCTGAATTATAGACTAGATCATCTGTAATCATACAAGATCATCGCCGATCTTGACAGGATCGTCTAAAATTGTAGTTGAATCGCCTATGACGATCCAAGCTACCTCCGATTGAAACACAGTGAAATCCTACAACAAAACTTGAAAACACAAGTGCAAATGATGGGAGATCACATCAAAAACTAAAATTGCAGGGAAATAATCAGCCAGACAGCCAGGTAGGGAGTTAGGGGGATAAACTAGGAAAATCCCAGTTTATATAGGATTAGGGGGAGGTTAGGAGGTTGGGGATCATCCCAATATGGGAGATCCCCAACGTGGGAATCTCCAACCACGCAGACACGCTTCTACCCAAGTTGGAGAGGTCGTTGGAATAAAAGCTAATTGCAAAAATTTGGTTTTGGGACGAAATCGTCTGGACGTTCTGTTCTAGATGAATTCGTCCGATTTGGGATGATATCATCAGATCAACGACGATATCATCCAACGGTCACAACAACCTCTAAAAATGGCACGAAAAATGAGGTAAGCGGTTAACGGATGGTTTCGAGGTTAAAATTCAAATTTCTACTTTTTACTGATGGTTTAACTACACCAATTTTAGGGTGCTACATTTTGCCCCCTCTTTAGCGAATTTTCCAAAAAAATGCGTTAAAGACGAGTTCTTCACGCTTTACGAGAAAGCAAAAATTTATTCCATTTTTTAGACGACGATTCTAGGTCGAATCGTACGACTGTTTGCTATGGTGTCCCCTCCGAGTTTTTACCCAAATCGAACGTTTGAGGTAAAAGCGCAAAAAAGCAAAAATTAAAAAAATGTCATTTTGAATAAAAATAAGAAAAATAGGGTAAAACCCTAATTCATTTTTACTGTTCACTTTCGCTGTTTCAGAGATCTACAGGTGAAATGGTGGAAATGGCGCACAGATCGACAGAGATCCGGCGTGGGTTGCGGGTAAGGATCTAAACCTAGTTTACTATATTTTTAACTTGATTTACTTGATTTTTGACTTGAATTTTAAGTGTTTTTGGGCGTCGCGACCATTTTTAGGCCACCAACGAAATCATCTCTATATTGTCGATTTCGTCTAGGGACGAAATCGAAGAAATAGGGGTGATCCCGTCCAATAAGGGGCGATCCCCAAATTGAAGAACGAAGACGATTTCATCCTATTAAGGATGATTTTATCTAAATTTGGTACGATATCATCCAATAATGGGTGATATCAACTTTTATGGGATGATTTGATTTTAATTGATTTTTTTTTTTAATGATTATGTACTAATGATTTTTGTTGTTTTATTGCTTATTTTGTAGAGGGGATTGCTAAAGAGTCAAGAGTGGAAATACGAAGGTCTAAGAGATGATTTGGCCGTGCTCGATCAGGCCGAGTGAGATAGATTGGCAGAGGTAGGACTGCAGCATGTGGCAGAGATGCCACAAATTCCTACAGACATGGGGCTACTGACAACCCTAGCAGAGAGATGGTATTCGGAGTCGTCCTACTTTTGGCTACCGATAGGGGAGATGACTCCCACTCTAGAGGATGTATGGAGGATCTTGAGGATCCCCATACATGGTCGATTCATGACCCCTTCGGCCAATTAGGGCCATGCTATGATGAGATTGTGCGAGGACCCGAGCTTCATCCTGGAGAAGGGCGGAGTGAACATCGAGGCTTTGAGGTGGATGCCTAGGGCATCTCGATTGACCCAAGTTTTGGTAGGGGTGGTGGGTGGCCTTCTTCTATGCCACCAGAGTGGATGCAGATTATCATGGCTACTTTTAGATGTGGTCTATGACATGAGAGACCACGGATACAGGTTTGCTTGGGGTAGCTTTGTACTATGCCGCTTGTATAGGATCCTTTATGGGGTCGTATACAAGGGGGGTCAATGTCTAGTGCTGACATCGCTTCTACAAGTTTGGTGTTGGGAGCACATTGAGTGCGGAGGCCGATAGGGCTTCCACTGATAGGAGTTGACCGGGAGAGACCCCGGGTTTTCTATTGGTGGCTCCAGAGAGGGTCACAATGGCGGATAGATCTACCGATGTCCCGGAGGTTGCTAGATGACCTCACCCCAGATCGGATCACCTAGAGACCATGGAGAGAGCATCCAGGGTGGGTAGAGGATGGATAGGAGTTGGCTCGCATCAGGCGAGTCATATGGTTGAGGATAGAGTGGGGAGAGGTAGAGCTCCACCGCTATGATCAAGTTTTGAGGTAGTTCGGTCTACAATAGGGGATCCCTACTCTTAGGGATTATGAGTACTCCTAGACTATGTGGGATAGTACCACACTGAGTGGGGCTCCAGACATGCAACGGTTCTAGAGTCAGGATGCTGATGATGCCCCCATTCAACCAGTGGATGGGGATGATGCGAGGATAGCAGATGGATATGATGCCTAGTATGCAAGCATCCACCCTCCTCGGATGATGAGGGCATAGGGTCCGATGCATGTTGTAGTGCAACAGATGGAGAGGTAGCACCAGGCTACCATCGATGCAGTGAGGGGTCATGAAGGGAGGGATCAACGACGACCTCCTCAAGAGAGACACTAGAGAGTACCATAGGCTCCGGAGAGATAGTAGCAGCCAGAGAGGAGGGAGGAGAGGAGAGAGGAGAGGAGAGAAAGACTCCCTCCTCAGCAGAGGGATAGGCCACCATCGCCTGATAGGGGCAAGGGTGTCGAGGTGGGGGAGAGTAGCGAGATGGCAGCTCTCCGAGCAGAGAATGCCCACCTACGAGCTCAGGTGCAGACTCTGCAGGATGAGGCTACATGGCTCAGGGCTCGAAGTGGAGGGGCAAGCATTCTAGAGCTGGCACGGTCGGTTGCTCAGATCGCGTTCTATCAAGGAGTGTACTACCAACTGGTTCTAGAGGGCTAGAGGATACAGTTTCCAGTCGACATTATGGAGCCGATCAGGATGGGGTCATCGAGGACATCATCATGATCAACATCGAGGACCCATGATACAAGATGGACTTCGATGGGACCACCTCCTCCACCTTAGGGCGGGAGAGGAGATGAGGCTGAGAGCTCGAGGTCTTCTCGAGACTAGATGCACATTGTACATAGACTATTTTTGAGATGATTGAGTATGCTAGGGTATAGATTGTGGCATACCAATCCGTTTTGATATGATGTATATACTTCTTGATATATATATGATGTTATTTTTGTGATATGACTTGTGCATATGTTTTATGATGCTTTAATATTTTAATTGTTGATTGATTATTCATGTAATTATGTCGTTGAAAATATTATAATTTTATGTCATGCTATAAAATTAAATGAAATAATATGATGTAAACAAACTGGTTGTTGTGGTGTGTTTTGATGAAAAATAAAGTGACTTCTAACAATAATTTCAAAGGACATTGTCATTGTTACATGACCATTTCATGGAGTCACCGCTCGCTAGGTCATCAAGCTAATCCCGGTATGAGAGAAATATTGCTAAAAGTAAAAGGGTGCTTAAGAGACTTTCTTAAGACTTTGTGTTGTGATGATGAAAAATGATGATAGTGATGATTTGTTTTCAGATTTCCATGAAAATATTATGCATGAAATATTAAAAATATGATTTTTGCTAGGCATAAAATTCCTAAGTATGATAGAAATTTGAACAATTCCCTAGGAATTATACCATCGTCGCAAAAAAAATGAATGTTGACATAATGAAATGAAATAGGAAAGTTTTCGTTCTTTTTAAAGCACAATTGTGTAACATAATGATTTAAGCCATATGCTTTTATGGATTAAATAAATGGGAAATAAAATTAGAACGATGGTTTGCGCTAGGCATAGAATTTTAGGTATAGACTTATACCATCATCGTGAAATCCAAAGAAGAAATTGATATAATAGTTTTATTGCATAGTTGATTTTTGATTTTGAGATAAACAGAAAATATAAAAATGAGGACTTGCACTAGGCATAAAATTCCAATTTAGGTTTAGGAACTATACCATCGTCGCGAAAGTCGAAAATATATAAATGTGACTTTATTGCTAGATTTTTGAACATGTTTTGCAAGAAAATTTTGGATTTTTGAAAAAAATGTATTTAATTGATTTTACGCTAAGCAAATATTCTCAAGTAAGAAAGTCAAATTATTCCAGAATATTTGAATAAATATTTTAAATTATCTCAAAGACAAAATTTAGATTTATAAGGAACCCCGTGTGCATACGTGAGTTCATTGTCGATCTTGATCTATCATAATGATACAAAATCTCTCAAACACAAATGTGTGTGCAATTGTAATGTTCATTTACCGATTTTGAGCAAGATAATTTGATACAAGTAATTTGAATTAACCAAATGAGTGTTCGTTGACCATGATTTATATGCATGTAACCGTACCGGACTACTATGTAAGTCGGGTCATCAAGAGCTAGCTGATCCATAAGCGGACATAGGTCTGTACAAAAGAAGGTCGCTAATGTGACAGACATATCACCACGCTAGGAGTTACCCAAGGTCAAGCAAGTTGGGCACAAATCACCTGTTATGGGGCTTACCTCATAGTTTTTGAATAATTGAGAATTCCAAGGATTCAAGCTCTCACCCTTCCTTCTTTCAAAGGGTGGGGAAAGGGATTTATTTGCTTTTTGCTTTTTCTTTTCTTTTTTTTTTGTATTTTTTTTTCTTGACACTGAGATAATGCTGAAATATTGTTGAGATGGTACAAAATGATATTGAAATAATGCTTCTGAATAATTTCTCTTTTTCTCATGATTTTTCTTGATTTTCCTTTTTTTTTTCTTTTTCTTCCTATACTAGGGATACTTGCTCGGATTGGCTGTAGAGCAAGGGATTTTTATTCTGAGGCAGGGGTGAGCTTGTCCTTTTGTCAATTCTCAAAGATTCTAGACCATGTGCATGATAGGATAGCAGGGGAAACTTTTCGCTCAAGAGACCACTTCTACTGTGTAGCATCATTTTGAATTTGCAATGAAATCATTTTAATGTGAAAAGGTGTACTTGGTTCAAGTAAATAACAAGATCAGTTCTCTATGCTCAAAACTTTATTTAATTCAATTATGGACTTCGATATAAGAGAGATTAATAATCATACCAAATAAGATCAAGATATTTATTCATGTGAGTGTGAAAGTGAGGGATTCCAGATAAATGCTAATTTATCCAAAATAACTAAAAATATAACTGCAATACTTCAAGAATTGACAGGTGCAAAAATAGAAGATGTTTTTGAGGATTTTGATGATTTTGATTTTTTTATATTTTGATTTTAATTTATGAATTGAGAGAATACATAATATTACTGTTTTTGAAATTTTTATATGAATTACTAATATGAGACAATATGTATAATATATACAATGACGAAATTACCAGATTTATGCATAATAGCGCTTAAGATGCATAATTTTCATAGGTTCTTTAAGATCTTTACCATCTAAGGTAGCTAATATGTATGCTCCCGATCCAAATTTAGCAGTGATAATATATGGCCCAAGCCAGTTAGGCTCGAATTTGCCTTTAAGGTCTTTAGTTGCATTAGTATTTTTTTTATTTTCTTTTAAGACGAGGTCGTCGATCTCAAAGGATCGATTATGAACTTTCTTGAGATATGCTCGTTTGAGCTTGTTCTAGTAGGCACGAAGATGCTCCAAAGCATTAATGCACTTCTCATCTAGGAGTTCCAGCTGACTAAATCTTCCAGCATGATATTCATCTCCTACTTCAGTATCTTGAAGTAGCAGAGCCAAAGAAGGAACTTCTAATTCAAAGGGAAAAATAGCTTTAGCGCCATAAACCAAAACAAAAGGTGAAGTGCCCGTGGGAGTACGAATGCTAGTTCGATAAGCCCACAAAGCAAGATATAATTGAATGTGCCAATCACGACCAGATTTATTGACCGATCTCTTGAGGATTTTAATTAATGTTTTATTAGATGCTTCTGCTTGGCCATTACCCCGAGGATAATAGGGAGTGGACCAACGATGTTGAATTTTATATTTTTGACATAGTTTCTTTACATCTTTATTTTTGAAACAAGTTCCATTATCCGAGATGAGATTTGCAGGAATTCCGAACCTACAAATAATTTGATTAAGAATAAACTTGGAAACTTGTGTTCCAGTGCAAGAAGCTAAGGGCATAGCTTCGACCCACTTCATAAAATACTCGGTGGCGGTTATGATGAATTTGTGTCCATCAGATGACACAGGATTGATTTTTTCGATGATGTCTAAGCCCCATTTTGAAAAGGGCCAAGGAGATGAAATAGCTTGCAGTTCTTGTGTAGGTGCATGGACAAGGTCAGCATGTTTCTTGCACTTGTCGCAATGGCGCACGTAATCATGTGCATCATTCTCCATGGTAGGCCAAAAATATCCTATCCTAAGGAGCTTCTTAGCAATGGTGCTACCACTAAAGTGTCCCCCACAAGATCCATTGTGGGCTTCACTCAAAGCTGATCTAGACTCTTCTAGATTCAAACATCTCAATAGGATACCTTCAAAAGATCTCCTATATAACGTATTGCCAATTATTACGAAGTGACTTGCTTGTCTACGTAATAATCGATGCTAGTTTCTATTAAAACCTTCAGGGAAGGTCCCATTTTGAAGAAAATTGAGGATATCAGTGTACCAAAGTTCAGGAATAGTTTCATTGATTAGAAACACGTCCAAAGGTTCCAAGCATGATTTAGTTGAAGCGGGTTCCTAGAGTCGATGAATAATGATGGTAGCATATTCGTCATCTAACTCCAAGGGTAAAAGAGATGCAGCTTTGGCCATAGCGTCAACCGCACGATTGCTAGTTCTAGGAATAGCTTCCAAGGTAACTTGATCAAATAAAGATATTAATTGTAATACATATGCTTTATATGGGTGCAATTTATCATCTCTGGTCTGATAAACATCATTAATTTGATTTATAACAAGTTGAGAATCATCGAAAACTAATAGATTTTTAATTTTTAGTGCCAAGGCAGCTCGTAATCCAAGGATTAGAGCCTCATATTCAGCAGTGTTATTAGTACAGGAAAACATTAATTTAAAGGATAGAGGTATGAGATGTTTCTGTGGAGATATCAAAATAATACCTGCACCAGCCCCACTCATGCATCGGGCTCCATCAAAGTATAGGGACCATTGCTCTGAATGATCCGCCTCTAGGTTAAGGCATTCATCAGGAAACTCAATGATGAGGGGATGGGTGGACTCTAAGGGTGCAACAACTAATTGATCTGCTATGATTTGACCCTTAACAGACTTCTGTCCTATAAATATGAGTTCAAACTTGCTTAGAGCAAGAACCCACTTCATTGTGCGACCAGATAAATAAGGTCGACTCATGAGATACCGCAAGGGATCGGATTTAGAAATAACGTATGTTTTTTGACTGAGCATATAATGGCATAGTTTCTGTGTAGAAAATATGACTACTAGATATAACTTCTCTAATGTTGTGTAGCGGGTTTCATAACTAATTAATGTTCTGCTAATGTAATAATTAGCACGCTCTCTTTTCTCATCATCAAGTTGAGCTAACATAGCTCCTAAAGCAAAATATGAAGCAAAAATATACAAGATAAATGGGCGATCAAGTTTAGGTGGTGAAAGTATAGGTGGGTTAAGAAGATATTGTTTGAGGAGTTCAAATGCTTCCTTACATTCTGTAGCACCCTAAAATTGGCACAGTAAACCCTTAGCAAATAATTAAAATTACTTTAGTAATAATTCAAATTTAAATTTTAACCCCGAACCACCCGTTAACCGCCTGTTAAACCGCTTTCCTTGTTTTCTATGCCATTTTTAGGATTTGTTGTGACCGTTGGACGATATCATCGTCGATCAGACGATATCGCCTCAGATTGGATGAATTCATCTGGAGAAGAACATCCAGATGATTTCGTCCCAAAACTAAGTTTTCATAATTAGCTTCTGTTTCAACATCTCTAAGTTGGGCAGAAGTGTGTTTGCATCGTTAGAGACCTCCCCCATTGGAGATCTTCCAGATTAGGATGTGTAGCACCCTAAAATTGGCGCAGTGAAATTGTCATAATTACATTCACCTTAGTAAATAATTTAAAATTCAAATTTAACCTCCCAAACCGCCCGTTAACCGTCGGGTAATCCGTTTCCCCCTTTTTCATGCCATTTTTAGAGGTTGTTTTGACCGTTTGACGATATCGTCGCCGATCAAACGATATCGCCCTAGATCTGACGATTTCGTCTGGGCTAGGACGTCCAGACGATCTTGTCGCAAAACTGATTTTGCAAAATTAGCTTCTGTTCCAACGGGCCTCTAATCCGGGTAGAAGCGTGTCTGCACCGTTAGAGACCCTCCCCCATTGGAGATCTCCCAAATAGGGATGATCTCCAACCTCCTAACTACTCCCCTAAGCCTATTTAGTCCCTAGGACCTTCCCTTCCCAACCCCTGGCTGAAATTCTCTGTAACTTAGCTTCATGCACGTTAAATCATCCTAAGTTTTCATTTGCAGTAGTCCTATATCAATTTTGTTGCAGGTATCATCTTGTTTTTCAGCCGGAGCAAGCATACATCATCGTCGATGAACCTGTTCAGATCGGAGGCGATCCTGTCGAATCAGAGATGATTTCGTATCGATGCGAGATGATCTCGACTGTAGTCCACATTGAGGCAATCAGTGCCATAAGTTTGCATTTCTTCACCTTTTCTCTGTTGTTTTATTCTGCAAATTAGCTAGTTTATTTGATATTTTATGTTATATTGCATTTTGGAGTTCACCCATCTAGATCAAAGGCATAATTAATCCATAATTGTGATTTAATTAGCATCATTCATACATGTTTCGTTCTTTAAGTTTTAGTTCAGTGTTGTCATTGTTATTTTGCATAGTTTCCCTCAACTAGAACAGTAGTATTCTCTGTATTTTGCATCTGTTCTTCTGTTTGCAGGTCTCTGATGAATTCGTCTGACGAATTCGTCAGATCTCAGATGATCTTGTCTGATCTCAGATGATTCTGTCGAATTCCAGACGATCCTGATCGCTTCAAACATCGGAATCTCCATCAGACATCCGGGTCAGGTATTCTTCTTATTCTTCCTTAATTACTTTGTTTTTCTGTCTTAAATTTGTTCTCTGTATTCATTAAATCTGCATTTTCATATAGATTAATTTAGACTCATTTGGCCAAACCTAGGATATGAATGCTTAAAGTTAAAAATGAACACATAAAAACACATTCCAAACCTAGGCGTGGAAACTGCCATTAAATGTTTCCTGGTGAACCCACCATCCATCGAAAAATCATCAAAATACACCTCCCTTGAGAGGCGGGACCTTCGCAAAGTCCTCTCAGTCCGAGGTACCGCGACATCCTTTTCCCATCCCCCTTCCGGGCATGGATCCTATAGCCTGAAGGTAAGGATGCGAAAAATTTGGAGCGATACATTTTGGTGAACCCGACGTGAATAACATAGCATTTTATTAAAAATTTAAAAACAAAAAACAAAAATATATATATATATATATGTATACAAGAAAAACAAAAACAAAATCATCATTTCAAGTTTGTATGTTTTAGATTCAATTCTAAATAGTAGATACTAAATATTACTTTTAGAAGTACTAAAGAAACCATGAGTTTTTACTCAAATCAATATGAGCCCATCAGTAATGTTGGAAGAATTCAGCCAAATACATTTGTTGATTATGACCAACCTCATCCCTATTCAACATCACCTCCATCACACTCTTCTTATTTTTCATCCTTAACCCAACAAAACAATCCCTTTGCCAATCCTCTTCATAACGATATTATCTATTCTCCCATATATCCATATTATGTCTATCAATCCACATACAATCCTCCTCCACCTTTTCAATATTCTTCTTTCAATACAACACATCCATTTCAACAAGAAAATACTTATTCTTCCAATTCTACCATGCACTCACCTCATGCTTCGCAATCTTCCTGTCATCATTCTACCCATAATAAAGAAAGTAGAGGTGAGAAACCATTAGGTCCTTTTATGACGAAATTCCTAAGGCATTTATCAAAAACCTCTCAAAAACCTTCATCACGTAAATTTACTAAGCTCAATCAACCAATGGATATAATTCTCAAGCATTTACTTGATACAAATAAGATTGAACTCCCTTCCATAAGACAACTTGATACCACAGCAGATTGGTTTAAACCTGAGCTACATTGTGAATATCATAGAGTAGATGGACATATGACACAAAATTGTAAAGATTTAAGATGTGCAATTCAAGATTTGATTGATAAGGGTCTTTTTAATATAAAGGAATTACAATCTACAACTGATTATAAATCTCCAGTAAACAATCAAACTCCTACACAACAAATACCAATAATCAATCAAGACATGGGGATCTCCCAAGAACCCCTATTCAATTATCAACAACAAGAAACCAATCAAATATTGCATGTTAATGTGTCCCATCATGATGATATTATTAATATTGTAACAAAAACTACAAATGAGCAACCTCAAGTTCAATCAACTCAATCTGATATTCAAGATATGGATTCCTCATTTGACCAACCTTCAAAACTATCTTTGACTCTAGAGAATGATCCAAAATGGAATGTAAGCATAGAAAGCTCATCTTTAGAATCAAAATCTCAATCTGAAATCCACTTTGATAGCCAACAACAAGTGATTAATCCTCAAGCAAAGATATCCCTTTTAGAAGTATTACAAATTTATCATAAGGAAATTTTGTTCAAAATACCTAGCCAACAATTTGTTCCTCATCATATTTTCTCTAAGAACATAATTAATGGTGTAAACCCTCTTGAGGTTAACCATATTTCATTCTATGATGAGGATATTCCTTCCTCTACTCCACAAGAAGACTACTATCTTTACATTACAGGATCTAGTAAAGAAACACTTGTTAGAACTATCATGGTAGATAATGGCTCCTCTCTTAATTTATGCACTTATCAATTATTCCAAAAACTCAAATCAAAGGAAGAAGATCTTAATGAATCAAATGTTATTATAAAATATTTTAACAATGAAATTCAAGAAGCTCAAGGTACTATAATTCTTCCCTTTAATATTGGATCCAAGATCCTGGATACTTTATTTTATGTAGGATATTGCCCTTCACCTTACAACCTACTTCTCAGAAGTCCTTGGATTCATACGATGAGGGTTGTCCCTTCCACTCTTCACCAATGTTTGAAGTTTGAACTTGCAAATAAAATTGTTACCATACATGATGACCCAACACCATTTGAAGAATATTTAACGGTTGAAACATCAAGTTCTATACATTCTCTATTATCACAATTATCTTCTATCCATCACTTTTCTTCATCCATATATGATCATCCTTGTTTACCAAATAACATCCATGCATATCTTTCACATATACTCCCTCCATCTTATCAAGACTTGGAATATAGTGATAAGAATGAAGAACTTTCTTATCCTTCTTACATTTTATTTTGTAACATGATCAATTTTACACATATAAAAGTCAAATCTTTTGCTACATTATTCTACATTATAACAAAGCTTTTGTTATCACTACCTTTTATTCATCACCTTTTGTTCTTACCTTCACCTCAACCAGATTATCCTTCAAAACCTCCTTTGATTTTGAAGCAACCTTAGACATGCTATACTCAAATAACCTTGTATAGTGTATATAGATCATCTTGTATATACCACCAATTTCAATTCATAAATTAAAATCAAAATACAAAAAAATCAAAATCCTCAAAATCTTCAAAAAAAAAAATACTAATGCAACTAAGGACCTTAAAGGTAAATTTGAGCCCAACTGGCTTGGACCATACATTATTACTGCTAAATTTGAATCAGGAGCATACAAATTATCTACCTTAGATGGTAAAGAACTTAAAGAACCCATGAATATTTTGCATCTTAAACGTTACTATGCATAAATTTGGTCATTTCATCCATGTATATATTTGTTTAAAATATTTCAAAATCACTATCTTGTATTTCTTTCAAATTTATAAATTCCAAAAACATCAAAAACATTCATAATCATCAAAAATCTTCAAAACTATTTGTTGCATTTATTTATGGCACTTGTTAAATTTTTTGCTCAAAAAAAAAAATAAAACCAAAAATCAAAATAATGATAAAAATATAAAAACAACAATATGCTTGACTCTTTCGAAACCAAAACAATATAAAGAAGAAAGAGGGAGTCAACATTCTCAAAACTTCTCAAAAAGTGTTTATATATATTTTCTTACAAATGTTGCAGTTATATGTTTCAAATTATTTTTGATAAATTAGCATTTATTTGGAATCCCTCACTTGCACACTCACAAAAATAAATATCTTGATTTTATCTGGCATGATTACTAATCTCTCTTATATCAAAGTCCACAAAATTCAATTAAATAAAGTTTGAGCATAGAGAATTGATCTTGTTATTTACTTAAACCAAGCACATCTTTTCACAATAAAATGATTATATTTGTAATTTCCATGTTTTGCTACATAGTAGATGTGATTTCTTGAGCGAAAAGTTTCCCCTGCTATCCAATCATGCACATGGTCTAGAATCTTTGAGAATTGGCAAAAGGACAAGCTCACCCCTACCCGAAATAAAAATCCCTTGCTCTACAGCTAATCCGAGCAAGTATCCCTAGCAAAGAAAAAGAAAAGAAAAGTTCAAGAAAAAAGAGAAAAGAAAAATGTTATTTTATATCATTACAGCAATATTTCAAGCACTATCTCAAAAATCAAGCAAAAAATACAAAAAGAAAAAGAAGCAAAGTTCAAAAGAAAAGCAAAAGAAAGCAGAAAGCAAGAAAGCAATAAAATCCCTTTCCCTACCCTTTGAAAAGAAAAGAAGGGTTGATGAGCTTGAATCCCTGGAATTCTCAATTATTCGAAAACTGTGAGGTAAGCCCCATAACAGGTGGTTTGTGCCCAACCCGCTTGGCCTTGGGTAACTCCTAGCGTGGTGATATGTCCGTCACATTAGCGACCTTCTTTTGTACAGACCTATGTCTGCTTATGGATTAGCTAGCTCTTGATAATCCGACCTACATAGTAGTCTAGTATGGTTATATGCATCTACATCATGGTTAATGAACACTTATTTGGTTTCTTCAAATCACTTGTATCATATTATCTTGCTCAAAACTGGTAAATGCACAAAGCAATTGCACACACATTTGTATTTGAGAGATTTTGTGTATCATTATGATAAATCAAGATCGGAAATGAATTCACATATGCACATGGGATTCCTTATAAATCTAACTTTTGTCTTCAAAATACTTTGAAATATTATTTTTGCAACTTGTTTGGAATAAATCAAGTACAGTTGTTTACCATAAAGACAACTATATAATAGAAAAATCAAAAATTTCTTTCAAAATATACACTCAAAACATATATATCTGGTTGACTTTCGCGACGATGGTATAGTTCCAAAACCAAAATTGGAATTTTATGCCTAGCGCAAGTCCTCATTTTCATATTTTCTGTTTATCAAAAATCAACCATGCAATAAAACTATCTTTTTTGGATTTTCGCGATGATGGTATAAGTCTATACCTACATATTCTATGCCTAGCGCAAACCATCGTAACAATTTTTATTCCCCATTTATTTAAAAATCATGAAAACCATATGACTTAAATCATTATTTTACACAAATTATGCTTTTAAAAAGCAAACCCATTTTCATTATTTCATGTCATTATGTCAACCTTCAATTTTGCAAAGATGGTATAATTCCTAAAGAATTATCCAAAATTTTATCACACTTAGGAATTTATGCCTAGCAAAAATCATTTTAACATTATTTCATGCATACTATTTTCATGAAAATCTGAAAACAAACCATCATCATCATCATCATTTGCACTATTGCACCAAAGTCTTAAGACAGTCTCTTAAGCACTCTTTTACTTTTAACAATATTTCTATACTGGGATTAGCTTGACGACCGAGTGAGCAACGACTCCATGAAATGGTCTATAATAGCGACAATGTCCTTTGAAATTATTGTTAGAAGTCTCTTTTATTTTTTATCACATCACATTACAAACAATCAATTTGTTACATCAGATTATTTCATTTAAAATATTATAGCATGACATCAAAGTTATAAATTTTCAAAACGACATAATTTTATGAATCCTCAATCCAATTATCAAATTAATCAATCAAACATAAAAGCATCATAAGCATACACATAATACAAGTCATATGATCAATAACATATCATATATATGTCAACAGTATATATACATCATCAAAACTGGATTGGTATGCCACAATCTGTACCTCGGCATACTCAATCCTCTATCAACAAAAAAATAATAATACAATGTCAGTCTATACAAAGCTGTGCAGCCCTCTAGCCTCGAGAGCCCCTCGAGCTCTCCGCCTCATCTCCTCCCCCACCCTGAGGTGGACGAGGTGGCCCCATCGCAGTCTGAGTAGTCCTAGTCCTCGATCGGGACGTGGTCCTCGATGACCCGATCCTGATCGGATCTACAATGTTGGCTGGCAGGGGTAGTCTATCCGCCTCTGGCACCAGCTGATAATACAATGTCTGATAGAAAGTGAGTTGGGCGATAGCCCGTGTCAGCTCTCCAGAGCTCGCCCCTCCACCCCATGCCCTAAGGCATGCAATCTCATCTCACAGCTGTGCCACCTCAGCTCGATGGCATGCAACCTCATCCTGTAGAGTCTGCACCTATGCCTGGAGACGATCTCTCTCCGCCCGAAGAGTAGCCATCTCGCTACTCTCTCCTGTGTCAATGCCCTTGCCCTTATCGAGCGATGGTGGCCTCTCCCTCTATGGAGATGGGGGTCTCGCCTCCCTCCTCTCCCTCTGTCGTGGCCTCTCCTATGCCTGTGGCCTCCTCGGCTCTCTCCCGTCGTGACCCTAGGCCGCCTCCATCGCTGCCTGGTACCACCTCCCTATCCGATGCACAACCACATGTATCGGACCCTGTGCCCTCGTCATCCGAGGAGGGCGGATGCCTACGTACTAGGCATCATAGCCATCGGCTACCCTTACGTCATCCCCATCCACTGGCTGGATGGGGGCATCGTCTGCATCCTGGCTCCAGAACCGCTGCATGTCTGGAGCCCCGCTAACTGTGGTGTTATCCTAGATAGTCCGAGAAAACTCATAATCCCTCAGAGATGGGATCCCCTATTGCAGACCGAACTGACGCAAAACTCGGTCATAGCGGTGGAGCTCCACCTCTCCCCTCTCCATCCGTAGCCAACAAACTCGCCTGATGCGAGCCAACTCCTGTCCATCCTCGGCCCACCCTGGATGCTCCCTCCATGGCCTCTAGGTGATCTGGTCCGGGACTAAGTCATCCAATAGTCTCCGGGACATAGGGAGGTCGATCCGCCGCTGTGACCCTCTTCGGAGCCACCGATAGAAGACTCGGGGCCTCTCCCCGTCTACCCCTGTCAGAGGAAGCCCTACCGGCCTCCGCACTGCAATGTGCTCCCAGCACCAAACCCGTAGGAGCGATGTCATCACCAGACATCGGCCGCCCTTGTACACGACCCCATACAGGATCCTATACAATCGGCATAATACATAGCTACCCCAAGAGAACCTGTACCCGTGGTCCCGCATGTCGTAGATCACATCTACCAGCATCCACGACACCCTGCACCTGCTTGGTGGCACAGCAAAAGTCCACCAACCACTCCATATAGCACCCGTGTGAGTCTAGATGCCCCAGGCATCTGGCGCAGTGCCTCGATATTAACTCTGCCCTTCTCCAGGGCGAAGCTCGGGTCACCACACAGTCGTCCCATAGCGTGGCCCTGATTGGCCGTAGGAGTGATCAATCGTCCTTGTATGGGGATTCTCAGAATCCTCCATACATCCTCTAGAGTGGGAGTCATCTCCCCTGTCGATAGCCGAAAACATGAGGAACCCGGATACCATCTCTCTGCTAGGGCCGTTAGTAGCCCCATATCCGTGGACACCTGTGGCATCTCTGCCACATGCTGCAAGCCGGCCTGTGCCACCTGATCTCGCTTTGCCTGTGTGAGAGCGGCCAAGTCATCTCTCAAACCTCCATACTTCCATTCCCTGCTCTTTAGCAAACCTCTCTCGCAAACATAAACAACAAAACAACAAACAATCATTAATAAACAATTCAAGTAATTAATAATGCAAGTTAAAATTCAATTTTATGCAATTGATGATATCGCCCACTATTGGACGATATCGTCCCAAATTTGAGCAGAATCGTCTCCGATTTCGCAAGCCGAAATCGTCTCTAATTTGATGAAATCGTCCCCCTTTCGCCGATTTCGCCCTTGGGCGAAATTGACGAAATTGAGACGATTTCGTCGAAATCGGGACGATTTCGTCCCGACGACGTCGACGGCCCAAAAATGGCCGCGATGCTCAAAATTCATCTAAAAATTACCTACAAAGCATGTAAAATTAAATTAAAGCATTCTAGTTAAGTCTAGACTCTTACCCGTAGACCGCGCCGGACCTCTGTCGATCTGTGCGTCGTCTCCACCATTTTTGCTTCAGAGCTCTAAAAAACCTAGAAAATGAACAAGAAAAATGAATTAGGGTTTTACCCTATTTTTCTTAATTTTATTCAAAAATAATTTTTTGCTTTTTCGCGTTTTTACCTCAAACGTTCGATTTGGGTAAAAACACGGAGGGGGCACCATAGTAAGTCGTCGTACGATTCGACCAAGAATCGTCGCCTAAAAAATGGGAATAATTTTTGCTTTCTCGTAGATCGAGAAGAACTCATCTTTAACGCATTTTCTTCAAAAAATTCGCTAAAGAGGGGGCAAAATGTAGCACCCTAAAATTGGCGCAGTAAAATTGTCATAATTACATTCACCTTAGTAAATAATTTAAAATTCAAATTTAACCTCCCAAACCGCCCGTTAACCACCGGGTAATCCGTTTCCCCCTTTTTCGTGCCATTTTTAGAGGTTGTTTTGACCGTTTGACGATATCGTCGCCGATCAAACGATATCGCCCCGTATCCGACGATTTCGTCCGGGCTAGGACGTCCGGACGATCTTGTCGCAAAACTGATTTTGCAAAATTAGCTTCTGTTCCAACGGGCCTCTAATCCGGGCGTAAGCGTGTCTGCGCCGTTAGAGACCCTCCCCCATTGGAGATCTCCCAAATAGGGATGATCTCCAACCTCCTAACTACTCCCCTAAGCCTATTTAGTCCCTAGGACCTTCCCTTCCCAACCCCTGGCTGAAATTCTCTGTAACTTAGCTTCATGCACGTTAAATCATCCTAAGTTTTCATTTGCAGTAGTCCTATATCAATTTTGTTGCAGGTATCATCTTGTTTTTCAGCCGGAGCAAGCATACATCGTCGTCGACGAACCTGTTCAGATCGGAGGCGATCCTGTCGAATCAGAGATGATTTCGTACTGATGCGAGACGATCTCGACTGCAGTCCACATTGAGGCAATCAGTGCCATAAGTTTGCATTTCTTCACCTTTTCTCTGTTGTTTTATTCTGCAAATTAGCTAGTTTATTTGATATTTTATGTTATATTGCATTTTGGAGTTCACCCATCTAGATCAAAGGCATAATTAATCCATAATTGTGATTTAATTAGCATCATTCATACATGTTTCGTTCTTTAAGTTTCAGTTCAGTGTTGTCATTGTTATTTTGCACAGTTTCCCTCAACTAGAACAGTAGTATTCTCTGTATTTTGCATCTGTTCTTCTGTTTGCAAGTCTCTAACGGATTCGTCTGACGAATTCGTCAGATCTCAGATGATCTTGTCTGATCTCGAACGATTCTGTCGAATTCCAGATGATCCTGACTGCTTCAAACATCGAATCTCCATCGAACATCCGGGTCAGGTATTCTTCTTATTCTTCCTTAATTTCTTTGTTTTTTTGTCTTAAATTTGTTCTCTGTATTCATTAAATCTGCATTTTCATATAGATTAATTTAGACTCATTTGGCCAAACCTAGGATATGAATGCTTAAGGTTAAAAATGAACACATAAAAACACATTCCAAACCTAGGCGTGGAAACTGCCATTAAATGTTTCCTGGTGAACCCACCATCCGTCGAAAAATCATCAAAATACACCTCCCTTGAGAGGCGGGACCTTCGCAAAGTCCTCTCAGTCCGAGGTACCGCGACATCCTTTTCCCATCCCCTTTCGGGCACGGATCCTATAGCCTGAAGGTAAGGATGCAAAAAATTTGGAGCGATACTAGGATGATCTCCAACCTCCTAACCTCCCTCCTAAGCCTATTTAATCTTAGGCCCTCCCCTTGACATTCCCCTGGCTGAATTTTACTGCACTTCGAGTTTTACATGCATTAGAATGTCTTAGACTACTGTTTGCCTTTGTCCCTTTTCGAGTTTTCTTGCAGGAACTCTGTTATTCTTCAGCCGGAGCAAGCTCAGATCATCGCAGATGATCTTGTACAATCTCGGATGATCACGCCCCAATTCGAGATGATTTCGCACTCTACAGACGATTTCGACTGCAGTCAACATTGGGGGCAATTAGTGCCCAGAGTTTGCACTTTTCTCTTTTCGTCTACTGTTTCATTCTGCATTTAGATCAGTTTATTGTTATTTTTTGCTATTCTGCATTTTGGAGTTCACCCATATAGCTTAAGTGCATGATAAGATCATAATTTGTCATTAGAATACTATAATTTACTTGAATTTCTATTCGTAATTATCGTTTTAGTATCTATATTGTCATTTTACACCATTTTCCTCTGTTAGTATTGCTGCATTTTCTGTGTTCTATGTCTATTTCTCTGATTGCAGGTCTCTGACGAATTCGTCAGATCTCAGACGATCCTGTCTGATTGCAGACGATCCTGTCAGATCAGAGGCGATCTTGACTGCTTCAAAAATTAGAACCTCCATCAGACATCCGGATCAGGTATGGCTTTTTTCTAATCTAGTATATTTCTTGTATTTTCTGTTTAATTCTATTTTCTGTATTCATTTAAACCTGCATTTCATATAGAACAGTTTAGATTCATTTGGCCAAACCTAGGATTTGAATGATCAAGCATAAAACTGAACACATCAAACACATTCCCAACCTAGGCGTGGAAACTGCCATTCAAAAGTTTCCTGGTGAACCCACCATCCGTCGAAAATTCACCCTTATACACCTCCCCCGAGAGGCGGGACCTTCAAAGGGCCTCTCAGTCCGAGGTATTGTCCCATCCTTCTCGCATCCCCCTTCCGGGCATGGATCCTATAGCTTGAAGGTAAGGGTGCAAAAAATTTGGAGCGATACATTTTGGTGAACCCGACGTGAAACTAAAACCTTTTGAAAACAAAAAAAACATAGATGCATTTAAAATCATTAGAAAACTACTAAGTTGCATATCATGTTTAGATGGTAGCTCCTAAGAAAAGACTAGCTGTCACCATTAATGTTGAAAATCAAATAATAGCCATAGAGTTTAATTCTTTGCTTAGACTATCTCAAACATATAGAGTTCCACCTTTGTGGGACGAACTTAATAGGAGATTGGGTATTATTTCATCTAGATCAACCGAACTTAGGCAAATTAAGAGGTTTGCCCTAGATAGAATCCTGGATCCTCATCAACTCATTTTTTATCATGAACTTCGGAGAGCTTGCCATAGGTGGTTAGCTTATAGGAGAGCTCTTGTGTCTTCAGAATTGTTCACCTTCGAGGAATACCTCGAGAACGCAATTGTTATACACCAATTCCTAGGTCGTGTAGAAGACCAAGAGGTCATTCTTATGGATAGGGAAAGGTGGAGGAGAGTTCCTAGAGCTGTGTTATATCGAGAGTATTGCCACGAACTTTATTTCTACCAACCAGAGTCTGAGACAGATAATATCACTATAGCACTTTTTGTCAAATTCTTGAAAGAAAATTTTCAATTTGAAGAAGAACATTTCATGACTCTTGAAGAACTTGAGCCCGTTAATGATATTTATAAATTGTTTATAGAAAACTAGATCATTGCTTTCATTATTATTATTTCTTGCATTTAGTGTGTTGTTTGTTATCTTTATAATATTGTTATAAAAACACAAAAAAAAAAAAAAAACCAAAAACATAACAAAACCAAAACATTTTATTTTAAATACTATAGTAGGTATATAATTAAAATATATACCTCTTAAGCTTGTTGCATATATATATATAAGTATATATATATTTGCTGAAATCTAAACTTAAGCACAATGCCTAGACTTAGGAATGGTAAACAAACTGAAGAAGAAGAAGAAGAAGAAGATTGGCTAGGAAACAAAACAAAAAACCCAAATGTCCTTCCTGAGGATTCAATTCCGGAAGGAGGAACTCTAGAACAGCCAGAAGATGAGCTTGTTGTAGATGAACAAGAAGAAAATGTTAAAGAGGAAGGATCCTCATCCCCTAGAATGGCTCCGGACGGAACTCGTTGCTTTTGATAATATAGATCATTTCTGGAAATTTCTCAAGTAATAACATTGGTGCTCTTAATATGGCAGTTCGTATTGATAGAGGACAAATTAGTGACACTCAAGCAGCCATGGAACATATGTTTAACATGCACACTAATCCTTTGTCTTTTGTCGATCAAGAAAGTGATAAAGCTGGACCATCCAATATAGATATGGTCACTATGATTCAGAACATGCAAAAACAACAGGTTACCCAACCCCCTAAGGAACCTGTTATTGAGCCTAAAATCATTCCCACACAAAAGAGACCTTCATTTACCGCTTTATTTCGCCAAACTATTGATCAATATGCTTCAAATCGACAAAAACCTAAAATGAAGCCAAACACCAATTTTCAACAAACTGGGATACAACATAATACAACTTCAAAACTTCTTCATAACACCCTTCCTACCAACAATTTACACAATAGCAATATAGCATCTAATCTTCATGTCCCTCCATCATATGCTCACAAATCCCATATTAATACCCTACCGAACCAATATGGTGGGCAAACCAATAATCTGGAAGCCATGGTGAAACAGTTAGCTTCCCGCATGGACCAGATAGATCCCTACCGTCCCTCGTATAATTATCGAGAGATGTGTAGTCAGCCTTTGGATCCCATAGTTGTAGCACAACCATACCCTAAGCACTTTCCCATGCCCGTCCCACCTATATATAAAGGAACCGAAGATCCCATAGAGCATCTTCGCATGTTTAGGATAGCATGTCATGATATATCACATGATGACTTGCTATTACTAAAAATGTTCCCAAAAAGTTTAGGAGGAATGGCATTAGAGTGGTACTATCAATTGCCCACTCATTCTTTGAGGAATTTTGAAGAAACAGCTGAATATTTTGTCCATCAATTTAGTGCTTACATCGAGAGACACGTGACCATTAAAGATTTATACAACTTAAAACAAGACAAAGATGAATGTTTTGCTGATTTCTTAGCTAGATGGAGGCAGTTGATAGGAAAACTGCACTTTGTGCTACCTTATAGGGAAATGTTGGACATTTTTATTAATAATTTGCAAGAACAAATATCCTATGAATTATCAATCGCTACCTTAACCACCTTCGATCAAGCTATAGACTTAGCTCGAAGGGTGGAAGATGCTCTCATTAGAAGAGGTCAGCTCAAAAGGAAAGATGATGAGAAAACATCCAGAAATCAATATAAAAACAAACAAGTTGTAGGTGACGGAGTCATTGATAGTAGAAACATTGCTAATGTTAATACTACGAAAACAACGAAGAAGTTTATATTAAAACCTCCTGATAAACCACCTCGAGAGTTTACTAGATTGAATCAACCATTATCAACTATTCTACCCCAATTACTCGAAAGAGGTTTGATTCAATTACCAGCTATCCGGGAACCCGATCCAACTATACCCGGATACAGAGCTGATTTACATTGTGATTTTCATAGAGGACCTGGACATGCTACAAACTCTTGCAAAATATTAAAACATAAAATACAAGACTTGATTGATAATAATGAAATGGAGGTGCAAGCCTTTCAACCTAAACAAAATCCTCCTAATAATACTCAAAAGAACATTCCCCAAAATCAGAATCAAAATGCTAATCAATCATTAGATATATTTCAACATCCTTTACCAAAACATGGTAAAGAGGTGGCCAATCAAATTGAGCATCATAATGTCCCTCCTCCTACCCGATATGTAGGAACTATTAGCGGACATTTACCTAATCATGATTTACAAAAATTTGACACAACTTTATCCATGGTTACGTCCAGACCCCTATATAATACTCAAACACCGGATCCTAGTGATGTAGAATCGGATACTGAAAGTGAAATAGACATCACCTCAAATCAATCGAATAGTTCTAAAGATGAATCAGATCCTATTCAACCTATCACAGATTCTATGGTTTCGAAAGAACCATTTCCTAGAAGAGTTACTACTCGACCCTCTTCTAATCAGTTCCTTCCTAATGAACAAGCCATAAACGCTAGACCGAGACCAATTCAGCGTCTTCAATATAACATTGTAGGTACCATCGGAGTTGTTACCAGACAACAGGCTCACAATTCTCAACAGGATCAAACTCGAATGATGGATCAGCTCCATTTATTTTGAAAAATCCCAATAAAGGGAATCATATGTCTAATGTTCAACCAAAACCTCCTTACAATATTAATGAACAATTATCCAATACTACAGCCAAAATTTCCCTTTTGGACTTGTTAAGATCTTCTTCTACCCATAGGGATGAATTAATGCTCACATTAAGCCAAATGATGGTACCTCAAAATATTCAACCTCGAAGCCATGTCCAATACTATCATCACTCGAGAAGTCGATTGTATTGACTTTCGAGATAAAGATATCCCACAACATAGTTTACATAAGGATAACCCCTTATATATTACTGCCCTAATAGGAGATGTAGCAGTCAAAAGGGTCTTGATTGATAATGGTTCATCTCTAAACATTTGCACTTTTGACTTCTACCAAATATTTGGGTTTAGAAGTGATGAAATGAAGAAAACCGACATGATCATAAAAGCTTTCAATGACGAAACACAAGAAACGTGTGGAGTTATCACCATCCCATTGCAAGTTGGTCCGAGAACCTTAGACACGACCGTGTTTATTGTACATTGCCCCGCATCATACAATATACTCTTGGGTCATCCTTGGATCAATGCAATGCGGGCTGTCCCATCAACTTTACACCAATGTGTTAAATTCGAATTTAAAAATCAGTTGGTCACTATCCATGGTGATCCTAGACCCTTTGATATGTGTGCTTTGGCAGAACCTGTTGGAGTTCAATTTTGCCCCGCTCTGTCATCCACACATCCTAATTCTTATTTTTCATCTAAACGTGTGAAACACACACCCATAACTTCATCTATTTCTCCTCCATTAATTTCACCCTCATATATAGCTCAACAATCTTCTAAACAAACCACACTAGAACCTCAAAAAGATCTTAAATCCACAACCAATCCTTCATGTTCCATCCCTATAATTTCAAAACCTATAGACCCATTTATTAACACCTCCACATTATCTACATCTATCATACCTTCCACATCTAAAGATATAGGGAATGATCCTTCTACCTCTTATGCTCTTTCTGATGAACTCTTACCTGATTTATCTAAAATTCTTATATCAGAAAAAACAAATGCTTCTATGCAAGATTCCATTATCTTAAGTAATTTGCCGCCTTCTCCTCGTACCTTGGGCCTCCCACAACCTATGGGAAGTATCTACCAAGTCGGGAGTTGTGCTTTTATTTATAAAGGATATGATTGGGGAAGAATACCCCGAAACATCAAGACGCATTGTGATGGATATGCTCGATGCTATTTTGCTAATGAATATATTAAAGCTAAACCCATAATGCTTAAATTGGGATATAAAGGGAAAGGCTTGGGACCTCTCCAAGATGGTATGAAAGAACCCTTTGAGGTAGAACCATGGCCCGCCCGATGTGGTGTGGGCCTATTTCCTAGTAAGGATCAACCCTTCCCTTTTGAAGATGATGATCAACTCATATGTTATCAAGATTATCTAGATAAACAAGATTCTTTGTATCCCAAGAATAATTCTTCTACCTGCAATATGCTATCCATAGCCTATCCTGAAATGATTGCTGAATCCGACGATGAGTTGGAAGGAGATATTTTCCATGATGTCTCCGTGGAAGAGTTGTTACACAATGGTTTTTATTTTGATGGTTCTATACCTACTATAGCCCAGCTTGAGGCCACGACTCCTCAAGATGAATTATCCAAGTTAACCTTAAAGGAATTACAAGAATTGGGCGTTTCACCTGCCCCACCTAATTTTGAAAGAGATCTACACATGGAAGTAGAAAACGTCATTAAGGTTAACATTGGAACTGAGGATAATCCTCACATCATCAGTATTGGATCAGAATTAAGTCAAGAAAAACAAGAGCAATACATTGCATTCCTTAAAGAATATGAAGATGTCTTCACTTGGACATATGAAGATATGCCAGGTTTAGACCCTTCTGTAGTCATGCATCATCTAGTAGTCCATCCAGATGCTAAACCTGTTAAACAGAAACTTAGAAAAATGCATCCCAAAGTGGCCTTGCTAGTCAAAGGGGAGTTAGAAAAACTCTTGAATGTTGTTTTTATACAAGCTATTGATTATGCTTGAATGGATCTCGAATGTAGTTCCTAGTCACCAAGAAAGAAGCTACCAAAGTTAGGGTTTGCACAGACTTTAGAGATATTAACGTTGCATGCCCTAAAGATGATTTTCCTCTTCCCAACATGGATCAAATCATTGATTTTACTATGGGGAGTGGAATGATGTCCCTAATGGATGGATTTTTTGGTTATAATCAGATCAGGATAGCTCCTGAAGATCAGGCTAAAACAACCTTTATTACCCCTTGGGGTACCTTTTGTTGGAAAGTGATGCCATTTGGTTTAAAGAATGCAGGCGCAACATATCAACGAGCCATGACTTATATCTTTCATGATATGATGCATGATATCCTACATGATTATGTAGATGATATTATAGCTCACTCTATTAATGAAGATGATCATTTAGATGATTTGAGAAAAGTATTTAATCGGTTAAGAGAATATCTTATTCGATTAAATCCAGCCAAATGTATATTCGGAGTCAAGTCCGATAAATTATTAGGGGTTTTAGTTTCTTTACGTGGTATCAAAATCGACCCTCTCAAGATTGCGGCTATCACTGATATGCCCGCACCTACCAATATATCTGAGTTACGAAGTTTACAAGGTAAGCTTCAAGCTATCCGTCGCTTCATCGATAAGCTGGTGGACAAAACCAGTCCCTTTCTTAAGCTTCTTAAGAAGGATGTCCCTTTTAATTGGGACGACGAATGTAAGGAAGCTTTTGAACTTCTCAAACAATACCTCCTTAACCCACCTGTGCTTTCACCGCCTAGATCTGATCGTCCTTTTATCTTGTACATTTTTGCTTCTGATTCTGCCTTAGGAGCTATGTTAGCTCAGCTTGATGATGAGAAGAAAGAACGTGCTAATTATTACATTAGCAGAACCTTAATCAGTTATGAAACTCGTTATACCATATTAGAGAAATTATGTCTAGCAGTCATATTTTCTACACAGAAACTATGACATTATATGCTCAGTCAGAAAACCTATGTTATTGCCAAATTCGACCCTTTGCGATATCTCATGAGTCGACCGTATTTATCTGGTCGCACAACTAAGTGGGTTCTTGCGCTAAGCGAATTTGAACTCACCTTCATAGGACAAAAGTCTGTTAAAGGTCAAATCATAGCTGATCAATTAGCTATTGCACCCTTAGAATCTACTCATCCCCTCCTCATTGAGTTTCCTGATGAATGCCTTAAACTAGAGGCAGACCATTCAGAGCAATGGTCCTTATACTTTGATGGAGCCCGATGCATGAGTGGGGCTGGTGCGGGTATTATTTTAATATCTTCGCAAAAACATCTTATACCTCTGTCCTTCAAATTAACATTTGCTTGCACCAATAACACTGTCGAATATGAAGCTCTTATCCTTGGATTACGAGCTGCTTTGGCATTGAAAATCAAAAGTTTATTGGTTTTTGGTGACTCACAACTTGTCATAAATCAAATCAATGATGTTTATCAAACCAGAGATGATAAATTACGCCCATATAAAGCATATGTTTTACAATTAATATCTCTATTTGATCAAGTTACCTTGGAAGCTATTCCTCGAACTAGCAACCGTGCGGTTGACGCTATGGCCGCAATTGCATCTCTTCTGCCCTTGGAGTTAGATGACGAATATGCCACCATCATTATTCGTCGACTCCAGGAACCCGCTTCAAATAAGTCATGCTTAGAACCTTTGGATGTGTTTCTAATCAATGAAACTACTCCTGAACCTTGGTATACGGATATATTTGATTTTCTTCACAATGGGACTTTCCCTAGCCAGTTCTAATAGGAACCAACGTCGGTTATTACGTAGACGAGCAAGTCGATTTGTAATAATTGGCAATACTTTATATAGGAGATCTTTTGAAGGTATCCTATTGAGATGTTTGAATCTAGAAGAATCCAAATCAGCTTTGAGTGAAGCCCACGATGGATCTTGTGGAGGACACTTCAGTGGTAGTGTCATTGCTAAAAAGCTCCTTAGGATAGGCTACTTTTGGCCTACCATGGAAACTGATGCACATGATTATGTGCGCCATTGCGACAAGTGCCAGAAACATGCTGACCTTGTCCATGCCCCTGCACAAGAACTGCAGGCTATTTCATCTCCTTGGCCCTTTTCAAAATGGGGCTTAGACATTATTGGCAAAATTAATCCCGTGTCATCTGATGGACACAAATTCATCATAACCGCCACTCGAGTATTTTACGAAGTGGGTTGAAGCTATGCCTTTAGCTTCCCGCACTGGAACACAAGTCTCTAAATTTATTTTTAATCAAATCATTTGTAGGTTCGAAATTCTTGCAAATCTCATCTCAGACAATGGAACTTGTTTCAAAAATAAAGATGTTAAGAAATTATGCCAAAAATATAAGATTCAACATCGCTGGTCCACTCCCCTATTATCCTCAGGGTAATGGCCAAGCAGAAGCATCTAATAAAACATTAATTAAAATCCTTAAAATATTGGTCAATAAATCCGCCACGACTGGCACATTCAATTATATCCAGCTTTGTGGGCATATCGCACTAGTGTTCGTACTCCCACAGGTACTTCACCTTTTGTTTTGGTTTATGGCGCTGAAGCTATTTTTCCCTTTGAATTAGAAGTTCCTTCTTTGGCTCTACTACTTCAAGATACCGAAGTAGGAGATGAATATCAAGTCGGCAGACTCAATCACTGGAACTCCTAGATGAAAAGCGCATCAATGCTTTGGAGCATCTTCGTGCCTACCAAAACAAGCTTAAAAGATCATATGCTAAGAAAGTTCGTCATCGATCCTTTGAGGTCGGCGACCTTGTTTTAAAAGAAAATAAAAAAAATACTAATGCAACTAAAGACCTTAAAGGTAAATTTGAACCCAACTGGCTTGGACCATATATTATCACTGCTAAATTTGAATCGGGAGCATACAAATTAGCTACCTTAGATGGTAAATATTTAAAAGAACCTATGAATATTATGCATCTTAAGCGATATTACGCATAAAATTTGGTCATTTCATCATTTGTATATATTTTGCATGTTGTCTCATTTTAAAAATGTATAAAACTGTTTAAACAAAAACAAACAACAATATTATTGACTCTTTCGAAACCAAAAAAAATAAAATAGAGAAGAAAGAGAGAGTCAAAATTATCAAACTCCTCAAAAATATTTGTTGTATATATTTCTTCTTAAAGTATTGCAGTTATATTTTCAAATTATTTTGGATAAATTAGCATTTATTTGGAATCTCTCACTTTTGCAAACACAAAAATAAATATCTTGATTTTATCTCGGCATGATTACTAATCTCTCTTATATCAAAGTCCACAAAATTCAATTAAATAAAGTTTGAGCACAGAGAATTGATCTTGTTATTTACTTAAACCAAGCATATCCTTTCACAATAAAATGATTATATTTGTAATGTCCATGCTATGCTACATAGTAGAAGTGGTTTCTTGAGCGAAAAGTTTCCCCCGCTATCCTATCATGCACATGGTCTAGAATCTTTGAGAATTGACAAAAGGACAAGCTCACCCCTACCCAGAATAAAAATCCCTTGCTCTACAGCTAATCCGAGCAAGTATCCCTAGAATAGGAAGCAAAAGAAAAAGAAAAATCAAGCAAAATCATGAGAAAAAGAAGCATTATTTCAGAATCATTTTGTACTCTCTTAGCACTATTTCAGCATTATCTCAAATATCAAAGCAAAAGATACGAAAAAGAAAAATACAAAAAAAAAAAAAAAAAAGCAAAGAAAGCAAAACAAGCAAAAGCAAAAGCAATAAAATCCCTTTCCCTACCCATTGAAAAGAAAAGAAGGGTTGATGAGCTTGAATCCCTGGAATTCTCAATTATTCGAAAACTGTGAGGTAAGCCCCATAACAGGTGGTTTGTGCCCAACCCGCTTGGCCTTGGGTAACTCCTAGCGTGGTGATATGTCCGTCACATTAGCGACCTTCTTTTGTACAGACCTATGTCCGCTTATGGATTAGCTAGCTCTTGATAACCCGACTTACATAGTAGTCCGGTACGGTTATATGCATCTAAATCATGGTTAATGAACACTTATTTGGTTAATTCAAATAACTTGTATCATAGTATCTTACTCAAACTCGGTAAATGCACAAAGCAATTGCACACACATTTGTATTTGAGAGATTTTGTGTATCATTATGATAAATCAAGATCGGAAATGAACTCACATACGCACATGGGATTCCTTATAAATCTAACTTTTGTCTTTAAGATACTTTGAAATATTTTTGCAAATTGTCTGGAATAATTTCATTTTCTTATCTGAGAACAGTTGTTTAGTATAAAGACAACTACATGCATTATCAAAAAAATCAAAATCATTTTCAAAAAACATGCAATAAAGTTACATTTATATATAACTTTTTGACTTTCGCGACGATGGTATAGTTCCAAAACCAAAATTGGAATTTTATGCCTAGCGCAAGTCCTCATCTTTATATTTTCTGTTTATTTTCAAAAATTAAAAATCAACCATGCAATAAAACTATTATTTTCTTCTTTGGATTTCGCGATGATGGTATAAGTTTATACCTAAATATTCTATGCCTAGCGCAAACCATTGTACTAATTTTATTTCCCATTTATTTAAAATCATAAAAACATATGACTTAAATCATTATGTTACACAATTATGCTTTAAAACAACGCACATTGTTACTATTTCATGTCATTATGTCAAACTTCAATTTTGCAATGATGGTATAATTCCTAGGGAATTATTCAAAAATTTTATCACACTTAGGAATTTATGCCTAGCAAAAATCATTTTTAAAAAAATATTTCATGCATAATATTTTCATGGAAATCTGAAAACAAATCACCATCATCATCATCATTTGCATCATCACAACAAAGTCTTAAGACAGTCTCTTAAGCACTCTTTTACTTTTAGCAATATTTCTATACCAGGATTAGCTTGACGACCTAGCGAGCGGCGACTCCATGAAATGGTCATATAATAGCGACAATGTCCTTTGAAATTATTGTTAAAAGTCCCTTTTTTTTTTTTATCAAATCATCCCACAAACAACCAATTTGTTTACATCAGATTATTTCATTTAAATTTTAAAAGCATGACATCAAATTATAATATTTCCAAACGACATAATTACATGAATCATCAAATCAATCACACATTCAAAACATTAAAGCATCATAAAACATATACACAAGTCATATCATCAAAAATATCATTAGAGAAAATGAATAGTAAAAATGAATTAGGGTTTTACCCTATTTTCTTAATTTTATTCAAAAACAATTAACAACATTTTAAATTTTGCTTTTTCGCGTTTTTACCTCAAACGTTCGATTTGGGTAAAAACACGGAGGGGGCACCATAGTAAGTTGTCGTACGATTCGACCTAGAATCGTCGCCTAAAAATGGGAATAAATTTTTGCTTTCTCGTAGATCGAGAAGAACTCATCTTTAACGCATTTTCTTTGGAAAATTCGCTAAAGAGGGGGCAAAATGTAGCACCCTAAAATTGGCGCAGTAAAACCTTAGCAAATAATTAAAATTACCTTAGTAATAATTCAAATTCAAATTTTAACCCCGAACCGCCTGTTAAACCGCTTTCCTTGTTTTCCGTGCCATTTTTAGGATTTGTTGTGACCGTTGGACGATATCGTCGCCGATCAGACGATATCGCCTCAGATCGGACGAATTCGTCTGGAGAAGAACGTCCAGACGATTTCGTCCCAAAACTAATTTTTCATAATTAGCTTATGTTTCAACGACGTCTCTAACCTGGGCAAAAGCGTGTCTGCGTCGTTAGAGACCTCCCCCATTGGAGATCTTCCAGATTAGGATGATCTCCAACCTCCTAACCTCCCTCCTAAGCCTATTTAATCTTAGGCCCTCCCCTTGACATTCCCCTGGCTGAATTTTACTGCACTTCGAGTTTTACATGCATTAGAATGTCTTAGACTACTGTTTGCCTTTGTCCCTTTTCGAGTTTTCTTGCAGGAACTCTATTATTCTTCAGCCGGAGCAAGCTCAGATCATCGCAGACGATCTTGTACAATCTCGGACGATCACGCCCCAATTCGAGACGATTTCGCACTCTATAGACGATTTCGACTGTAGTCAACATTGGGGGCAATTAGTGCCCAGAGTTTGCACTTTTCTCTTTTCGTCTGCTGTTTCATTCTGCATTTAGATCAGTTTATTGTTATTTTTTGCTATTCTGCATTTTGGAGTTCACCCATATAGCTTAAGTGCATGATAAGATCATAATTTGTCATTAGAATACTATAATTTACTTGAATTTCTATTCGTAATTATCGTTTTAGTATCTATATTGTCATTTTACACCATTTTCCTCTGTTAGTATTGCTGCATTTTCTGTGTTCTATGTCTATTTCTCTGATTGCAGGTCTCTGACGAATTCGTCTGACGAATTCATCAGATCTCAGACGATCTCGTCTGATTGCAGACGATCCTGTCAAATCGGAGGCGATCTTGATCGCTTCAAAAATCAGAACCTCCATCAGACATCCGGATCAGGTATGACCTTTTTTCTAATCTAGTATATTTCTTGTATTCTCTGTTTAATTCTATTTTTGTATTCATTTAAACCTGCATTTCATATAGAACAGTTTAGATTCATTTGGCCAAACCTAGGACTTGAATGATCAAGCATAAAAATGAACACATCAAACACATTCCCAACCTAGGCGTGGAAACTGCCATTCAAAAGTTTCCTGGTGAACCCACCATCCGTCGAAAATTCACCCTTATACACCTCCCCCAAGAGGCGGGACCTTCAAAGGGCCTCTCAGTCCGAGGTATTGTCCCATCCTTCTCACATCCCCCTTCCGGGCACGGATCCTATAGCCTGAAGGTAAGGGTGCAAAAAATTTGGAGCGATACACATTCATTGTCCCAATGGAAAGAGACATCCTTCTTAAGAAGCTTAAGAAAGGGTCCAATTTTATCCACTAGCTTATCGATGAAGTGACGGATAGCTTGAAGCTTACCTTGTAAACTTCATAATTCAGATATATTTGTAGGTGCGGGTATATCAGTGATAGTCGTAATCTTGAGAGGGTCAATTTTGATGCCACGTAAAGAAACTATAACCCCCAATAATTTACTTAACTCTAAATATACATTTGGCTGGATTCAATCGGATAAGATATTCCCTTAAACGATAAAATACTTTTCTCAAGTCATCTAAATGGTCATCTTCTTCAGTAGAATGGGCTATAATGTCGTCTACATAATCATGTAGTATATCATGCATCATATCATGAAAGATATAAGTCATGGCTCGTTGATAGGTTGCACCTGCATTCTTTAAACCGAATGGCATCACTTTACAATAGAAAGTCCCCCAAGGGGTAATAAAGGTTATTTTAGACTGATCTTCAGGAGCTATCCTGATCTTATTATAACCAAAAAATCCATCCATTAAGGATATCATTCCACTCCCAACAGTAAAATCAATGATCTGATCCATATTGGGAAGGGGTAAATCATATTTAGGGCATGCAACATTAATATCTCTAAAGTCTGTACAAACCCTAATCTTAGTAGCTTCTTTCTTAGTTACTAGAACTACATTCGAGATCCATTCAACATAATAAATGGCTTGTATAAAAATAACATTAAGGAGTTTTTCTAACTCCCCTTTGACTAGTAATGCGACTTTAGGATGCATTTTTCTAAGCTTCTGCTTAACAGGTTTAGCATCCAGATGTGCTACTAGGTGATGCATAACTACAGAAGGGTCTAAACCTAGCATATCTTCATATGTCCAAGCAAAAACATCTTCATATTCTTTAAGAAATGCAATGTATTTATCCTATTTTTCTTGACTCAATTCTGATCCAATGTTGATTATGTGAGGGTTATCATTGGTTCCAATGTTAATTTTTATGACATTTTCTACTTCCATGTGTAGATCTCTCTCAAATTTAGGTGGGGCGGGTGAAACACCCAATTCTTGTAATTCTTCCAAGGTTATCTTGGATAATTTGTCTTGAGGAGTCATGGCCTCAAGCTAGGCTATACTACATATAGAGCCATCAAAATAAAATCCATTATGTAATAATTCCTCAATGGAGACATCATGAAAGATATCTCCCTCCAACTCATCGTCGAATTCAGTGATCATCTTAGGATAAGCTATAGATAGCATATTACATGTGAATGTCTTATTCGTTAAACACAAAGCATCACGTTCATCTAAATAATCTTGGTAACATATAAGATGGTCATCATCCTCAAATGGGAATGGATGACCCTTACTAGAAAATAGGCCCACACCACATCGGGCGGGCCATGCTTCTACCTCAAAAGGTTCTTTCATACCATTCTGGAAATGTCCCACACCTTTCCCTTTATATCCCAATTTAAGCATTATAGGTTTGGTTTTAATATACTCATTAGTAAAATAACATCGAGCATATCCATCATAATGAGTTCTAATGTTTCTGGGTATTCTACCCCAATAATATCCCTTATAAATAAAGGCACATCTCCCGACTTGGTAAATACTTGCCATAGGCTGTGGGAGGCCCAAGTTACGAGGAGATGGTGGCAAATTATTTAAAATAAGGGAATCTTGCATAGAATCATTCGTTTCTTCTGATATAAGAATTTTAGATAGATCAGGTAAGAGATCGTCAGTAAGAGCATAAGAGGTAGAAGGAACATTACCTACATCCTTCGATGCAAAAAATATGAATTTTGTGGATGTAGACGATGTAGAGGTGTTGATAGATGGGTCTATTATAGGTATGGAAGTTATAGGAGTAGAACAAGAGACATTGGTTGTGGGATTAGGATATTTCTTAGGTCCTAATGCAGTTTGTTCAGAAGATGGTTGAGCTATATGTGGAGGTGCAACTGATGGAGAAGAAATAGATGACGTTGTGGGTGTGAGTTTCACATTTTTATATGGATAATGAGAATTAGGATGTGTGGATGATAGAGTAGGGCAAAATTGAACTCCAATAGGTTCTACCAAAGCACACATATCAAAGGGTCTTGGATCACCATGAATGGTAACCAACTAATTCTTAAATTTGAACTTAACACATTGATGTAAAGTTGAGGGAACAACTCGCATCGCATTGATCCAAGGATGACCCAAGAGTATATTGTATGATGCAGGGCAATGTACAATAAACACAATCATATCCAAGGTTATTGGACCAACCTGCAATGGAATGGTAATAACTCCACACATTTCTTGTGTTTCATCATTGAAAGTTTTTATGATCATATCAGTTATTTTCATTTCATCACTTCTAAACCCAAATCTTTGGTAGAAGCAAAAGTGTAGATATTTAAAGATGAACCATTATCAATCAAAACTCGTTTGACTGCTACATCTCAAATTAAGGCAGTAATATACAAGGGGTTATCTTTATGTAAACTATGTTACGGTATGTCTCTATCCTGGAAGTCAATACAATCAACTTCATGAGTTATTATAGTATCAGCTATGGCTTCAGGTTGAATGTCTTGTGGTACCATCATATGACTTAATGTGAGCATTAATTCATCTCTATGTGTAGGAGAAGATATTAAAAGGTCCAAGAGAGAAATTCTAGCTGTAATATTTGATAATTGTTCATTAATATTATAAGGAGGTTTAGGTTGAACATTAGGTGAATGATTCTCTTTATTAGGAACCTTCAAAACAAATGGAGCTGATCCACCATTCTAAATTTAATCTTATTGAGAATTTTGAGCCTGTTGTCTAGTAACAGCTCCTATGGTACCCATAATATTATTCTGTGGATGATGAATGGGTCTTGGTCTAGCGTTTATATCTAGCTCATTAGAAATTAATCGGTGAGACGATGGTCTAGTAGTGACTCTTCTTGGAAATGGCTCTTCTAGAACCATATAACTTGTGATAGGGTGAATAGGATCCGATTCATATTTAGAACTATTCGATTGATTTGATGTGATTTCCATATCACTCTCAGTCTCGTATTTTGTATCACTAAGATCAAGTATCTGAATATTATATAGAGGCCTAGTTGTAACCAAGGATAAAGTTGTGTCAAAGGTTTCCATATCATGAACAAGTAAATGCCCACTAATAGTTCCTACATATCGGGCAGGAGGAGGGACATTATGACATTCAACTTTATTATCCACCTCCTTACCATATTTTGGTAAGGGATGTTGAAAGATGTCCAATGACTGATTGACATTCTAATTCTGGTTTTGTGGGGTGTTATTTTGAACATTATTAGGAGCATTTTGCTTAGGTTGAAAGGCTTGCACCTCCATCTCATTGTTATCAATCAAGTCCTATATTTTATGTTTTAATCTTTTACAAGAGTTGGTAGTGTGTCCAGGTCCTCTATGGAAGTCACAGTGTAAATATGCTCTGTATCCGGGTATAGTTGGATCAGGTTCCCAAATATTTTGTAATTGAATCAAACCTCATTCTAATAATTGCGGTAGAATAGTTGATAAAGGTTGATTTAACCTAGTAAATTCTCGAGGAGGTCTATCAGGAGGTTTTAGTACAAACTTCTTCGTTGTCTTTGCAGCATAACATTAGCAGTATTTCTGCTATCGATGACTCCATCACCCACAACTTGTTTATTCTTATATTGATTTTTGGATGTTTTCTCATTGTCTCTCTTTTTAAGCTAGCCTCTCCTAATGAGAGCATCTTCCACTCTTTGGGCTAAGTCTATAGCCTGATCGAAGGTGGTCAAGGTAGTAGTTGATAATTCATAAGATAGTTGCTCTTGCAAATTATTAATAAAGATGTCCAACATCTCCTTATAAGGTAACACAAAGTGCAATTTTCCTATCAACTGTCTCCACCTAGCTATGAAATCAGCAAAGCATTCATATTTTCCCTATTTTAAGTTATAAAAATCTTTAATGGTCACATATCTTTCGATGTAGGAACTAAATTTATGAACAAAAGACTCAGCATTTTCTTCAAAATTCCTCAAATAATTAGTGGGTAATTATATAATACCACTCTAATGCCATTCCTCCCAAGATTTTTAGGAACATTTTTAGTAACAACAAGTCATCATGTGATATATCATGACATGCTATCCTAAAAATATGAAGATGCTCTATGGGATCTTTGGTTCCTTTATATATGGGAAGAACAAGCATAGGAAAATGTTTAGGATACGGCTATGCTATGACTATAGGATCTAAAGGCTGACTACACATCTCTCAATAATTGTATGAGGGATGGTAGGGATCTATCTGGTCCATGCGGGAAACTAACTGTTTCACCATGGCTTCAAGATTGCTAGTTTGTCCACCATATTGGTTCGGTGGCACATAGGTATGGGATCTATGAGTGTATGATGGTGTGACATAAGGATTAGATGTTATATTGCTATTATGCAAAGTGTTGGTAGGAAGAGTATTATGAAGGGGATTTGTAATAGTATTATGTTGTACCTTAGATTGTTGGTAATTGGTGTTCGATTTTGTTTTGGATTTTTGTTTATTTGAGGTATGTTGATCAATATCTTGGTGAAATAGAGCAGTAGATGATGGTTTATTTTGTGTGGGAATGACCCTAGGCTTGTTAACAGGCACTTTAGATTGTTGGGTAACCTGTTGTTGTTGCATGCTCTGGATCATAGCTACTATATCCAAATTGGATGGTCCAGCTTGATCACTCTCTTGTTCAATAAAGGACAAGGGATTAGTGCATGTTTTAAATACTTCTTCTAGAGTTTCTTGAGTTTCACTAATTCGATCCTTGTCCATATGGGTTGCTCTATTAAAAACACCAATATTAGTGTTAATGAACTTCCAGAATTGTTCCATGTTCTCAAAAGTGATAGCTCCTCCCGGAGACATTTTAGGAGATGAGGATCCTTCCTCTCTAATAGTTTCTTCTTGTTCATTTCCTATAGTAAGCTCTTCCTCTTGCTAGTCTAGGATTTCTTCTTCCTGAACTTGGTCCTCGGGAGGGACATTTTGGTCAGTTAATGGTCTTCCTAACCAATCTTCATCTTCTTCGGTTTGTTTTCCATTCCTAAGTCTAGGAATTGTGCTAAACTTAGGTTTTAGAAAATATATATACTTATATATATATATATATATATATATATATATATATATATGCGATAGGGTTGAGAGGTATATATTTTAACTATATACCTACTATAATACTTTAAAAGGAAATGTTTTGTTGTTTTTTTTTTGTGTGATTTTATTATATTATTATTTTGTTAGAATAAAAATAACAAACAACATGCTAGTTGTAAGAGACAATAGTAGAAAGAATCACTTAGCTTTCTATGAATAGTTTATGGATATCATTGATAGGATCATGTTCATCAGGAGTCATGAAATGCTCCTCTTCAAATTAGAAGTTGTTTTTCAAGAACTTGACAAAGTGTGCTATGGTAATATGATCTATTTTAGACTCTGACATGTAAAAATAAAGTTCATGGCAATACTCTCGATAAAAAATAGCTCTAGGAACTCTATTCCATCTCTTTCTATCCGTAAGAACGACTTCTTGATCCTCTACACAAGATAGAAATTTATGTACTACAACAGCGTTCTCAAGGTATTCCTCAAAGGTTTATAATTCAAAAGACACAAGTTCTCTTTTATCAGCTAACCACCTATTGCAAGCTCTCTAAATTTCATGATGCAAAGTCACCCGATTAGGATCCAGGATTCTATCTAGGATAAACCTCTTAATTTTCCTAAGTTCTACATATCTAAATTCAATAATACCCAATCTCCTATCAATTTCATCACATAAAGGTTGGGCTCTATATGTTTGAGGTACTCTAAGAATAGAAGTAATCTCTATGGCCGTTAATTGATTTTCAAAATTTATGGAGACAACTCGTCTTCTATTATAATATACCATCTAAGTATGATATGCAAATTTAACAGTTTTCTAATGATTCTAGATGTTCTTAATAATGTGTTTTTTTTTTTATTGTTTTCAAAAGGTGTTTTTAGTTTCACGTCAGGTTCACCAAAATGTATCACCCAAATTTTTCATACCCTTACCTTCAGGCTAAAGGATCCATACTCGAAATGGGGGTGAGAAAAGGATGGAACAATACCTCGGATGGAGAGGCCCTTTGAAGGTCGTGCCTCTCGGGGTAGGGGTATAAAGGTGAATTTTTGATGGATGGTGGGGTTCACCATGAAACTTTGAGTGTTAGTTTCCACACCTAAGTTGAGAATGGGTTTGATTTGTTTGTTTTATGTTCAATCATTCAGATTCCTAGGTTGGCCAAAATGAAGCTAAGCTATTCTCTATGAAGATTTTGATTTATATAAAGACAACAAACATAAATGAATCCTAATGTGATTGAATACAGAGAATATATAAAATGGAGAAGAGTACACCTAATTTTTGATGTCTGATAAATATTTTGAAGCTTGTAGGAGTTCAGATCATCCTGGATATGATAGGATCATCTGTAATTGTACATATTCATCCCAAATCATAGGATATCGTCTGAGATCACCCAAGATCATCAACGACCTGATGAATTCATCAGGCAAATTTTTCAGAAACCTGCAATCAAGAAAACAAACACCAAAAACCAAAAATACAATTGCAAGAATGATGCAAAATGATAGAAATAAGAGTATATATGTTTGAATGATAAATCTAGATATCAAATTAAATGAGATGCACTATTTTGGAATCTTACTTTGAATTTTATCATGCAATTGTGCTAAATGAGGTGAACTCCAAGATGCAAAACAAAAGTAAATTAATCTAATGCACCAATAAATAAGGAAAATGAGATAGAGAATGCAAACTCAGGGCTCTGATTTCCCCCAAAATAAATTGTAGACCAGATCATCTGTAATTGTACAAGAGCATCGCCGATCTTGATAGGATCATCTAAAATTGTAGTTGAATCACCTGCGACGATCCGAGCTACATCCAACTAAAACATAGTGAAATCCTACAACAAAACTTGAAAACACAAGTGCAAATGATGGGAGATCACAACAAAAACTAAAATTATAGGGAGATAATTAGCCAAGCATCTAGGTAGGGAGTCAGGGGGATAAATTGGGAAAATCCTAGTTTATATAGGATTAGGGGGAGGTTAGGAGGTTGGGGATCATCCCAATATGGGAGATCCCCAATGTGGGAATCTCCAACCATGCAGAAATGCTTCTGCCCAAGTTGGAGAGGTCGTTGGAACAAAAGCTAATTGCAAAAATTTGGTTTTGGGATGAAATCGTCTAGACATTCTGTTCCAGATGAATTCATCTGATTTGGGACGATATCGTCAAATCGACGACAATATCATCAGATCGATGATAATATTGTCCAATGGTCACAAAAACCTCTAAAAATTGTGTGAAAAATGAGGTAAGCGGTTAATGGGTGGTTTTGGGGTTAAAATTCAAATTTCTACTTTTTACTAATGGTTTAACTGCACCAATTTTAGGGTGCTACAAAAGCTTTCATCACGAATGACCCAACTATTCATTACCCTGATGTGTGCACGTGAGTATTTTTAGATAGACCATAGGCATACCCTAGATGTCAGTCGAGACTCTTCCAACCCATATGTGAGATCAGGTTCCTCTTATATTCATATCATCCTTGTTTTAGACTTTATTAGACTATAATGCTAGACAACCCCAAGCACCCAGAGCTATATCATCTTGCAAATTGATCAGGACTACCCCTCCAAGAACAGTCAAGACTCTTTCAACCCATTACTACAATTGGGGTTCACTCTATAACTTTGAATGGTGAACAATTCAGGGATTCAATTGCTCACCCTTCTTTTCTTTCTATTCATAGGGATACTTGCTCATGTGTAGTTATAAAAATAACTATTATTCACATTTTACTTTGAGTGATAAAAATCACTATTTATTCTCATTTTTCTTGAGCAAGGGATTTATATAGTGCTTTTTCTTCACTATGTAGCTTTAGATTTTAATTTGAACTTGATTTTGATCTTTGATTTGAATACTAGGGGTTTTGAATTTTGAGATGTCAACTTGGGATATCGATTTTAGTATATCGATGTGGGGTATAAACCTCTGATGTTGATATGGGATGTTAATCTGGGATATTGCTCCTTTATTTGTAAGCAAGGGAATGTATGGGTAGGGGAAATATTGTCCTTTTTCCAAGGTTCATCATTCTAGACCAAACTATTTGCAAGATAAGCAGGTAATCAAACCCCTATCTCTAGACACCCAAGATCACTTTCATAGCTTTCATATTCCTTCATCTTAGTGTAGACACCTAAAACATGTCATGTTGAGGGTGACTACTCATATGGACATGCTACAAAACCATATGGAGGATCTTGGATAAACTCCAAGATAGAGCAGTGGTTCTAACCACTAAATTTAGGCATTTTGGCCTAAGTAGTCTGAACCGCAGCCCAGACCTACGATCTACAGTCTAAACCATGGTTGACACCTATGGTCTGTAGTCTAGACCACAATTGTGACTTGTGGTCTTAACTGAAGTTTAGTTAGGCCTTCCATCCAAGCCAAATCGGTTGGAACAATCAAAATATCTAGAAGGATGTAGTTGAAGGATGAAAGATTCTAGAGGCTTCCATCCCAACTATCCTAACCACACTTCTTGGTCTTGCCTTCTCCATGAAGCCACCCCTAGCCCTAGGGGCATGCTATAAATACCCCCTCCAAATGGGGAGAGAAGGAGAGAGAGTTAGTTGATTAAGATAGTAGCAAAGCCTTGTAAAATTGCATACTGAATCTGTGCATTTGAGAGCCCCTTTGCTATTCACCTAAAGACCAATTAGTCATGGATGCCCTAGGTGCCTAGGAGATTCAAGAAACACAAATCCAGGTAAACGAAGGCCCTTCACAGTGATTTGACCACCAAATATATTAGATGACAACAAAGACGACCCTTGAACATTAATTTGGATAAGGAGGTCAAGCCCACTGCCTCTAATTCTAAGGATAAACCTATCAAAGGTCAAACCGTGACTATCAACCGTGGTTTATAGTGCAGACCACTCACCATAGCTATAGTTTACAATAGGTGACTGATCACCTTACTTACTTTGCTTTTGATCACATATATTAGTTATATTAGTCTTTTCATAGCTTTAGTTGCATTTTTAGAGAAACTTTGAACGTAGGAATTAGTCATTTCATGCATTGTATTAAGTAGTATTATATTGGATTTTTTATGCACTTTATTGCTCCTAAATCGATATTTGATCCATGCATCATTTGCTTGTCCATGTCCTTCATATTGTAGTATAATTCTTGATCAAATTAGAATAGTTTAAAGTCCTTTATGTTTTCTTGTTTTACTAGTTTAATGGCATTTGCATACATATTTCCTTAAAGGGCCTCATCACGAGAGGCTATCAATATTTTTAATCATGTGCTGTTGTTTCTTGTTCATAGGGAGACAGGTGTAAGAGGAGCTTATGTCATAATCCTTCCACATCATGAAGAAGGGGGTCAGCTCCACCCCAAGGTAGTTTGTGACTAATCAATAGAGCACTATAAGTGCACCTACCCTATTGAGGGCATTGGCAATTGTAATATCAGTATCATCGCTCAAGTGACCCTAAGAGGGCATTTTTGTAATCAAAGCTCATTCAAATATTAATACAAGAAACCTTACGTTGTTTTTGTTCAATTTATGTACTTGTGTGAATATTTATGCTTTCATGATGGTATAGATCAACATAGTATCTAGGTGCATGCTCTATGGTTAGGTCATATGGCAATCATGATGGAGCTTCGCATTTCTAGCCTTGAGTTTTGACTTTTCTTGGATTTTTCTTATCTCAAGCGCTAACCGCAGCTTGCATCTGCGGTTATTTTTTGGCCTGTGACTGTAACATGCGGTCACTACTACATCCTGCAGATCAGACCTGCGGTTAATAGAGGAAAAGGTAGACAGTAGGAAACTCAGTGGGCAAAAGAGTAGGAGCTAAGGTAGGCCCCAATTTCACTATCTATTTGGAATTTTTTGCTCAGTGTTTTTTCGAAAAGTATTGAACTGTTGCAAACTGGGAACTTAAATAAAAAATTCAATGAATAAGTCTTAGTTTATTTCTATTTTCCTTTCATTATAAAGGTGTTGTTGGGAACATCAGACCTCTGAGTGTAGTCCGCCCCTAAATACAATGATCTTGATAGATATTGCATGTTGTTTGCATGCTTGAGGCCCAATGAGTGGCCATGTCATTGTAATTGCATCATAAAAATATCATATAGGACATTATCATGCATTCTTTATAAATTTTAAATGTTCTTTTCTTTCATTCATATCATGTAGGAATGATCATTTTGCTATTTTATGCATTTGTAATTTTTGCAAAGTAAAAGGAACCACACACACCACCTGGCACTTAAACACTAGTGAGTTAGGTTTCATCTCCAACCACTAGTAGGGTTCAATGACGATGGGCGTAATTTCCATCCGTTGGCCCAAATCCCACGTACCTTGTGTTACTAGACCATACCGGGTCCAAGATCATTTTGTACCCTAAAAAAATTGCATATACTCCTCTTCGGAGGGTATGACGTTGATTGGGGGAAAATGGGTGAGGAACTGGGAGGACCTATGCCCCTTGACCATGTGTGGGCTTCACTTCCACACATTATAGGTTGGTTTACGTGACTTGGATTTCATCGCCAAGTTTTCGAGCTACGGGTATACAGGTGAAAGCCAATTTAACTAAGTATAAAATCCAACAATATTTCAAAACATGCAAGAGTTTCTAACACTGATACAACACATCTGAAAACAACATCAAACAGTTTAGGGCTCACAAAAAAAATTTAAAAGGAGATAATCATCATTTGTATACCTTGTTTGCATAATAAAACACATATAGACATTAGATACACAAATGGTGAACACACGGGGTGATCAGCAAAGGTCTAGGACCGATGCCCATGATCAACCCCCAACTGGTTCATAGCAGCATGTGTCGAGTCCTCATACACATGAGCAAACCGAATGATGTTCGATGAGAATTAGAGGTGACAACTCAACACAGGGAGATCTCATTGAGCAGACCTCTGATAGAGGAGCTTCATTACACTCCTCTAGGCATAGGACTAAGCATGGAGCTTCTCAGCATGAGGATGCTCTACTCCAAAGCCATTACCAAGACCGCACTACATGTGCATCCACAGGATCGGCCGAGGAATATGTTATGCAGGGGACCAAGTTGGTTCCCATACGTACTAGGTCCACAAGAGGTTCTAATCCTCCATAGTTAGAGTATAGATAGACCATAGATCTAACCATTCAATGGCAAGATAACAAGCTCACTTCTAAGCATAGGTCCACCCATACTCCTGTGCGTGGCCCACCATGCAATATCACCATTGATATATCAAAGGTGGGAGCTAATGGAACACCACCACAAGAGCAGTGGAGGTCTAGATATTTAGATGGTCTAGGTAGTGTTCTTGAGCAGCTAGGTTGTAAGCCTACAACTCCACCCACTCATGCTCTGAGTGAGTGTAGCGGTAGTTGTATCAAGATCACTAGAGAGCATGGAGAGGATTATAATCACCCTCATGTCACACATCCACCATCGGCACATTTTTTTGATGGGTACAGAACCCATAAGGTAGCTCGCACAAAGCATAAACACCAAAGGCCTCCCACGGTCGACTAGATCAATAGATCACATAGACTAGTGTCTAAGCAAATACGTCAACACCTCAAAGATCAATTGGAGGATGCTCGCCTAGAGAGGAAACATATTATGAAAATATTCAAGCGCAAAGGCTCCTACGATAGATATTATATGAGTAGCACATGCACGAGGATCATATTCTAGCTCAGAAGGAGAGCATAGAGCAGGAGAATCGACTAGCCAGGGTTGGCCTATACCATCCTAAGGAGGATAGAGAGTGTATGCATAGGAAGGTTGTGTCCCTAGCTAATATGCATGAGGAGTGCAGAGATGCTCGTACTCATGTCAGTGCCCAACAGAGGAAGAAATTGCCATCACTCAAAGATCTTAGACAAAGGTAGCATGAACATGTAGATGTAGACAGATACGATCAGGAGTATCCTAAGAGTTACCGAGTTGAGGAGGAGGAAGAGCCACGTCCTCCAACTCCCCAAAATAAGACCTTAACTCCTAAAACACCTTCACATCAGCTTAGGGAGGAGGAATTTTTGTCTTTTGAGGCATACAAGGTTTTGGCTGATAAGGTCAAATCAATAGAGAGGCAAGGCATGACTATGCAAAATTCGACACTGAGGAAGATAAAAAATGAACCTCTAGACCCCTCGGTGCCTACACCTCCATATCCTAAGCATTTTGATATGCCCATGTTAGAAAAATTCAAGGGTGATGAGGATGCCCAAGAGCATGTTATGAGTTTTTTAGATGCTTATTTCTAGATAAAGAGTCATGATGCCTTGTTGTTGTGCACCTTTATTACGACACTCTTTGGCCTAACCTGAGAGTGGTTCAACTAGTTGAAGAAACACAGTATTACTAGTTTTGAGTAGTTAGCCGATGCATTTCTTGAACGCTATTCATTTGGCATCAAGAAATAGGCCAACATTTCTGATTTGGCTATGCTATCTCAGCACGATGATAAGCCCATCGAGCAATACGAAATGAGATGGCATAGAATAATTAAAAATTTGCCATTCCCTATTCTTACAGTTGAACTGACCCGAATGTTTACAAAGAGTTGTGCCAAGCACATCTTGCTACTATTGCAGCTGTAGTAGTATGCTACATTTGAGGAAGTTGTGGTGCAAGCCAAGGTGATCGAGGACATCAAGTTGTAAGAAGGCAACTTGAAGCTCAAGACCAGGAAAGAAGGGTTTAAAAAGAGTACTATGAAGCAACAGGGAAAGCAGGCCCATGTGAATCAAGTAGTACTAAAAATTGGAGGAGAGGACAAGGGATAGAAAATGCCTAATTATCAGGCCCAACCTCCTCTTGCACGCTATGAGACACACAAAAACAAATATAAGGGAAAAAATAGAGAAGAGTGCCCACCTCTCCAGTTCACACCTCTGATGAAATCGATGACTTAAATTTTCTATCAACTATTCGAGGCCAAGGCCATACAATTGCCTGAGGTGAAATTAATAGATCCGAATATGACAAATTCGAAGTGGCATCAAGACGATATGTTCTACATATTCCACAGAGTGAAAGTCCATGAAATCAAGACATGTTGGTCCTTCAAACACATTATGTAGAACATGATAGAAAAATGAGAGCTTGTAGTTCCAAGCAATCCGTAGGCACTCGACAATGGAAAACATGGATATTTTCAAGTATCCACTACCTAATCACGAGGTGCCTCGTAACAATGCCAGTCAGGTCAATCAAGTGAGAATAGAACCACCTACCTAGGGGTTCGTAGGCATGGTCAATGTTGTTACTAGACACAAGAGGTACGATCTGCCGAATCAACATCATGCTCCCATTAGAATACAAGCTACGCTAGATCAACGACCAACTCAGAACATTCTAGGCCCACCAACTAGACCGGTGGTGACCATAAGGAGCAGGTTAGTTCAGAACCTACAGATAACTCCTATGAAGTTGTCAATATATGAGCTTATTCAATAGTCCCCTAGACACAGGGAGACTCTTATGGAAATTTTGAGGTCCATTGAGGTACAGTCCTAAGATGCGCACGCATTTACAAATTTCATGGGACATGTACAACAGTGTTAGGAACCCACGATACAATTTTATGATCATGAAGTGAAAATGATTCCTACTATTACGACTGATCCATCGCTACATATTATCATGTGTGTTAACCACATGCCTTTCAAAAGGGTCTTTATCGACACTGGTTCCTCGATCAATATAATTACGACCAAGGCATTGAGCCATCTCAAGTTACCCAAATCACGCATTATGCCTACCACCTTTATGTTGAGAGCATTTAGCGATGCACTATGCTCAATTGTTGGTACAATTGTTCTACCTATTCAGGTGGGACTCAAGACCATCTCTATGATGTGTCACATGATAGAGGGTGCCATTCAGTACAACATTCTACTCGAAAGGTCTTGGATTCATGAAATGTGTTGCATCCCCTCTATCTTGCATCAATGCGTGAAGTGCATTCATGAGGGGCAGGTTCACGTAGTTTCCTTGAATGAAGAACCATTCAAGTTTGTGAACCTAGCATATTTGCATGGGGGTTTTATACTCCCATCAATGCACTTGGATATCCGGCCTACTTTACCAGTTAAGATTCTAAGAGGTAAACTAGCAGCTCATGCTCAACCATCAACATCTATGTCATGTAGATCTAAGCATACGACTTCAACTTCTATAAAACTGACTACATTGGCAATGCATCGACAAGACGAGAAGCTAAAGGTGAAATTGGGTGAGAAAGGAGATCATATGCCTAGACCAGTCGCCAATGAGACTTCCACTCCCATGGATGTGGAAGAACCTCAAGACAAAGCTAAGGAGGCACCTCATACTACTTCACCTGCATCTTTAGCAGGGTCATCTGTGTCATAGGTGACCATTCATCTGGCTAGCATAGGATTGGGTGAGTATCTTGTGCAAAATGTTACTTTCGGACCTATCCTAAAGACTATACAAGAGATGGGCCGATCGCACACCCATAGATTTTTGATTGGATCTATAGTACCATTGGGTGAGCCACCCAACCAAAAAAACTTCATCTATGCAGGGCTAGATCAGGCACCCACCAAAATGTCCATAGATGAGGACGATGATGAGCCATTCACTGTAAATGTGCACTATCTGTCCAACCCAAAATATGCCATGCACATTTTTGAGTCGTATCATTGGCATGGACATGGCCTTGGTCTTTTCAAACAAGGACATAGGACTCCACTCAAACCTCATTATCAGTTAGCTACCAATAGGTTCGGGTTAGGGTTACAGGTATAGGATCATGATGATTTTCTTATCGCATCCTTAGATCGCATGTACCTGAGTCTGGGGGATGATGTGGATTTTAATCCATATTACCCTAATCCTTCTAGCTATTGGAGGACTCATTAGATGGTATCATTTATTACCATAAGGCCACCTAATTCATATCATGATGGGCCCTTAGAGGACAACCCTAGAGACAACCTAGGTAACCAAATCTGTAATGCTATCGATAACATTGGTATGCAGGGGCATAAGCCCACTACTGTAGGTGATCTTGAGTTAGGAGATCTTTATGATGATGATGGAGAGGATTCCACCTCTAAAATGAGTGGACCTAGTTATGATGCAGATGATGAGTCCTCAAATGATGATCAATATGAAGAGGAAATCGAGCCGACCTTTCTAGGTCTAGTGTTTATACACCATCTGCTACCTATGGAACAAGTGGAAGAGATGAATGAGCGCTTCATAGTCGATAGTGATTATAAATATGAAATAGAGGAGGCCTATTTAAGGCCTCATATAGCTAATCTTCCACTACTCATAGACACAATAGAGTGGTCCATCCATGGTAGTGACCACAGTGATGTAGATGAGAGGACCGATTCCAGACTTGTGTATCCACAATATCTATTACCTAGGGAATCAAAGCATGTTACATAGGAAGTCCCTCCCAAAACTAAGTGCTCTAAGGAAGAAGCAATGCCAGTTTACATGGTAGTATCATATATATGATTGTTCTATCAGATTTATCCAGATAGTGATGATAGTGACCGCATAATCAGATACATGGGGCTACATCTGGTAGATCACCCCTTAGAATAGGGGGGAAGTGACGAATTGTATTTGTATAGTGATGATGAGGATTCATTGGAGATGGATTATTTGGGACTTAATCACCTATGTAATAGGCCTCCACCTCAATTTCCCCCACCTATTACAGATGCAGGTTTTCATCAGGAGATCAATCTCCATCATAGCCTGAGGAAAAGAAGAGAGCTCAAAGAGAGATCAAGAACTCTTTCCCCATCTGCCTATGTACGTGGATCTCAATGAGTTGAGAGATCCCATTTTGTAGCTAGTGCATAGGGAGGATCCAATTATATAGGCATCCCATAGAGAGGATCCATTTGTGCTCGTACCATCCAAGCTAGATCTTGGGTATAGAAGCTATGCTTCAGATATAGAGTTTTGTCCATGTGGTTCAGGAGATCAATTACATTCCATCAGTATGGTCTCCATTGATTTGACCACTCCACTCCGTAATATAGCAGATCCATCCAAACCATTGCATCTGAACATGGATGCTATCAATTGGAATCACGCTGACTCATCGGTCCAGCCTAAAGATTTCTTCCCTAATAAAGAAATGTTGCAATCATTTCATTTTGTGCCAGGCTATGCTTATGATATTTATCACATTGAGGGTGCTCCCCATGAGGAACATGTGAACCCGATTGATGACATCCATCTGATTCCTACGCCTCACCAGCTTGAGGAGGGATCACATATGTTAGTAGAGAAAACCTTTAATATAAATATCAGTAAAGATCCTGCCAATCCAAAAAAGGTTATATTTGGAGATCCAAAATTGGTTACTCATAACATTTTGCTAGATCTATCGAAGAAGCCAGTCAAGCAAAAAATTAGAAAAATGCATCCAACAGTAGCCTTAATGGTGAAAGACGAGTTGTAAAAGTTGTTGGACGTAGATTTCATCATCTCCATAGACTATCCATAATGGGTGTCCAATATGGTACCCGTAGGAAAGCCAGATGGAAGGGTCCATATTTGTACAAATTTTAGAGATCTCAATAAGGCAACACCCAAAGATTCATTTTCGTTGCCAAATATTGATGCTCTGGTAGACGCTACTATAGGTCATGAAATGCTATCCCTTGTGGATGGTTTTTTTGGATACAATAAGATTAGGATTAAAGCCGAAGATCAACATAAAACCATGTTTATAATGCCATGGGGGACATTTTGCTACAAAGTTATGTCATTCGCTCTTAAAAATGCTGGTGCCACATATCAATGGGTAATGACATATATCTTTCATGACTACATGCATAAAATCTTAGAATATTATATCGATGACTTACTATCTAAGTCGTTGCTATGAGTAGAGCATGTAGAGATCTTAAGGAAGGTCTTCGATCACCTGATAGAGCATAATGTTAGGTTGAATCCTAAGAAGTCCGTATTTGGCATAAATTGAGGTAAACTCTTAGGATTCATCATTTTTAAGCAAGGCATTGAAGTAGACCCAACAAAGGTCAAGCCTATTCTATAGATGCATCCTCCCACTAATATCAAAGAACTAAGAAGCCTTCAGGGCAAAGTATCATCCATAAAGTGATCCATCACTCAATTATCGGATAAATGTCAACCCATGAATCGAATGCTACACAAGGAGGTCCCATTTGATTGGGATGAGGACTACCAAGTAGCATTTTCTATGATTAATAAATACCTAACGATGCTACCAGTACTAGCTCCACCAAGGCCAGATGTGCCTTTTTTGCTATATATCGACAAACAACTTTGCATTAGGGACCATGTTAGCCCAAAATAATGTGCAAGGCAAAGAGCAAGTCGTATATTACATCAGTCATATATTGGTGAGTTATGAGTCAAGATATGCATATGTTGAGAAGCTTTTTTTAGCAGTGGTGTTTGCTACCAAGAAATTGTGGCATTACATGCTAAGTCATACAACATATGTTAAATCAAAATATAATCCTTTGTAGTATATGATGAGCAATACATATCATAACACACGTACTGCAAAGTGGATCATGCTATTGATAGAATTTGATTTGCAATTCATCAACCAAAATTCCATCAAGGGACAAGTCATAGCTGATCAACTGGCCGAGGCACCACTATCCAACAATAGGCCTCTAACCATTGAGCTTCTATATGATGCAGTCTTCATAATATCTAAAGCTCCTGAATTTGAAGAACCAGAGAATAATGCTGATATGACATTGTTCTTTGATGATTCGAAGTGTGAGCAAGGGGGTGGTGCAGGAATAGTTTTTTTCACACCACAAGGAGCTCCAATGCCCTTGTCATTCAAGTTAGACTTTCCATGCACCAACAATAATTTTGAATACAAAGCCCTACTTTTGGGTCTCCACATAGCCATTGCCATGGGTATTAAAAATTTGAACATTTTTGGTGATTCTCTGCTCATAGTTAACCAAGTTAAGAGGCTCTTTCAGTGTTGATGTCCCATACTGAAAGCCTAAAAATATCTTGTTGCCACTTATTTGGCTAAATTTGAATGGTATGACATCGAGGCAATCCCTCTTTCATCAAAAAGGTTCACAAAAACCATGGCATATTTGGGGTCCTTGATCCCTTAGAATTTTTTCATCTATTTTACTACCATCCATGTTAGAACGCTCTTAGACCCAGTAGTGGAGCATGCAGCCTTGGATAACAAAGAGTCAGTCAACATGATTTTCATCGAACCAACAACTGATTGGTTTTGTAGAGCAGAAGACTTTCTTAAGAAAGCACCCTGGGAGTCATTGACCTCTTAGAGTCCTATGGGGAGTGGTACTACCATTCACCATAATGTTGTTTCCCAATCTGCATTTACAAAGTTAAATATGTAGGGGGAGCAAGTTGTTTTAGCAGTCAAGGTTGAGGCTTGTCAAAGTTGGATGTTGCAAATCCAAGACTTCTTAAAACTTGGTATGATACCAGAGGGATTATCATGTACCGCAAGATGCACATTCAAATAGAAAGTGACTAAGTATGTCTTGATAGGAGATATTTTGTACCAACGTAGCTACAAAGGAGTTCTCCTTTGATATCTTGAGCTCCAAGAGTCATCTTGGGAAATTTCAAAAGCTCACGATGGTACGTGCGGTGGCCATTTTAGCAGCATGGCTATCGTCAAACACATCCTTTGCATGGGTTATTATTGAACCACTATGGAGAAGGATTGCAATGTGTATGTCAAGAAATGCATTAAATGTCAGCATCATGCTAATCTTATGCACTTGCCATCATAGGCCTTACAGCCCATTCAGGCGGCTTGGCCATTTGCTCAATGGGGACTAGATCTTATTGGCAATATTTATCCTCCATATTCAAGCTGACATACATTCATTATCATGGCTACTAAGTATTTTACAAAGTGGGTGGAAGCCATTTCCCTTACAATGACCACTGGAGCTCACATCACATAATTCATTCTCAAGCATATCATACGTCATTTTGGGATACCATCCAAAATAATTTTGGATAATGGAACTTCTTTTAAGAATAAAATTATGTGGGCTTTAATGTCTAAATACCAAATTAAACATAGTTTTGCAACTTCATACTATTCGTAAGCAAACGGGCAAGCTGAGGCCTCAAACAAGACTGTGGTAGCCATATTGAAAAAGACAGTGTAAGAACACCACAAGGATTGTCATATATAGTTGCCCCTTGCATTATGGGCTTACAGAACTAGCATTCGGACACCCATTGGGGAAACACCATTTTCATTAGTATATGGCACTGAGGCCATTATGCCCTTAGAGTTGGAAATTCCAATGTTGTGCGTTGCATTGAAAGAGTTCATCGATGATGACACCGTGCGACAAGCTCACCTCAATCAATTGATGTTGCTCAATGAACGTCGCATGAATACCCTCAAGCATATCCACGTTTATCAGGAGTGATTAAAATGAGCTTATAATTTCAAATTCCACCAGAGAGACTTTGAAGTTGGGGATCTTGTGCTGAAAGAGAACCAACAGAACTTGAATTTGTCACCTGATATGCGAGATAAATTTGTGGCTAATTGGCTAGGGCCTTACATCATATCTAAAAAGATTGGTCTAGGTACCTATCACCTAACATCGCTAGAGGGTGTGGAAGAGCTTGAGCCTCTCAATATCATACATCTTAAGATGTTTTATGCTTGAGAGTGTAGTAAAGGCACCAAAGGCATATTTAAGCCCTTTGGTCAACCCAAAAGATCTAAGGGTTTTGTCTCAACCGCTCGGTCATCCCAAAATGCCCCAAGCCCTCTGTTGAGTAGTTTGGTCAAGTAAAAGCTCCAAAGATAGTTCCTCACCATTTTGTCATATTTAAAAGCTCCAAATACATGTACTCATCATTTTTTCAAATATAAAAGCAATAAAAATCCATAAAATTTGAAAAAGCAATATATAAAATCCAAAAAAAAAATTGGTAAAGCATAAAATCCAAAAACATTTGCTTTTGCAGTTTGCATTTTCATATATGCATTCACATCATCATATTGCATTTAGGCATTTGTCATCTATTACATTCCACAGGAGAGTGTAATGTGTATATAAAAATCTTACAAACGATCGCACGTTTGTGTTTCAATCATGCACCCTTGCATTTATCATAATTAATTTCATTCATGCACGATACTTGTTGTGGAGAAATATGTATGTATATTAAGTTTTCTAGTCACTCAACCATACCTAGTGGGTTCTCCAAGTATTGTAGAAAGCTTGCTTTGCTGTTATAGATAAGGTCATTAGTTGGGATAGTGCTTCAACATATCATAATCACGTCACTAAGAAAAACAATATAAAATCCTGCTAAGACAAGAGAGGATGAAAGTTGTGAAAGTAGTCTTAGGTATCTAGAGATATGGGTTTCACGACCTACTTATCTTGCAAATAGTCGGTCTAGAAAGGTGTACTTTGGAAAAAGGACAAGAATTTCCCCTATAAATCCCAAAGTCACAAAGTTTAAATCTCAAGTTACAAAGTGCAAAAGTACAAATTTCAAGTTCAAAATGTAAAGTGACATAGTGAATCAAAAGAACTATAAAAATCCCTTGCTCAAATAAAATGGTAACATGTGGACTAACAGTGATTTTTATCACTACATATGAGCAAGTAAGAAGGGTGAGAACTTGAATCCCTGGATTGTCCATATTTTGAAAGCCATAGAGTGATCCCCGATCACACCAATGGGTTGGAAGAGTCCCGCCTGCAATTGGAGGGGTAGCTCAATTGGGTGATCCCCAAATGTAGCAATGGGTTGAAATAGTCCCACCTACATTTTGAGGGTTAGCCCTAATAAATTTACAAGATGATCTAGCTCTAGATACCTAGGATTGTCTAGCTGTATAAGTCTAATCAAAGCTAAAACAAGGATGGTACGATCATATGAGGAACCCTATCTCACATATTGATTGAAATAGTCTCGACTGACATACAGGGTATGCTTATGATCTATCTAAAAATACTCACATACACACATAGGGATAATGAATAGTTGGCTTTGTCACGGTAAAATCCTTGTACAGTTAGTATGTGATTTTTGGAGAAGTCTACTAGGGTGTTTGAGTCTCAAGGAAAACCCCAAAAAGTTCTCCAATATCAAAAACATACCAAATATCATTAAAATTTCAAAAATACGAGTCATTCATTCATCAGAATGCATTTCACAAAGCACAATCAAACATATAAGATAGATACCACATGAATATTAGAAATAATGTTTAGACGACCACTAACTATTTAGTGCAACAAAGAAGAAATATACAAAATGACATATTCATTCATTAGAATTATACCAATCCATTTCACTGCATTTCATACATGGGTGATTAATTGATTAAGTTCTTGTAATGAAAATTATCAATTATTTTGCATGATTGTTATACATTCTGTGGCGTCATATTTTAAAAATTGATATACATAGTTTACATTCATTCCTTATGTTTTAAGTGATTAAAGCATACAGGTTCATTTCCATTAGATTACGATTATGTACATAATGCATTACCATACATTGCATAGCATACCATAAACTGCATAAAATAAACGCATGCCCACAAAGCAAAAATAAATGTGTTTAAAAATAAACATCGCATCCATATGCATATATCATATCTCGCACATCTAATCATCTAGATCATTGCATATCATCATCATAAAGTAAAATAGCTATCTAGTGCATGTCATCCATACATCTCATCATATAAACATAGCATTTGCATAAGCCTTGCATCCATGTGCATCAAATAAACATAAAATCAAAAACAAATAAATGAACATGTACACATAATGAGACATAAAAGATCATATTATATATATATATATATGTGTCCAAGAGAGTACATAGAGAGTACAAAATGCTCATAGACTACAACTATGTAGGTCCTCGACCTTACACACAAAATGATATATAAAAAATTATAGTCGACAGCTACTATAACTCAGATCTAGGCTGCTCCCCCTATACTGGAGCTCTCACCATCTCCCTCAGCGTTGTGCTCTAGACCCTACTCTCCTAGATGACCTGGAACCTATGGTGGATCCTACTATGGATCCTGCTTACCTCCAAAGCCTAAATCACCCAGCACATGAGAAACTGGTAACTACAGCAAGCTAGTCCTTTGACTGGAGGCCCTTGATGTCTACCCTAGATCTCTAGTCCTGACCTATGTTCTCGCTGTGTGTGTGCTATAGGACCTATGCGTCCTCTTAGTCTTGTGATTCCAATGACTCGAGCTCGCTGTCAACTGCCCTGAGGTCCTAGACCTGGTATGCTATGACTTTGAGGATAAAGGATCCTTCAAAACCTATAGCCCATGAATCTCAATGTACCCAACTAGTTGATTAACATGAGCAATCTGGGCTACATGCATCTCATTGGTCTTCATGACTATACCACACAGTCACTCTACCTTAATTGTCAGATCCTGTGCAACTATTGCACCTATTGTTGGTGCTATAGGAGGCCCCATAGTTTCTTGAGAAGGTGGCATAGCCCCCCTCGATGCTCGAGCAAGATCCTGCTTTGCCTCTGCTATAGTCCACTATGCTTGTACTAACTCTAGGGTAGTCTATAGTCTTTGCACCTGGGCCTCTATAGATATGACCTGATTTGTAAGCTCCTATACCTGGCCTTGCACCTTAATTATGTGACACTCCCTATCAGCCACCTTCACCTCCAGAGTGGCGATGGTAGTGTCTCTCTCGAGCTGTTGTGTGTGAAACCGTCCGAGCTAACTCTACAAGTTAGCCACCTGAGCTAGAATTCATCTCTCTATGCTATTAGGAGGGACCTAACCCTCCTCTGGAGTATCCTCCTTAGGATCAATCTCTAGAATATCCTTGATGATGGCCTCTATGCCCTAACTACCCTTTGTACGTTGGTGCACCTGTACTAACCCAAATTTTTTGCACCCTTACCTTCAAGCTATATGATACGTGCCTGGAAGGGGGATGCAAGAAGGATGGGACAATACCTTAGAATAAGAGGCCCTTTGAAGGTCTCGCATATCGGGGGAGGGGTATAAGGGTGAATTTTTGACGGATGGTGGGGTTCACTAAGAAACTTTGAGTGGCAGTTTCCATGCCTAGGTTGAGAATGGGTTTGATGTGTTCATTTTATACTCAATCATTCATATTCCTTGGTTGGCCAAAATGAATATAAGCTATTCTATATGAAAATACCAATTTATATTAATACAAAAAGCATGAATGAATTCTAAATACTAGGAATATGTTAAATGGAAAAGAATGCACCTGATTTCGGATTTCTGATGAATATTTTGAAGCTTGTAGGAGTCCAGATCGTCCTGAATATGACAAGATCATCTACAATTGTACAAAATCATCTTAGATCACAGGCGATTATCTGAGATCAGACAATATCATCGTTGATCTAATGAATTCATCAAATGAATTCATCAGAAACCTGTAATCACATAAATAGACACCAAAAACCAAAAATGCAACTACAAGAATAATGCAAAATGATAGAAATGATAGTATAAATGCTTAACTGATAAATCTAGATAGCAGATTAAAGGAAATGCATTGTTTTAATAACTTATTTTAACTTTATCATGCATTTATGCTAAATGAGGTGAACTCTAAGATGCAGAATGAAAATAAATCAAGCTAATGCATAATAAAATAAGGAAGGAATATGAGAAATGCAAACTCAGGGCTCTGATTGCCCCTAATATGAACTGTAGTCGATATCACCTCCAATCATACGATATCATTGTCGATATGTGATAGGATCATCTGAAATTGTGTGGAATCACCTACGATGATCCGATCTTCCTCCAGCTGAAGCACAGTGAAAACATGCAATGAAAACTTAAAACTATGAGTGCAAACAATGGTAGATAGGACGTCTTCACACAGCAAAGCTAAATGGTAGGGAAAATCAACCAAGGAGAGAGTCAGGAGGAGATCCAGGGAGATAAACTAAGAAAATCCTAGTTTATATAGAATTAAGGGGAGGTTAGGAGGTTGGGGATCATCCCAATCTGGGAGATCTCTAATGAAGGAATCTCCAACTACGCAGACACGCTTCTACCCAAGTTGGAGAGGCTATTGAAACAAAAGCTAATTATGAAAATTTGGTTTTAGGATAAAATCATCTGGACGTTTTGTTCTAGATGAATTCGTCCGATCTAGGATGATTTCATCTGATCGACGATGATATCGTCCAACGGTCAAAACAACTCCTAAAAATAATGCAAAAAATGAGGGGAGCAGTTAACGGGGTGGTTTCAAGGTTAAAATTCAATTTTTTATCTTTTTACTAAGGGTTTAACTGTGCCAATTTTAGGGTGCTACATTTTTCCCCCTATTTAGCGAATTTTTTGAATAAAATGCATTAAAGATGAGTTCTTCCCGATTTACGAGAAAGCAAAAATTTATTCCATTTTTTAGACAATGATTCTAGGTTGAATCGTACAATAGCTTGCTATGGTGCCCCCTTCTAGTTTTACCCAAATCGAACGTTTGAGGTAAAAGAAAAAAAAAGCAAAAAAAAATAAAAAAAAAAGTTGTTTTTAAATAAAATTTAAAAAAATAGGGTAAAACCCTAAGTCATTGTTACTGTTCACTTTTGCTGTTTCAGAGCTCTGCAGGCAAAATGGTGGAAACAACACATAGATCGACAGAGGTCTGACGTGGGTTGCGGGTAGGGATCTAAACTTAACATATTATGTTTTTAATTTGATTTTTGTGATTTTTAATTTGAATTTTGACTATTTTTGGGGTATCACAACCGTTTTTAGGCCGTCGATGACATCGGGATGAAATCATCCCAATTTCATCGAAATCGTCCCTATATCGCCGATTTCATCTAGAGGCGAAATCAACCAAATAGGGGCGATCCCCAAGTTGAGAAATTGAATACGATTTCATCCTACCGAGGATGATTTGACTTAATTTAGTACGATATCATCCAATAATAGACGATATCATTTTTTTATAAGATTAAATTGATTTGATTGATTGTAATGATTATCTATTAATGATTTTTGTTGTTTTATTATTTATTTTGTAGATGGGATTACTAAAAAGTCAAGAGTGGAAATATGGGGGGCTCAGAGATGATGTAGCCACACTCGACCAGGCAGAGCGAGACCGAATATTAGAGGTTGGGCTACAACATGTGGCAGAGATGCCACAAATACCTATAGACATGGGGCTACTGAAAGCCCTAGCAGAGAGGTGGTATCCAAGGTCATCCTGCTTCTGGTTATCGACAGGGGAGATGGCTCCCACTCTAGAGGATGTATGGAGGATCTTGAGGATACCCATACATGTGCGATTGATGACTCCTATGGCCAATCAGGGCCATGCCATGATGCGACTGTGTGAAGACCCTAGCTTCGCCTTGGAGAAGGGTGGAGTGAACATTGAGATATTAAGGCAAATGCCTAGGGCATCTCGATTGACTCAGGTTTTGGCAAGGGTAGTGGGTGGCCTATTGCTATGCAACTAGAGCAGATGCAGGTTACCGTGGATGCTCTTATATGTGGTATGCGATATGAAATACCATGGCTACAGGTTTGCTTGGGGTAGTTTTGTACTATGTCACTTGTATAGGATCCTATACGGGGTCGTATACAAGGGAGGTCGATGTCTGGTATTGACATCGTTACTATAGGTTTGGTGTTGGGAGCACATTGTAGTGCAGAGGCCGGTAGGGCTTCCACTGACAAGGGTTGACTGGGAGAGACCCTAGGTTTTTTATCGATGGCTTCAAAGAGGGTCATAGTGGCGGATAGATTTTTTGATGTCCCAAAGGTTGCTAGATGACCTCATCCCTAACCAAATCACCTAGAGGCTATGGAGAGAGCATCTAGGGTGGGGAGAGGATGGACAGGAGTTGGCTCACATTAGGCGAGTCTTTTGTCTAAGGATGGAGTGGGGAGAGGTAGAGCTCCACCGCTATGACCGAGTTTTGAGGTAGTTTGGTCTACAATAGGGGATCCCTTTTCTCAGAGACTACGAGTATTCCTGGACTGTCTGGGATACCACTACACTGAGCGAGGCTCCAGATATGCAATGATTTTGGAGTCAGGACGCTGATGATGCCCCCATTTATTCAGTGGATGGGGACAACACTAGGGTCACAAACATATATGATGCCTAGTACGAAGGCATCCACCCTCCTTGGATGACAAGGGCATAAGGTCCAATGCATGCTATGGTGTGATGGATGGGGAGGCGGTGCCAAGATACCATCGATGCAATGAGGAGTCACAGAGGGAGAGATCAGTGATGACCTCCTTAGGAGATACATCGGAGAGTGCCACAGGCTTTGGATGGACCACAACAACCAAAGAGGAGAGAGGAGGGACTCCCTTCTTAGTAGAGGGATAGGCCAGCATCACCCGATAAGGGCAATGGTGTCGAGATGGGGAAGATCAGTGAGATGGTAGCTCTCTGGGTTGAGAATGCCCACCTTCGGGCTTAGGTGTAGACACTATAGGATGAGGCTTTATGAATTAGGGCTCGAGTGGAGGGGCATGCACTCAAGATATGGAACGGGCTATTATTTAGAACGCATTCTACCAGGGATTGTACTATCATGTGGTTCCAGAGGGGCAGAGGATACCGCTGCCAGCTAGCATTGTGGAGCCGGTCATGATGGGATCATCGAGGACATCCTCACGATCGACGTCGAGGACCCATGATATAGCATGGACCTCGATGGGACCACCTCCTCCATGCCAGGGCAGGAGAGGAGATGAGGCTGAGAGCTTGAGGGCTTCTCGAGACTAGCTGCTTTTGACTATAGACTGTATATTTGAGAGGATTGAGTATGCCAGGGTATAGATTGTGGCATACCAATCCAGTTTTGATATGATGTACATAATTTTGATATATATATATATATAAATAATATATTTTTGTGATATGACTTGTCCATATGTTTTATGATGATTTAAATTTTGAATTTTTGATTGATTATTCATGTAATTATGTCATTGAAAATAGTATAATTTTATGTCATTATGTAAAATTTAAATGAAATAATCTGATGTAAACAAATTGGTTTTTTGTGGTGTGATTTTATGAAAAATAAAGGGACTTCTAAAAATAATTTCAAAGGACATTGTTGTTGTTATATGACAATTTCATGGAGTCGCCGCTTGCTAGGTCATCAAGCTAATCCTAGGATAGAAATATTTCTAAAACTAAAAGAGTGCTTAAGAGACTGTCTTAAGACTTTGTGTTGTGATGATGAAAAATTATGGTGATGAGGATTTGTTTTCATATTTTCATGAAAATATTATGCATAAAATATTAAAAATATGATTTTTGCTAGGCATAAAATTCCTAAGTGTGATAAAATTTTGAACAATTCCTTAGGAATTATACCATCATTGCAAAATTAAATGTTGACATAATGGAATGAAATAGAAAAAGGTGTTCATTCTTTTTAAAGCACAATTGTGTAACATAATAATGTAAGCCATCTGTTTTTATAAATTAAATAAATAGTAAATAAAATTAGAACAATGGTTTGCGCTAGGCATATAATTATAGGTATAGACTAATACCATCATTGCGAAATCAAAAAATAATTTTATTGCATAATTGATTTTTGATTTTGAGATAAACATAAAATATATAAGATGAGGACTTACGCTAGGCATAAAATTCTAGTTTAGGTTTTAGGAACTATACCATCGTTGCAAAAGTTGAAAGTATATATAAACGTGACTTTATTGTATGGTTTGAAAAAAAAAAATGATTTTTGAAAAAAATGTATGTAATTGTTTTTATACTAAACAGATGTTCTCAAATAAGAAGATGAAATTATTCCAAAAGATTTGCATAAATATTTTAAATTATCTAAAGACAAAATGTAGATTTATAAGGAACCCTCATGTGCATATGTGAGTTCATTGCCGATATTGATTTATCATAATGATACAAAATCTCTCAAATACAAATGTGTGTGCAATTGTATTGTTCATTTACCAATTTTGAGTAAGATAATTTGATACAAGTAATTTGAATTAACCAAATAAGTATTTGTTGACCATGATTTATATGCATGTAACCATACCAGACTACTATGTAAGTCGGGTCATCAAGAGCTATCTGATCCATAAGCAGACATAGGTCTGTACAAAATAAGGTCACTAATGTGACAGACATATCACCATGCTAGGAGTTACCCACGGCCAAGCGGGATGGGCACAAACCACCTGTTATGGGGCTTACCTCACGGTTTTTGAATAATTGAGAATTCCAGGGATTCAAGCTCATTCACCCTTCTTTTTTTTTTCAAGGGGTAGGGGAAGGGATTTTATTGTTTTTTGCTTTTTCTTTTCTCTTTCTCTTTTTTTTTTGTATTTTTTCTTGGAACTGAGATAATGCTGAAATATTGCTGCGATGGTACAAAATGATATTTTTCTTTTTCTCATTTTCTTTGACTTTTATTTTTCTTCCTATACTAGGGATACTTGCTCGGATTGGCTGTAGAGCAACGAATTTTTATTCTGGGTAGGGGTGAGCTTGTCCTTTTGTCAATTCTCAAAGATTCTAGACCATGTGCATGATAGGATAGCAGGGAAACTTTTCGCTCAAGAAACCACTTCTACTATGTAGCATCATATTGAATTTGCAATGAAATCATTTTAATGTGAAAAGATATACTTGGTTCAAGTAAATAACAAGATCAATTCTCTATGCTCAAAACTTTATTTAATTCAACTGTGGACTTTGATATAAGAGAGATTAATAATCATACCAAATAAAATCAAGATATTTATTCATGTGAGTGTGAAAGTGCGGGATTCCAAATAAATGCTAATTTATCCAAAATAATTGAAAATATGACTGCAATACTTCAAGAATTGATAGGTGCAAAAATAGAAAATATTTTTGAAGATTTTGATGATTTTGATGTTTTTTATATTTTGGTTTTAATTTATGAATTGAAAGAATAAATAATATTACTGTTTTTGAAATTTTTATATGGATGACTAAAATGAAACAATATGCAAAATATATACAAATGATGAAATTACCATATTTATGCATAATAGCGTCTAAGATGCATAATGTTCATAGGTTATTTAAGATATTTACCATCTAAAGTAGCTAATTTGTATGCTCTCGATCCAAATTTAGCAGTGATGATATATGCCCCAAGCCAGTTAGGCTCGAATTTACCTTTAAGATCTTTAGTTGCATTAGTATTTTTTTGATTTTCTTTTAAGACGAGGTCACCGATCTCAAAGGATCGGTGATGAAATTTCTTAAGATACGCTCGTTTAAGCTTGTTTTGGTAGGCTCGAAGATGCTCCAAAGCATTGATGCGTTTCTCATCTAGGAGTTCTAGCTGACTAAATCTGTCAGCATGATATTCATATCCTACTTTAGTATCTTGAAGTAGTAGAGCCAAAGAAGGAAATTCTAATTCAAAGAGAAAAACCGCTTCAATGCCATAAACCAAAACAAAAGGTGAAGTGCCCATGGGAGTACGAATGCTAGTTCAATAAGCCCATAAAGTAGGATATAATTGAATGTGCCAATCTCGGCCAAATTTATTGACCAGTCTTTTGAGGATTTTAATTAATGTTTTATTAGATGCTTCTGCTTGGCCATTACCCTGAGGATAATAGGGAGTGGACCAACGATGTTGAATTTTATATTTTTGACATAATTTCTTGACATCTTTATTTTTGAAACAAGTTCCATTATCCGAGATAATATTTGCAGGAATTCTAAACCTACAAATAATTTGATTAAAAATAAATTTGGAAACTTGGGTTCTAGTGTAAGAAGCTAAGGGCATAGCTTCAACCCACTTTGTGAAATACTCGGTGGTGGTTATGATGAATTTGTGTCCATCAGATGACATAGGATTGATTTTTCCAATAATGTCTAAGCCCTATTTTTAAAAGGGCAAAGGATATGAAATAGCCTGCAGTTCTTATGCAGGTGCATGGACAAGGTCAGCATGTTTTTGGCACTTGTCTCAATGGTGTACATAATCATGTGCATCATTCTCCATGGTAGGCCAAAAATATCCTATCCTAAGGAGCTTCTTAGCAATGGCACTACCACTAAAGTGTCCCCCACAAGATCCATCGTGGGCTTCACTCAAAGTTGATCTAGATTCTTCTAGATTCAAACATCTCAGTAGGATACCTTCAAAATATATCCTATATAATGTATTGCCAATTATTACGAAGTGACTTGCTCGTCTACATAATAATCGGTGCTGGTTTCTATTAAAACCTTCAAGGAAAGTCCCATTTTGAAAAAAATTGAATATATCAGTGTACCAAAGTTCAGGAGTAGTTTCGTTGATTAGAAACACATCCAAAGGTTCTAAGCATGATTTATTTGAAGTGGGTTCTTGGAGTCGACAAATAATGATGGTAGCATATTTGTCATCTAACTCCAAGGGTAAAAGAGATGCAGCTGCAGCCATAGCGTTAGCCACACAATTATTAGTTCTAGGAATAGCTTCCAAGGTAACTTGATCAAATAAAGATATTAATTGTAATACATATGCTTTATATGGACGTAATTTATCATATCTGGTTTGATAAACATCATTAATTTGATTTATAACAAGTTGAGAATCATCGAAAACTAATAGATTTTTAATTTTCAGTGCTAAGGCAGCTCGTAATCCAAGGATTAGAGCTTCATATTCAGCAATATTATTAGTACAAGCAAATGTTAATTTAAAGGATAGAGGTATAAGATGTTTCTACAGATATATTAGAATAATACCTGCACTAGCCCCACTCATGCATCGGGATCCGTCAAAGTATAAGGACCATTGCTCTGGATGGTCTGCATCTAGTTTAAGGCATTTGTCAGGAAACTCAATGATGAGGGGATGGGTAGACTCTAAGGGTGCAACAACAAATTTATCTGCTATGATTTGTGAAGAACACAAGCTTATACTTAGAGGGGGGTGAACAGTATAAGACCACTTTAAACTTTTTCCTTCAACTTTCAAATTAATATTATGCAGTGAATAGATAGCAGTATCAAAACAGTAATCAAAGCAATGCACAAGAGACCAACCACAATAGAGACACAAAAATTTACGTGGTTCACCCAATGCAGGCTACTCCACGGATAAAATATTTCACTAAATTTTATCACCTCAACTTCTGGGAAACCTTTCCCGATTACAATTTATGGGCACAAACCCAAAGGAGACACCAATCCCCTAGCTCGGCTCTGGCTGGTGATCCTCTAGAGAACCTCTGCCCCCTCTGCCCTTAGCAAGTGGAACTCTATCCATAGAAGACACCTATCTTCCCTGCTCTGGCTGGAGACCTCTGTCCTCAACTTCTTTCATCTCCAAAGCTGGTCCTTGAATTTTCACTAAACACAGTCTTTCGGTTTAGCACAAATGTCCTCATTCGCTTCCTCTATTTTGCACCAAACATAGTCCTTCGGTCTGGCACAAATGTCCTCGAAATTGCACCTCTACGCAATCACAATAGCACTCGATCAAACATCAACTTATGCATCTCTGTGCAATCATAGCAGCATGATCTTCGTGCACTTTGCTTTCTTGAAATCTCTCTCACTTTGAAGATTTTATGGAATGCACTATGTATACTGCAATCGAATTTGCACTCTACTTTTTTGATGATCGAACTTCTCCTCGCACTCTATCTACAACAGTCGCACTTTGAACGCACACTTTGATCAATACCCAAATCTCTTCAAACAGTCCTCCTTTAATACTAACAATCAAGATCTAAACCTTGGTCTTAGTCGACTGTTATGCAAATGCAAACCCTAAATCTGTCGGTTGCATACCCTAATCATCAGCTCAAAGTTAACTCTGTCAACTTCAACTACCTCTGTAACTCTCCTATAGCTTCTGTCGCAAAACTACAACATGTCATGATATCATGAAATTTTTGTAGCTATACACTTTCTTTTGGCTATTGTCATGATATCATGACACTTTTGCTTTTGTCTGCCTTGACAACGTCCTTGTCATGAAATTGTGACACTTCTAACTTTTGTTGACGTCATCTTCACTCCTATCACGAAATCATGACACTTTAGTCTTCATTGCCTTCTTCTCTACTTTTGTCACAAAATCGTGACACTTCTAACTTTTGCTGACATCATCTTCAACTCTGTCGTGAAATCGTGACCCTTTTGACTTCATGGCCTTCTTCTCTACTTGCACTAGCAAAAATGGAACATGTCACGAAATCATGACATTTTTGCCTTCGAGCTCTTCCTTCTTCAATTCGTCATGAAAACATGATGCTTCTTCTATTGAAGACTTTCTAACTATTTCTGTCATGAAATCGTGACACTTTCTCCAACTGAAAGCTGCCATCTCAACCTATCATGAAATCGTGACACTTTCTGCATCCACAAGCTTTCTCTTCAACCTGTCGCAAAATCGAGAGACTTTCTACATTCATACTTCTTTGTAGCCTATCATGAAATCATGACGCTTCTCATTTCAGACTCTTCCCCTTTGCTGCGTGTCATGAAATCATGACAGTTCTCTCTTTGAGCTTTTTAGCATGTCACAAAATTGCGACAGTCCTCACCTCGACTTCTGCAGCATGTCGTGAAATCACAACATTTTTCATGTAACTTTCTCTCTCTTCTAACTTGTCATGAAATCATGACAGTTCACACTACAGACTCTCTTTTCTGTATTATGTCACAAAATCATGACACCTTTTCATCCATACAACTTTCCTGGCAATTTTGTCGCAAAATCGCGACACTTTTCCTTCTCTATCTTCCTGCACTTTTCGAGTCGCGAAAATGCGACATGTCACAAAATCATGACACTTTCCATCTTTCTCTCCTTCTCTACCAACATGTCATGAAATCATGATAGTTTTTCCAAAACTTTCTCTCTCCTCAAACATGTCACGAAATCATGACAGTTTTGCCAACACTTTCTCTCTCCTCAAACATGTCGCGAAATCGTGACAGTTTTTCCAGCTGGCTGCATACTTTTTCTTACTTGTATTTTTCTTGATATTTTGCAAATGGGCTACTCAGAACTTCCTGGAAACTCACTTATCATGCTCTGAATAACCTTCAACAAAAAAAATTCCTTGACATCAACTCAAATTGCTTCAAGAACTTCTTGACATCAATGACAACATCTACACTTTGAGCAAAGGTAATGTACCCAAGGTACCCAAAATTGCCAACAATCTCCCCCTTTGTCATTGGTGACAAAGGGGGAGAGTTTTGAGTAAGGGGGAGAGATATGAGTAAGGGGGAGATATGAGTGAAGAAGAGAGCTTCAAGTCAGGGGGAGCAAAAACTTCAAAGGCAGATTCTCAGTAGTTGGATCAATTGGTTTCAGTTTTGGCTCTTATAGACACTAATGATGATCAGTGCTTAATGGGAGTTTTACTCTCATCCCAGTTTTAATCTCCTCATGAGGAGGTGGGGGAGGGACTAAGCTAAGGAGCTATTTCTTAGTCCTGAGCCCCAAATGTGACCCTTTGCCATCACCCGGCCTTTTCTTGAATTTTTTGCCCGCATTCCTATTTTTGTCACTGTTCTTGTTCTTGTTCTCATCCCTATCCTTTTTCATGCCTTGATCCTTGGACCTGATCATGCCACTGTTCCTGTTCTTGTACCTTGGAAGATCAAATCTACACTGTCTAGCTATGTGACCTGCATTGTTGCATTTATAACAAGCAAAATTGTAATTTCTTTTAGGCATACATGTTCTTTGAATCCACCTATTCTAACTAACCGTGAACCTGATATTAGCCTTGTAGACAATTGCCTTATGCCCAAAATGATTACAAGAGTAGCAATACCCTTGGAAGAAATTACCACTTCTGAAATTGTTGTTAACCTTCTTCATTTGAGACATGCAATGTGCAGCCGTGTGACCAAACCTGTAACACGCAAAACATCTGTCGTGAAATTTTCCTTTATACGACCTCTTGGGTCCTGAAAAATTTTTCTTTGCATTCTGAATTTTTTTTTCTATTTCTATGCATCGATCACTCACGGACTCATGTTCTGAAGTACTTTCTTCATCAAAACTCTCTTCCTTTTGGAATCTCTTGCTAGATTCCCCAACCTATTCTTTGAGCGGCTTAACAAAACCAAGACCTATTTTATCTGTTGGATTTCTTTGACCTTTGATGAGAGACTTAACCCTTTTGGAGCTATCTTCAAACTTGTATAGCTTATCCTTGTATTATTTTGTTTCCACTTCCAGAGAAGCCATTTTTTGTTCCAACTCATTATACTCAAGAATCTTAGACTCTAACTCATCCTTGAGTTCCTGTGTTTTAGCTATAGAGAAGTCAAGACTTTCTATAAGATCGTCTCTCTCCATACAAAATTCATCTAACTTAATCTTAAGTCTATCATTCTTCTTTCTTTCCTTTTTCAAAACACTAAGAGCATTATTAAGTTCACTTTCAAGATCCTTTATTTGTTTGCTTTCTGAATCCTCAAGGCCTTTTCTAGATTTCTTATCACTAGAGGTGCTACCTTTTTCAAAAACCATACAAGCATCTTCTTGATAGTTTTCTGAAGCATCCTTATACATACTGGAAACCAAATCATTATTTGTATAGTCATCTTCAAGGTGCCCAAAATTTCCATATCTAAGAAATTTCATGATAATGAATCTATGTTTCGGTTCTTCCTCTTTTTTTGATATGAATAACATCTCATTTCCATCATCACTAGAACTTTCACTATCACTACTAGAACACTTACTTGCTTTGTCTAGGTAAAAACTCTTCTTGTGCTTGTGAGAATACCTCCTTTTGTGATTACTGTGCTCATATTTGTACTTCCTGTGATGCTTGTGCTTTTTAGAATCCTTGCTCTTAGAATCCTATATATCTTCATCACTTTCATTCTTGGAAACAGTATAGTCAGTAGCATAATGACCGAACTTTCCACAATTGAAGCATCTTATGTTTTTCATGCTTTTGTGCTTTCTAGATAACTTGCCTTTCTTGCTGTAATATGCCTCTTCATCACTAGAAGACTCATTACTCTCTTGAATCTGTTTGCCCTTTGATTTCTTGGTAGTTTTGAAAGCTACCTCTTTCTTAACATCAACTTTCACTTGAGTTCTCAGCTCAAATGTTGCAAGAATACTATGGAGCTCATCCTTTCTCAACTTATCTAAATATTTAGCTTCCTCAATAGTAGAAATATTTTCACTAAATCTATTAGGAAGAGATATTAAAATCTTATCACAAACATCATTTTCAGCAAGCTCAAGACCTAAGTCTTTCATGGAGTTAACAACTTCATCCATACGAAGCATGTAATCACTAATCTTCTCATCATCATTCATCTTGAGTTGTTCAAAAATACCTTTGAAATGTCTCAACTTGGCCTTTCTGGCATTCGCATCACATGTATGAACTACCTGCAACTATTTCCACATTTCACTAGTTGTCTTGTAGTGAATTACTTTGGTGAGATCTGCTTTCTGTAAGCCTTTCAGATTGCATTCATTGCTTTTGAATTGTTGTGATGTAGAAGCCTATCTTCTTTAGTATATGGACCATTTACAAGAATAGTGTACCCATCTTCAATCACTTCCTACACCTCATTCCCAAGTGCCATTAGATGAACCTTCATCCTTGCACTCCAAAGACCAAAATCTAAAACATCAAGAATAGGTGCTGCATTTTTGCTTGAATAATCCATTGTGTTCTTATCAAGATTTTCCTTCAAGATGTTTAAACTTTCCGAAGGAACCCACTCTGATACCAATTGAAGAACACAAGCTTATATTGAGAGGGGGGTGAACAGTATAATACCACTTTAAAACTTTTCCTTCAACTTTCAAATTAATATTATGCAGTGAATAGATAGCAGTATCAAAATAGTAATCAAAGCAATGCACAAGAGACCAACCACAATAGAGACACATCAATTTACGTGGTTCACCTAATGTGGGATACTCCATGGATAAAATATTTCACTAAATTTTATCACCTCAAGTTTTGGGAAACCTTTCATGATTACAAGTTTATGGGCACAAACCCAAAGGAGACACCAATCCCCTAGCTCTGCTCTGGTTGGTGATCCTCTAGAGAACCTCTACCCCCTCTGCCCTTAGCAAGTGGAACTCTATCCATAGAAGACACATGTCTTCCCTGCTCTGGCTGGAGACCTCTGTCCTCAACTTCTTTCACCTCTAAAGCTGGTCCTTGAATTTGCACTAAACATAGTCCTTCGGTTTAGCACAAATTTCCTCGTTCACTTCCTCTATTCTACACCAAACATAGTCCTTCGATCTGGCACAAATGTCCTCAAAATTGCACCTCTGTGCAATCACAGTAGCACTCGATCAAACATCAACTTATGCACCTCTATGCAATCACAGCAGCATGATCTTCATGCACTCTACTTTATTGCAATCTCTCTCACTTAGAATATTCAATAATGCACTTTGTATACTACAATCGAATTTGCACTCTACTTTTTTGGTAATCGAACTTCTCCCCGCACTCTATCTGCAATAGTCACACTTCGAACGCACACTTTGATCAATACCCAAATCTCTTCAAATAGCCCTCCTTTTATACTAACAATCAAGATCTAAACCTTGGTCTTAGTCGGTTGTTATGCAAATGCAAACCCTAACTCTATCGGTTGCACACCCTAATCATCGGCTCAAAGTTAACTCTGTCGGCTTCAACCGCCTCTGCAACTCTCCTGTAGCTTTTGCCACGAAACTACAACATGTCGTGATATCATGACATTTTTGCAGCCGTACACTTTCGTTTGGCTATTGTCGCGATATTGCGACACTTTTTCTTTTGTCTGCCTTGACAACATCCTTGTCACAAAATTGTGACACTTTTGACTTTTGTTGACGTCATCTTCACTCCTGTCATGAAATCATGACACTTTAGTATTCATTGCCTTCTTCTTTGCTTTTGTCACAAAATTGTGACACTTCTAACTTTTGCTGATGTCATCTTCAACTTTGTCATGAAATCATGACCCTTTTGACTTCATGGCCTTCTTCTCTGCTTGCACTAGAGAAAACAAAACATGTCGCAAAATCGTGACATTTTTGCCTTTGAGCTCTTCCTTCTTCAATTCATCATGAAAACGTGACGCTTCTTCTATTGAAGACTTGCTAACTATTTCTGTCATGAAATCATGACACTTTCTCCAACTAAAAGCTGCCATATCAACCTGTCATGAAATCGTGACACTTTCTACATTTGCAAGCTTTCTCTTCAACCTGTCATGAAATCGTGACACTTTCTGCATCCGTACAACTTCTTTGTAGCCTGTCATGAAATCGTGACACTTCTCATTTCAGACTCTTCCCCTTTGCTATGTGTCACGAAATCGTGACAGTTCTCTCTTCGAGCTTTTTAGCATGTCGCAAAATCACGACAGTCCTCACCTCGACTTTTGCAGCATGTCATGAAATCGTGATATTTTTCATGTAACTTTATCTCTCTTCTAACTTGTCATGAAATCATGATAGTTCACACTATGGACTCTCTTTTCTGCATTATGTCATAAAATCGTGACACCTTTTCGTTTGTACAACTTTCCTGGAAATGTGTCGCAAAATCGCGACACTTTTCCTTCTCTATCTTCCTGCACTTTTCGAGTCGCGAAAATGCGACATGTCGCAAAATCATGACACTTTCCATCTTTCTCTCCTTCTCTACCAACATGTCATGAAATCATGATAGTTTTTCCAAAACTTTCTCTCTCCTCAAACATGTCACGAAATCATGACAGTTTTGCCAGCACTTTCTCTCTCCTCAAACATGTCGCGAAATCGTGACAGTTTTTCCAGCTGGCTACATACTTTTTCTTACTTGTCTTTTTCTTGATCTTTTGCAAATGGGCTACTCAGAACTTCCTGGAAACTCACTGATCATGCTCTGAATAACCTTCAACAAAAAAAATTCCTTGACATCAACTCAAATTGCTTCAAGAACTTCTTGACATCAATGACAACATCTACACTTTGAGCAAAGGTAATGTACCCAAGGTATCCAAAATTGCCAAAAATTTGACCCTTAACAGACTTATGTCCTATAAACGTGAATTCAAAATTGCTTAGAGCAAGAACCCACTTTGCTGTGCGACCAGATAAATAAGGTCGACTCATAAGATACTGCAAAGGATTGAATTTAGCAATAACATACATTTTTTGACTGAGCATATAATGACGTAGTTTCTGTGTAGAAAATATGACTACTAGACATAACTTTTCTAATGTTGTGTAGCAGGTTTCATAACTAATTAACATTCTGATAATGTAATAATTAGCACGCCCTCTCTTTTCATCATCAAATTGAGCTAACATAGCTCCTAAAGTAAAATCAAAAGCAAAAATATACAAGATAAATGGGCAATCAGGTCTAGGTGGCGAAAGCACAGGTGAGTTAAGAAGATATTGTTTGAGGAGTTCAAATGCTTCCTGACATTCATCATCCCAATGGAAAGAGACATCCTTCTTAAGAAGCTTAAGAAAGGGTCCAGTTTTATCCGCCAGCTTATCGATGAAGCAACGGATAGCTTGAAGCTTACCTTGTAAACTCTGTAATTTAGATATATTTGTGGGCGCGGGCATATCAGTGATATCCATAATCTTGAGAGGGTCAATTTCAATGCCATGTAAAGAAATTATAACACCCAATAATTTATTGGACTTAACTCTGAATATACATTTGACTATATTCAATCGGATAATATATTCCCTTAATCGATCAAATACTTTTCTCAAGTCATCTAAATGGTCATCTTCATTAATATAATGAGCTATAATGTCATCTACATAATCATGTAGTATATCATGCATCATATCATGAAAGATATAAGGCATGGCTCATTGGTATGTTGCACCTGCATTCTTCAAACCAAATGGCATCACTTTCCAACAAAAGGTCCCCCAAGGGGTAGTAAATTTTGTTTTAGCCAGATCTTCAAGAGCTATCCTAATCTGATTATAACCAAAAAATCCATCCATTAAGGATATCATTCCACTCCCAGTAGTAAAATCAATGATCTGATCCATATTAGGAAGAGGAAAATCATCTTTAGGGCATGCAGCATTAATATCTCTAAAGTCTGTGCAAACCCTAACTTTGGTAGCTTCTTTCTTAGTTACTGGAACTACATTCGAGATCCATTCAACATAATCAATGGCTTGTATAAAAATAACATTCAAGAGTTTTTATAACTCCCCTTTGACTAATAAGGCCACTTTAGGATGTATTTTTCTAAGTTTCTGTTTAACAAGTTTAGCATTCGAATGCACTACTAGGTGATGCATAACTACAAAAGGGTCTAATCCTGGCATATCTTCATATGTCCAAGCAAATACATCTTCATATTCTTTAAGAAATGCAATGTATTTATCCTATTTTTCTTGACTCAATTCTGATCCAATATTGATTATGTGAGGGTTATCCTTAGTTCCAATGTTAATTTTTATGACATTTTCTACTTCCATGTGTAGATCTTTCTCAAAATTAGGTGGGGCGGGTGAAACGCCCAATTATTGTAATTCTTCCAAGGTTAGCTTGGATAATTCATCTTGAGGAGTCATGGCCTCAAGCTGGGCTATACTAGGTATAGAGCCATCAAAATAAAATTCATTATGTAATAATTCCTCAACAGAGACATCATGGAAGATACCTCCCTCCAAATCATCGTCGTATTTAGTGATCATCTCAGGGTAAGCTATAGATAGCATATTACATGTAAATGGATTATTTGTTAAACGCAAAGTATCGCGTTCATCCAAATAATCTTGGTAACATATGAGATGGTCATCATCCTCAAATGGGAAGGGCTGACCCTTACTAGGAAATAGGCCCACACCACATCGGGCAGGCCACGGCTCTACCTCAAAGGGTTATTTCATACCATTTTGGAAAGGTCCTAAACCTTTCCCTTTATATCCCAATTTAAGCATTATAGATTTGGCTTTAATATACTCATTAGTAAAATAACATCGAGCATATCCATCATGATGCGTCTTGATGTTTTTGGGTATTCTACCCCAGTCATATCCCTTATAAATAAAATCATAGCTACCGACTTGGTAAATACTTCCCATAGGTTGTGGGATACCCAAGGTATGAGGAGATGGTGGCAAATTATTTAAAATAAGGGAATCTTGCATAGAAGCATTCGTTTTCTATGATATAAGAATTTTAGATAGATTGGGTAAGAGCTCATCAGTAATAGCATAAGAGGTAGAAGTAACATTTCCTACATCTTCTGATGCGAAAACTATGCCTTTTGTGGATGTAGATGTTGTAGAGATGTCGATGGATGGGCCTATTATAGGTATAGAAGTTATAGGAGTAGAACAAGAGGCATTTGTTGTGGGATTAGGATCTTTCCTAGGTCCTAATGTGGTTTTTTCAGAGGATGGTTGAGCTGTATGTAGGGGTGGAACTGATGGAGAAGAAGTATATGATGTTATGGGTGTGTGTTTTGCATGTTTAGATGGATAATGAGAATTAGGATGTGTGGATGACAGAGCAGGGCAAAATTGAACTCCAACAAGTTCTGCCAAAGCACACATATCAAAGGGTCTAGGATCACCATGAATGGTAACCAACTGATTCTTAAATTCAAATTTAACACATTGATGTAAATTTGAGGGAATAGCTCACATCGCGTTGATCCAAGGGCAACCCAAGAGTATATTGTATGATGCAATTCAATGTACAATAAACATGGTCGTATCCAAGGTTCTTGGACCAACCTGCAATGGAATGGTAATAACTCCACACGTTTCTTGTGTTTCGTCATTGAAATATTTTATAATCATATCAATTCTTTTAATTTCCTCACTTCTAAACCCAAATATTTGGTAGAAGTCAAAAGTGTAGATGTTTAAAGATGAACCATTATCAATCAAGACTCATTTAACTGCTACATCTCCAATTAAAGCAGTAATATATACAAGGGGTTATCTTTATGTAAACTATGTTGTGGTATGTATTTATATCGAAATTCAATACAATCAACTTCATGAGTTATTATAGTATTGGCCATGGCTTTGGGTTGAATGTCTTGTGGTACCATCATCTGGCTTAATGTAAGCATTAATTCATCTCTATGTGTAGGAGATCTTAAAAGGTCCAAAAGAGAAATTCTAGCTGTAATATTTGATAGTTGCTCATTAATATTATAAGGAGGTTTAGGTTGGACATTAGGTGCCTAATTCCCTTTATTAGGAACTTTCAAAACAAATGGAGCTGATCCATCATTCTGCATTTGATCTTGTTGAGAGTTTTGAGCCTGTTGTCTAGTAATGACTCCGATGGTACCCACAATATTATTCTACGGATGATGAATGGGTCTCGGTCTAGCATTTATGGCTTGCTCATTAGAAAGGAATTGGTGATACGATGGTCTAGTAGTGACTCTTATTGGAAATGGTTCTTCTAGAACCATATAACTTGTGATAGGGAGAATAGGATCTGATTCATCTTCAGATCTATTCGATTGATTTGATGTGATTTCCATATCACTATTAGTCTCATATTATGTATCACTAAGATCAGGTGTCCACATATTATGTAGAGTCCTGGTCGTAACCATGGATAAGGTTGTGTCAAAGGTTTCTAGCTCATGAACAAGTAAATGCCCACTAATAGTCCCTAAATATCGGGTAGGAGGGGGAACATTATGATGTTCAATTTGATTAGCCACTTCCTTGCCATATTTTGGTAAAGGATGTTGAAATATGTCCAATGACTGATTGGCATTTTGATTCTGGTTTTGGGGGATGTTATTTTGAGCATTATTAGGAGGATTTTGCTTAGGTTGAAATGCTTTCACCTCCATCTCATTGTTATCAATTAAGTCCTGTATTTTATGTTTTAATATTTTACAAGAGTTGGTAGTGTGTCCGGGTCCTCTATGGAAGTCATAGTGTAAATTAGCTCTGTATCCGGGTATATTTGGATCAGGTTCCTAGATATTTGGTAATTGAATCAAACCTCATTCTAATAATTGCGGTAGAATGGTTGATAAAGGTTGATTTAACCTAGTAAATTCTCGAGGAGGTTTATCAGGAGGTTTTAGTATAAACTTCTCCGTTGTCTTCGCAGCATTAACATTAGCGATATTTCTGCTATCGGTGACTCCATCACCCACAACTTGTTTATTCTTATATTTATTTTTGGATGTTTTCTCATCGTCTTTCTTTTTAAGTTGTCCTCTCCTAATGAGAGCATCTTCCACTCTTCGAGCTAAGTCTATAGCCTGATCAAAGGTGGTCAAGGTAGCAGTTGATAATTCGTAAGATAATTGCTCTTGCAAATTAGTAATAAAGATGTCCAACATCTCCCTATAAGATAACACAAAGTGCAATTTTCTTATCAATTATCTCCACCTAGCTAGGAAATAAGCAAAGCATTCATCTTTGTATTGTTTTAATTTGTATAAGTCTTTAATGATCACATGCCTTTTGATGTAGGCACTAAATTGATGAACAAAAGACTCAGCTGTTTCTTTGAAATTCCTCAAATAATTAGTGGGTAATTGATAATACCGCTCTAATGCCATTCCTCTTAAACTTTTTGGGAACATTTTTAGCAATAATAAGTCATCATGTGATATATCATGACATGCTATCCTAAACATACGAAGATGCTCTATGGGATCTTCGGTTCCTTTATATATGGGCAGGACAGGCATAGTAAAATGTTTAGGATATGGCTATGCTACAACTATAGGATCTAAAGGCTGACTACACATCTCTCAATAATTGTACAAGGGATGGTAGGGATCTATTTGATCCATGTGGGAAACTAACTATTTCACCATGGCTTCAAGATTACAAGTTTGTCCACCATATTGGTTCGGTGGGACATAGGCATGGTATTTACGAGTGTATGATAGTGTAACATAAGGATTAGACGCTATATTGCTATTATGTAAAGTGTTGGTAGGAAGAGCATTATGAAAGAGATTTGTAGTAGTATTATGTTGTATCCCAGACTGTTGGTAATTGGTGTTTGGTTTTGTTTTGGGCTTTTGTTGATTTGAAGTATTTTGATTAATAGCTTGGCAAAATAGAGTAGTAAATGATGGTTTCTTTTGTGTGGGAATGACACTAGGCTTGCTAACAAGCACTTTAGATGGTTGGGTAACCTGTTGTTGTTGCATGTTCTGGATCATAGCTGCCATATCCAAATTGGATGGTCCAGCTTGATCACTCTCTTGATCAATAAAGGACAAGGGATTAGTGCGTGTGTGAAATACATCTTCTAGAGTTTCTTGAGTGTCACTAATTTGATCCTTGTCCATATGGACTGCTCTATTAAGAACACCAATATTAGTATTAATGAACTTCCAGAATTGTTCCATGTTTTCAAAAGTGATGGCTCCTCCCGGAGACATTTTAGGGGATGAGGATCCTTCCTCTCTAACATTTTCTTCCTGTTCATTTCCTACAACAAGCTCTTCTTCTTGCTAGTCTAGGGTTCCTTCTTTCAAAATTTGATCTTCAGGAAGGACATCTGGGTTATTTAATGGTTTTCCTAACCAATCTTCTTCTTCTTTAGTCTGTTTTCCATTCCTAAGTCTAGGCATTGTGCTTAAACTTAGATTTCAGCAAATATATATACTTATATATATATATATATATATATATATATATATATGTGATAGGTTTGAGAGGTATATATTTTAATTATATACCTACTATAAAAAGGAAATATTTTGATTTTTGCTTTTTTTTTTGTTTTTGTGTTTTATAATATTATTATAAAGATAACAAATAGCATTCTAGTTGCAAAAAGGATAACAATAATAAAAATAATGACTTAGTTTTCTATAAATAGTTTATGGATATCATTAATAGGATCAAGTTCATCAGGAGTCATGAAATGCTCCTCTTCAAATTGGAAATGGTTTTTCAAGAATTTGACAAAGTGTGCTATAGTAATATGATCTACTTCATACTCAAACTTGTAAAGATAAAGTTCATGGCAATACTCTCGATACAACATAGCTCTAGGAACTTTATTCCATATTTTTCTATCTGCAAGAATGACTTCTTGATCCTCTATATGAGATAGAAACTTATGTACTACAACTACGTTCTCAAGGTATTCTTCAAAGGTGTATAATTCTGAAGACACAAGTGCTCTTTTATCTGCTAACCACCTATGGAAAGCTCTTTGAAATTCATGGTACAAAGTCACCTGATCGGGATCTAGGATTCTATCTATGACAAACCTCTTAATTTGCCTAAGTTATACAGATCTAGATGAAATAATATCCAATATCCTATCAAGTTTGTCCCACAAAGGTTGGACTCTATTTGTTTGAGGTACTCTAAGCACAAAAGTAATCTCTATGGCTATTAATTGATTTTCAACATTTATGGTGACAACTCGTATTTTATTATAATCTACCATCTAAGTCTGATATGCAATTTTAACAATTTTCTAATGATTCTAGATGTTCTTAATAATGCATTTATATTTATATTTTTTTTTACTTTTTTTTATTTTTGTTTTCAAAAGGCTTTTAGTTTCATGTCGGGTTCACCAAAATGTACTGACCCAAATTTTTTGCACCCTTACCTTTAGGCTATAGGATCCATGCCCGAAAGGGGGATGTGAGAAGTATGGGACAATACCTTAGACTGAGAAGCCCTTTGAAGGTCATGCCTCTCGGGGGAGGGGTATAAGGGTGAATTTTTGATGGATGGTGGGGTTCACCAGGAAAATTTGAGTGGCAGTTTCCACACCTAGGTTGAGAATGGGTTTGATGTGTTCATTTTATACTCAATCATTCATATTAATAGGTTGGAAAAAATGAATCTAAGCTATTCTATATGAAAATACCGATTTATATGAATATAGAAAGCATGAATGAATTCTAAATACTAGGAATATGTTAAATAAAAAAGAATGCACCTGATTTCGAATGTCTGATGAAGATTCTGAAGCTTGTAGGAGTCCAGATCATCTTGAATATGATATGATTGTCTAAAATTGTATAGAATCATCCCAGATCATAGGTTATCATCTAATATCAGACAAGATCATCGTCGATCTGACGAATTCGTCAGAAACTTGCAATCATAGAAAAAGACACCAAAAACTAAAAATGCAACTACAAGAATAATGTAGAATGATAGAAATGACAGTATAAATGCTTAACTAATAAATTTAGATAGCATATTAAAGGAAATGCATTGTTTTAATAAATTATTTTAACTTTATCATGCATTTATGCTAAATGAGGTGAACTCCAGGATGCAGAATGAAAATAAATCAAGCTAATGCATAATAAAATAAGGAAGGAAGATGAGAAATACAAACTCAAGGCTCTGATTGCCCCCAATATGAACTGTAGTTGAGATCACCTCCAATTGTATGATATCATCACCGATATGTGATAGGATCATCTAAAATCATGTGGAATCACCTGCGACGATCCGAGCTTCCTCCAGCTGAAGCACAGTGAAAACCTACAATGAAAACTTAAAACTACGAGTGCAAACAATGGTAGATAGGACGTCTTAACACAGAAAAGCTAAATGGTTGGGAAAATCAACCAGGGATAGATTCAGGAGGATATCCAGGGGGATAAACTAAGAAAATCCTAGTTTATATAGAATTAGGGGGAGGTTAGGAGGTTTGGGATCATCCCAATCTAGGAGATCTCCAATGGAGGAATCTCCAACTGTGCAGACATGCTTCTGCCCAAGTTGGAGAGGCCGTTGAAATAGAAGCTAATTATGAAAATTTGGTTTTGGGATAAAATTGTCTGGACATTCTATTCCAGACGAATTCGTCCGATCTAGGACGATTTCGTCTGATCGACGATGATATCATCCAACGGTCAAAACAACTCATAAAAATGGCATGAAAAATGAGGGGAGTGGTTAACGGGTGGTTTCAGGGTTAAAATTCAAATTTTTATATTTTTACTAAGGGTTTAACTAAACCAATTTTAGGGTGCTATAGCACCCTACACCCATCAGGATCTACCTTTACCTCTGCCTGAGCCAACTCTCAGCCCAGAGGCCCTATCCTATGCCATCAGAATAAGTACCACCACCCATCATAGTCTAGCGTAGTCCCAGCTGTCTCAACCCTTGACTCCTAGAAGTCATCGGGTGCATCTCCTAGTGGTGGATGAACTATCAATAGGAGGTCCCTCTCCAGAGCTAGGTGTCTATACCTCAGTGGCATCTCTGGTATGTCCTACACCATGTCAAACTATCATAGGACATGAGAAAAAAATTGATACTCTTTGACTTCTAGCTTATGCCAGATAAGCCATCTATCTTAGTATGTCTGTTGTAGCCACTCGTTCACCTTAGGCCATGTAGGGAAATCCATGTAGGGGTTCCAGATAACATCCCTCGACCCAAGTTATGCAAACCTAATAATGTACTGCTCAGTGTTCCCAGCATGAACCCTACTATGGATACCCTCCTCAGCCTGAGGCCAGCATGCGGTGTAACACTGATGGTCAGCATCTATGGTGGTGATGTGTAGTGGTAGCTCTATAGGACACTCAATCTGGATGTGCTACCACCCCTAGATCTATAAAAAAATACTATAGTTGATGCCCTTATGGCTATGCTCTATGATCTGGTATAGCTCCTTATAGAGCTGGCATAATAGGGTGCTCCCCCAAGCTAATCATAGTGGCTCCTCTGTAGAGATCTGAAGCACCCTCCAAGCAGTGGCTAACATGTTCCAAGGAATCCTCACACTCTAGGAGTCTCGAAGGACAATATGCACAATGAGATGCATGAAGAGGGCCTCTCATATAGAAAAGACATCATCATGGTACCAGTCATCGATGTGCACCATTTCATGGTCAACATCATCCTGTGCATCAATGCTTTGGTCATCGAATATGGCGATGAAGACAATAACCTTTGCCATGGATGCAGAGGATATGATAGATTTACCATCGATAGGGATCCTAAAGATCCTGTAGACATCCTTTAGAGTGATAGTCATCTCACTAGGAGGAAGGTGGAAGGTGTTGGTCCATGCATTCCAATGCTAGGCCAATGTAGTAAGATAGGCCTGATCTACCCTAATGGTGGGTAGATCCATGATGAAACCAAACTTTACAGCTTAGAACCAAGCTCGGTCGTCATCAGAAAAAGCCTCATAGAGAGTCTTCATAAGGTCAGGCTCCCGCACTCTAGAAGTTAACTTTTAAAAGAAAAAAGCATAATGTAAGCTAAATCTAGCTAAGCAGAGCTCAAGAAAATTAAAAATTTTAATTAGACAACCTAGAAAAAAAAAAATAGCATTAGCAAACCGTAGCTGAAACCTGTGGTCCCTAATTTACAAATTGAGAACCGTAGCTGAAACCTACGGTCCCCAATTTCCCAACTAGGAATCACAGCTACCAACTATGGTTTAGGAGTGGCACCCATTTTGGGTACCCTCCTAGACCACTAAAGCATAAAAATTAAATCCTACAGCTAGCCTAAACTAGTGGGGTTCATTACCAGCAGTTTAGTGAGGTTCATTTTTTTGCATTACTTAATGTAGTTTCATTTTACTGGTATTGAGTGCATGGTCTCAGTTTTGAGTTACCTTGCCCACACCCTGGCCCTGGCTAGTAGATGGTTGATCAGGATCTTCCATAGAGGTAGATGAGTGTAATTGTGGTAGATTTTGGTAGCGTTTTGGACTGAGGAATGTTCTCTCTCTCTCAGAGCTCCCAAATTTCTAGTAGTTGCAAGAAAAATAATGAAAATTTCAAATGGGAATTCAATTTATAGGTCCTCATAGTCTCTACGAACCGTTGCTGACACCTACGGTTCTAGAACTAGGGTTTTCCACCCGTAGGTCTGACCCACGCTTACCAAAATTTGGAAATGTAAATCGCAAACCGTACCTACGGTCTGTAGCTAGCAATAAATGCACTCAAAACCCATCATAGGAAGGTCTAAAAAGATAAATTAATGACTCCCATTGGATAAAAATTCAAAATCAATGATCAAAATTGCAATGTTGGTGATGTTAACAACACCAGGATCAATCAAATAAATGCAAAATTAAACAAAAAAATCCAATAATAAAAAACCAAATGTGCCTCATATTCAGTGATTTATCCTATAAAATTGGTGGTTGCAGCGACTTGCGATCCATGCAATCTGGCAAGATGAGTAAATCACAATAAGGACATTTAGGGTAAACTTATCATTTCTTTTATGACATCTTTCAGCAAATCATCAACAATATGATTCAACACAAGTCTAATTGCATTTGTATTATTTTGATTCCCTAAGATGGCTATCGTAGCTTTACTGCTCCATGGGATAGAGATGTGCAAATACTACTAAGAGTTGCAATCAAAAGTTGAACTAGGCCTAGCCAAGGCATTAAAAGGCTTGAATCTAAAGTTGTTCAGGATCATTCATTATGGTCAAGCGATTTCGTCGCTTCATACATTGTCATTACCCTCATCGACTCGTTGCTTGAGGGGGTAGTCATAATTTCATGTCATAATCAAAATCAATAGAATATCCTATAGATCGTAGATCCCTTGATCTTGTCAAAATTGTGTTTTTTCTTATGAATCATTGCTAAAAACTATCATAAGCTTCCTCATTTTCTTGAGGTAAATAGCAAATATGAAATTTTATTTGTAGCTCTCATCCTTTGGTTATATAGGCTTAAATCCTATTGTTGCACTAAAGCTACCCGAACATCTGATGGCGAGTGCAAACTTTTCAAATGTAAACCTTTCCAAGTTAGAAGCAATGATTCTAGGATGCGTGTCCTCTTGTTGGACTTGGGGCATCTAATGTTAATCATACTAATGATCATCATAGAACCTTCAACATCATTTTAGGATGTACATTTTTGCTCAGTGTTGTTCAATCTCACAATGCATATCAAAATGGGCATCTATAGACACCTAAAATGCGTCATGTCAAGGGTGACTACTCATATGGACATGCTACAAAACCATATGGAGGGTCTTTGATAGACTCCAAGATAGAGCAGTGGTTCTAACCACTCAATTTAGGCATTTTGGCCTAAGTAGTCTGAATCGTAGCCCAGACCTGTGGTCTACAGTCTAAATCATGGTTGATACCTATGGTCTACAGTCTGGATTGCAATTGTGACTTGTGGTCTTAACTAAAGTTCAGTTAGGCCTTCCATCTGAACCAAATCGATTGGAATGGCCAAAAGATCTAGAAGGAGGTAGTTGAAGGATGGAAGATTTCAGAGGCTTCCATCCCAAATTTCCTAACCACCCTTACTGGTCTTGGATTCTCCATGAAGCTACCCCTATCCCTAGGGGCATGCTATAAATACCTTCTCCAAATGGGGAGATAATAATTGAGAGTTAATTTATCAAGAGAGCAATGAATCCCTATCAAATTGCATACTGAATCTATGCATTTGAGAGCCCCTTTCCTATTCACCTAAAGACCAATTAGCCATGGATACCCTAGGTGCCTAGGAGATTCAAGAAACACAAATCCAGGAAAACAAAGGCCCTTCATAGCGATTTGACCACCAAATATGTCAAAGGACAACAAAGGCGATCCTTGAACGTCAATTTGGATAAGGAGGTCAAGCCCACTACCCCTAATTCTGACGGTAAACCTATTAGAGGTCAAATTGTGGCTGTTAGCCACGGTTCATAGTGCAGACCGATCACCATAGCTACGATTTGCAACAGGTGACTAATCACCTTACTTGCTTTTCTTTTGACCACATAGATTAGTTATATTAGTCTTTTCATAGGTTTAATTGCATTTTTAGAGAAAATCTGACTGTAGGAATTAGTCATTTCATGCATTGTATTAAGTAGGATTATATTGGATATTTATGCACTTTATTGCTCCTAACTAAATATTTGATTCATGCATCATTTTCTTGTCCATGTCCTTCATATTGTAGTATAATTCTTGATCAAATTAGAATTTTTTAAAGTCCTTCTTTATGTTTTCTTGTTTTACTATTTTAATGGCATTTGCATACATATTTCCTTAAAGGACCTCATCACGAGAGGCTATCAATATTTATAATCGTGTGTTGTTGTTTCTTGTTCATAGGGATACAGGTGCAAGAGGAGCTTATGTCATAATCCTTCCACATCACAAAGAAGGGGGTCAGCTCCACCCCAAGGCAGTTTGTGACTAATTAGTAGAGCACTATAAGTGTGCCTACCCTATTGAGGGCATTGGAAATTGTAATATATCAGTATCATCGCTCAAGTGAATCTAAGAGGGCATATTTGTAATCAAAGCTCATTCAAAGATTAATACAAGAAACCTTACTATGTTATTTTTGTACAATTTATGTACTTGTGTGAATCTTTATGCTTTCATGATGGTATAGATCAATACGGTAGCTAGGTGCACACTCCATGGTTAGGTCACTTAGCAAGATTTTAAATGTTTTAATTAGTGATGGGATCCTAATATGCTAAGTACTATCACAAATAGTGACATCATATACAAAAGTAAAGCAAGCTTTTTACGACATCTGAGAAACCCACTAGGTATGGCTGAGTGACCAGAAAACTCTAGTATATTCCTCATAGCAACATTATGGGTTGTGTTGAAAAACACATTTACTCACATGAATGATGGATTATGATAAATATAGAGGTATATGATTAAAAAAAAAACATGGTGTTGTTTGTAAGACTGACAAACACAATTTATTCTACTACGGAATGCAATGGATGACGAATACATATATGCAATGCAACAATGAAATGTATGTGTGAATGCAAAGTAAAAATGCATAGTGCAAATGCAAATATTTTTGGATTTTATGCTTTAATTTTTTTTTTGGATTTTGATCCTTTATATTTGACCAAATTATGAGTACATGCCTTCGAAGCCTTTTGGAGTGACCAAGCAATTTTTTCAGAAACCCTTGGAGCTTTTAAATTGACCAAGCAGTTTTTAGGAACCCTTGGAGCTTTGGATTGACCAAAGGGATTATGAGCACCTTTGGGGATTTTGTATTGACCAAAGAGATTATGAGCACATTTGGAGCCTTTTAGGATGACCAAGTGGTTTTAAGAAAACCCTCAGAGCCTTTAATTGACACGACCAAGCAGTTTTTGGAACCCTTGGAGCCTTTTGCTGACATGACCAAGTAGTTTTAAGAACCCTTGGAGCCTTTTAATGTAATATCAAGCATAAAATACCTTAATATGGATGATTTTGAGAGGTTCTAGATCTTAAACACCCTCTAGAAATGTTAGGTGATAGGTTCCCGGACCAATATTTTTAGATATGATATAGGGTCCTAGCCAATTAGCCATAAATTTGTCTCGCATATCAGGTGGTAAATTAGAGTTATGTTGGTTCTCTTTCAGCATAAGTTCCCCAACCTCAAAGTCTCTTTGATGGAATTTGATATTATAATCTCATTTTAGTCACTCTTGATAAATGTAGAGGTGCTCCAGGGCATTCACACAATGTTCATCAAGCAACATCAGTTGATCTAGGTGAGCTTGCTGTGTAGTGTCGTCATCAATGAAATATTTCAATGCAACGTGCAGTGTTGGAATTTACAACTCTAAGGGCATAATGGCCTCAGTGCCATACACTAGTGAAAACGGATTTGCCCCAGTGGGTGTCTGAATACTAGTCTTGTAAGCCCATAATGTAAGGGGTAGTTGGATATGCCAATATTTATGGTGTTCTTGTACTGTATTTTTCAATATGGAAACCACTATCTTTTTTGAGGCCTCAAATTGACCGTTTTCCTTTAGATAGTATGGAGTTACAAAACTATGCTTGATTCTATACTTAGAAGTCAAATCTCTCACAATTTTATTCTTGAATGACATTCCATTATTTGAAAATATCTTGGATGGAATACCAAAATGATATATGATATGCTCGAGTATAAAATTTGCTATGCGAGCTCTAGTAGTCATTGTTAAAGGTATTGCTTCCACCCACTTTGTAAAGTACTCATTAGCCATGATAATAAATATATGTCATCCTGATGACGGGGGAGAGATCTTACTGATGAGATCAAATACACATTGAGAAAATGGCCAAGCCACTTGGATGAGCTGTAAGGCCTGCAATGGCAAGTGTATAAGATTAGCATGATGCTAATATTTTATTCATTTATTGACATACACATTGCAATCCTTCTCCATAGTGGGCCAATAGTACCCCATTCGAAGGATGCGCTTGATGATGGCCATGCCACTAAAATGGCCACTACACATACTATCATGAGCTTCTAAAATTGCCCAAGATGACTCTTGGGGATCTAGAGAATGAAGGAGAACTCCATTGTAACCTCATTGGTACAAAATGACTCATAACAAGATATTTTAGTCACTTTCTACTTGAATGTGTGTCTTGTGACATGAGATAATCCCTCTGGTATCAGACCAAGTTTTAAGAAGTCTTGTATTTATGACATCTAGCTCTGATAAGCCTCAGCTTCAACTTCCAAGATGACTTGCTCCCCCTGCATATCTACATGTGCAAATAAATACTAGGAAACAACCTTGTGGTGAATGGTAGTACCACTCCCCATTGAACTCTGAGAGGTTAATGACCCCTAGGGTGCCTTCTTTAGAAAGTATTAATCTCTATAGAACCATTCAGATTTTGGTTCCACACTAAGCATTGACTGAATCTTTATTATCAAAAGCTACACGCTCCACTGCGGGATGCGAGAGCATCTTAACATGGATGGTAGTAAAATTTGTAGATAATTTTTGAGGGATTAAGGATCCCAAATATGCCATGGTGTCTATGAATATATTTGACGAATGAGGGATTACCTCGATGTAATACCATTCCAACTTAGCCAAATATATAGCAAAAATATCTTTATAAGCTTTCAGTATGAGACATCGACACTGAAATAGCCCCTTAATTTGGTTGACTATGAGCAAGGAATCACCAAAGATGTTAAATATTTTAATATTCATGGTGATGGTTGTATGGATACCCAGTAGTAGGGCTGTGTATTTAGCATTATTATTGGTGCAAGAAAAGTCTAACTTAAATGACAAGGACATTGGAGCTCCTTACGGCATGAAAAACACTATTCATGCACCACCCCTATGCTCGCACTTCGAACCATCGAAGAACAAGATCATATTAGTATTATTATTTGGTTCTTCGGGTTTGAGAACTTCAGATACGACGAAGACTACATCATCTAAAATCTCAATGGTAAGAGGCCTACTATTTAATAGTGGTACCTCATCCAGTTTATCAGCTATAACTTATCCACTTTACATTATATATGTTATGATATGTCTTGCTCATCATGTACTACAAAGAAATTTTTTTTGATATTACATATGGCGTATGACTTAACATATAGTGCAATTATTTCCTTATAGCGAACACTACTACTAAACACAGTTTCTCTACATATGCATATCCTATCTCATAACTCACCAAGGTTCATTTGATATAATATATGGCTTGCTCTTTATCTTGCACATTCTTTTGGACTAACACGGTCCCTAATGTAAAGTCGGTCACTGATATATAGTAGATACAACACATCTAGCCTTGGTGGAGCTAGTACTGGCGATGTCACCAGGTATTGCTTTATTTTAGCAAAGGCTCCTTGACAGTCCTCATCCTAATTGAATGGGACCCCCTTGTGTAGTAGTCGATTCATGGATCAATAATTATTTGATAATTAAGCAATAAACTACTTTATCGATGCTACTTTACCCTGAAGGTTTCTTAACTCTATGATGTTTGTGGGAGGACGCATCTCTATAATAGCCTTGACCTTTACTGAGTCAACTTCAATGCCTCATTTTGAAATGATGAATCCTAAGAGTTTACCAGAAGTTATGTCAAATATGCACTTCTTAGGATTCAACTTGACATTATGGTCTATCAGGTGATTGAAGATCTTCTTCAGGACCTCCACATGCTTAGCACATAGTAATGACTTTGCCAACAAGTCATACATATAATCCTCTAGGATATTATGCATATAGTCATGAAAGATATATGTCATGGCCTGTTGATATGTGGCACTATAATTTTTAAGGCCAAATGGCATAAATTTATATAAAAATATCCTCCATGGCATTATAAACATGGTTTTATGCTGGTCTTCAAGCTTAATCCAAATTTTATTGTAACCATAAAAATCATCCATTAAGGAGAGCATCTCATGACCTATAGTTGCATCTACAAGAGCATCGATATTTAGCAATGGAAATGAATATTTTGGTGTTCCATTATTCAGGTCTTTGAAATTTGTACAAATATGAATCCTTCCATCAGGTTTTCCTATAGGTACCATATTGGATACCCATTCTAGATAGTCGATGGAGATTACAAACTCTATGTCCAATAGATTTTTCTATTCATATTTCACTATTAAGGCTACTATTGGATGCATCTTTCTAAGCTTCTTCTTGACTGACTTATTTGACAAATCTAGCAAAAGGTTATGGGTAACCAATTCGGGTCTAGACCTGGAATATCTTTGTAAGTCCAAGTGAAAATATTATATCTCTCTTTTAGCAGAGGGATGAGGGTGGCACACTCATCTAGAGTGAGACTCTCTCCAAATTTAACCTTCCTTGGATTGGTGGGATCATTATTGATATCCACATCAAAGGTTTCCTCTACTAACATGTGTGATCCCTCCTCAAGATGATGAGGTGTAGGGATAAAGTGGATGTCATCAACTAGATTTATAGGTTCCATGTTGAAAGCATCCTCAACATGATAGACATCATAAACATAGCCTAGTGCAAAATAAATTTTTTGTAACATTTCTTAGTTAGGGAAGAAATCTTCAGGATCAACAGGTGATTCAATGCAATCCGAATCGATAGCATCTACATTTAGACACAATGATTTGGATGGATTAGACAGATTATGGATTGGAGTGGTAAAATCAATGGAGACCATATTTATTGAATGGAATTGATCTCCAAGACCACATGGGAAAACATCTACATCATCGATGTAGCTCCTATACCCAAGATCTAGCTCTATCAGCATAGTCATAAATGGGTCCTCTCTATGCCAGCTATGGATGATCAGGTCCTCCCTATGCATTGATTGTAAGATTGGGTCATTCGACTCAATGAGCTCCATATACATAGGAAAATTAGGAAACACCATGTGATAGATCACATCAAATTTTTGTGGTCTTCCCATAAGGTGAGGATTCATATTAATCTCTCTATGCATGTCCTCAACCGTATAAGGTGCATTATGGTGACCTAGATAGGGAGGTCCTAGATAGGCTCTCTCTTTTTTATCCTCATCATCATTGTCGTAATAAAATCCTTAACCACTATCTACTAGCATGGGATGCTCTAGAAAATATGGCCCCATATAGACCATCTCTTGATCACTATCGTCACTATCTGGTAAAATCAAGTATAAACACTGTAAATACAATACTACCTCATAAACTGACTCAACCTCATTTCTTGACTAATTTTTGGGTGAGGACTCACTATCCATCAAGATATCCTCGTGATATGACTTGTCTGGTGCTATGGTTATGTAAGAAACCATCTAATTATCCCTCTAGAATGCAGAAAGATCAGGGTGATATGGGTTGAAATCCACATCATCCCCCAGACTAAGGTATAGGTGATCTAACAATACTATAAGCAAATCATCCTATCCTTGTATTTGCAACCCTAGCCTGAACCTATCAGTTGCCAAATGATAATGCAGCTCAAGAAGAGTCCAATATCCTTGATCAAAAAGTCCAAGGTCATACCCATGCCAATGATATAATTTAAAAATAAGCATGGCATATTCAGGGTTGGATAGGTAATGAACATTTATTGTGAATGGTTCATCGTCATCCTCATCCATAGGAATTCGAGTAGGAAGCTAATACAGCCCAGTGTAGATGAAGTTTGTTTTATTGGGTGGCTCTCCAAATGGCACTACTGATCCAACAAAAAAATGATGAGAATGGGATCAACTCATCTCTTGTGCAGTCTCTAGGATTGACCCAAAGATAACATTCTGCATAATATATTCACCTAACCCTATGTTGGCCAGATGAACATTCACCCATGGTGTAGATGAACCTATTGATGATGTAGGCGAGGTAGGCTGAGGTACCTCCTCAGCTTTGTCCTGGGCTTCCTCTACTTCCATAGGAGTGGGAGCCTCATTGACCACTAGTTTAGGCACTTGCTCCTTTTCTTTTTTGCCCATTTTTACCTTTTGCTTATTTTCATCCCGCAACACTATTGATGGTGTTGGTTTCAAAGAATTCATTGTAGTGTGCTTAGATCTATGTGATACAATTGTCGATGGTTGAGCACACACTTTTTGTTTGCCTCCTAGATTCTTAATCGACGATGTAGGCTGAACATCTAGGTGCATTGATGGGAGTATGAAACCCCTAGGCAAATCAACTAGGTTCATAAATTTGAATGGTTATTCATTTGACGACACCACATGAACCTATCCCTCATGAATGTACTTTACACATTGATGTAGTATAGAGAGAAAACAATGCATTTCTCAGATCCAAGGTATCCCTAGTAGGATGTTATACTGCATGGCACCTTTGATCACATGAAACATCATGAGGATGGTATTTAGACCCACCTGAATAGGTAGGATGATCATGCCAATCATCAAACATAGCGTGTCATTAAAAACTCTCAATGTGAATATGGTGGGCACAATATGTGACTTGGGAAAATTTAAAGGACTTAATGCCTTGGTCATTATAATATTGATCGATGAACCAGTGTCATTCAAGACCCTCTTGAATGGCATGTGATTGACACATGCAATGATATGTAATGGTAGGTCAGCCGTATCTATAGGAACCATCCTAATTTCATGATCATAGAATTGGATCGTAGGTTACTGGCACTATTGTACATGTCCCACAAAGTTGGTGAATGCTTGAGCATACTGGGACTATACCTTGATGGACCTCATAATGTCCATGAGAGTCTCATTGTGCCTAGGGGACTGTTGTATCAACTCATAAATAGACAAATTTGTAGGAGTTATCTATAGGTTTTGGACCAACCTACTTTGTATGGACACCACCAGTCTAGTTGGTGGGCCTAGAATATTATGAGCTTGATGTTGATTCATCGTAGCTTGTATCCTGATGGGAGCATGAGGTTGATTCAACTATTCATATCTCCCATATCTAGTAACAACATTAACCATGCCCAAAAACCCTTGGGTAGATGGTTTGATGTGCACTTGGTTGACATGGCCAGCATTGTTGCAATGTGCCTCATGGTTTGGCAATGGATTTTTATAAATCCCAATGTTTTGGTTGTCGGGTGCCATTGGATAATTCAAAACTACAAGCTTACCTTTATTGATCATTTTCTCCACAATATGTTTGAAGGACCAACACACTTCAATGTCATGGCCCTTTGTGTGATGGAAGATGCAAAATAGATCTTGATACCCCTTCGAATTGGGCTAGTTAGGATCAACCAATTTAATCTTGGGCAACTTGATCACCTTAGCCTCACATAATTTATGGAATATCGATGTCAATGATTTCATCAAAGGTGTGAATTGGCAAGGTGGGTGTTGTTCCTTATTTTTGCCCTTATAATTATTCTTGTGTTGTTAATACTATGCAGGAGTAGGTTGGACCTAATAGTTCTGCTTTTGTTACCCCTTATCCTCTCTTTGGAGGTTTAGAAACACTTGATTGACATGGGCCTACTTTCCCTGATGTTTTGTGGAGCTCTTCTTGTGCCCCTCTTTCCTGTTCTTAAGATTCAAGTTGACCTCTTACAACTTGATATCCTTAATTACTTTGGCTTGCACCAAAGCTTCCTTGAATGTCTGGTACTATTGCAGTTGCAACAATAATGATATGTACTTGGCACAACTCTTTGTGAGCATCTAGGTCAATTTTGTACCAAGAATAAGGAATGGCAACTTTGCCATTAATCTTCTCCACATATTTTCATATTCTAATATTGGATCTTCATCATGCTGAGCTAGCATTGCCAGATCGAAAAGGTTAGCTTACTTCTTGATGCCAAAATAAAATCATTCAAGGAAGGCATCAACCAATTTCTCAAAACTGGTGATATTGTGCTTCTTCAGCTAATTAAACTACTCCCAGGATGGTCTTGAGAGGGTTGTGATGAATGTATGCAAAATTAAGGCATTGTTGCTCATAATATGGAAGCATACATCCAAAAATATTGTGACATGCTCTTGTGCATATTCATAACCTTTAAATTTATCCAACCTGGGCATGAAAAATTCTCAAGATATGCTAGAGTAGACACTGAGGGGTCTAAAGGATTGTTATGAATCTTGATCAATGTTGGATTTTGAAAAATTGCACCTTGCCTCTTGATTGCTTTTACTTTTGCTTCTAAAGCCTTATAAGCCTCTGAGTATATAAATTCCTCCTCCCTAAGTTGATGTGGGGGTCATCTTGGAGGTACATTCTTCCTCTGTTGAGGTGGATGACGTTACTCTTCCTCCTCCTCAACATGGGAGCTTTCAAGATATCCTTGATCAACTCCATCTCCTTCTTATTACTCATATTATTGTTGCTCCTGATCTTCTAACGGTGGTGGCCATTCTCTTTTTTGGGCATTAATATGAGTGTGAGTGTCTTTGCACTCCTTATGCATGCTAATTTGTGAAAAATACCTCCTATGAATGTGCTCTACATGCTTAGCGTGAGTGTATAAACCAGCTCTAGCTACCCTATCCTCCTACTCCACATGGTCCTTTTGAACAAGGATGCGTTCCTCATGTATACACTGCTCATATAATCTCTATCTAATGATATTCTACACCTAAATATTTTTATCTTCAATGTATTGCCTCTCTTCATGAGCATCCTCCAATTAATATTAGAGGAGTTATCGTTGTTGCTCGGATACCACTCTATGTGATCTATCAATGTGATCAACTATGAGAGGCCTCTAGTATATGTGCTCCATGCAAGTGACCTTATGGAAACTGTACTCATCTTACTGATTTGTGATGCTTTTTCCCTTGTCTGTGTAGACAACATTGGCATCATGTTGATTCATGTGTTGTGTGTCACCATTTTCAGATGGTGGATGTAAACCATGAGAGTGCTTGGAAGCCTCCCCATGTTCTTTGGTAGTCCTAAAAATGCTCTTGCCATGCTCTCTTGGGGAACAAGTGGGTGAAGCTCAAGGATTTTAGCCTAACTACTCTAGGATGCTACCCAAACCATCTAGTTGTCTGGATTACCATGGCTCATGCAGTGGTGTCCCATTGGCTCCCACCTTGGATACATCGATAGTGATCCTATGAGGTTCACTATGCATGGGAGTGTGGATAGACCTATGCTCAAAAGTGGGCCTATCTACATTCCCCTGAATGGGTGGATCTTGGTCTCTTCTATACTTTAAATTTGGAGGGATGGAACCTCCTGTAGACCTAGTATGTAATGGTACCAACTTGGCCCCCTGTATGATATACTCATCAGCCAATCCTATGGATGCACATGCAATGCGATCTCAATAATGGATTCCAAGTGGAGTACCCTCATGCTGAGTGGCTCCATGCTCTATCTTGTGCCTATAAGAGTGCACATAAGCTCCTCTATTAGGGGTATGCTCAATGGTGTCCCCTCGTGTCGAATTGTCTCCTATGATGCTCATCGAACAACATTCGAAAAGATCATGTGGGTGAGGGTTTGACACATTCTATTGTGAATTTAGTGGGGCTTGGTCAATAGCATCATGATTAAGCCTTTACTGACCTCCTCGTATCTCCACCATGGTGCACCTAGTGTCTAGATTTATTTTTTTATCATGCAAACAAGGTATACAATGGTGATTATCTCGTACTAACTTTTAAATGTGAGTCCTAAACTATTTGATGTTGTTTCAAATTTTTTTTTCAGTGTTAGAACTCTTATCATGTCTTAAAGCTTTTTGGATGATAATCTTAGTTTAATTGGCTTTCACCTATATACTTGTAGCTCAATAAATTGGCTATGAACTCCAAGTCATGTAATCCAACCTATATTGTGTGGTAATGAATCCCACACACGGTCAGGGAGCACAGGTCCTAGATCCTCACCCATTTTCCCCCAGTCAGTATTATACCCTCTAAAGAGAATAAATACAAATTTTTTAGGGTACAAAAGGTTCTCGTATCTGGTATTTGTCTAGTATCGAAGGGTACGTAGGATTTGGGCCAATGGATGGAAATCACCCCCACCATAATTGAACCCTACTAGTGGTTGGATGTCACTCCCAACTCACTAGCATTTAATTGAAACATGGTGTGTGTGGTTCATTTTAATTTTTGCATGAAAAAAAGTGCATCATACATCATAAATGCTCATTTTATATATGCTATGCAGTGAAAGAACTTTTTAAATTTAGAAAATGCAAGCTATATACTACATGCTCTTTCCAACAATGCAATCTACGATGATATGGCCTCTGATTGGGCCTTAGACATGCAAAACAACACACAAATATAGCATGTTGGATTCTAGGGCAAACTACACTCATAGGTCCCTTGTTCCTAGCAGTGCCTACCTAAAATGTAAAAAAGAAACCCTAAGGACCTAATCCATTTCCATGTTCTTTTTATCCTTAATCAATTTAAGTTTCAATTTTGCTATTTTGGAAAAACACAAAGGTAAAATAGAGAGACAGAAAGTGTCAGAAGGGCCTACCTCTGGTCCTCATTTGATCTATCTTTTAACTCCTACTGTCTACTATGTCTGATGTGAACCACAGGTACAATACATGGTTTAGACTATAGACTGTGTATTGTAGCCATAAGTCAACAATAAGACCGTAGCTATGAACTGTGGTCTACACCTGATATCAAAAAACTAAAAATGTCATAAATCAGGGGCATGAATTACGGAGTTCCACCGTGATTGCCTACTGTGACCACAAAAATGGCCTCACACCTATGGTTTCTACTACATAAATGAAATAAAAGATACAAAATAATGCATTGCAAGATTGACAACAAATTGAAAAGAAAAGAACACTTTTATTCCATTTAGAAAGAAGCCAATTCCAGATACAAATATGTCCCTCTTAGGGATACCATTTTCATACTCTTATTATAGTAGGAAAAACATATGAAAGTCCTCTCAAGGGTGAATGTGAGTTTCAAGCCATTAGGGGTGACACGAACTGCTCTAGGGTGGAGTTGACCCTCTTCTCTGCATTGAGGAAGGAATTAGATGGTTGAGTCTCCATCGAATCTACTTTCCTATGGTCAATAAACAACACAAAAGCATTAATAGCATAAAAAACCTCTTATGATGAGGCCCTTTGGGGATATGAACATGAAAATGCTATAACACCAATGAAATCAAGAAAATGAACAAATCATGCTATACTTATACCAAATTTGTAAAGATTTCTTGAAACATAGAAATAAAAATTACAACTATCAATATAATGGATTAATTGCATGAAATTATGCATGGAAACAAGAGATTAGTGCAAAGTTTCCTAAATATAAATAACTCGCATAAAACCCTCATTAAACTAGTTAGTGTCTTTAAAACATGAAATAAACCATCAAAATGCTTAATCTAATATAACAAAGCATGATGCAAAATAACAAGTAAGGAGATCTATCATCGGTTGTATACTACAAATCTAATGAGCGGTCTGCACTATACACCATGGTTGTCAGTCGTGGCTAGAAATCAAGTAACTTTACCCTCCAAATCTAGGGTTGTGGGCTTGATATTCCTTGTCAAATTGATGATAAAGGGTTGCCTTGGTGTCCTCTGACTGGATTGGTGATTGAATTGCATAATTGGGTCATCATTTGCCTGAATTTGTATTTCTTGGCATTTTAGCTCCTTAGGGTATCCATGACACAAATTGACATGATGCTTGGTGAATTGGCAAGTGAATGGCAACTAAACTCTCTCTCAATGCACTCAAGTGAGTCGACAATCTGATAGGGCTTCACTACTCAAATTATCTCTCTCTCGCTATATATTTTCCCTAATTTTAAGGGGTGCTTATAGGATTTCCCAAGGGCTAGGGGTGGCTTCATAGAGAATATAATATCAAGAAGAGGTGGTTAGGACAGTTGGATTGGAATCCTCTATAATATTTCATCCTTTAACCGCATGCTTCTAGAAAAAATGGTCATTCAAACTGATTTTCCTTGGATGAAGGCCAACAAAAATTCAATTTAGACTGTAGGTTACAGCTACGGCCTAATCTGTGAACCACAGGTGTCAGCAATGGTTTAGACTGTAGACCGTAGGTCTTAATTGTGGTTCATACTTATTAGGCCAAGGATCCCAAATTGAGTGGTTAGAACCATTGCTCCATCTTGGGGTTTATCCAAGATATTCCATATGGTCTTGTAGCATGTCCCATATGAGTATTTTCCCTTAACATGACACGTTTTAGGTGTCTACATATTGTTCCCATGATGATTTTAAGCTTCTCAAGGTAATTAATGATTGGTGTACTTAGGACATTTGAGAGCTTATGGTGCACCTCCCTAGGCCTCGTGTTCATTAATATTGGTAGCACCAAAGTTCATATTTTTAGTGGTCCTAAGGTTACCATATTTTGTATTCCCAACTGTCATATTTTCCTTGTAACCAAAGTTCTCAAGACGGTAACCTTAGGAACTTTGGTTTTGCCAAATCTTCTAGACTGCTCTTTCCCAAATCCCTCCCGCATGTCCTATATCTATGTTTTTCTTCATCATCCATTTTTTTTACCTTTATTTTTCTTGGGACTTATTTCTAGTCTCCTCCTTCCCATGCCTTGACCTACTTTCTCTATCCACTGATTTCCAAGGCTTCAAGTGTTTATTTTTCATTGTGAGAATCACACTGCCTTAAATTTTTGTTTCTTGTTTCATCAAAAGTTCTTAGGATTGGCACACCTTTCTACTTTAGGAGGTGCTAGGAGCTATTGGAATTCCTAGTTCTTTAAGACCTACTACTTTTTTATCCAGGATAGGGTGGATCTAATTTTCTCAAGGACATGTCTCAACCTGAGGTGGTGGCATAGAAGCTTCCATAAGGAATCAAATTTGTCTTGTCTTACTAAAGCACACCTCCACACTAGATTCTTCATCCACATTGATTATGTCCCAAGGCTTCATAGGTACTCTATTTTATCTTTCTTCAAACAATTTTTTTTCCCAATCATCATGGGTTTCATTGAGCCTGAGACACTTGAGATAGAACCAGTGGTTGATGCAATCATAAGTGCATGTAGTTTCCTACCTTTCTTGAAGAAATTCTTTGGGATATAATGGGATATCAATATTGTATTTGTGTCCACCTAGGAGAAATGCATCATTATAATTCATGGAGTGGAGTTCTAGGTCAATGTACATATCCTTGTTGAAATTATTGGCCAACCGCTGGTGGGAAGAAATATCCAAAGAGATAAGCATAATTGGGATACTGAGCTCAAGGAGTTTGAGCTAAAATCAAACCTACATAATATCATTAAATCAAGAATTGTTCGAGATTATTTACCCACCCCTTGGAAGGAGGTCATGAAAATGGTGATGGAATATATTATAGTCGATGACCTAGGTTCCCCACTAAGGATCTTTCACATTGCCTTTGTGAATCATTTTAGGGAGGTGAAACCTCTCAATATCCCTAAATTTTTGTATCTATCTATGGATTATTCCATCAATGCAATTCGATTGAAGAAAGACAAGGCTTTACCCTCTCATTAGGGGCTATTTAAGGTAATCTATGTTCATTTGTTGGAGAAATTTCCCAAAATAAATGTGGTTTCATAGAAATATCAAGCATATTCCAAGAAGACGATGGAGGAGGATACATCCTTCACCTCTTCCTCAAGTGTTCATGGTTCCAATAAGAGGAAAGTGAATGGAAGCTACAAGGACACCAAAAATTCAATAAGAAATAAGGATAAGGTGGAGGATCAACCCACCCCGATAAGAAGATCCCAACGCTAAAAGAACAAGTTTATTCAGAATCAAGGAAAAATACATGGTTCTACTGAGGATGAGTTCAAGGATCCTATGGTTAAGATAATATAGGAATACATTATAATGACCACCACAACTACCATAGCCCATATGTAAAGTTCTATGACTTCAAGCATGGCAACCATTGCCCAAATGAAAGAGCACAAGAATACTCTAAATCAATTATTTTTCTATGATAACTTCATCGAGGATATCCTAGCAAAAAACATTGTTGGTGCTAGAGCTGGTGTCAAGGAAGACAACATGGTGGAAATCACCAAGGATGTGTTCAATAAAACTCCTAAGGATATAAAAAATGATGACACCAAGGATTCTACTAATGCGTAATTATATGTATTTTATCTGCCATTTTTGAGCTTTGTCTTGTCAGGATGTTTTATTTCCTGTTTCATCCTTGTCATTTTGGTTTATTTCTATTTTTTCTAAATGTCTTAGGCATTATGTGCATGCCATGAGTTTTTTATGGATGATGCATCCTTTAATTCTACTATTGTATTAAGGCATTATGATGCCTTTCAAATGCCCTAATTCATACAATTTTGTTCACTTACCAAAAAAACAATAAACTTTAGATTTAATGAAGAGCATTTTATGACTCCCAAAAAACTTGAGCCTATCAATGATATTCATAGGTTTTTACAAGAAGGCTAAAATTTATTTCAAATTTTCATGTTTAGACTTAGAGACTCAAAAGGTAGATTTATTAAAATCAGTAAACCAGAAGTAGATTGCCAAGAAAACCATAGTAATAAATATGAAACTTCTAAGTCAAAATAAATTGAAACTGCATCTTTAGATTCTATATCAACCAAGAAAATTGAAATTCTAGAACAATATCCCAAAACATATTTTCTACCTGAACTAGATTTGTACGATCATATCGATCCCTCATCTTTCTTTACAGATCCTATATCTAGTCCAATTCTTGAAATTCTATATTCAGTCATGGTTGATCAAGGTAGTAAATAAGGGAAAGTAAATAGAAATAGAAGGTAAAGAAAAATAGATCAAGGAGAAGTATAAAACCAATGGGGGGTGGATAGAGAAAGAATTTTGCCTTTCCAGTTCTTTCTCTCAAAGATAGGCTAACAAGAGAACCAAAACTAGTCTCTATTGATGTTTTACCTACTTTCCAAGGGAAAACACATGATGATCCTAATGCTTTCCTTTTTAAATTTGAAGTGGTATGCCAAGCTTACTTTTACACCATGGATGAGAAAAAACTAAGACTATTCCCTTATATGCTTAAGGATGCAACCTTAAAATGGTTCATGGGTCTAGGGAAAAACAATTACAATCGATGGGATGGAGAACAAGGATTAAAAGATATATTCCTTGAAAGATACCAAAATTATTATAGGGTTCAAGATAAGAAAGTAGAGTTATTTTGTATGAATCAAAAATATGATGAATCCCTTGAGGACTATCTCAAGAGATTCTGGTTTGTGGGATCAAGAGTAAACATTGAGTTGGATGAGGAAATTTAGGAAGAAATTTTTCTAAAAGGGCTTAAGGAAGATGTCTTAGAACTACTAAACCTTATGGCAAAGGGGGATATCCATAAGGTGGGATTAGGTGAGATCATAAATCCTTGTTAAAATTACTCAAGAAACAAACCATTAAGTAATAAATACCCATCATTAGGAGGAGTAGTAACACGAGCTGAAATGGTAATATGCTAGAAAATCTCAAAATCAATTTATTAAGCACATTCAAATCATCCCTCAACCTCATGGATAAGAAACCAAAGGATAAGAAAATTTAAGAAATATATTTTCATAGATGCAAAAAGAAATATAATCTAAGGGAATGCCCTTTGAATGTTATAAATATTTCCAACATTTATACCTGTTGCAAAATTTGTAACAAAAACCATAGTACTAAAAACTAGAAATATATCTCAACTGTCAAAATTGCTATAAAAGAGATTAATGTTGAAGAGGTAGAAGATTTCTACTTTATAGCTCAAATAAGGAATGATCCATTTAATGGTCCACCCAATTGGTCAAAATTTAGCTATTCCAACCAACAAAGACATAATTATTGGTCAAATCCTCTAAATTGGTCAATTTGGAATCAATATAATCGAGATTGGAACATGACTTCTTGGACACAATTCATTTCCAATTTATATTGAAATTCACCTCCATGGATGGTAGGAAAAATAAAAACACATCTAGTTGGAATGGCCAATACAGTTAGATAGGACCTATTTGGTATCAAGGACAACCCCAAAAACAAAACTTTCAAAATTAGTTTAGGGGGTAAGTACCTCAAAACCAACCTCAAAATAAACTCCTTCCACCTCCTAACAACAATCCTCCTAAATAGCCACCTTTACCAGCTAAACCTATGCCTAACCCCAATAATAAAAACTCAACAGGTCTATGAAATAAATGAGGCATATTCAATATCTATAATGCCTTGTAAACTAATTCAATTAAGATCTAGAAAATTATTGGAAGATCATAGAGCAACCCTCACAAAACTTGAAGAACCTACCAACAACTCGAGAAAAGAAAAAGGACAATACAATAAATGTGAGGACGGAATAGAAATTCCCCTAGAAGAAGTGTTGGATCAATAGAAAGATGTTCAAATTTCTCAAAAAGAAATAAGAGCTCCATTTCCTGAAAGACTAGCTATACCAAAGGAACCATCTAAACCAACTTTCAATTTTATTCAAGAATTGGAAAATATCTCTATTAGAATTCCTCTTTTACAAGCTATTAAATATATTTCCATATTCTCCAAATTGGTAAATATTATAATAAATTCACAAAGAAGAAAGAGGAATGAACCTAGGACTATTCATATTATAGGGCAACTATCTGAAATCATGACTGGTGAGAAATTATTACAAAAATATATAGACCCTGGAGTACCTATACTCATAGTTCACATTGGTAGGAAAACCTTGCATAATGTCTTAGTAGACATAGGGGCTGCCATAAATATCATGACAAAGGAAACAAAAAAATATTTTGAAGTACACATGATTCAAACAACCTCTATAATGCTTCAACTTGCATATAGATCTACCATTAAACCAGAAGGAAAACTATAATACATTATAGTTTCCATAAGTTCATGGGAATAGAATTTATAGTCTTACAGCCAAAGAAAAAGTTAGGGGGACACCCCTTGATATTGGGAAGACCATGGATTGCAATAGCTTATGCATATATTATCTATAGATATGGGAATATGACTATTTAAAATGGGAAGTATACTAAAAATCTTAGCTCGTTTCCTAAATCAATAAAAGATAATGATTTTTCAAATTAGTTTTGGTATGATTCTCTTGAATATTTGGATGATCTAAAAAATTTATCAATCAATATGTTAGAAGAGTGTGTTCAACAATAAATTGAAGGGCCTTTAATTTCACTTATTAATGAGGAACAAGGTGCTAATGAAGTTACCATGACTAAAAGTGAAGCAAGCACAAGTTACTCTCATTAGATGGTTCCTTACAATAATCAACTAAACACTCTTAAACATGAAATAATGAGTATAGATAATAATTATAAACAAATAGATATTACATCTCGAAAAACTGTAACTATAAGCAATGAGCTTACAAATATTAAGGAATCACAATTGATGGAAGTGTTAAAGAAGCATTGGATAACATTTGCATGAAATCATGAGGACATGAAAGGGATACATCCGAGTATTTATACCCATCGTATTTTCATTCAGAAAGGTTGTCACCCAGTAATACAACCTCAAATATGATTAAATCTAGCTATGAAAGATATAGTTCAAGAAAAAATTGTTAAGCTCTTAAACGTGGGATTTATATACCCTATCTATGATAGTCAATGGGTTTCACTGTTGGTAATATTTCCTAAAAAGAATGGTAAATGGAGAATCTATGTAGACTATATAGAACTAAATAAAGTGACAAATAAAGACTATTTCCCATTGCCTTTCATTGATCAAGTCCTTGACACTCTAGCTGGTAAGAAATAATTTTATTTCTTGAATGGATTTAGGGGATATAACTAGGTCTCAATAGCTAAAGAAGATCAAGAGAAGATCAATTTTACATGTCCCATAGGAACCTATGCTTATAGAGTATTGCATTTTGGACTATGCAATGCACCTACTACATTCCAAAGAGTTGTTCTCACTATTTTTGTTGATATGATTAATAAATGCGTAGAATTTTATATGGATGACTTTACAGTCTACGGTGACACCTTTGAAGAAACTATAGCAAGTTTACAAAAATTCCTAGCTAGATGCACAGATAAAAACCTTTCTCTAAGTAATAAAAAGTGTTTCATGAGGATAAGGAGAGGAATTTTTTTAGGACATTACATATCCAAAGAAGGTGTTAAGGTAGATCCTAAAAAAATACAAGTTATTCAGTCTCTTCAACCTCCAAAAACTCAAATAGAGGTAAGAAGATTTTTAGGGCATGTAGGATACTACCAAAGATTCATTAAGGATTTCAAAAAAACTATTTCTCCTATGCTTAAAATATTAACTAAAGAAAGTGAATTTGAATGGACTGAAGCATGTCAAGAAGCTTTTGAAATCATGTGATGGAGTAGATAAGGAGAATCAAAATTAGAGGAGGAAGGATGATGGTGGAGGGTAGGAAACTTGGAAAAAGCCACTAGGAAGTGATAGGCGAGGATCCAGAGGCAGAGGATGGACAAGTTTTTGTCCTTAATTTTGGCAAGATATGGGAAATTGATCCCCCTAACAAATATCCTGACAAAGGGACCCAAACATATGATATGGGCCTTAGAAAAAGCCTATCATTTGTAGAAACCCTTAAAGGAAAAAGGAGTGATTTCTTTGAATCACTCCCGCCTCTCATCCTAGAAAATAACAAATTAAGGGTTCCATCAAACATCATGGATTACTTATTGTCTTTGGAACCACATTCCTTGGTTGGGAAATTTTTGTGTGGTAGGCCTAACATAGAAACCATAAGGCCTTGGGCCTTCTCCAAATGGAGAACAATAGGAAACATGGAGATTGTTGCTCTTGCTAGGGGATTTTCATAATCCAACTCAACAATAAGGAAGATGTGAACCACATACTAATGAGAGGGCCATGGTTTCTGGGAAGGCGCAACCTCTTATTTAGACCTTAGGGAGAGGATTTTGATCCTAACATGCAAAGCATTAATACAACTCCTATTTGGATTCAAATTTTGAATATTCCAACCCAATTTTTCTATGAATATTTCCTGAGAGGAATCACCAAAACTATAGTGAAGTTGGTAGCTATCAACCAATCCACCTTAGCCATGTCAAGGATGATACATGCAAGGATATGAGTTAATACGAACCTAGATTCTGAGATCCCAACCTTCATGGAACCCGAGTATGGAGAATACCTGAGAAGGTAACCTATTGAATATAATAACAAGCCAATCTTCTGTGTGGAATACAGAACTCAGGGTCACCTAAGGAATCAATATCTAAGCTTGGCAACCAACAAAGAAGCACAAAAAATACCTGACACAAGAATGCTGAATGGAAGAGGACAATCAAAGAACCAAGGATTTTGGCTCCCATTAAGCAAAGGATTCTACAAGGTGGTCGAAAACGACCAACACCACAAAGAGCAAAAAAACCAACCTCAGTAAGAGGAGAAAGGAAAGCAACAAGTTGAAAATGATCAGGAAACTCAGGTAAGTCCTTCAATACCCAGTTTCAATAAGTTTGAAATCCTCAAAGGCCCAATCCCGCATGGGCCATGCCCAAATCTATGTCAATGCCAACCTTGCCTCCCAACTCCCCACCCGCTTAAACCTCATTTATGGGGACTTCCATTGGTGCCAAGCTTTTGAATATGAGAACAAACCTGCGTTCTGCATTGAATGCAAATCCCAAGGGCACCTCCGATCTCAATGTCCATCCCTCAAGCCCCAGCAGGAAGCTCCAGTCAAAGCTCCCCCTCCCCCTCGTTTCAAGCAGACCCAGGTGGGAGAGCGCAACAATCATTCCAAAGGAGTCGAAAGCACCCAACCGGAAAGAGATAAAGGGAAGCAGGTTGTTCACCAGGAACCCCTCATCAACAATCCTCCTTCAAACTCTGATCAGGTATGTTCTATGTTCACTTTCCCTAACATATTTGGGCCCTTAAGCTTTGCAAATGATGAGGTTCTCTTCCTTGAATCCATCCCTTTGCAGAACCCCTCCACCCATCCCCTTCCCCCTCCCTCCCCTCCCAACTCCGGGCCTTCTGCTCCCATCCCCGCCATCCCCCTCCCCCCATCATTCCCCAGGCCGATCCCTTGTTTGATCCCAACCCCCTCCTCCAGTCGGGTGTGCCTTGCCCCTCGGAAGATCCCTTGTCCCCATCTGGTTCCTGTCCTGAATCCTTAGAAGATGCTTCCAGTCCCTCCCATTCTAAAGCAGACTTTAGCTCCATCATCACGAGAAGCAGGAAAGGCCCCATAGACACCGAGGGCGAAAAGAAAAGAGGTCGACCATCCAACCAAGAGCAAAATAAGAAGGATACCGATGATCAGATCGTGAATGGAGTGCAGCTAACCCTGTGCCCTACACTGTTTAACCAAGCTAAGGATGAGACTAAGAATCCCAAACCTCCCCCTCTTCAGAACAAGGGAGGCAAAAAATCCGTTAAAGTATCCAGATGAAGATCCTCTCCTAGAACATCAGAGGTCTTAACAACATGAGCAAACAGAGGTTAGCTCACACCATAAGGAAAGAGTACAAACCTTCCATACTCATCCTTCAAGAAACCAAAACCGATGCTGAAAAAACTCACAATATAGTTCAGAAAATTTGGAAAAAGGGTCAATGGGCTTCATCCCCAGCTGAAGGATTGGCGGGAGGCCTCCTGTGTTTTTGGGACCCCGAAAAGGTAGAAGGCAGAGTCATCTCCTATTCCAACAGGACCCTAAACTTGGTTTTCTACTGCAAAGAAAACAATTTCACTTGGGTGTTGTCCAACATCTATGCCCCTAACAATCCCATGGAAAGATGCAGCATGTGGAGATCCCTGTCTCTTATGAAGGATGCGTTCTCCAACCTCCCGTGGATGGTAGCGGGAGATTTCAATTCCCCCCTTTTCCACTCCGATAAGAAAGGAGGTGCATGCACTCCCTCCAAGAGCATCATGGACTTCCAAGAGTTTGTCTCAGAGAATGAGCTTATGGACATCCAGATCAGAGGTAGCCAATTCACCTGGAGCAATAAAAGGGTTGGGACTGAGCACATCCAAGTCAAACTGGATCGGTTTTTCCTTTCTCAGTAGGCCATTCCCCTATTTGGAGACACATCCTTGATCCCTCTTCCCAGAATAGGCTCCGATCATTCCCCTCTCCTCCTGGAATCGAATAAGGCCCCATCCTTCAAAACCCCTTTCAGATTTGAGAACATGTGGATCCATCACCCGGACCTAAAGCAGAGGATTGGTGAGTGGTGGAATTCCCCTACCCTAGGTACAACCATCTCTCAGGTCTCCCAAAAGCTGAAGTCCATCAAAGAAAACCTTAAAATATGGAACAGGGAAGTGTTTGGAAATATCTTCAAGGCCAAAGAGGAAACATTAAGCCAACTCAAAATGTTAGAACAACAAATCCAACATGATCAGTGGACCCCTCAGTTGAGAAATAAGGAAAGACAGCTTCTAGCAGAATATCACAACATTCTTGCCAGAGAGGAGACCTTCTGGTGATAGAAATCCCGGGCTCTCTGGCTCAAGGATGGGGATGCTAATACAAGGTTCTTCCATGCATCTACTTTATGCAACAGAAGCACAAACAAGATCAAGGAGCTCACCCTAGAAGATGGAACTATCACTCAGGATATCTTCAAGATCCGAGAGGAAGCCTCCTCCTTTTTCAATAACATGATGGGAGCTGCCATCCCCACCAACACTGTAGCCCAGGAAGCCCTGCTGGAAAACATTCCCCCCTTGGTCACCCCCGAAATGAATCAATCTCTGATCCAACCCCTGTCTGAGAAGGAAATCAAGAGTGCCTTATTTTCCATGAAGGCTGACAAGGCTCCAGGTCCGGATGGGTTCCCCCCGCTTCTTTCAGATTTTTTGGGATATAGTGGGAAAAGATGTTTGCAATGCCATCATGGAGCTTCAACTCACCAAAATCATCCCTCGAGGGACCAACTCCACCTTCATTGCCCTGGTCCCTAAAAGCCCCCAGTGCAAAACCATGAATGATTTCAGGCCTATTAGTTTGTGCAACATCATCTACAAGATCCTAACCAAGTCCCTCGCTCAAATATTGAAGAAAATTCTCCCCTCCATCATTGATCCTTGCCAAGGTAGCTCAGTTGAAGGAAGATCCATTACTGACAGCATCATTTCCCTCCATGAAATGCTCCACTCAACCCTGTGCAACAAGAAAGCGGCCATGTTCCTAAAACTGGATATTAGCAAAGCTTTTGACAGGGTGGACAGGGATTTTCTCCTGAAAGTCCTGTCCCGGTTTGGTTTTCACTCAGAATGGATTAACCTCATTAAGGGATGCATCTCAGATCCATGGTTCTCAGTTTTAGTCAATGGTTCGGCTGCTGGTTATTTCCCTAGCCTCAGAGGAATTAGACAGGGGGATCCCTTATCCCCTTTCCTGTTTATCATCCTTGTTGAATCCCTGGGCAGAGCTTTCAAGCAGGCGTGTGCGACAGGGTGTATTACAGGGATCAAGGCTTCTTCAGAATCCCCTCCCCTGTCCCATCAACAGTTTGTTGATGATACCATCATTGCAACCATAGCCTCCATTGTCCAAGCCAAATCCATCAAAGGGATCCTTGATACCTATGCCTCTACTGTAGGCCAGGAGATCAACTACCTTAAGAGCAAATGTTATTTTCTCAACACTCCAGGCAACAGGCAGTGGAATATTGCTCGCATCCTTCAATGTTGCATCGTAGATCTTCCCACCTCTTACCTGGGTCTACCCCTGTTCACCAAAAGCCCGAAAGAGTCAATGTGGGACAACGTTATTGACAGGATCAGATGCAAGCTTGCAGCGTGGAAAGGCTCCCTTCTATCTCAAGTAGCCAAAGCAACCCTTACCATGGTTGTCCTCCAAAGCATCCCAATCTATTTCATGTCTGTTTTCAAAGCTCCAGCTTCGGTTCATTTCAAAATTGAGCAGATCCAAAAAAAATTCCTATGGGCGGGTCCAAAAAACACCAAAAAATTTCATCTTGTGAGCTGGGATAAGGTCTGCCAATCGAAGGACAAAGGAGACCTCGGGCTGAGAAGGTCTACCAACATGAATCTAGCCCTTCTGGCAAAGCAGGCCTGGAAACTGTTTACCAACTTCAAAGTGGAATGGGTCTCAACGGTCCAGAGCAAGTATCTCAAAGATATGTCTCTGATGGACAGTAACATCCCTATTAATGGATCCACCTTCTGGAAGGCTGTTATTCAAGAAAAACCTCTCATCATCAAAGGCTCCCGATGGCAGCTAGGTAAAGGATCATCCATCAACTTTTGGGAAGACACGTGGCTTAAAGATAAACCCCTCAAGGAGTTCCCTGAGTTTGCTAAAATTAGACCGGGTCTAGAGAGAAGATGGGGAATCAAGGTGAAATATTACATTGATAGGCAGGGTCAGTGGAAGACTTTCCCAGGTAGGGCGGGGGACCATCTATCTAATTTGCTCAGAACTACCATAATTCCCACCTCTGCCACCCCGGATCTTCCGATTTGGGTCGGGACGGATAGTGGGGATTTCTCGGTAAAGTCAGCTCACTCCCTCCTGGTTAGCCCCCGTGACTCCCCGATCCCTTTCATAGTTGTATGGATTAAGCGTCTTATCCCTAAAATTGGTTTCTTTGCTTGGACTGCTATCCAAAACAAAGCCCTCACCACTGACAACCTCATGAAGAGGGGAATCCTGGTCCCCAACAGATGCCACCTATGCTTATCCAATTGGGAGTCCGTTAACCACTTGCTAGTTGAGTGTGATTTTGCTAAGGAAGGCCTAGACTTCATTTTTTCCACCTTCCACATTTAGTGGGCCCATCCTAAATCCCTCGTGGATTTGTTCATCCAATGGCCCACCCCTTTCTGGCATCCCAAGGTGGCCTTCTTGTGGAAAATCTGCCTCCATCACTTTATCTGGCAGGTGTGGCTAGAGAGGAACCGCAGGGTTTTTTCCACCAACTCAAACAACCCTACTTCCACGGCCATTAAATCCCTAGCCTATGCTTCTAAAAATTTTCAACTTCTCCCTTGGCCAAGCTTCCGGCTCAGCCAGGGGGAAGCCAACATCATCAATTCCCTCAACATTCCCATCCCCACCATGCCCCTTCCTACTCCCCATCCCCGCCTCAAAGCTTGTTGGAATCCCCCACCGGAGGGATGGTTAAAATTCAATTTTGATGGGGCGTCTAAAGGGAATCCTGGTCTGGCAGGAGCAGGGGGTGTTGTTCGGAACCACCTTGGGAAGATAGTCTTGGCCTTCGCAGAGAACCTTCACCATCAAACCAACAATGTGGCCGAGGCTTGGGCTCTGTGGCGTGGTCTCCAATTGATCAGAAACACTTGCCTCAAAATTCTTGTTGAAGGGGATTCTTTAAACATCATTGGCTACATCACATCCAATAGAATTCCCCCATGGAACATAAGACCACTGATCCAGGAAAGTAGGGAATTGTTGCGTCAGCATGTCCAAGTGGAAGCGAACCACGTGTACAGGGAGGCAAATGGGCTGGCTGATAGGTTAGCCAACTTGGGCATAGGTCAGACGCCAATGATGGTGTGGCACGATTCCCCCCTGCCAGATATTCTTCAGCTGGCGCTCACGGAAGCACTTGGCAAGTCCTATAAGGGTCTCCACGCTAACCAATGATGTCTGTTTCCAATGTTGTGCAGGTGATTCTCCAGGTCTTCCTCCACCATTTTTCCCTATGGAGCATGACACGTTGCCACCTCATGATTAGTCAGCCTGCTGACACCCATCCTAATCATAACTATGAGTGGGACTTCCTGTCCACCCTTGCTGCTTACCAATGTTTTTCCCCATATCCCGCTGCAGAGATTTTGGCTGCTCCCTCGCTTGCCCTCCCTCCGTCGGCCACGTCTGCTTCTCCCTCCCATAACATCATCGTCACCCATGCGGATATCGTCCCAATGTCCACTCCTTATCCCTGTCATCCCCGGATTGGCAGTCGGCCATCCACCTGTCCTTCATCCACTCTCCTCGGCTTGACCCTTCCGCTTCCCTCCTCCTATTTATCCCTTGCTCATCGTCTGTCCATCGACATCCCATGCAAGTTGTTACTCTGGCCAATTTTCGCCTCCCTTTCGCCACCTTTCGTTTTTAGTCCTTCCCTTTCCGCCATGGCCTTCGTAGAACCAAGCTCTCTCCAGCTCGACTCTCTGTCAATTGCCTTTCTGCAAGGCTGTAGGCTCTTTACCCTGCTATCCAAATTTTGTGGAGCCGAGGATGACATTACTGCAGATTTTGTCCGCACTTGGTCGAATGGCCATGTTTGTGTTAGAAACATTCACTTCAAGGTTACTCCTCAGCTGATTGGAGAGATTGTGGCTTTGCCCCTGACGGGTCGTTTGGTCCGCCATGACAAGCACTGTTGGGAGCCAAAATTGGAGGGATTCCCAAATTACCAGAACTTCCTATGGGATGGAGTGGCCCTGAAGAGAGAGTCCCTCCCTGATCCTTTCCCCACTATCGCTATCCCTCTCATGCAGTATTTGGCTTGTGATGACCCAAACAAACCGATGGCCAGTTTTCACCTTGCTCTAGTTAATCACATCAGAGGTTTCAAACCCATGAATATCCCAGGGTTTCTTCACCGCTCCATTCACCTTTCCGTGGTTGCCACCCATAAAAAATCCACCCCTCCCTCCCACCAGGGTCTTTTCACCATTATATTTTACCACGTCATGTCCAATCCCCCCATTGTGGCGACCCCCTTGCAGTCGAGCCCCCCTTGTCCACCTCCCCAAAGCCCTGCTCACTCTCTGTCCAGTGAGCCCTTGGACAGTGAAGAGGTTCCCGCCACCCCTGCTAGTGTTGCTGCTTCTCCAGCCAAACCCTCCACGTCTGCCAATCCCCCCGCTTCCCTTCCCAAACCTTCTGCTTCCCCAGTCAATCCCTCTGCGTCGCCTCCCAAGGTTGCTGCCTCCCCTACCAAAACCTCCGCTTCTCCGTCCAATTCCGATCCCTCGGCTGGCAAAAAGACTCCCCTAGGCAAGCGTAGGGTGAGAACTGAAGAGGCTTCCCCTCATGTCCGAAGATCTTCCCGCACCAAAAAACCCAAGGCCGAGTCGAGCCAAAATTCCCCCCTCCCCTGGAGGGTGACGACGTCAGTGGGGATTCGGCTCCGACCTCTAGCATTTCAAACCGGCTGACAAGAATGTTCCTCAGAAGCTTCATCATGGCGTTTGAAAGCGCGAGCTCGGCTCTGAAACAAGCCCTCCAACAGAACGTTGATCATGCAGGTGAGGAGGTCTTGGAGATTGATCCCTGACCTGCTTCAAAACTGTAACTTCATGCAGGTATCCAGAAATCCCTGTTCGGGTGGTAGTGCGCAGGTTTTTGACTCCATGGTTTTTTGTGTTTTAAGATTATCTATCTTTAGTAAGGGCCTTAGCCCGGTCCTTGGTTTGTTTCTGTCTGTGTCGTTCAGCCCCTGCGTGGGCTTGCAGTCCGATTCTACCGGCTTTAATCTCCCCTGCGAGGGAATTTTATCTGTTGTTTCCCCTGCGCGGGAATGGTACTTTTTTAGTGGGTCCATCCCTTTTAGAAAGGGATTTTGCAGTATCAAAGAATTCTCGGCTACTATAAATGTTTGTACATCTGGGGTGGGGACCCAGTTAAAACCCTTATAAATAATATCTCCAACTTACCAAAAAAAAGTTTGAAATCCGAGTAGAAGTTGAGACTGAGGCAGACAAGATAGAGGAAGAGTTCGCCTGAATAGGCCTACCAGAAAAACTAGAATCCCCTTCAAGGTCAGGATCCTCAAATGGTGCCCTAGAAGTATCTCCACCAAATTTCCCTTACAACATGCCCTAAATATTATGAGAATATAGGTAGAGCATGGAGGAACAAGACTCAAGGACAAAAATAATAGGTATAAGAGCGAATGAAGGGTGCTCTAGTCTCGTCCTACAACAAATAATTCCTCTAAAATTCAGTCCAAAATAGATAATAAGTTCAATGAAATCCCCCATAGATTATGGTAGTGAAAAATAGAGAGGACATATTTCAGAGGTTGAACATTACAGGATCAGGCTTGAGAATGAAATTACAAATGGAAAACAAAGAACACTTCTACCTCAAGTTATCACAAGCATGGATGATAACAAATCCAACAAACCTCCTCCACATTAGGGTAGGGGGAGAGGAAATAATTCTAAGCAATCCAAATGAAGGTTCTCTCATGGAAAATGAGAGGCCTTAATGGCCCACCAAAGAAAAGGGTGGTTAACTTGTTAAGGAAATAAATTAATCTAACAATACTATTATTGCAATAAACAAAAATAGATGAAGCACTATTAAGAGCACTAGCAGGTAAAATATGGAAGCAAGGGGAAGTGGAAAAGTATTCAAGATGAGCATATGGAGTACTAATGGTTCTATGGGACCCAAAGAAAGTGGAAGGTAGCATCATTCAGACTGATGATAGGGTCCTAAGTGTGCTCTTTCACAATATTGACAATAATATGTCATGGAACCTATCAAATGTGTACGCACCCAACACAGTGCAAGGAAGAATAGACTTATAGGAGTATTTAAGTCACATGAAATGGGCTTTCCATAATATCTTTTGGGTGATAGTGGGGGATTTTAATATACCCCTATACCCTTCAGATAAGAGATGAGGGTTAGGCCCTTACTCTAGAAGCATGGAAGAGTTCAACGAGTTTGTTAACTCAAATGAATTAATGTACGTCAAGCTAAAGGATGCCAAGTACACTTGGAGCAATCAATGTATAGATAGTCACCTCATTCAAGAAATATTGGATAGGTTCTTGTTGTCGTAGGGAGCAATTACAGTCTTTGGGTATTCAACCCTCCATTCACTTTCCAATATTGGGTCAAACCATAATCCTATTTTTTTGGATGTGCCATAAGCTACTTCCCTTAGGATACATTTTTGTTTTGAGGTAATGTGGACTAAGAACCATGACCTTAAGGATCACATCAACCAATGGTGACAACAACCCTTTTAGGGAAGTCCTTCCTACAAACTCTCTCAAAAGTTGAGATTGGTGAAAGATAACATTAGAATATGGAACAAGGAGGTGTTTGGTAACCTCTTAGAGAATAAGGTAGTTATGGGTGAAAAAATATGAGCTGTAGAAAATATAATTCAAAATGGAGTGTGTGATGAGGCAACCAGAACAGAGGATAGAAGCTTACTTTCAGAATACCACAACATCCTGGCGTGTGAGGAGACTTATTGGAGGTATAAATATAGAGTGTTATGGCTAAAGGATGGTGACTCCAATTCCAAATTCTTTCATGTCACCACCCTAAGGAACATAAGTAACAATAGGATCAAGGAATTAACCAAAGATAATGGTTTTACCACCCAAGACATCCATGAAATTAGAGATGAATTTGTGTCTTACTTTAGCTCCCTCCTTGGAGATGAAACCCAATGATGGGCTATAGCCAAATATACCTTACTATAATCCATTCCCTAAATTATCCATGGTAATATCAATAAAAGACTCATTGCACCTTTTTCTAATAAGGAAATTAAGGTTGCTCTATTTTCTATGGACCCTAATAAGGTACCGGGCCCAGATGGATTTTCACCTTGGTTCTTCTAATATTATTGGGATACAGTAGGATCTAATGTTTGCTCTACCATTTAGGAATTTCAATCCTCCAAAAACATCCCTTAGGGTTACAAATCAATATTTATAGCCTTAATTCCAAAAGGACTGGCTCTCAAGTCCATGGCAGACTTTAGACTAGTCAACCTCTGTAATGTGTCTTACAAAATCCTCACCAAATCTATAGCAAATCGAATGAAATAAATATTGCCCTTGATCATTGACCCATGCTAGGGTAGTTCTGTCCAAGGGAGATCAATCCTTGATGGAGTCATTATAGTCCATGAAGCCCTCCACTCAGTATATCTAACTAAGAAGGCTACCTTTACCCTAAAGTTAGACATGAATAAGGCCTATAATCACATCAATTGGGAATTTTTGAATGCCATACTACTTAAATTTGGCTTCCACCCTGAATGGGTTAGGCTCATCAGAGGATGAATCTTGTATCCTTGGTTCTTGGTTCTTGTCAATGGGATGATGAAAAGATACTTCCAAAGTTGTAGGGGCCTCAAGCAAGGGGATCCTATAAGCCCCATGTTGTTCATCATAATGGTTGAAGATCTCAGAAGGATAATCAAAGCCACTAGTTCTTCAAGGTTCATATATGGTATCAAAGCCACATCCCTCACCAATTTAGTCACACATCAGAAATTCATTTATGACACCTTGATGCTGACTATGACTTCTTTTGAAGATTCCAAAAATATAAAACACATCCTAAAGCTTTATGAGGATGTGGCAGGCCAAAAGGTAAACTTCAACAAAAGCAAAATTCACTTCCTTAACACTCCTCCCCTAAGGTAGATCAAGATAGCTAGGATTTTGGAATTCTCTATATCCACTCTCCCCATCTATTACCTAGGCCTCCCACTGTCCACAAGAGCTACAATTGAGTCAATGTGGAATAATGTGCTAGAAAGGATCCAAAAAAAATTTCAGGTTGGAAAGGACACCTGCTGTTCTAGGTAGGCAAAACAACCCTGACCATTGCATCACTCCAGAGTATTCTAGTATATTTCATATCTATTTTTAAGGCATCGGCTAGGGTGCATCACAAAATCGAATAATATAAAAAAAAATTCCTATGGTCAGGATCGAAAGAAAAACAAAAAATTTACCTTGTTGGGTGGAACAAGGTGTGCCAGACCAAAGAAAATGGAGGCATGGGCCTGAGAAAATTATATCATCTCAACACAACCCTATTAGTCAAACAAGCATGGCGACTACTAACCAATGTGGATAACGAATGGAAAATAATTATTAAAAGAAAATATCTCCAAGGAATAGAGTTTTTGAGCAATACCATCCAAAGCAGAGGATCAACCTTTTGGAAATCCATCTTGACAAGCAGAGACATATTCAAAAAAGGTATGAGATGGATATTAGTAAATGGACAAAAAATAAGCTTCTAGGAAGATAAATGGGCAAGGGATGAAGCACTCAGTCAAGACCCCCACCTAGCCTAATTAAAAGACTACACTATCAAGAACCTTGGGCCAAAGGTGGCAAATTTTATAAGGCGAGACAAGAATAGATTCAGATGGAAGCCAATAAGAATTTAGGGCCTAGAAGTAGAGTCCAACGAACTTGAAAATATTCTAAGACATCAATTCATACCTATGGGAGCAAAAGAGGATCACTTAAGGTGGTCAAAAATAGAGAGTGGAGAGTTCATTTTCAAATTTGCTTACAAGATATCGCTTCATCCTAAAGATCCTTGGTTCCAGATTCAGCTACCATGGACCAAGAATTTGATTCCCAACCTATCCTTTTTTTTGTGGCTAGTAATTCAATAAAAAAATTTCACCATTGATAATATGCTAAAGAAAGGAATGATTGTACCTAATATATGCTATCTATGTAGGGCAAGCTAGAAATCTATTCAACACATCTTCCTTGAGTGCCCCATATATGTTTCTATTCTAAATGGTTTTTTTCAAGCTTTCAATATCTCTTGGGTAAGACCAGCTTCCATTCTTGAGTTTTTCTTGAAATGGATCAATCCCTTTGTTATCTTGAGACTTAGGTTCTTGTGTAAGATCTGTTTTCATCACTTCCTATGGTAAATATGGTTAGAAAGGAACCTTATAGTGTTCAAAGAGTCAAAATGGGATCTTGTGTCTATCACCAACAAAGTCATAGCCTTTGCAAGATAAAACATCCTAACTCATCCTATTAAGGCCCAATCAATTACCCCTTGTGAGAAGCTTCTAGCCAAATCCTTAAGTATTCCCCTTGAAGATGGTCATAGCAAGCCCAATCCTAGATTTGATTCCAAGTGGATCCCTCCCCCTGTTGAGTGGCTTAATCTAAACTTTGATGGCACTACCAAGGATAATATTGGTAGAGCAGGAGTAGGAGGAGTGGTTAGGGATCATAAATATCACATGGTGTTGGCCTTATTGAAACAACTTGGAACCACGACCAACAATGAAGCAAAATCTAGAGTCCTTTGGCATGGATAGGAGTTAATGCTAGAGACTCAAGGTAAACTTATCATGGAAGGAGATTCTCAAAACATCATTAACCTCATGAAAAATGATAGGGAACCTCCTTGGAGGATTGAGTCCTGCATTAAGGAAGCTAGGAACCTGTTCAAAATCAGAAGAGACAAGGTGGTTCAACATGCTTTTTGAGAAGCCAACAAAGCAACAGATAAGTTGGCAAACATAGGAGTTTATGCTGACGGGTTGGTCACATGGATACAGGATGTTCCATGTGACATGAAGGAGATTATCCAAATAGAGAGACAATGATATTAATTATGTGGATCATGGACGATCAGATCTCATGTCCCTATGGAATCCCTATTGGAAATTGGAACCATACCCAAAGTAGAATGGATATTTCATGGCAGGTTTGGATGAGTCCATGGTAGGTTTGAATGCGTTAGCCCACTAGGCTCATGAAAAAATCCAACTTGGAAAATTAGAGAAGCAGGTATGGGCACTAGGAAAACTTTGGGAAATGGCCAGTAGTTTCCTAAGAAAGGACATTCATTGTTGGATTTTATCTTGAGATAATCAAGCAAAGATTCCAAATCACGATCTTGGTAAAAATGTGGTGGTTGATGGACATCATTTTTCTACCAAGCACGTACGTGCTAAACTTTCCATGATTACTATTGGTCCGACTTTTATACACACCCTATGAAGAATGAGCATAAAACTCTGATAACACTTATACGGGATAAATCCCACTCACTTTAGGATCTAGCTGGTTATCCAAGGTGTGAGTTACAGAGTCGGGTCGAATGTCAATTCACTCTTTTCCGCTTCTGGAATAGTTTTCAATATGGACTATCTGTTACCTTACAACGGGCTCAATGAACTTGTTCAGTAATGTTCAGAAGTTGTCACTTGTTGACAATCAGATTTAAAATTAATTCTTTGATCTAGCTCTTATGGGTCGACAGATTTAAATAAAAGACAAATTTAAAAGAAAATAAAAATGGATCATTTCACGGTAAAACAAAGAGGGTAGGGTAAGGCAGAAAGAGAAGTTTATCAAACTTAGCTGTAAAACAAAACTACCAATTTTATTTATACTATCGGCTTCACAACAGAACAAATCAAAGAAGAAAGTGTCCGGCTTTCTAAGATCACTTTCTACTAAGAGCATAAGGCGGGAGATGGAACAGATCTAACAAGAAAATTATAAACCGAAGGGAAGTCGGTTAAAATTGATATCTTTCACCGGCAGCCTAGCTCGCACAGTGAGGACAAAGCAATTAGAACAGACCTGAACCTTAAATCTGTAATTTTCCCTAGCATACAATAGAACAAATGAAGCCCAACAACATATTTAATCTTGATAACACAGATTCACAGCATATATTTAATAAACTTTAAAGAAACGGATAACAAAAGAAGATGAACTTATCACAATCTGCAAAATATTAGGCTCCTGGCCATGCTATCACAGAAAACAAAAGCACATCAACTCCAAGTCCAGAAATAAAGTATTTAACAAAATTTGCAAGAAATTGCTTCAATAGCCTTTTATTTCTAAGTTTTCGCCTCCTGCGATTACATTGAGAAGAAGTATTTATAGACTCAGGACAGACCCTGATCTTTTCAGAAATATCTTCTTCTCAAACCGTAAATCTTATCATCTTAAACCCTAGGACCCGGGTTTTACAATATAAAGCCATTTAAAACAAAGTCTGGATAAAACTTAACCATTCACGCAAATCGGTGCGGTCACTTGCCATAAATGGAGAAGATAGAATTCGAATGCCACTTGCATTCACCCGCAACTGTGAGTAAATGCCCTCATTAATTCCCTCGGGTAATTTGGATGAGTCACCACTTTCCTGACATTTCATCTCCGCGGAGCCATCCTTGAGTTGAAAATCTCTGCAAGCCATTAATTCTGCCATAAATTTTCATTAAATGCATCCATCGGCAAATTTCGATAACTGAGTGTAGATATTTTCATTTTTCGGCCAATTCTCGACATACTCCATTAAATGGGCAGCTGCTTAGTCACCGTAAAGTCTCTTTGCGGCCAGATCTGTAAAATTTGGATGAAACAGCAATTTTTGGCATCTTTCCTTTCAATATGGCTGTCTTTGATTAATTTGCACTTGACTTTGTCTTTATGGCCATTTCTCCGTTATCATGTAAGTGCCAGATGGCTTCCTGCATGAAAGAACAAAAGATGGATTAGTATTTTAAAAATATTAAATCAAAACTTTAATTATTAAATCAGATTTAAAAACCCTAATGTTCACTTGCATGTCGGCCTCTATTTATCGATACGTGGCTTGCGTTTTTGACATGTGTCACAAAATCGTGACACGTGTCCATTTCCATGTTTCCATTGGCTTTCTCAAGTCGCGAAAAATGCGACATGTCACGATTCGCGACATGTCTGCACTTTTCCGTCGCAAAATGCGACATGTCACGATTTCGTGACATGTCGCAAAATCGCGACCCTTTTCTGCACTTCCCTCAGCCGAAATGTGACATGTCGTGATTTGCGACATGTCAGAAATCGTGACCCTTCCCTTCTCTTCTTCTTTGTCTTGCCTTGCTCTCCTGCCCCCCTTCCTCGGATTTGTGACATGTCGCGAAATCGCGACGGTCCCTCCCTGTCGATTTCGATCCTTCCTGTCTGATTTGTGACGTCGATCGCTGCCTTCTTTGCTTTCTCGCGATTTCGTGACATCATCGCGATTTCGACATTTATGCCTTAGCCAATTTTCACTTTGATTTCCCTTTGCTCTTACTTGGACCTGTCGTGATTTCGTGACATGTCGCGAAATCGCGACAGTCCGTCCCTAGAGCTCCTTCTGGAAAAACGTCATGATTTCGCGACATGTCATGCCTTAGCCTTTCTTCCCGCGAAAACGCGACATGTCATGATTTCGTGACATGTCGCGAAATCGCGACCTTTTCATGCCTTAGCCATTTTTTCTCCTCGAGAAAATGCAACATGTCACGATTTCGTGACATGTCGTACGATCTTTGCCTTTTCTCTCCATATTTTTCACGATTTCGTGACATGTCGATTTCGTGACGTTTCGTACAATCGGCTTTCTCTCTCCTAACTGGTAGCGATATCGTGACATTTCCAAAAATGGAAGTGTCACGATTTCGCTACATTTTTTACACTTAGCGATTTTCTTGAAACTGTCACGATTTCGCGACATTTCCATAAATGGAAGTGTCGCGATTTCGTGACTTTGCCAAAAAGGAAAGTTTTGATTTTCAATGAATTTATCTATCTGTTTTCTGCATTTTTTTCATACCGGTGTAAGATTTTCTTTATCCATGAATGATTCTAGCATGTAAAAAGTGAAGTCTGAGATAACAAAGCCAGAATGCAAGAATACTTGGATACTTTGACACAGGCAAAACTTGAAGAAGAAAGAGGCAAGTAAAAATTTGGAATTAAAACCTGAAAATCATCAAGAGGGTCCCTACTGCAAAATGAAAGCTCAAAGTTTTCAAAGGGTGGAAATTCATTTTTAGGTGGGGGTGTGTTGCTTCTCAACAAATGGCGATATCTGCGGGTAAAATAGTAGCATTATTTTAGAACCCAGGACTCTAGTTTCAAAACAACATAGACCATGTATCTTGCCTTGCCACAGATATTCTTCAAAATAAATTGACTACTAACCGATAGTTGTTAAAATTTCCCAAGGACATACTAGGCTGAATCATTTAAGGAAGATTTCTGATGTGCAATTACAAGCGTATAAAACTTTCTTCAAGAATGATTGGATCGAATGTTGAACTCCGGATTGATCAGCTTTTCTAGATTGTAAAAAGGGGAAACCGAGTAGAGCTCTGTTTACTAGTTTAGCCTTTTACAGACCCGACAGAGTTACCCTTTAGATTTACACGACCCAAATTTACAACTGTAAGGTAGAATCTACAACTTGGTAGAAGAAAAACATCTTTTGAAGTCTTGGCTGCCTCTTTCATTATATAACTCTTTTTTTTTTTTTTCTTTTATTTTTTTATCTCTTTTTTTATATATATATATATTGGAAATAACAGAGTGCCAATTCTATGCTGCCTGCTCAACTTTCATCTCTTTCTTTTGAAATACATCAACATCTGAAAAGCCTTAGAAAGAATAACAATTTTCTTTTAATATTTCATCAATCTGGAACTGCTTCAGCCTAGGCATTGATAGCCTCTATGGATACTCAAATAATTACATGAATCATAGTCCCCTCTTATAACCAACTTTTCTTGGATTCCCTGGGAGTTTCTCCAACCAAACAGCATAGCAGTTTCTTTATAATTAAAACAACTGTGGCAAGCAAGACACAAAATCCAATCATCCTTCCACTATTGTTCTGACTAAAAAAATAGTTCCACTGTTCAGTTCAAACAGACTATCTCACAATTATGATAATGAACACTGGATCTGGACTCAGAATGAAACAATTTTTAGAAGGCTGACTTTTTATTGATGCTCGAGGCAAAGGTTAAAGAACAAAATTTTAAAAGCCAGAGAACTTTGTACAGACTTCCAAGGATAAACACGGCCTCTAAGAACAAAATAAAATAAAGGCACGAGACTTTAAAATAAAAAAAACAAAAAAAAAATAAAAAAAGAAATGAAATAAAACAAGCTATTTACAAAGGAATAAACGGAGCTTAAATAAAAATAAAATAAGAACTTTAAAATAAAACAACATAAAAAAAGGAAATAGAATACATAAATGTAGGACACGAAAGGAAATAAAACTAGGGTATTTACAAAGGAAATAAAATACAGTTGTACAGGCAACAAAAGAAATAAAACAAAACAAAAGAACACTGCACAGACATTTAGAATTAAACTAAAGCAAATAAACTAAAAACTATACAGGCATTTAGAAGTAAACTAAAATAAAATAAAACTAAAACAACTAAAATAAATAAACTAAAAACTACAGAGTTATTTACAATGTATACACATGTTACAACTTCTTTGTGACTCATTCAAATGATACATTGGATGGAACAGTCGAGAAATAATGTTTTAAGTATTGACCATTAACAGGGAGGTCCAGAAAATTACCATCAAGGTCTTGTAAACGAAATGCATTGTTACCCAGAATCTCAGCAATCTGGTACGGGCCTATCCATAGTGGCTGCAACTTTGTATGCTTACCCTTCTTCTCATGGGCCTTGTCCCATAGAAGCACCAAGTCTGCCAGTCTGAAAGCTTTCACTTTGGCCCTCTTGTCAAACCAGCGCTTGACGGTTTCTTGGTGCCGACTGAAGTGTTCCAGGGCTTGGAGTCTTTCATCCTGCAAGTTAGTTAGATCTAAAACACGGGCTTCTGCATCTGCTTGATCCTCAAAATAGTCTAAGACAAATTGGTAAGTAGGTAATTTCAGAGAGATGGGAACAATTGGCTGGGTACCATACAACAAAGCAAAAGGGGAAGTTTTAAGAGCCACTTTATATTTTATCCGGTCAGCCCAAAGTGCATATTTCAATAATGTATGCCATTGCCTGGGTTTGTCTGCTATAGATTTCTTAATGGCATTCATTAAATTCTTGTTTGTGGACTCAGCCAGTCCATTGCCTTGGGGATAATAGTTGGATGAAAATCTGATAACTATCCCCATCTGGTATGCCCATTCTGCAAACTCCAATGATTGGAAGGCTGGTCCATTATCACACACCAAATTCAGAGGAACCCCAAACCTAGTTATGACATTTGACTCTAGAAATTCAATCACTTCATGAGTTGTACTTCTTGTGGTGGTTGCTGCTTCGACCCATCTTGTGCAGTAATCAGTAGTTGTTAGAACATACTTATGCCCTACTGGAAGAATTTGGATTAATCACTCCCACAAAATCAAGTCCCCATTGCATGAAAGGTTTATTTATTACAACAGGTTGCAATGGTAGAGCCCGGTTGGCCTCTTTGGCTGCAAAAGTTTGGCATTGATGGCAGGTTCTTACATGCTGATGTGCATCTTTAAATAGTGTAGGCCAGTAATAGCCTGCTCTCAATATTTTATGCGCAGTAGCAGATCCTGATGAATGCCCTGCCCCTAACTTTTCATGAAAACTGGACATGACTTCATTGACTTCACTTCGAGAAATGCATCTCAAGAAAATGCCAGCATAATTCTCTCTGTACAAATTACCTGCTTTGAGGAGATAATGAGCAGCTTTCAGTTTTAATGCTCTCCTTTGGGTTCTGTTCAAGTGAGACGGGCAAATTCCAAATTGTAGCAGATGAATGATATCTCCATACCAGTCATCAGATTCAGAATTTAACTGATTAACTTCTTCCCGTACAAGTACTTCGGCAATGTGTCGGGACAAACCAAGTCCTCTGATCAATTTAGCAGGCCGAATCTCTAAGTCATACTCTTGCAGCCTTGTAACCCAATTACCCCTCAGTTCACCCAACTCATTCTGACTTAATAGGTATTTAACAGCTGGGTCTGGAACTATAGCATGAATTCTGCTTCTTAGTATGTAGTGCCCGAACTGCTTAACTGCTCTCACCAAGGCATAAGCTTGTTTGTCTAAACGAGAATATTTCAGCTCAGCCCCTTTTAAATTGGTACTCTTGAAAGCAATTGGATGTTCTCCGGTTTCCCTCCGTTGGGTCAGAACTGCAGCAAGTGTATGTTCAGAAGAAAAGGTGTACAGATAAAAATCTGCACTGAAATCTGGGCTTACCAGAACTGGTGCTTGTTTGATGGCTGTCTTGATTTCTTGGAAGGCTGTTTTAGCTTCTGTGGTCCAGACAATCTGAGCAGTTTGCTTTAGCATGTCATTCATTGGCTTGACTATCTCTGCAAAGCCGGAGATGAACTTCCTGACAAAGTTAATTTTTCCAAAGAAGGACCTCAACTCTTTCTTGGAGTTGGGAAATGGTATGCCGGATATGGCTTCAACTCTGCCCGGATCCATGGAAATGCCATCTTTTGTGACCAAGTGCCCAAGGAGCTTTCCTTCCGTTACACCAAAAATGCACTTCTTCGGATTCAAAGAAATGCCAAACTCCCTGCATTTGTTAAACACGAGACTCCAAGTGTTTTACATGGTCAAACCGAGATTTAGAGAAGGCTGTTAAATCATCCATGTAAACAACAATGCATTTACCCATAAGGCCCTTGAAGGCATGATCCATTGCTCGTTGAAATGTAGCTCCGACATTTATTAATCCAAATGGCATCCTCTTGTAAGCAAAAGTTCCCCACTTAGTTGTGAAAGCAGTTTTCATTCTGTCTTCCTTCTCAACCAATATCTGATTATACCTTGAGAAACCATCCAGGAAAGACATCATCTCCGAACCATTGACAATCTGCAACACCTCATCCATAGAAGGCAGCGGATAATTATCTTTCTCGGATGCCTTGTTTAAATTTCTAAAATCCACACACGAGGCGGATCTCTCCATTTTTCTTTCAGTCGGCACCCGGATTGGCCACCCAAGTAGAATGCCTGATGGGAAAAATAATGGCGGCACTCAATAGTTTTTCTACCTCTTTCTGGATGAGGGGCTCTAACAGAGCATTGACATGCCTCTGTTTTTGCCGAAAAGGTTTGCAGAATTCTTTTAAAGGTATAATGTGAGTGTAAACTTTAGGATCAAATACCTTTAAGTCTTTGTATGACCAGGCCATAACATCCTTGGACCTGTGAAGAAAATCAATCATACTTCTTTTTATTTCTGGATCACGGTTCTTAGCCAACTTGATGTGCACGGGATCTTCTTCAGTCCCTATGTTCAGGTTTTCAGTCTCACTGTCTGTGGCACCCACATAATCCTCAGAATTCACCTTTTGCTTGATTTTGTCAACATCAAAGAGCCGCTCCAGCTCCACCATCCCTTTTGGAATTCTGTTGTCTTTCAACCTCATTATTCCCCTGTCATCATCTAACTGTTCCAGCAGGGTATCCCTTTGGCCCTCATCGATTATAGCATTTTCAAATGTGTTAGTACTCTGCAAAAAGTTTACAATCTGTTGATCATCAGAGAAAACCTAAAAATTATCTATATTGTTTGGGACTGAAGGACAAGGGACTAACTCAATTGAAAACTTGTTCCATTTAAATTCTTCCAATGGTTTTAAACTTGCAGCTGAAGAAGCCAAGACATCTGCATGTGAATTCTGCTCTCTGGGTATGTGTGTCAGATTAAAAGCATCAAAGTCTTCTACAAGATCCCAAGCCCGATGTTTGTATCCTTTTAAATAAGATGCTTTACACTGGAATTTACCCTTGACTTGATTTGCCACCAATTCCGAATCAGTAAAAACTTGAATATTTCTTGCTCCTTTGTCCAAAGCAAATTTCAAACCTAATACCAGAGCTTCATACTCTGCTAAATTATTTGTACAAGGGAACTGTAGGCGGTAAGACATAAAATATGTCTGACTTTCAGGCCCTTTAAGGACTGCCCCTGTTCCAGAACCCTGTTTAGATCTAGCCCCATCCACATGAAGTGTCCAGACTTCATTACTATGAACAGGATGGGCTTTATTAAACTTGTTATTTTGCCCCGTTGTTAAATTGTAGACTCCAATATCTACCTCTGCAATATTTACAGTTTCATTCTCTGCATTGTATTCCGTAATTGTATGCTTGTACACGGGTTCTCTTTCAACCCGTAATTGATTTGCCACTCCTTTCCACGGCAACCACATGTGTGAAAAATCTGTTGCCAAGTATCCGTTCAGAGATCTCGACCAATCCCTACTCAAAAGCATCCCGTACCCCACGGGGATATCCACAACCTGGATTTCAATTTTATGTTGAGCCCTTGGCTCAGATGCTAATTGGATATGAATATTTTGAAGCTCTCCAACAACTTTAACCTCTGATTTGTCTAATTGGACAACTCTCCTTTCAGACTTCATTGGGGTCAGACCCAACTGCGACAAATGGCCAAAGGCATAACATTAGCGAGATGCACTGAATCTACCAAACAATTGTGTAAGTTCTTCCCAAAAATACGGACAGTCAGTAAAAATGGGGGAACTTCAGTTTTTTTTTGTACATGGCTAGATTGGCATTTGCTATCTTCTTTCCTTTGTCCACAGGTTTAGTAGTGGGGCCAGAGTATGTTTTTATCAGGTTGTCTCTCTGCTCTGAAATCTGTGCCAACTCATGTAGAGTAATGTTGGCCTTAATATTTTTCATATCCTCCACTATGTTATATCCTTTATTAAGTGGAGGGACAAAAGCATACTGGTCCTCTCAAATTCCCTCCCTTTGGTGGAGATGGATTATTGCTTGGAGAGGGGTCGGGAGGAACATTGTGAGAGTTGTCCGGAGGGGTTGATGTAGTATTAGGCTCCGGATTCCTGTTTCTCAGGTTGTAGTTATCTCTTCTATACTGCTGGAAAGCCTGCACCTCATCCATAGGCATTTCAACTACATTCTCAGATTCATCCGGGAAAGTGAAAGAATCCAGGACCATAGGCTGCACTGTGGCCGGATGAACTTGGGCCATCAGCGGTTCTTTGATTTTCAGGAGAGATCAAATCCCCAGACAAGGCTTCAAATGCATTACAAAATTCCAGACAATCCAACTCCCCATGCTGAGAAGTGGCATGTATTCTGCACCAGTTAGGCAGAGCTAAATCGCAAATATTCACATCATGAGCTTTACCCTTGTAATCTTTATTAGGTTCATACGGGGGCCGGTTGAATCTGTTCGGTTGATATGAATACCTGTTGGAGTTGTCCCCAGTAGAAACTTGCCTTTTAAAACTCAAAAAATCATTGGCCAGCTTCTGAACTATCTTTGAGACTTCTTCAACTCTTGCATTGTCAGCCTCTTTGCACGGGTTCTGTACATTCTCAACGGGTGCTACGACCAATGGATTTCCTGATGGTAGAGTCTGACAAACTGGCGACATCATCTGATGTGGAATGGGATTGAACACAGGGGCAGCTTGTGCAACCAGAGGAACTTGCTGAGCATTTAAAGGTTGGGGTCCCAACTGTCTTTCCAGAATCAAAGCTTCTTTATAAGCTTCTGTCAAATTAGTAACAGTGGGATCTCTCTTCAAGAAGACAGAGGTCATTGGATCCAGAGAGTTTCTAAAGATCTCTAATGCCAAGTCTGCATTCGGTACATAATACCCAGTAAGTCTACCATAAGCTTTCTGGAATCTAACATTATAAGATCTGATAGATTCACTTAATTCTCTTTTGATGCCAGAAAACTGCTGGTACAATATACTAGGATCTATCACTTCACCGAACTGTGACACAAAAACTTTTTCTAAGTCATTCCAGCTGGTGACAGAATCATTAGTGAGGTTTAGAAACCAGTCATAAGCTCCCTCTTGAAGAGTGAACGGGAACAGTCTGCAGGCAACATCCTCATGTTGTACATTTAATAATTTCAAAGCATTCTTGAATGCAACCAAATGTTCTTCTGCAGTTCTTGTCCCATCATGTTTATATCTGGGGAGATATCTTTTCGGATTTTTGGGCAGGTCATGGGCTATACCCGAAATATTCAAAGCAGTGGAGCCCAACCAATTTGCCATTACTACTTGGCTGACTGTGATATTATGAGTTGTGGTTGGGGTAACTATCAGTGGTGATAAAACTATTTGAGACAGAGACTTGGCCCTTACGAGGCTACTTCTTCTCGGAGTTTCTAATTCGGGGACAAGGAGCTCTCCGGCTCCGGGGTGGGACCTTGTTACCCTGTATGTAGAATCCGACTTTTCACAAGCACTTACAAACTTACAATCCTTAACGAGTACTGAACTTGAGGTCTTCTTTTTGGGCAATTTTAAAATATTGTACTGACAACTTACAATACTGATCGAAGTTCACTGGGCCCTCCTTCTAGCGCCATTTTTAAATGTTGGTCCGACTTTTATACACACCCTGTGAAGAATGAGCATAAAATACGATAACACTTATACGGGATAAATCCCACTCACTTTAGGATCTAGTTGGTTATCCAAGGTGTGAGTTACTGAGTCGGGTCGAATGTCAATTCACTCTTTTTCACTTCCGGAATAGTTTTCAATATGGATTGTCTGTTACCTTACAACGGGCTCACTGAACTTGTTCAGTAATGTTCAGAAGTTGTCACTTGTTGACAATTAGATTTAAAATTAATTCTTTGATATAGCTCTTATGGGTCGCGATTTAAATAAAAGACAAATTAAAAGAAAATAAAAATGGATCATTTCACGGTAAAACAAAGAGGGTAGGGTAAGGCAAAAAGAGAAGTTTATCAAACTTAACTGTAAAACAAAACTACCAATTTTATTTATACTATCAGCTTCACAACAGAACAAATCAAAGAAGAAAGTGTCCAGCTTTCTAAGATCACTTTCTACTAAGAGCATAAGGCAGAGATGGAACAGATCTAACAGAAAAATTATAAACCGAAGGGAAGTCGGTTAAAATTGATATCTTTCACCGATAGCCTAGCTCGCACAGTGAGGACAGAGCAATTAGAACAGACTTGAACCTTAAATCTGTAATTTTCCCTAGCATACAATAGAACAAATGAAGCCTAACAACATATTTAATCTTGATAACACAGATTCACAACATATATTTAATAAACTTTAAAGAAACGGATAACAAAAGAAGATGAACTTATCACAATCTACAAAATATTAGGCTCCTGGCCATGCTATCACAGAAAACAAAAGCACATCAACTCCAAGTCCAAAAACAAAGTATTTAACAAAATTTGCAAGAAATTGCTTCAATAGCCTTTTATTTCTAAGTTTCCGCCTCCTTGCGATTACATTGAGAAGAAGTATTTATAGACTCAGGACAGACCCTGATCTTTTCAGAAATATCTTCTTCTCAAACCGTAAATCTTATCATCTTAAACCCTAGGACCCGGGTTTTACAATATAAAGCCATTTAAAACAAAGTTCGGATAAAACTTAACCATTCTGCAACTCAGTGCAGTCACTTGCCATAAATGGAGAAGATAGAATTCGAATGCCACTTGCATTCACCCATAACTGTGAGTAAATGCCCTCATTAATTCCCTCGGGTAATTTGGATGAGTCACCACTTCTCTGACATTTCATCTCCGCAGAGCCATCCTTGAGTTGAAAATCTCTGCAAGCTATTAATTCTGCCATAAATTTTCATTAAATGCATCCATCGGCAAATTTCGGTAACTGAGTATAGATATTTTCACTTTTCGGCCAATTCTTGACATACTCCATTAAATGGGCAGTTGCTTAGTCACCGTAAAGTCTCTTTGCGGCCAGATCTGTAAAATTTGGATGAAACAGCAATTTTCGGCATCTTTCCTTTCAATATGGTTGTCTTTGATTAATTTGCACTCGACTTTGTCTTTATGGCCATTTCTCCGTTATCATGTAAGTGCCAGATGGCTTCCTGCATGAAAGAACAAAATATGGATTAGTATTTTAAAAATATTAAATCAAAACTTTAATTATTAAATCAGATTAAAACCCTAATGTTCACTTGCATGTCGGCCTTATTTATCTGATACGTGGCTTGCAGTGTCTTGACACGTGTCACAAAATCGTGACACGTGTCCATTTCAGCTGTTTCCATTTCGGGCTCTTTTCTGTGCAAGTCGCGAAAATGCGACATGTCACGATTTCGTGACATGTCAGAAATCGCGACATCCCTTCTCCTTTTCTCCGAAAATGCGACATGTCACGATTTCACGACATGTCACGAAATCGTGACCCTTTTCTCTCACTTCCTCCTCAGCCGAAAACGCGACATGTCACGATTTCGTGACATGTCACGAAATCGTGACCTCTTCCCTTCTCTCTTCTTGGCCTTCCCTTTTCCCCTTGCCTTCTTCGCTTCTGTTTCGCATTCTTTCTTCTGTCGATTTCTGCGTCGAAATCGCGACATTTCTCTTCTTTCATGATTTCGTTCTCCTTGCTTTCTTGTCGATTTGCGATGTCGCGAAATCGTGACGTCACGATTTCGTGACATCTTTCCAAGTCGTCGATTTCGTGATATTTCATGCCTTAGCTTTTCTTTGTTTCCCTTCTTTCTTCCCGTCACGATTTCGTGACATGTCGTGATTTCGTGACGTGTCTTCCTTTCTTCCCGAAAATGGACATGTCACGATTTCGTGACATCCTTTCATGCCTTAGTCATTTTTTCTTCCTCCAGCAAATGCGACATGTCACGATTTCGCGACATGTCCGATTCCGACTTCGTCCTTGCCTTTTCTCTCCATGTCGGATTTCGTGACATGTCACGATTTCGCGACGTTCCGTACGATCTGCTTTCTCTCTCCTAATCGGTAGCGATTTCGCGACATTTCCAAAAATGGAAGTGTCACGATATCGCGACATTTCCAAAAATGGAAAGTGTCGCGATTTCGCTACGTTTTTCTGACTTAGCCGATTTTCTTGAAACCTGTCGCGATTTCGCGACATTTCCATAAATGGAAGTGTCGCGATTTCGTGACTTTGCCAAAAATGGAAAGTTTTGATTTTCAATGAATTTATCTATCTGTTTTCTGCATTTTTTTCATACCGGTGTAAGATTTTCTTTATCCATGAATGATTCTAGCATGTAAAAAGTGAAGTCTGAGATAACAAAGCCAGAATGCAAGAATACTTGGATACTTTGACACAGGCAAAACTTGAAGAAGAAAGAGGCAAGTAAAAATTTGGAATTAAAACCTGAAAATCATCAAGAGGGTCCCTACTGCAAAATGAAAGCTCAAAGTTTTCAAAGGATGGAAATTCATTTTTCAGTGGGGGTGTGTTGCTTCTCAACAATTACCAAGCAAACGGGTCCTAAAAGCATCAAATATTGGCATGCTGGCATACTCAATGGGCTGACAAAAAAGGCCAAGTGGCCAATCATCCAAGTGGAAGGTGGACCATGGCACAGTCTCAAACAAGGCACACTTCACAATGAAGATACATCCACTAGTCATGAGGGTACCTAAAGAGCTCACCACATTTCTATTAAGTGCAATTATGGGAGGTCGTCGAGTAGTATTACTATTGAGTCTCTATGCTATTACATCATGAAGGTTACTGTGCTTAAGGAAATCATGACTTACGTTGATTCGAGCATGGTGGTTATAGAGCCTGCAGCCCAAGCAATCCTCACTGAGAGACACTTCACTTAGTTTTTTGACATGTTCTTGGGAGTGGAAGAAGACATAACTCAAGATATTATGGAGTCTTGGGAGGATGACATGGTGGAAATTTTGGGGCACAAAATTTTCATTTATGTTACTCTTCTAGCCATTGTTACGGGGCAAACGATCAAAGGAAGATCCATCCATAGGCAAAAACACAACTGGGAAATGGAATTATGAGATTTTAAGGACAATCCCAAGATTTTTAAGGAGGTGAAGAATGGATTAAACAGAGTGGACCTCCCTACCCTATGGAACTCTATAACGAAAAATGTGATGGATTTCATCATAGCTGAGGACCCTAGCAAGGTCCTCCTTAGCTTCCACTATGTGTTTGTAAACTTCTTCTAGGATGTTAATCCAATAATCATACCCCAATTCCTACTTAATTCCATGAATTGCACCATAAACTCATGCCATAGCAAGAAAGGTTCTACCTTGCCACTGCATTAGGGCCTATTTAAGGTTATCTATAAATATGTCTTACTAACCTCCCCCTAAGCTGAACCCCCTACCATACCCCAATATGAAACCTCGGTTGTTCACCAGGCAAAAATTTCTAAGGGTAGGGACAACCTTGGTTTACCCAAGCCTCATTCTACATCCCTGGATAAGAAAAGAGGAGTTGATTTGGCAAGTAGAGGAGGACCTGCTAGGAATAAGTTGAGGATCAAGGAACCAGAGGGACCCGAGAGATCCTCATTGAGGCTAAAGAATAATCAAATGTAGGGGAGCTCAAAACCCTTCAAGATTGATTCTGAGGAATAAGGTCTTGATCCTACAATTATAGTCCTCAAGCCCTTTGTCCTGACTCAATTGCAGGAGATCCTTGAGGTGTTAACAAATATTTTCTTTAATGAAGGGTACCAGGGCAACAAGCCAGTGGAGGCTAATCTAGAGACATATGAGAAAGAGTACGACAAATATGATGAGTAGAACGAGGATGAGGATGAGGAGTATTAGCACCCTCCAAGATGAGACTCTATACAAAAATTGCGGTTTGGCAAGGCCAAAGGCATATATTTCTTGCAAAGTTTTTTTAGTGTCCTGTGCAGAGGGTTTGATGTTTTTTTTGGATTTTGTCCTTTTGATTATCTCAGTACCTATTGGTTGGGTTCATGTGGGATGGAACTATCTGGGTTGTCTATGGTTTCTAGTTAATAATTGTAAACTTCTGTTTGTCTAAGGTGGTTCAGGCTTTTAGGTTTCTATTTTGTAAAAGTCTAAGATGGCTAGTTAAGTTAAAGGATTGAGGGTCCTCAGGAATTTAAGGATCCTGCTCCTCAAAGATATGCTAATTTTTTTATAAAGGTTTTGGGTTAACCTAAAAAACATGATAGTAATGAAATATTTAAATTATAAAAAAATAAAATCTTTTGAAATCATAAAAGAAATTTTGATTACTACCCCAATCTTAAGAGGGTCAAACTAGAATTTACCCTTTCATATCCATTGTGATGCCTCAATATATGCAATAGGATTAGTACTTCAACAAATAGAAAATAAAATGCCTTATGCTATCTATTATGTAAGTAAGAATTTACATGGGACTGAACTAAATTATACAGTTACTGAGAAGGAATTCTTGGTCGTAGTTTATACCATCAATAAATTTAAACATTACATAACAGGGTATGAAGTATTTGTTCATACTAATCACTCTGCCATTAAGTATTTAATGAAAAAATCCATAGTATGAGGTAGGGTGGTTAGATGGCTTCTTTTTCTTCAAGAATTTAATGTCACAATTATAGATAAAGTAGGCAAAGACAATGTCATTGCAGATCATTTATCTCGTATGCAAATACTTGATGATGATGAATTAATTCTTGATAGCTTTCCATATGAACATTTGTTTGCTCTTTCTATTTTTTCTCCATGGTATGCTGATATAGTAAATTATATGGTAATGAGAAATATGCCTCAAAATTTCACACCTTATGAGCGAAGAAAGTTAATACATCAAAGCGGCCCTTACATGTGGATTAATGGGATTTTATTCAATTCTTTCTCAAACCATGTAGTTAGGAGATGTGTGCACAAAGAATATGTGTATGATATTATTATAGCAACACATGAAGAACCTTGTGGAGATCACTATGCAGCCCAAAGAATAGTTAGTAAAATATTCCAAACTAGATACTTTTGGCCTACTATAAATAAGGATGTTCACCAATTTGTTGATAGATGTGATGCATGCCAAAGGGCTAGTAAACCAACCCCTACAATGGAGATGCCCTTGGTACCCTAAATTATGTTTGAACCATTTTAGAAGTGGGGAATTGATTTGTTTGGACCTATATATCCTTTGAATAAACATATACTTGTGTGCACAGATTATGTTACAAAATGGGTAGAGGTAGAAGCTATGCCACGAGCACAAGTTGAACCTGTCATTGATTTTATTTATTCACACATTATGTTCCACTTTGGATCACCTAGAGAACTAGTTTTAGATAAAGGAACTCAATTTATCTCTAAAGTAATAGAAAATTTCACCATAATATATCAAATAAAACATTGAAAAACTTCACCATATAATCCTCAAGCCAATGGATAAGTGGAAGTAACCAATCGAGAGCTTGAAAAGATAATAATTAAAACTTAAGCCACTAGTAGAATATATTGGGCAGAAATATTGAAAGAAGTTGTATGGGTTTATAACACAACTTGGAAGACTACCATTGGTTTAATACCTTATGAGATGACTTATGGTAAGAAAACCATCATGTCCATTGAGTTTGAAATTGAGACTCTACGCACAAAAATAGAACTCGATATGAACTTAGATCAAGCATAAAGAGCTAGGTTAGAGAAATTAAAAATTCTTGATGAAAAGAGATTGGAAGCACTTCATAAACTAAATTAACACAACAACAAAGGAATAAATGGTATGATAAACACATTGTACCTAGAAATTTTCAACCAAGATACTGGGCTTTGCTATTCTACTCCCACTTCCATGATTTTTCAGGGGAAGCTAAGGACAAGATGGCTTGGACCCTATGAAATTGAAGATATATTTGAAAATGATACAATAAAACTAAATCCTATTGATGACTCAACCAAAAAATTACTAGTTAATGGACATAGGCTTAAATTATATAAAAAGCCACTATATAAAAAATAATTCATGCACCATATCAAGTAAAAAACTAATTTGCAGTGTATATTTAAACTACAAATCACTACTATTGAATAAATACTTCTATTTAACAAGAAAAAAATACACTATCTATTAAATAAGTTATTTATTTATATCTAAAATATACTTATATATAATGTATACATTTAAACAATACATAAAAAATGGATTATGCTTCTTTTTTTTCATAGTGGAATTCCAATATTTGCAATACTCTCATCTTATTTTCAGTCTCAATATTGTTTCAAAAATATCCTAAAAATATATTTCTTTATTTTGCATCAACTTGAGAGTTTTGTAGGAAAATTACTGTCACATCTTGTATAAAAATTTTGTTTTCTAAAACAAAATCTAGGTGTTTTCTATTACTCAGCCACCACTAGTGTTTGGAGTAAATTGTCATTGAAAATAAAAAAATATTTGGGTGTTATAATTTACTCCTAGTCAATCAAGTTTCCTATTAGACTACGTACATTATAAAAAATAAAAATATTGTGAAGTTTGGAAAGACTAACCCATGAGTTACTATTTCCATAAGAGTGAACGGTTTCCCCTGCTTATCCAATTATGCGTGTGGTCTAGAAAATCTAATGAATTGGAAAAATGACAAGCTCCCCCTTCATCCTTCCAAAAAAAATCCCTTGCTCTATCTCTAAACGAGCAAGTATCCCAAAAATTATCTCCTTGCTCCACCTTAAAATGAGCAAGAATCCCAAAAAGCAATAAAAATCCCTTGCTCCCTCTCAAAATGAGCAAGTATCCCAAATAAAATTCAATAAAAGAAGGGTGAAGAGCTTGAATCCCTAAAATTCTTAGTATTTCAAAAACCATGGGGTGATCCTCATTACAACAATGGATTGAATGAAACTCGCCTAGGAATAAGGTATCCTTATGTAGTAGCGTTAAGTCTGGACAATAATTATGGAAGCTCATAGATAAGCTAGATTTTTGGCATAAGTTAACATTACTCAATCCTTACTCATGATGAGAAACGAACATTCACAGGACACACAGTTGGTCCTTTAGATGCTTGATAACACTAGGATAACCTTAGCATCATATCGATTTGTGAAATGAATAGATGAATTTGTTTAAGGTCACTAGGATGTTTGAGTCTTTGTAAAACAACTCTAGAATGTTGTAAGCAAGAAAAAGTCATGAGCAAATTTCTATTCCATATGTAGGTGCTATAGTTTATCTCATCCTACAAAAATATGGTTTGTATTTCTCAAGAACCTCGATTTCTACTTATACAGATAAAGTAGTAAGGATAGGTTTAAAATTCCCATCAAGACTCTAATAGAGTAGTTGGGAATCCAATTTCCCAAAGCTTTACACCCTATAAGAGCAGTAGAAATAAGTATACTCCCAAAAGAAATAAAAACCATAAAAATGACACCAAGACAACTATCCTATTTTCCTGTTGATATTATCCAAGTCTATGGTAAAAGATCCACTTTATATATTGATGACTGACATTTGATTTGCATCCACATGGATATCCTTATGAAATTAAAAGAAGAAAATATTCCATAAAAATAATAATAAATAAAATAAAATAAATTATATATAATAATATTAAAAATAAATAGACTTTTTACCTTTGAATCAAGGTCATGCAAGACCAAAAATTGCTTGGGAGGGAGGATCTGTAGGGCGACTTCCCATGGAAGTCCTATTACTTTTACCTGCATCCTTTCCTTGTCCTTGTCCTAGGACCTTGTTCCTTTCCCAGTTTCCTTGGCATATTTCCCATACTTTTTGGAAGGAAGGTGTTGCAGATGATCTCCTTTGGGGGGGAGATCCTTGATCCACTATTCTGCCCCTTTCCTTGCCCTATGGTGGGAAAATTTGTCCCATTTTCTGTTCCATTGTTCCATCCTTTGGTGTCTAGGTTCTGGGTTGTGTTCAGGTTTTCCCTGGGACTTTTCCTGAGGTTTTTTCTCAGGATGTTTTTGGAAGTCTTCCTCTCGATTGTCCTTTGGGTTGCTTCAGTTGTGGTTTGTTGGGTCTTAGGATTTATGGCTTCATGAGCAGTTCTGCATAGCATCCTTTTGGTTGGTAGGACCATGTGCTTTATACTATGGCTATGCTCTTTGGGTTTTAACTAGTGGTTCTTGGAGGTTTTAAGCTCCTTTTTTGGCTTCAGGGATGGGTCCACTGATTCCTTTCAAGACTTCCTCCTTCGTCTCCTTGAAGCTATTTTTTGGTGGGTCTAAAGAATTCTGGCTTCATGAACAGTTTTATACAACATCATTTTAGTTTTGGAGAAGACCGTGTACTTTCTATTGTGACTCTGCTCTTTGGGTTCATGGCATTGGTTCTTACAGGTTTTTAGTTCCTTTCATGGCTTTTGAGGATGGACCTCTACTTTTATTACTGCTGAATCCTTACAAGTTTTCCTTCTCTACATCCTTGAAGCTTTGGTGTTGAAGGTTGTCTGGGATGCCTGGTTGCTTCCTTTCATTTTGGGCTCTTTTGTCTACAGTCATGCCTCCTCGTGACTCCTTCTTGGATTCCTATGGCACTTTCTTGCCTTTCCTTCTGACATGTTGTTCCACTGTTGTTGTTTCCTGTGTTGGGCCGTTGTTTCTCGAAGACTTCCTTTTTCCTTATTAAGGACTTCATAGCCTAGGAAGTTCCTCTTGTTCCTGTTCCACTATTACTCCATCCTCCAGGCTGTTGTTCCACTGCATGAGGATTTTGTAGCCTATGATTTTCCTCTTTATGCTGATTCATTTTTTAAGGCTTTTAGGGAATGGTCTTTTTAGTTTTCTTAATCTTGCACTTTCCTTGTATGTTTCATTCTGCTTCACTGATCCACCTTTCTGTTCATGGTGGATTTTATGTTTCTTTCTGGTTTTCCCCTGTGTGGGAAGGTGTTTTCTCTCAGGCCTGATTCCCAATGGTGGTTTCTGGTTTTCCCACCATTGGGTTGATTCAAAATTCAAAATCCTGGCTTTGATTCCTTTTCCTGCCCTTGGAAAAGTTTCAAATTGGTTTTTAGTGGATGGGGTGGTTTGGCACTTTCTCCCACCCTTGGTTTGCTTGAAATTCTTGTTTCACACCCTTTGATTCAAATTTTATTCTTTGGAAGGATTTCCCTTCCTAACCATGTTTCCTTTGGTGCTTAGAAAGTAGTCTTCCTCTGGTGCAAATTATTGCGCCTTCCTCTGGCATTTAGGATGGCGCATCCCTTTTCTTTTATGTGTTCCTCTAGTGTTTCCTTTTGTTACAATTTGATGTATTGTGTTGCATTCTGATCCTTTGTAATTAGGTTTTGGGATCCTTGATAAAAACCCACTTTTAATATACAAATTACCAAAAAAATATTAAAATAAAATAAAATATATCTATATATATCTATATTTTTACCCCCATACCATTAAATAAATAAAATAAAATAAATAAATATCAACATATTTTTCCCTCTATTTTTGTTTTGGCTATATAGCCAAAATTACAGTTTGGGGGGAGGTATAAGGCTAATATATTAAGTCCATAATATAGTTTGGGGGGAGAAAAACTATGCAATAAAATGAAACTTTTATTAGTAATGTTTCAGTAGCACAATTTTTCATAGCAAAATTTTAGTAGCAAGCTATTTGTAAAAAAAAATCTATAGACTTGCACTTGAAAAAAAATCCTAAGTGTTTTGCTAGGAAAATTGAAATTTAGGCAAAGCACCATTTTGGCAAGAAATTTTAAGGTTGTGCACCGAAATTTAAATAAATTGTAAAACCACATTAATGACAGGAGTAATACACCAAATTTCAAATGACTTTTAAATTCACATTAATGATGAGAGCTATGCATTGGACTTCAAATGACTTTCCAATTCATTTATTCAATGCAGGAATTAATGAAGATTAATAATAATTTTAAAAAAGGGTTTGGTAGCATTTCAAACTTTGATCACGAGCTAGCCTCATATCTGACATGAAATTTGATGCTAACCATGGAATTGACATGATTGGGCACAGGTTTGTTTTGATTGGCCAATGCAATAAGGATAGTTTTTATACCACCATGAAAGCACCAAGTGAAGAATGCAGGGTGCACCTCACCGCCATGTCATAGCCACGTGAGCATTGGAAGTCATGTGGGTTAAAGTAGCCATGAATCAACTAAAACCTCGACCATGGAAATTAATAAAGTCCGTAGGCAAGTGACGCGAAGGTGGAAAACGATGAATGACATGGCAAAAATTCAAACCTAAGAAATGATTTGGAGATGTTCTATTGGTTAGCACATCCAGCAAAGGCACGATGGCATGGGAAATGCGGAAGACAACTCAGCATCTCATGGCCATAAAATCCAATCATCGATGAGTTGGCCAAAGATACGATTAAACCATCGCTAAGGTGGCAAGGAACATCACATGTGAAGGCATCACCATTTGTACCCATACAACCAATGAAAGAAAATGATGTGGATAAAATTTCTGAGCCATTGATTAAAATTAATCAAGGGTTATAATCTACCACCAAGAATTATTGTGACTGCCATGTGTGGGAATGACAAGCCGCATAAAAATTTCAACCATCGCTTCCCACCATCGATTAAAGGTAATCGATGATGGAGGTTTAATCATGAATTAAAAACCTAAAAAGGGTAAAAAACCTAGGACACAATGTCAAGTTCAAAAAGCAACACAACATGGGAAACATGACGATGTAATAATAAAATCAGTCTTTGGCGATGACATGTGGATCCCCCATTGATAAAAATGATGAAAAATAAACCTACATGGAATGTACCAAGGTATGGTAAAAATAGGAGGCACCTCAATCAATGTCGTCATACCCATGCACCCTATATGAAGTAGAGTCATGGATCAACAACTTCAACCATTAATTAGTGAATAAATCTAGGGCTAGAAACTTAAAAAGTGTCAACAATGTTGTATATGTAGAAAGGTCAACTCGATATAAGATCTCCTCCATCGATTGGAAATAATCCAACAAGGGCTTAAAGATAAATTAGAAAGTAGATTAGGGTAAAAAGCCCTAATCTACCACCTTGCACTCAGTATCTGCCCACAAACGATGTAAATAATTGAGGAAGTTGCGTAGCTATAGAAGGATGAAGAATTTTAAAGTTGTAGATAATGCCAAAAGTAGAGGTCGAGATAAAACAGGAAACGACATCAATTGCAAGGTAAATCCTACTACAATTTTTAGGGATTTTGCTCAAGGAAATGATCTTGGGGTTTACAAAATTGTCCTTGTAGGAATTGCATGAAGAAATTTAGGGAAATTTCTTTAATTGTCTGAAAATGTGTTTAGAAGCCATTATGGAAGGAGGGAATTTAAAACCCTTCCTCTTAAAATTCTACAGGCAACCTTTTTCTTGAGAGAATTTTAGAAACCCTCTAGAAATTCTGTGAAACTATGTTGTGAAAAATGAAATTAAAAGCAAATATGTTGTTTTTCTATGAAAAAATCCTGCAGAGAATTTATTGAATTAAGTAGAAGGATGGAATTTCAAAGGCTTCTCTATTTTCACTCAGAAATTTGTGAATTTTTTCCTAAATTTTCTAAAAATGTGGAATATTATGTTTCAAAAAGAAATTGAAAGAAGAATTCGTTTTTGTTCCGAGCTCTCCTTAAAATTTCTGATGAATTTCGAAGTTTTTCCATTTTTCTCCTACAAATATTCTTGAAGGGTTTTCAAAGTTCTATAAAAATTCCTAAAACATTTCAAAGTTCTCCTATTTTTCTTCTACAAATATTAAAAAGGAATTTACATATATCATTCTATGGAAATTTTGAATGTTTCATGATATTTTCCAGAAAATATATATCTATAAAATAAAAAAAAAATCTCTATTTTTATTTTTAGGAAAATAAAACTGCAAAATTTAAGATAATTTCATGATTTCCTTTTGAAAAAAAAAAGAAAAAAAATTGAAATTTTTTACGTTTTCATGCAATGCATTCATTCTATTTTTTATGATGTAGGGTTCCTTCTACTGTGTCCTACTGCTAAACCCTACTTTCCTTAAAACTACCATCATGCCTAGGGCTACGTTCCATAAGAAAAGTGAACCCTCATCAATTGAAACCCAAAACCCGAGTGATGTAGTAAAGAAATTGTTTCAGGGAGCCCGATGGTGGGATGCCTTGACAAAATACCAAGGCCATGATCTGGGTGTCGCAAAATAGTTCATTCTGAACTGTAATCACGCTTCCATGAAAACTCATGTCGAGGGAGTCAAAATAGAAATTTCCTCTAGTTTAATTGCAGAAGTCCTAAGCCTATCAGAAACTGGCCAGAGATACTTTAAATCTACCTACAAGGGGGTGAATAAGATGGTCAAAAAATTTGGGGAGAGATGTTCAGTTACCAAGGATAGGAATGGGTGGATAAAGGGAGTAGCCACCTCCTCTCTACCAATAAAATGGTAGGAGGTAGTTACAATTGTGATGAAATTCTTTACCCTTGAGGGTAGGTTGTCTAGCTATGGTGGATACCATTTAAAGATGCTCTTAAATCTAAAATTTCTTGAGAGGGAAGACTGCATAATTAACTTGCCTTACTTTTATTTTATTCTTTGAAAGCTACCATCCTCCGTGTGCAGTCATTAAATGATTATGAAGCCCCTAAACTACATCTTATCTCTTATCATGGCTTAATTAAGTTATTGGTCTTACACCAAGCTGCTAAGGCAAAAATTGCATGGAGTACCTTGGTCGATGGGGCTAATGTTTCTCCGATGTCTGAACCTAGTGAGTCCAAACCAGTTCAGGAGTCTAAGTCTGATGAAGTAAGTTCAGAAGATCTTCCTGTTCAAAAATGACCCACCACCTCCAAATCAGCCACAACCTCTAAATCTACCAAAAAATCAAAATATGAAAAATTTGTTCCAAGTCATACCAATAAAGAATCATCTCCTATAGCAAAATCATCTTAGGAAACACCTCTCAGAGAAGAAGTACCTTTACAAGAAGAAACACCTAGACCTACTTTACACTCACCTATTGTAGGGCCATCCGATGCTATTGAATTCCTTAAGATATAACAAACTTTATTGCACATCAAAATTGATGAGCTCACAACACTGGTTGAAAAACATGTTGCAATGGTGACCAAATCCCTTACCATCTAGAGTGATATCCTTAGGAAATTGATGGAGAGAAAGGTGGCAAAACCGGCTGATTCAGTCATTGCACTAGTGATTGTCAGTCCATCTCCTTAGAAGAGTGCTACAATTGGTAGGAAACAAAGGAAATCGGTCAACTTTGCCAAGATTATTGACTTCTCCAAGGTGTTAGAGGAAGACAACTCAACACCACAATCCAAACTACCTCAACCAAGTCAACCATCAAATTCAGAACCGTCCAAGGATATAGGGATATGGCCAGATAACTTAGCACTTAAGGTAGGTATGCCCATAAATATTGATGAAATTATCAATCGTGCTATAGAGATAGCAGGTCCACCTCCAAATACACAAGAAACACAGAGTGAGTCTCATAGTAGTGGATCCAGGGATGTAGAGCATATCAAAACCATAACTATAGATATCCCAATAGATCCAGCAGCAGGAAGGGCACAGGTACAAAAGGTAAAGGAAGAGAGAAATATCCCAACCAGGCCACCGCCTACATGGGTTTCATCTCATCTAAGGGCTAAAACTGGTTTGGACATTCACATAGATTATAGGAAGATGATAGGGATAGAAAAACAAGTTTATTCTTTTATCTGGTTACAAACATTACTATTATTATTATTTTAATGACTTTCATAATATTTGAACGTATGTATATGCATGTATGTATGTGTAAGTTATTTTAGATATTTCAGTTGCAGGCATGATTTGTTTTATATATATATCCTGATTATTGCATGAATTTTCATTTTTCTGAGATGAGAATGGTGAAATAGATAATGCAGTTCTACAGTATTCTGATTTTGCAAAAATTGTTTTATTTTAAAATTAGATACTGATCATTGCAATGCATTTTTAGGATGCATATGATGGAAAATATTTGCACAAATGCTGTAGTTCATTATTAGTATGACTGGTTTTTCAAATATTATTTCATCATATGAGTTTTGTAGACACCATTATTTCACATGAAATGTTAATCCTTTCTGAAAAAGACTGTAGTATTGTTATATCTTTCTCATAGTAATTGTTTTGAATGAAGACACTGCAATATTTTTAGGAACAGGTAATTGTGTCCACAATTGTTTATAGTTGCAGATATTATTATCTATAGAACTATCTTTGTTATCAGTCACAACATTCAGAAAGATAAAATTATTTTGTGTATTCAGTTATGTCTAAAAATTATGTCTAAAAATTATTTTATGTATTATCCATTCAATTGAACTATTATAGTGTTAGAATGATTGATGTTTGTAAACATTGAGTAAATCAGGAAATGACATATAAGATTTTTTGTGAATCCATGAACTTATATGCATGAGGACATGCATCACCTTTAGTTTGGGGGAATGATGAGTGTCAAAGTGTTACAATATATGTATCTGATTTACCTATATATTCCTTTGCAAATGAATGAATATGAATGATTTTTATTATTGTTTCACTTTAATATTGTCATTTATGCATCAATATGATTAATGGTTATAAAAGTTATTTATGCATATATTTTACATGAATTTTGTGTAAGTTATTGTGTTGTTAGGCAAATGTGTATGAAGCTGGATAAAGTTTGTGGTTGCTGAACTAGAAGGTAGGCGTACATAGACTGGTTGGACGTATGGCACACTTATAGGCACTATGGATGAAGTGCTACAAAAAGGTACTACTGAAAGCATCTACCGAAAGGAGTGCTACGGAAGAGCTGAGTCAAAGTTGACCAAACCTTGTTGCCATGTTACATCCAACATGAGTATATTATACACAATCAACCATTTGATTGACAACATGGGCAAAATAATATTTGGCATCTTTGATTATTATTAATAAAAGTTGTAAAGTCTTTATTAAAAGTTGGAAGGATCAAAGTTGTTGATTTATTCCACCAACTTATATTCTCTTTCCTTGAGAATAGGGCAAAAGATTATTCTTGTTATTCCTTAAATTTAGAAGTTGTTAAAGTGGTTGCCACTTGGGCTTACATTGATTAGTCCAAGTCCCATTTGTTATAAAGTTGTATTTGTTTAGAATAAGTCGTTTAGCACTTGGGCTTGCGTTGATTAGTCCAAGATCTGTCTTGTTATGAAATTATATTTGTTTAGGAAAATTGTCAGTATGAAGGTTAGGATTTAGATTTGTTAGTTGGAAAGAGACAGAGAATGTTACAGAAGACTTCATTAAACATTATTGTATAAATTACAATGAGGAGGCTTTTGAAAAGGTCCTCGCTCTTGTCCTCCGATGATTGCATTCTATAATAGAAGTTGAAGAAGTCACTCCTTGACAAAGTCTCTGTAGTTTTCATTTCTAGCAATGTACATGATCGAATCTCAGCAATAAAATAGTATTATTTTTCCATCTCTTTCACAATGTTATTCTATATTTTGCAATGATTTATTTCCTTCTGTAAAGTCTTTATTTTTCCTGCAATCAATGAATAGTTAATAGTTAGAATAGGTTAAATGAAATAAGTAGTTTTTGAGGTAAAATAGCATAGAGGAGAAGAGAAATATACTAACCTTTTCGAAGGTAGGGCCCACTTCTAGAAGACCAGTCCCTATTCTCCCACTCCTGCATTAGAATAGGATTAGATTAGTATAAATAGAATTAATAGAAATTAATCTGCATCATTTATTTCAAAAGTAAAATAGTTAACACATCATTAGTTGCATGTGGATCCACACACATTCATTCATTTAGTTAATTTCACATTTATCAAGTCAATTTCATATTAAAAATAATTACATTTAAAATATTCTATCTTTTCTGTAACCTGATCTTAAGGAATTGAATCAAGTGAACTGGTTAATGTCATGGAATAATCTATACGAGATTGTCTATTCTTTAAATAGATTTAGACCTAGATTGATAATTAAATGATTAGCCCTCCAATCTAGACACATGGCTTAGACGAGGAAACTTTGATGGTTAACAAATATAAAGGGAAAAGACAATAACCAAGCAACATAGGTTCTTAGAGTTATCTAATGATAATCGATGCTTGATCATCTTCTAACTCCAAAGGGAACAAGGATGTAGCAACAACCATGGCATCCACATGGTGGTTTGAGGATCTAGGGATAGACTCTATGGTTACTCATTCAAACAAGGACAAAACTTAGTAAAAATCTCCTTGTAAGGTTTAATTTTATTATCTCGAGTCTGATAAACATCATTAATTAACCACAAGTTGAAAGTCACCAAATATCAAAAGGACTCTAACCTAAAAAGCTAAGGTAGCTCTAAGACCAAGGATCAAAGCTTTGTATTATGTAGTGTTATTCATGCAAGAGAAATGAAGTTTGAAGGACAAGGGGATGAGTTGCTTTTATGGGGTGACTAGAATGACTCTAGCACCAACACCCTTCATGCATCAGGCTCCATAAAAAAATAAATTCCAAGACTCAGACTCTTCAATTTCAATATTGAAGCACTCATCGAGAAACTCAACAACTATAGGATGGGTAGCTTCTAGGGGAGCAAAGGCTAACTAATCAACAATCACCTGAACCTTAATAGCCTTATAACCTATGAAAGTCAAGTCAAACTCACTAAGGACCAAAACCCATTTAGTAACTCGACCTAAAAGGTGGGGCTTAGACATCAAATAGCACAAAGGATCAAACTTTGCAATCACCAACATCTTATGGCTGAGCATGTAGTGTCTTAACTTATGAGAAGCAAACACTATGGTAAGGCAAAGCTTCTCTAAGGGAGTGTACCTAGTTTCATAGCTAACCAAGGTTCTATTGATATAGTAGATAGCTCATTCTTTATTTTGATCATCATGTTGGGCCAACATGGCTCCTAAAGCATGAGCAATGGCTGCTATGTAAAGCATCAAATGCCTACCAGGTATAGGAGGAACTAAAATAGGTGGGGAAGTGAGATACTATTTGAGATCATAAAAATATTTCTGACACTTAGAATCCCACTAAAATACCACATATTTCTTAAGAAGCTTAAGAAAGGGCTGACACTTATCGACTAACTAGGCAATGAACCGATGGATAGACTAAATTTTACCTTGTAGACTACATAGTTTGATCAGGGTATGGGGAGGAGGTATATCAATGATGGTCATTATCTTAGTGAGATCCACTTCAATGCCTCACCTAGAAACTATGAAGCCTAACAACTTTCTAGATGTGACTCCGAACACACACTTAGAGGGTTTAAGATGAACCTTGTATTGCCAAAGCCTTTCAAATATTCATCTTAAATCATGGACATGATCCTTTCATTCTATGGAGTGAGCTAGAAGATCATCCACATAGTCCTAGAGAATATCATGCATCATGTCATGGAAAATATAAGTCATGGCTCGTTGATAGGTAGCTCCTGCATTCTTCAGGCCAAAAGGCATGACCTTCCAATAGAAGGTACCCCATGGAGTAGTGAATGTTATCTTAGCCTGATCCTTAGGGGTAATCATAATCTGATTGTAGCCTAAGAAACCATCCATAAGTGAAAGCATTCCACATTTGGTAGTGAAATATACAATATGATCTATGTTGGGCAAGGGAAAATCATCCTTGGGACATGCTAAGTTAATATCCCAAAAGTCGGTACATATTCTTATTGTTCCTTCCTTCTTAGCTATAGGAATGATATTGGAGATCCAATCAAAATAGTCGATAGCTTTTATAAAACTAACATCAAGGAGTTTTTGGAGCTCTTCCTTGACTGATAGGGTGACCTTAGGATGCATCTTCCTAAGTTTCTTCTTAACAGGCTTAGCACTAGGTTTAACTACCAAATGATGCATGACAAGGGAGGGATCAAGCCCTGGCATGTCGACATATGACCAAGCAAAAATATCTTGATACTCTCTTAATAAATTGGTCAATTTCTCCTGCTCATCCATGGAAAAGGCTTTACCTAGCTTAAGGATTCTAGGGGCTTCCTCAGAACCTATGTTCACATCTATGGTCTCCTCAATAAGGATGGACAAGTCATCCTCAAGAGGAGGTGGGGCAGGAATCACTCCTAAGTGCTCAAGGTCCTCGGGGGACATAGAACCAAAGTCCACTTGAGATCTAGAAGATTCAACCTACGCAACACAAGGGATAGACCCATCAAAGTAGATGTCATTCTAAGGTGGATCCTCATATTTGACATACTTCTCAGGGGTTATGACCAACAAAGAAGGAGAGGGTGGCCCCTCATCCTCAACACTCCACTCTAAACTTTGATGAGATTTATCTAAGAGAGATTCTTGACAAGAAGAGTTGACTTGATCCTGAGATGAGATATTGATTGATAATTCCTTATCAAGATTTTTAGGTTGCTTGGTTTTGTTAGATAAGGAATATGATGAATGAAACTGAGCTAGATCATCTGGTGAGAAAAATTCAAATGGATGAGGATCGCCCAAGATAGAAATAGGTTGATTTTCAAATTTAAATTTCACACATTGATGAAAAGTAGAAGGGACAACCTCCATCGCATGGATCCAAGGATGTCCAAGAAGAAGATTAAAATATGCAGGACAAGATACCACATAAAACAATGTATCTAAAATTTTAGGTCCAACTTTGAGGGGAAGTGATATGGTACCATAAGCTTCTTGGGACTCATTGTTGAAAGTTTTAATGATATCACCGGATTTAGTTATATCTTCCTCTTTTAATCCAAAATTTTGAAAGAAATGATATGTGCATAAATTAAGGGAAGAACCATTATCAATCATAACTCTTTTGATAAAAGTATCCCCAATAAATGCAGTGATGTAAAGAGAAGAATATTTTTGCAAGTCTGAGAAAGAAATATCAGCATCCGAGAATGTGAGATGATGTATCCCAAGAGATCTTACAATATTGGCCATATCACTAGGGGAAATATATGGAGGGATAGATTGTTGCTTCAAAACATTTATTAAGGCTTCTCCATGAGTAGGAGAATTCTATAATAGTTCCAAAAGAGAGATATTTGTTGAGAAACTGATTTCCTACTGAGATCGTTGAATCTATTGATTTTGCACTAACTTTTCTGAAGTAGCAGTTATCATACCAACCATGTTATTATCATAATGGTGTGGTACACTTCTATAAGATACTTTATTAGCTTCCTGTCTAATTACATTCTGATTAATAGATGGCTTTTGTTGCAAATTTCCCACATCAAGATGTTCTGCATCAATCAAATCTTGAACCACATGTTTCAACTTCTTACAAGAATTTTTCCAATGTCCCTCCACTCTATGATATGCACAATGTTGACCTACCTTATACCAATGAGTTGTAGTATCTGGTTGTCTTATAGGAGGTAACTCAATTGCATTGGCTTCTAAAAGTTATTTCAAAACTACTTCCATAGACATATTAAGCCTTGTAAAATTCCTTTGTGGAGGTTTTTGAAGTACTATATTTTGTAGGTTGTTAGTAACATTGTTAATAGGCCTACTATCCATTCCACTATCACCTCCTATGTGCTTATTCTTATGTTGAGACTTAGTAGGTTTCTCTTCTTTGACTTTGAGTTGGCCTCTTCTGATAAGGGCTTGTTCTACTTTTCTTGCTAAATCAATTGCTTGATCAAAATATGTAATAGTAGTAGTCTCTAATGCATAAGATAATTGTTCTTGTAAATTACCAATAAATATCTCAAGCATATCCTTTGGAGGTAAAGTATATCTCAAACGTCCAACTAAACTTCTCCAACAAGCCAAGAATTCTGAAAAATTTTCCTCTTTACTTTGTTTTAAATTGTAAACATCTTTCATTGTCACTTCCTTTTCAATGTAAGCACCAAATTGTTGAACAAATAATTCTGTTGTTTCTTCAAAATTATTCAAGGAATAATTGGGTAATCGATAATACCACTCTAATGCCATGCCACCAAGACTCTTAGGAAATGTTTTAAGTAACAACATGTCATCATAAATGAGATCATGGCAAGTTGTTCTAAATCTTCTTAAATGCTCAATTGGATCTTCTATCCCCTTATAAATAGGTAAAATTGGCATAGGAAAATGCTTAGGATAAGGCCTAGCAGCAACAATAGGATCCAATGGCTGATTACACATTTCCTTATAACTGTAAGTAAAACTTGAAGGTTGAATCATCTCAACTTTTGAAACCAATTACTTTACCATATTTGTTAAATTTTGCACTTCTGGATCACTGTTATGCACTGTCCCCAGATTCCCTAAAGGAGGAGTGTTGGACATATTGATACTATTGAGGTATGTGGTATCTTGTTGAAGAGGATGACTAACATTTTGTGGAATAGAGGCAATAGTGTTGAGATAAGTAGATTGAGGAGGAAATTGAATATTTTGAATGGCACTACTAGTTGGAGGGACTTGTAGATTCCTTCCAACATTGGTGGTTATAGTAGTGGCATAAGTTGGATGGTGAACAAGATTACCATGATTCAAATATTCACTCAAGGAGTTATCATGAGATGGTCTAACTTCCTCAAGTAGGGCTTCTTCCTCTAAAGTTGCATCCAATGCATGCTTATGATATTTATAAAAGGTCCACACATGCTCAAAGGATTTAAAAATAAGGTTCCCATCAGGTCCCTTAATAGGATCAAGACTATTATCAATCTCTTCTTCCTCAAGGTTAGGATTTTCTCTATCAACTTGATCATTCTCTTGAAAAATCTCATCAAACCCTAAAATCCTTCTTCCATTCCCAAGGTTGGAAGCCATTGGAAAAGGAGAGAAAGACTAAGGTAAAAGGAGGATACTAAGACCCACAAAAACAAGCACCAAAAATTATATTCTTAATATTTTCTGATCTAAAAACACAAAATTAATGATCTTGATTAAAGTTTTAAAAGAAAAGGAGGTGTTCACATCGGGTTCACCAAATATGTAGAGGGGAAAACTACCCTACCACGTACAATTCCCAAAGGCTGGATCCACAAGAGAGAAGCCTTTGGGGTGAACCACGGGGGTATGTTGTTCTCTACACTTGGTGCTAGGGGGAAGGGTTCACCAGGAATAGTTTAAGGACTCACTCCAAGTCCTATGGTTTTCAAGAATGTTTGATGTATTCGATTCAAGACAAACACCTAGATTTGGCCTTTCTAGATCTATGCTATAAAAGATAAAGGACAATGCAAAAATACAGAATGCAAGAATACAAGAGCTAACCCTAGAATGATTATTTCTTTGAATATTTTCTAACCCTAGGGTTACAAATAGATAACCTTTAAGCAAGGGCTCAAGAAGAGATGCACAAACAGAATTAACCCTAAGTGCACACTATATGTTGTTTATCTTTCAAATGCCTAGAAATTAATTAAATATATTTATTATAAATTAGATCTAGGGTTTACAACAGAAATATAAAGCACTCAACAAAAATCCTAAATACTAATCATAAAACTTAGCTTATCCAGTGATTTATCCTTGCTTTTATCCCTTTATCCAATGCTATCAATAATTCTTGTTCCTACAAGATAACTTGATAAACACTTGAAAAATATGATTAGCGTTAGGGGGCCTACTTAGGCCATTGTATAACAATGCTTGGAGGTACAACATTCAAGCCCCCTAGGTCCTTTTAGCTGACCTTTGATAAATAGAAGTAGAAATTGACCTTTGGAAGAAAACAAACATATCACAATACAACATAATAAAATGATAAAACCACAGAATAGAATGTAGCACTATGCTCTAAATGCAGCCTAGAATGCAATGATAAAATCTAGAATAATAGTTTTCCCCCAGATAGGTTTCAATAAAAATCATACCTCATAATAGGCGATCACAATAATGCATAGGCATAATCATGTCCCATAGAGACCTAGGCATGATTTTCTAAAAGTGAGATGAAATTTCTTAGATAAAAGAAAAATAATAAATCCTAAGTGCAATGAATGAAAATAAACATGCAATAGAGTACTTTCACTTGGCAAAGAGTGAGGAAGCAGGCAAAAGGGTTTGAGACCTCCAAGATAGTTGATCTCTCCTTAGGGCTTCAACACAAATCCACCAAGAGTGAGCAACAACAATCAACAATCCAATGCAATAGAAAACCAATCATACTTCACACTCCAAAGTTAACTTGCTTGCGAAAGAAGAAAGAGGATGCAGACCAAATAAGAACACTTTGTGAGAAATAATAATTGTTAGCATTAAATCATCAAATTTTGTCATGCAATAATTATGTGTGTGAAAAGTGAATTCAAACCCTCCTTATATAGTGGATTTGAAGGTGAGAAGGGCGGGAAAACCAAGGAGGGCCGACGTAAAACATGCCAAACCCAAAGAATTAGGGTTTCCTTAGAACAAACCCTAAAAAGGTAAAATCGCACCCCATCTAGGCCGATCGTGATTTTGCCTATGCAAAGTTGCACCCCATCAAGGGAGAGCATGATTTTGCATAGAGGGAGAAAAAGGGTAAAATAGGGGGGAGAAGCCTAACCCTTGCCTTAGGCAAGTCTAGGGGGTCTCCCAAGAGGCTCTAGGAAGATTGCCCACTAAAGTGGGTCAATTTTTTGTGTCTACACTTTGTAAGATAGGGTAGATACCGAATGAATATTAGTAATGACGTTTAGATGGCCACTAACTATTTTATGCACACCATTTAGTTTACAAAATATCATAGGAAAAACCCCCATATTCCACATACCACTATCATCCAAATTCCCCTTTTGTGAGTAACTATATTTTTCAACACTACCAATAAGTTGTTATAGGATGTTCACTAGGGTTTATAGTAATTTAGCCATTCCTAGTTTTCCTTTCAAATTTTATAGAAAGCTATCTTGGATTTTAGAAGGTAAAGTCTTGCTTTGATAGTAACTTGTGTATCTCAAAATACCAAACATAAACTCAAACATTAAAAACCAATTTTGAAAAAAATAAGGATGTCTTGTGGCCATTGCACAACTAGCCCCAAATTTGGGGACCCACCTTAAATTTTCTTTTTTTGAGAATTTTGGGTTTTATTTGAGTGATAATTTTGTGATTTCATTTATTTGGCCCATAGGTTTTACTAAGAGTATTTTTTTCCATGTTTTTGTATTGGATTAATTTCCTCATTTCCTTATTTTTTTTAATTATTAAAAGAAGAATACATACACACACACACACACACACACACACACACACACACATATATATATATATATATATATATATATATATATATATATATATATATATATAACAAAAAAAAATATTATAAAAAAAAATTCATAATAAAATAATCTAGCTTTAATTTATGGGGTACCCTTAAGGTGGATTTACTTTAGATTATATCCTATATATATATGGATACGGTGCACACCATGATGTGCTTAACCATATTTAGTTTTATTTATACTATGAAGTTCTTAGTGTTATTAGTTTGTATTTTGCAGCTAGTCGAGCAAAAATATCAGGTACAATATTCGAGGCACTCCCAAGGTACCCGGGGTGATTAGCGTGGGTGGCTATCATGTGGACCCCATGGTGGACCAAACTATAGATATGGAATTGGAAGTTGGTTCCATAGTAAGCGTATGATATTGCTTTGGATGATGTGGACTACTACAGGTGATGTCGAGGTTAATGAAAACTCATGTAGTGGATGATTTGGTCAATAGATGGGCTACACAGGTGGTGAATAGACATAGACATCAATGAATTTGGTGACAAGGTGGATCCACTTTGGCCAAATCTTGGATGAAATTGACATGGCATAGTGATGAAGTCATAAAGGAGTGTGTCAGAGATGCAAATAGCTCCATGGAGATATCGTAGGTATTTATCGGTACTAAATTACATAATACATGAGGATGTACAAGGGTTTTATGATGATTTGGACTCCTAGGTCAAGTGACCAATGTGTACAGTCCTGAATTTGATACCAAGAGTGATGAATTATAGATAGGCATGTGAGGGGACATTACTCAGAAAACATCATAAGAACATGATAGGGACATAGATAGTGTTTTTGTAGATGGTATTTTACAGAAATAATATATGTGTCATTTTTTATATAAGCATTGAGATACCGCATTGGGACTCCTTTGATGGGTCAAATTTTCATTCATGTAGACTCTAATTTATTTCATAGTGATAGGCGGTGAAGACTCATATGAGGATGAAGAATGTAGACAAATATGGGAGACGTTAGTTGCAGGGTAGATATTCATAGCAAGCATCATTTGATAGATATCCATATTGGCACCAATGAAGAGAGTTTTAGTTGCTATGTTTACCATAGTCACCATTTTGTAATATATCATCATTGAAGTTGAGCATGTATACATGATAGCACTCAACTTACGTACCATGTCTGGCCAAACACCACTATGAACTTGTAAAATTTCCAAAAATGGCTATCAATCAAACATACACATGATAGTGGTAGGCAAAGGATTAGAAGATAATATTGGGATGCCAGAAGAAATAGCATGGGAGGTTTGCATACTAATTAGAAGATAAATCATAGCAAGAATTATCCAATTAAATTGAGCAGATGTAGTCCAAACTAACAACATTTTTGACACTAGATACATGAGCAACAATGGCATAATCCTTGTAGTGGAGAATCAAGGGAGAGTGCAACTTGGAAGTATAGCAATTCCCAAGGAACCACACTGGGATTTTAGTAAATAAATATATAATAATCACTTTTTTTTTATGTGTAGTTTGCAGGAGTTGAAGACATGTTATGTAGTAAGCAGAATGTGTATTGCCTCCTTCAACCACCCCTCTGACATAGTTGTGTGAGAGTGATATTCATATCAATATGGATATTGTGATGTTGGTGGGAAATAGATGAGATAGTATGATTGGAAAATGCATGACCAAGAATAGTGATGACCAATAATTTAACTTATGATATTGATAGGGTTAAGTAGTGTAAGTTTCATGCATCCACAACATGACTCTTTTGATGAATTTGTTCATAACACCATGTAGGAAATCGTTGATGAATTTGTTGATATTGAGATTAAACCTGAATCCCAACCTAACTTTTATTGATAAGCTAAATTCACCAAGTAATATGTGCAAGTGTATGTTCTTAAGAGCCAGTGCTAAAAAGGTATATCTGGATAGTTTATTCATGTGATATTGCCTTATATTCATTCTGATATTTCTAACAGTTCCCACTTGATGGAAGAATTTCAACCATCATGGCCCTTGGTTGATAGATACATGTACACATAGAAATGATACCCCCAGATTAGCTGCCCCTTCATTGACCTAGGTTGAACAGTCTATTACGATGAGCTGGTAGGGGAATATAGTTCAAGGATGAGGAGGATCATGTAATCCTACTAGTAAACTCATAGGGAGTTCTGGTTGCAATTAATACTGACATGCCACTAGGGATCATATATAGGATATGCACACATGATAGTAGATGTGCCAATTCAATGATATTTAAATAATCATGTTAAGTGTTGTTATTTAATAATCAAACTACCTTAGTGGATTTAGGCCTTATGCATGCAAAAAATGCATGCTCTAGCATAGTCGGGCCATACATGTGGTGGCAAATATTCAAAGAATTGTAAAATCAATTAAAACATATGGAGTATCAAGGAAATGTTAAATTAAAACATTGGTACATATAAGAATTTTAAAAAATAAAACCAAAGAGAAGTTACGAGAGTGACCAGATGAAGGGTTGTTATTCATTAATCAAACGACGATGAAATGAAAAGGAGATCAAAGAGGAGTTTTCTAAAAATTTTAAATACAAAATTGGAGCACAGAAAAAGGGTTGGAAATTTTAGAATAGGAGACATAGAAGAGGATTGGAAGGATTTTTAGCTACTGCCAATATTTATCCTCATTTTGTATGCAGGAAAACAGGTTTTGAGTGCAATAAAAAGCTTTAATGCATATCTTTCACCACATGTATTGGAATTATGTGATGATGTTTTATGCATGAATACGATAGCATTGTTTACATATTTTAATGCATGTTTTACTCCTTAGACTCTCACCATAACCAGCTTTAGATTGTGTGTATGCAGGTCTAACCTAGTTTTTATTTTATGTTCGAAATATAATATTCTCTACAGGATAGGAGAATTGGTTTATAATAGCTCTCTTTGGTCATTTTCCATATTCTGGTCCATATTCCAGATTTTTATTTTATTTTTTATTTTTTAACCTTACCTTTTTTTCATTTTGTTTAAACCTCATCAAATAATATGAAAAAAAATAAAACTCCAAAAATAAATGCACAGATTCTTAGAATAAGCTGTAATATTTTATTTTAAGCATTTTTTATTTCATTTTGAAGCCAATTCGAAATTTCAAAAAATATATTTGAAGGTCAGTTTTTTTTTTATTTTATAATTTCATATTTGGCATGATTTCACTTTTTAAAGGAGAAATGAACTTCAATCTTTACACTTTTATTTTTATAGTAAATTGACTTCTCTTAATGAAATTTACAATTTCATTAGAGATATGTAATTTATATGGCATTTCAAAGGATGCTACATTTCAAAGTTAGTCATTTAGATGATTTTCTTTCATGCTCAAGGTTTAACAAAGCAACATAAAATCCATTCATCAAGCAATATAAAATGAATCCAATCATCATTCAAACTTTGCATTTCAAAATATAGATTTTAGTTTTCTCTTTCATGCTCAAAGTAGGGTTTAATAATGCAATATAAAACTTGTTTAAAATTTGCTTAACAAAAAGAATATAAAATCTACCTGATGCGTAGTCATTATACACATCATTAATTCTCAATGAATTTGTCAATCCAGGGCAGTGTACAAGGCTATCTACGGAAGAAGGGGTGAACAGGGTTATAACTTAGGTCAATCTGGAGCAACAGGTCTTATTGGTGAAACCGATTGTGTGGGGGATTTAGGACATTCCTATCTCTAAATTGCATAAATTAAACCTTAATCTAAGTTGCAGAAATGGAAACTAATCATTAACTGCAGAAATGAAATCCTAATTACAATTGCAGAATGAGACCTAATTATGTTGCAGAAATAACAGTTGCAGAATTAGAAGTCTGATTATAATTGCAGAAAGGAAATCTATTTACTTTTGCAGCAATGGAAACCTAATTATAGCATGGAAATGAAACCCTGTCAAGGCTCTGTAACAGAAGGTTGTCAATCTTCTGTGCAGGGGTTGACAACAAAACATAAAATGCAAGAAATTACAGAAAATAGTAAATTCTGGAAATGACAGTCTGCAATAAATTGAAAGCTTTGTTGAAAGTGGAGATTACAACCAAACCATTAATCACAAAACATAAAATAAGCTAAGATTGCAAATATCATTAGTTGTTTACAAAGGAATGAAATGACAAGTTCTACAACTCATTCATTGCGTAGCAAAATCGAGAATAAAAACCTATTGTTAGTCCTCCTCCTAGGTCTGGAAGTGGCCAGCCTCCTTGTCCGAGAAGAAGGTATGAGTCTCTCTCTCTCTAGATCTTACTCACACTCATTTACAAGCAATATGAAATAGAAATAGTACACTTTATTGATTCAAGAACATGATTACAATAATTCTGCTGAAAACCTATTACAGGACTATAACAGTCACTTTTCTAATTATTGCCTATTTTCTCCTATATTTCTCTACTCTCTGCTTTCTCTATCTTCTACTTAGCTCAACCTGAATGGGAGCCATATTTATAGATGTCCTAAGATCTACTGACAACTGAGAATATCTCAAAAGATCTAATCCTATTATGCTGCAACAATTCCTGGTTTTATCCTAGAAGAAGATCAAACTTGATCTTTCCATAAATGGTGGCTTTGGTCGGCAAGGACGGCAAAGTCAGATGGGAGATATTTTCCCTTACCCTTTTCAATCTTTATTTCCCTTTTTCCAGCGTCAGAAATCGGTCAACAAGTCAAAAAGCACATTCTGTTTTCATTTCGAAGATAAGTGGCTCATTCCGAAGATACTGCAATTCTCATTCCGAAGATCCGCTCATTCCGAAGACACTGTGTTTTCTCATTTCGAAGATATCTGTTCATTTCGAAGAGACTTCAGAATGAACAAATGTGTGCTCTTTAAATGATTTCCTCTGCATTTCTCATGTGGGTTATTTCTCAGGATCAGATTCCAATGGTCTTCATCTCTTTCCATATGTGAATTCCATGCCTTGCCATTCATTGGCAGCTGGCTGGAATTTACATGGGAAAAACCAGTTTTCTTTGCACAGTAATAGTTTGCTTGCACTGTTGCCAGATTTAGGTAAAATAAATGCTTGAGACATATCAAAACATGATTAGTGAAATGTTGCTATCAACCTAAGCATATCTCATTTAGCAAGTCATAACAAAATAACATAAAACTTATGCAAAAAGCTGTAAAAATCAGAATATAGTATTTCAGATACATTTATCATGCAAATAGTTAATACACAACATATTGAATTAACTTAACTAGCATATTAGATTAAACATAAGAGTTTGTAGGCAATTTCAGTGTTCAAAACATGTTATGATTGAGGCATTTCTAGGCCTCATCATTTTCCCCCCAACTTATATTGATGCATGTCCTCATGCATTCTGTTGGGCTATGGAATCACATATGTCCATGGTCAAATTCCATGACCTGTAGAACAACTTCTTGCCTATATAATACCCCCTGTTCTCCTGAAGGTTCCTGAGCCATTCTTCAAACTGTTCATCAGGTTGGGCATCTTCTTCAAAGTAGAATGGAACTGGAGTGATGATGGTTGGAGGCCTAAATCTGAGACCTATCCAATGATGTTGCATGATTTCAATCAACTGTATTACTCCTTCTGCCCTTCTTCTGGACCATTCTAAGTTGATGGGGGAGATGGGTTCTCTTTTCTGTAAAGACATGGAAAGTTCAGCCCATCTGTTTCTACAGACTGATAATGCTGGCACAAAATTGTCATTACAAAAATTTTGGAATCTGGTCACACAGTCCCTCAAGTTTGTCAAGTACATCCTCTTTACATCATCCCTGTTCATCATGGTGAAGTGTTGTCTGGTGATAATTGGGTGATTTGGCTGAATTGCTCTGACTAACAATTCAGCTCTTGTTTCAATTTCTTTATTCTGCCTTTTCTCCTGGTCCCAATAAAACTGATTCTGCAAGGTGGACATGAATGCCCTCAATTGAACATCTCCAATGTAGATTTGAGGATGAAATTCTACTTCTTCTGGAATAAAGAAGTTGTGTAAAAATAGTTCACATAGGAGATTTTTTTGCTCAATAGGGCTGTCAAAATATGCTTCCAGGAAATCTATAGTTGTGTCCAATTTATATGGGAGACCTGAGCTAATCCTCATGACCTGCCATCTGAGGTATTTCTCCTTTAGAATAAGACTGTAAAATCTGGTGTTGAATTGGACTAAAAATTCAGCAATTTGACATAAATCAGACACTTTTTCTTTTAATGCCTATTTTTTTCCTTGCCCTCTAGTCTTTGCAAACTTTGTAGTTGTTTCTTCTTCAATAACTAACATTTTTCCTCTCATCCTCATCTCCAAAATACATCAATTAGGGTAGAGTAAAACCTATCAAAGCTCCTAGGGTTTCCTCTAAAATGGTTTGGAAACTAGTTTGATGAGACCATGGTGGTGAAGGTTCCCTTTTCCTTCTGATATCTTTTTCATGTTTTTAATTCTTGGTGTAGGTATAGGGGAAGATTTACCTAACTTCTATTGTTGCCTACCATGTCTGAGATGGTTTAAAATTTTTAGATGATGCCCTGAAAATATCACATACTGCCCTTCATAGGTTAGAAATTTGATTACCCATGTGGCTACTTCATCCTGGGGTTCCTATAGGTGGCCCTTTTTACCCCCTTGCATGTGTTATTATGTGTTAAATATTCTGGCTCCCTATCATTTTCTTCTAGAAATTGATTAACTATATTTACCAATGTATTTTTGCTAGACCTAGAAATTGGAAGACCTTCTAATGGCAGCTCAGTAATTTGACTCAAAAATTTAGGGGTTACCTCAATGGTCATGTCGTTAATGTGTGCTCGGTTGTTTCTGAATGTGTGGGTGAACATGCTGGCCAAATATTTAGAGGACCCATTAAACTTATCCAAAAATGGCATAAGCCCTCCATCTTCAAAAATATGTAGCACTTCTGGATTTTCTCGGAGGTGGGTGGTATCCGTTGGTTCCATTTTCATTTTTTGCCCCATTTTCCTATCTTGGTACGTTACAAACTGCTCACTTCTGCTACTATTCCTTTGCTGGATCTCTTGTTTTTGGTGTTTGCAGACTTGCAGGGTTTGGTTCCAAGTTTTCAATTGCCCTATTTTTGTTCTTCGAAATGAACCGTAATCTGAGCACTGTACCTCGTAATCATTTTGCGTTAGCAAATATGTCTTCGAAAAGAAGGGTGGCACGCATTTCTATTTTTTCTTCGAACACATGTCCATCAATGGTTGCGTAGATGTCCTTGCCGTCAGATCCACCTTACTCATTTTTTAGTTTTTCTGTTTTGCCTGCGGACTTTCACGTGCATGTTTATTAGTATCAAAAAATGGTGGCATACTGTTGGTCACGTCCCCCATGATTCTGGTACTTTCTAAATGGGTGCAAAAACAAACCACATCCTAACTGACACGTGTTCATTTATCGTATGCAGCCAAAAGAATTTTTACTTGATCGTATTTCTTTTCTTCCTTGGATGCCACGTGGAGATGTTATATTGAATGCTCTTTTCAAAGATTATGATCTATTGCAAAAACAAAACCTCATTTCGAAGATTATGATTTCATTCCGAAGACAAGTCTTCATTCCGAAGATCATGCTTCTTTCGAAGTCAAATCCTCATTCCGAAGATAAATCCTCATTTTGAAGACAAATCCTCTTTTCGAAGATAAATCCTCATTTCGAAGACAAATCCTCTTTCCAAAGATAAATCCTCATTCTGAAGACAAATCCTCTTCATTTCGAAGAAACTTGAAGATGATGCTTCATTGTGAAGGCAAATCGTCATTCCGAAGACAAAGCTTCATTCTGAAGACAAATCGTCATTTCGAAGACAAAGCTTCATTCGAAGACAAAGTGCAACATTCATTCTACTGTCATTCTGAAGACAATTTCAATCCGAAGACAATACAACAATTAATCTGAAGAAGATAGCAGGCACTATTTTTGGCATTCTTGTTCCGAAGATTAGGCAGAAATCAATATTCTCATTCTCAAAACATGTTTTAAGTATGCCAACTCTTATGGATACCTTTTATGCTAATGGTTAATTGTTATATACTATATACCAATCATTTACAATGAAGAAATGTAAGAAATATATACCGATTAAAACAAGTTAATGCAAGTTTTTGAAGAATGACTGCCTTTGTTGATGTTCTGCTGAGATTTTCTGCAATATTTCAAAACAAGTGTAGTTGGTGAATTTGTACAATGATGGTTCAGAAATTTTCAAGGTTATGCATGCCAAAAAACTGGTTTTCATGCATACCAACCTAGTAGTGCCTTAGAAAAGGTTTTCACTGCTGAGTTATTCATTTTTCTCTCTTTTTTTTTCTTTTTTTATTTTATTTTACCTCTCCTTTTCTCTCTTTTTTTTTCTTGATTCTGACTATGCCCATGAAGGAATTCATGATTTCCCTGAAATCATGCCCATGAAGGAATTCATAATCAGAATTTATTCATCTTTTTGTTTTCTACTTTTTCTGATTTTTTTGTATTTTTCTATTTTTTTCTTGAAATCCATGATCATGCTGATTGTTTTGAAGTGGAAGAGGAAATTTCTTCCACCTATTGTGTATCCAAACTGTCAAGCTACTGCAAGAATTCCTCTTTAGTCAGAGGTGTATGGTACACCCTGAGGCGATGTCCATTCACTACCAACTTTCTCTGTGACCCATCAATAGGAGATAAATGAGCTGCTCCATTGTCAAATACCTCTTCAATCCGGTAAGGTCCAAGCCATCTAGTTCTCAGCTTTCCAGGGAAGTCCTCATAGCGAGAATCAAACAGTAAAGCCCAATCTCCTTGTTGAAGTTTCCTCTGTTGAATGTGACTGTCATGCCACAACTTCCTCTGCTCCTGAATTACTTCAGTTTGGTGCAGAGCATCCAACCTAAGTTCATCCAATGCATTCAGCTGCAAAATCCTGTCTGTCTATGCCTGTGACAATTCAATTCCAATTTCCAATGTTGTGCACAATGTTAGTAGCTCAAATTCAATAGGTAAGAGGGGCTTTTTACCAAAGACTAGTTCATAAGGTGTGAATCCAGTAGTGGATTTCCAAGTAGTATTGTAAGCCCACACTTGCTTCAGGTAATTTATCTAGCCAGTTTCTCCTATGAAAAGCTACTATTTTTGTTAAGATTCGTTCTAGTTCCCTGTTTGTTACCTCAACCTGGCCATTTGCTTGTGGGTGATAAGGTGATGATTTTCTATGTTTGATTTCATATAATTCTGTAAATGCCTCAATGACTTTAGATGCAAATTGGGGTCCTTGGTCTGTGGTGATAGACCGGGGAGCTCCAAATCTCTAAAAAATCTGAGTATACAAGAAATCAGCGACCTTCTCTTCACGAGCATGTTTGAAAGCACGCACCTCTACCCACTTTGTCAAGTAATCAGTGCATACTAGAATATGCACCTTTCCTTGAGAAGGTGGATCAATAGGTCCTACAAAATCAAGCCCCCACCTCTCAAATGGCTCTAAAACCAATTGAGGCTGCAGTGGCATTTCATTTGTATGAGTGGGTTTCCCCATTCTTTGGCATGCATCACAATGCCCGATGTACTTTTTCACATCCTTGTGAAGAGATGGCCAATAATATCCTGTCCCTAAGATTTTCCTAATTGTGCTTTTTACAGAGTAGTGTCCACCTGAGGGTTCATCATGACAAGCCCTAAGGATATCATACACCTCATCCTTTCGGATGCACCTACGTAACACATGGTCAGGACTGCACTTAAAAAGTATACCCTTAATCCATTCAAAAGAAGAACTCTGTTTGATCAATTGTTTTTTTTGTTTTGAAGTGAAATGTGGAGGAACTTTCCCTGTGACCAAGTAATTGGCTATATCTGCAAACCAAGGTGATTGGACTGATATAGCAAATAATTTTTCATCAGGAAAGGTGTCTTCAACTAATTCCCCTTCATCTGTGTTCTGTAATCTGGACAAGAAATCTGCTACAACATTAGCTTTTCCTGGTTTGTTGATTATAGTGATATCAAATTCTTGCAACAATAGTAACCAACGAATAATTCTTGCACTTACCATAGGCTTATTCATCAAATACTTAATGGTTGTGTGATCTGTGTGAATAAATATTTGATAACTTGTGATGTAATGCCTGAATTTGTTGATGGCATAAATTACTGCCAAGAATTCTTTCTCAGTTGTGGTATAATTTTTCTCGAGTCTTGTCAAATTCTTGCTAATGTAGTAGATGGCATAGTGTTCACCATTGTCAATTTGTCCTAATGTTGCTCCAATTGCAGTATTGGAAGCATCATCTTGTATGTGAAATGGTAATGTCCAATTAGGTCCTCTTAACATAGGTGGAGTTACTAATTTCTCTTTCAGAGCTTCAAATGATTCCTGACACCTTGCAGTCCAGGAAAATTCAGAATCTTTAGTCAATAGGGCAAACATGGGATTGGCTATTGTGCTAAAGCTAGGAATAAACCTACGGTAAAAACCAATGTGTCCTAGGAAGCTTCTGACATCAGTCTGAGTTTTAGGAGGAAGAAGGTTCTTGATAATTTCCACCTTCTTTGGATCAATCTGGATCCCTTGAAGAGAGATGTGATGACCAAGAACTATTCCTTCCTTCATCATCATAAAACATTTTTCTGGATTCAAGGATAACTGGTATGTTTCACAGTGAGTTAAAACTTTGTCAAGGTTTTCTAATGTAAAGTCAAAAGTCTGTCCACATACTGTGAAATCATCCATGTATATCTCAACACTGTTGGTAGTCAGATCAGAAAAAATTGCTAAGACCGCTCGTTGAAATGTTGTTTGGGGCATTACACAAACCAAAAGGTAAAACCCTATAGGCAAATGTTCCCCATGGAGAGGTAAAGGTTGTTTTCTCTTGATCTTCGGGTGCAATCTGAATTTGATTATATCCACTAAATCCATCAAGAAAACAAAAGTATTTCTTTCCAGCAAGGGTATCTAACACCTGATCTATGAAAGGTAATGGAAAATGGTCTTTGTATGTCACTTTATTCAGCTCTCTATAGTCTACACATACTCTCATTTTTCCATTTTTCTTAGGAACTATAACCAATGGAGAGACCCACTGGCTATCAAAAATTGGGTAAATGAATCCTACCTCCAGAAGTTTTTCAATTTCTTCCTTTACAATATCCCTTAGGGCAGGATTCAGTCTTCTCTGGGGTTGTCTTACTGGCTTGACTTCTTCAAGTATAAATTCTGTGGGTGCATATATCAGGGTGAACTCCTGACATATCTTTATAGTCCCAAGCAAAAGCATGAACATGCTTCTGCAAGACAACTATCAATTTCTCTTCCTCTTCCCTAGTAAGCCAGTTGTAAATGTTCAAAAATTTGCCTGGCTGGACTTCTATTTGTTTTGTATTTGGAAGGACTGAATTCACTTCTTCATACTTGGTGATTAGGGAATTAAGAGGACACTACTGAGATGGGAGGAAATAAGAAGTTTCTGTTTCATTACTTCCTGATGGAAGCATATCCTGTATGGAACAGTGAGAAGGAAAAATCAGGTGATGGTGCCACCCATGTGGTAGTGAAACAGAGTTTTCCTATGATAGTACGAGATGGTTCACCTTCAAAATTTTGGTTCTCCTCATTCCTTAACAATTGATGGATATTTACTGCTTCCTCTTCTAACCTTTGTTCATGCAGAACATTCATTAGGATATTTTCATTTTCTAAATTTTCTGTGTCTTGGAGGTCTTCTATGTGTTCTCTTACTACCAAGGTGGCTAGTGTGGAAATAACCTCCTCTGATTCTTCATCTGAATCAGGAAACCATAACTGACCTAAAAAATTGTTGGAGGGTCTTGCAGGAGGATACAGAGAGATCTGTTTTAGATCAATACCATTTGAAATAGTCATTTTTCCAGATCTGCGGTCTATGAAGGCTGTTGCAGTTGCAAGCCAAGGTCTTCCCAAAATGATGGGATATCCATGTGCTGAATTTCTTGGTTGTAAAACCAAAAAATCTGTAGGGAATTCCCAAGAAGAAACTTCTATAGGAACATCTTCAATGATACCTTCGGGTTTTGCAACCGACCTATCGACCATTTCTAAAACTGTAAATGTGGGGTTGAGATGTTTGAGCTGTAATTGTTTCATTATATCCTTGGTCATGACATTTATTGCAGCTCCTAGATCTACTAAGACATTTGATATTGGTACTGAACCTATGGTAACTATGATAACTGGACTCTTGGGTCACTATACTTTGGAGGTACTAGTTTTCCAGACAAGAGATCAACTATCTTTCCTTCAACCTGAACAGTCTTAGGAAATGCTTTCTTTTTTCTTCCTGCTCTTCTAATGCACAAATCTCGGATAGTACTTTTAATCATTGGTATATCCTTAATGGCTTGCAATAAGGGCAATGATATAGTTAACTTTTTAAGTTCCTTGACCAGGTCTGACTCAAAATTTTTTGTTGTGGTATTGAATCTTTCAGGATATGGAATTATCTTTGATGAAGGTAATTGTTCTGCCTGTGGTTCTATTTTTCTTCTTCTTTCTCTATTGTTGGTTTAACTGGTTCCAAAGGTTCTTGCTCTTCATTTTCCTTGATTTTAATTGAAGCAAGTTCAGGTATAACTTTTCCTGAACGAAGTTGGATGTTACTACAATCAATAACATTTATTTCAACATTTTCTTCAGCTTCAACCACATAGACAGGGGATGCCTGTCTCATGCTGTTTGGATTAGTGACTGATTGAGCTGGAAGTTGAGGTTGTTTCACCTATTGTGTTTGTTGTGGTTGGTTCTATTTTTCTTGAAAACTTTGATTAGGTGCAGGCAATAAATGCTGATTTTGACCTTGATTTCTTTGCTGCCTTGGATAGGACTGGTATTGTTGATTCCATTGTGGTTGATTTTGCATCCAATGTGGATTAGTCTGATTCTGATTCCAGGATGGGTTGTTTTGATTCCATGATGGGTTATTCTGATTCTGATTCCAGGTTGAATTACTCCAATTTGTTTGTGGCCATTCTTGGGAATTTGTCCATTGAGGATAATTCCAAGGACGTTGGGGTGGTTCTGATTGTCCCCAAGGCATAGTCCAGGGATTATGCCCCCAATTTGTAGGAAAATGAGGGGGATTTTGGTATTGAGAGAAATTTCCCCCTTGTTTTGGTCCAACATAGTTGAGTTCCTCAGTCTGATTTTCTAACACAGTTTTGAGTTGTGGTAGCAGGTGGCATTTATCAGTTGAATGCTTCTTTGAACAGATACTACAAATGGTTGAGATAGATGTTTTATTCAAAGGACATTCCTGCAAAGCATGTTTATTTCTACATCTTGGGCAATAAATTGCCAAAGGTTCTATGGTTTTTGCTTTTGCAGACATTTCCCCCAAAGTTGTGTTTAATTGCACTAGAATATCAGTTTTAAAATTTGCAAGTTCCTCTATTAGGTCCTTCACATCAGTGCCATTTGTACTCTTTTTTCTTCTTCCCTGCTTATTGCGAGAGTAATTCCTATGAGAGATCCATAATTTCCTCATTACTTAGAGTATTTACATCCCCTTTTCCCATCAAATCCAATACTTCTCTGGATTCATCTTGTAATCCTCTTAAAAATATGGTTTTACATAACTCTGGTTCTACAAGTCCACATCTCCTTTGAACAAAGGAGAACCTATCAAGATAGTCTTCTAATGTTTCATCATCTTCTTGTTTAATCTTGAATAACTCATCTTTCCTGTTCCTTACATGACAATACTCCTGATATTTGTCTAAAAACATAGTTTCCATTTGATCCCAAGTTCGGATGGAATTTGGCTCTAAGCTCATGAACCAACGTAATCGTTGAGTCCTTGAGTGTTGAGGGAAAAACCTTAAGTTTTTGATTGTCATTTACATAGTCATAGGTTTGACACACTACTTTGAATTCAAACAAAAACTGATTAGGATCTTCAGATACAACACCTCGAAAGGTTGGAAGTATTGCGAAGGTGAAATGGTTTTCATGGGAGAGTTTTGTGTTGGATTCAAACGGATAGGATATTCAAATGTTCTGGAAGGTTGGGGCATATCTTGATCATCTCCTTCATTATGGACATAGCCATGTTGGCCATCTCTATCTAGATTGCCTCCCTCTACCATAGTTTCCTGTTCCTTAGTTAAACCTATCCAAATTTCTCTCTCAAGAGGTCCAAGATCCTCTGTTGATAATGAGTCTGATGATTCTTCTTTCTTAGGATGTTCTAATGATGATGATACTGGTGATTTTTCTTTCTCAGAATGTTCTAATGATGGTGAGACTGGTGATTTTTCTTTCAATATTTTTGGTAATTCAAACACAGGTGATTCACCCCTTAGGCATGAAGATCTCCTTAATGGAACAAGCCAGGGATCCTTTTGGGTAATTCTACCTTTTTCATCCCTAGACTTACTCATTCATGTTTACTCTTAAATGACATAAATTATAGGTCAATAGTTGTTACTTTAACCAGTTGTTCTATTCAGATTTTATCCTGAATCTTCACGACTCAGTCTAATTAATAGCTATTGGACTATTGTCACCTTCTAGCAACACAATTCCCCAGCAATGACACCAAAATGATGCGTAGTCATTATACACATCATTAATTCTCAATGAATTTGTCAATCCAGGGCAGTGTACAAGGCTATCTACGAAAGAAGGGGTGAACAGGGGTTATAACTTAGGTCAATCTAGAGCAACAGGTCTTATTGGTGAAACCGATTGTGTGGGGGATTTAGGACATTCCTATCTCTAAATTGCATAAATTAAACCTTAATCTAAGTTGCAAAAATGGAAACTAATCATTAACTACAGAAATGAAATCCTAATTACAATTGCAGAATGAGACCTAATTATGTTGCAGAAATAATAGTTGTAGAATTAGAAGTCTGATTATAATTGCAGAAAGGAAATCTATTTACTTTTGCAGCAATGGAAACCTAATTATAGCATAGAAATGAAACCCTGTCAAGGCTCTATAATAGAAGGTTGTCAATCTTCTATGCAGGGGTTGACAACAAAACATAAAATGCAAGAAATTATAGAAAATAGTAAATTCTGGAAATGACAGTCTGCAATAAATTGAAAGCTTTGCTGAAAGTGGAGATTACAACCAAACCATTAATCACAAGATTAATCTAAACATAAAATAAGCTAAGATTGCAAATACCATTAGTTGTTTACAAAGGAATGAAATGACAAGTTCTACAACTCATTCTGCTATAGCAAAATCAGAATAAAAACCTATTGTTAGTCCTCCTCCTAGGTCTAGAAGTGGCCAACCTCCTTGTCCAGAAGAAGGTATGAGTCTCTCTCTCTCTAGATCTTACTCACACTCATTTACAAGCAATATGAAATAGAAATAGTACACTTTATTGATTCAAGAACATGATTACAATAATTCTGCTGAAAACCTATTACAGGACTATAACAATCACTTTTCTGATTATTGCCTATTTTCTCCTATATTTCTCTACTCTCTGCTTTCTCTATCTTCTACTAGCTCAACCTGAATGGGAGCCATATTTATAGATGTCCTAAGATCTACTAACAACTAAGAATATCTCAAAATATCTAATCCTATTATGCTACAACAATTCCTGGTTTTATCCTAGAAGAAGATCAAACTTGATCTTTCCATAAATGGTGGCTTTGGTCGGCAAGGACGACAAAGTCAGATGGGAGATATTTTCCCTTACCCTTTTCAATATTTATTTCCCTTTTTCCAGCGTCAAAAATCGGTCAACAAGTCAAAAAGCACATTCTATTTTCATTCCGAAGATAAGTGGCTCATTCCGAAGAGACTGCAATTCTCATTCCGAAGATCCGCTCATTTCGAAGACACTGTGTTTTCTCATTTCGAAGATATCTGTTCATTCCGAAGAGACTTCGGAATGAACAAATGTGTGCTCTTTAAATGATTTCCTCTGCATTTCTCATGTGGGTTATTTCTCAGGATCAGATTCCAATGGTCTTCATCTCTTTCCATATGTGAATTCCATGCCTTGCCATTCATTGGCAGCTGGCTGGAATTTACATGGGAAAAACCAGTTTTTGTTGCACAGTAACAGTTTGCTTGCACTGTTGCCAGATTTAGGTAAAATAAATGCTTGAGACATATCAAAACATGATTAGTGAAATGCTTCTATCAACCTAAGCATATCTCATTTAGCAAGTCATAACAAAACAACATAAAACTTATGCAAAAAGCTGTAAAAATCAGAATATAGTATTTCGAGATACATTTATCATGCAAATAGTTAATACACAACATATTGAATTAACTTAACTAGCATATTAGATTAAACATAAGAGTTTGTAGGCAATTTCAGTGTTCAAAACATGTTATGATTGAGGCATTTCTAGGCCTCATCACTACCTAAAACACTTCAAGATGAAAGTTATTAATTCACTTTACATCGTGGTCATATGAGAGCCAATCACATTTTATTTTCTTATAATTTTCATGAAAAATCAGTAGCATAACATAATAAAGTAATAAAAAAATAGGCCCCTTGTTAACAATTTACTTGCAATCACTAAGGTATTCCTAGCATTTATTTGATACATCTTCACAACATACAAGCACACATTAAGTAAAATAAACCTTGGAGAAATTTCTATTTCTTTGCAAGAGAGGGTTTTCTAATCAAAATCCTAACTGTGAGTGTGGTTTTGCAATTGGGAAAAATTACCACTCAACATTTTGGTGCTAGGAGGGCTTGAATTGGTTTACTTTGTTGTGTAAATGCTAAATTATTCATTGTTATTTGAAAGGTTATTTGAAGACATTGGTCTTGACTAATGAGGTTTTATTTACATGTGATCACATCCATTGATTGAGGACTTCTTTAATTGATGATGCATTGATGCTAACCTTTTGTAAATTGAAGAATGTTCTTTAATGTCATGGTTTAATTGATGCATATATTTTGGTTGATTGTTAGTCATTTCATGCTTATCTACAAGATATATTTCTTTGACTAACAAAATTGATACTAAAGTGATATTATTTAAGGTCCACTAATGGCAACATTTACTCTAACAAAGGTAGGAGTTGCATCCTGGTTAGATGGTTATTATTGTCATTTAAACATTCCTACCCATCAACTCCCTAAAGGTGCAGAGGAAGATTTACCTTATTTTAGGCATGATGTGGAATCAGGTGAAGGACATATTCAGAGATACAAGAACATGTTAATTTGTTTGCAAATCAAGCATGAAGATGTTGCTTGTAGTTATTTCCATACACATTAGATGAGTTTGCATTGGATTGGTACATCCACGTACCTCTAGATTTTACTATATCTTGGGATCAATTAGAGGCAATGTTTCTCAACCATATTAGAAATTTTTTTGACCAAGTTGTGATATTAAATAATTTTATCTCTATTTGTAAAGAACCTAATGAGTCCACAAGCCAATTCAATGATAGGTTTCGTAATTTGTATGCCAAAATGGTGCCCCATTACATAATTTTAGAAGAAATATCCACTCAAATATACTTGGAAGCCTTAGACCCTTTTACTTTTTAGTATCTAGGGAAATTTATTCAAGATCCATCTTTGTCTAGAGCCTATAGTGAGGTAATAATAGTAGAAAAATTATGGGCTTCAAAGGGTGTTGATGTAGGGATATTATCATTACTTAACCCTAAGGCTCAAAATCAGATACCACAAATGAGTTAGGTTGATGCACAACCTTCTCCCATGATGAACTGTTGTCCAAGTGATGGGTATCCCAACCAATACCAACCACCCAATCTAGAACCCTCAAATCAAATGATGTCTAATGTAAGTAATCAATGGGATAAAGTTAACTATCTAGATGTTAAAAATACCTTATATATCATCCATTATTAGGTGTAAGTCTCAAGGCCAATATCCACAAATGAGTATTATGGTAAACAGGCCCATAAAAATGTAGATATTGGCTAAGTTTTGGAAATATATGAACCTTTAGAAATAAAAGGTTTAGAGTCATTATTCACACAGGAAAATTGGGACAATCATAGAAATATCAATACAATAATTGATCCCACTGAAGAAACCCTTGACCCATCAAAAGTATATGAAAGTAAATTTGAGAGGAAATCAATAGATGAATCTGAAGAGTCGCTAGAAGACACGATAGAATTAAATCACTTGTTTTTAGAAGACAAATATCATAATGATCAAGAATACCAATATGTTCTAAATGATGATCTAGGCTTAGTCATTATTTACATAGGATTATTGGGATAATCATAGAAAACTAAATGATCCACTTTTATAAATAATCGAGCCCTCAAAAATGGATGAAGGTGAGTTTGAAGAGTGATCTATTATTGATTTTAAAGATTGTGAATAAGTGGTTAAACATCACACCCTAGTTTTAGAAGATGATTATTGTTGGTGGAATAAACGAGAGGACTTTTCTACTCTTTATAATGAATCACTCACTTCACCTGATATGCAAGACAAGTTGCAAAGGCTAGTTCTACAACTTAAAATAAACATTGCTCAAGTACAGGAACAAATGCCTCAAGATGCATATCTTGGTAATTCTACAAATCATCCTCATGAGATAAAGGTTGAAGATACTAAAAGTGATATTATTTTAGATAGTGGAGGGATCCTAAAGTGGACTAGCTTTGAATCATATGATAAAGCATGGCCTTCCATAAATCTAGATGATATGATTAAAATTGATGATCAAAATCTTCAACATCCTCAAAATAATGACCAGAAAGAAATGAAATAAGGGATGGAATCTCATCAAATGTTTTAGGAAGATAATTATTATAATGATCTAGAAATATATGAGGAATCATTGGTTTCTCACATTCCTACTGATGAAATATCTATTTCACTTGATATGTAGGATGTTGAAACCTCCATATCATATAAATATTTGGAAACCTCTATACACTCATAAAATGACAAGCCATTTGTAGAAATAGAGAAGGTTCCAAGATTCAATCATCTTGAAGATGAGTTTATTAAACACCTTGCTAAAAGAGAAAAGGAAGAAATGGTAAATATTTCTTATGATCCATTTTTTTTTATGAAGAAAAGGAATCACTCACTTTGTTCCTATTTGATGGGAAAGAAAGTGAAAGCCTTGTTTCACGTAAGGACTCTATATTATATGTGCTACCTCATATAGAGAAAATTCTAGAATATGAATGGTTTGGGTTTGATATCATTTATGATCCCAATGAAAATGTTGCTATATTCAAAGCAACTCAAGTAGTTGATCAGGAAGATATGTTACTTAACACATCCCTTGATTGACAAGATTTGTGGTTTGAAAAGGATGGACATATTTTTGATTGGGTGCCTAATTTTTGTGTTTGAAATTTTAGGACAAATATATGAGATATGTATTGATACAAATGGATTACATATATATGCATAAGGTCTATTTGATAACATGACAAATGTCAAGTGAAATTGACAAGTATCAAGGTGAAGGCATAGTGCACTTTAATTCTAGCATTCCCCCTTAAAGTGCACTATCCTAACTAAAGAAAAAAACAAGTCAACATTAGGTAACATTCCCCCTTAATGTTGAATTCTCTAAAAAAACCCTATCATCCTCCTTTATTACATGATTTGGTCTAGGCTCATGCTCTTTGCGCTTGGCTCTCAAATTGTGAATAATGCTAGATCAACGATGTATACATCTCGATTTTTTGCCACAAGGTCAACCACTTCTTTGGATCTATTGCCACTGGGTCAGCCGTCTAAGTGCCTCAAGGTCATCATGGGTGCCTCAGGGTCAGCCACTTCTGGGTCTATTGCCTCTGTAGGTCATCCTCAAAGGATGTTGCCTCTTGTAGATCACTGACTAGATTCACCATGAATATCATCAAATGGTGAACTCAATCTAGAAGGTGTCGGTATCTACAAAAAATGCACCTTAATACAAAGGAAATATGAGCCATGAAATACAATAAAATTGAGCCATAGATCCAAATGTGGAGGAGAGGAAAGAAGAAAGAAGAGAATATAATCTTTTGAAGTATCTTCATTTTTAGTCTTTAGAAGGAGATCTGGTAAAGTCTTCGGATAGAGTCTAGGGTGTCTTTATCTATAGTCCCTATAATAAGTGTCCTTATTGTGACCTACTCATCCCATGGAATGCATGGGTAACCAGTCGCTGAATCCACTAGGTGCTATAGGGAAGGAAACTAGATACTAGGATCACTTACAAATTGCCTTAGGAGTGCAAGGTACAACCGAGAGTGCACTCCAAGGTATAAAAATTTGAGGTTAAAAAGACTCAAATGAAACAACCTCAAATTTTAAAATGGACACCACCAATATGTCCATCATGGAAAACCATTTTTTACGACTATAAATACCCCTATGTTCCATCATCAAAGGGGCCTTCATCATATGAAAAAACAACATGCCTCATTGCACAATGGCGGCATCGCTATCAAGTGGAATAAAAGACAGTCTCAATTTTCCCTCACAAGGGAATTACATAGGCCATTTAGGCCATCATCTCTAAAAGTTTGAAAAAGATACAATAAACAGGCCATGTGGGCCTTCTTCCACTTCCACTCTCCATGTGGAAAAAAATGAGTACCCCTTGCTTTTACAATAGAAAATTAGAAGGCCATGTGGGCCTTTTACTTCCACTTCTTGTGTGGAAAAATAAAAAATGGCCAATGATGTCGACCATTTTAACAGGCATGTTACCCATTCAAATTATAATATAAAGTGCCCTTGCACTTTAACAAAACATGCCCTGCACTTTAATATAAATGCCCATACAATATAAAATAATGAACCTCCACTTTAAAAACAATAATGGGCCAAGCCTATGCTCATGGCCATTCATTTTAATAAAAAAGCCCCCATAAATAGCACCCCACTATATTGCATTTAAAATATTCCCCCATGAATAATAGTGCTGAAACAAGCACCAAATGAGTGATTTAAAAAAAAATCATTGTGAAATATGTGACATGTGGGCTCCTTTTTTTTTTTGACATTGCACGCTGGGTGGGCACCATTTGGCGTGCACCTTACTGCATTGGGAGACTTTACTCCATGTCACTTTCAGTAATCCTCCTCCAACTCTACAAAAGGTGTGGGTGGCATCTTACATCAATTTGCTTGGTTCAAACACGAACATGATGACATTGAAGTAAAAATACTATGGCTGGTGTGTCCATCTGATAAGAGGCAGAAAAAAGTTTTTGAATTTTCAAACCAAAAATCAAGAACTGATCAACAAGGCCCACTACCAACAAAAAATAGGTGGCGGGTTTCATAGTACTAGTAGCATCAACAAGAGGCAACATGTGGCATGGGGGTCCCACCGTGTAGGCACCTCCAACTGGTGCTCAGTGGACCCCACGCAGGCGATGGGCACGAAAACACAACTCTTCTTTGAACTCCAAAAAGCACACATTGGGAAAAAAAATAGCATCATGTTCAGAAGCAGCTACACCCAATTTTGTGTTTGTAGTTGCCAACTTATTCACACATCTCCATTGACGGTGAGAGCATGACAACTAGTTCATGCCCAGTTCTATAAACCACTGCAGTAAATATGTTCCAGGTGCAAATCAGTCCTCTCGGAGCGGTGTGCACACTGTTCAATACTACATTTTTAGAATAATGAAAATAGCATCTGAATAAAGAAATTCATTGCAGTCATTTTTAATAGGTGCCTCCACAAATAGGTTCATGCACAAAACTTAGCCAAGCACTGCAGCAATAGAAAAAATAAGTTTTCATCACGATCAAAATACGTCAATCATTGGCCATCATGCAAATCAATTCTTGCAAAACTGGGTAGGCTCCTCCCAACCCCGTGCTAATATCGTCATATGAATTGCGAAGAGGGTGTAGCTCATACAGAAAGGTCAAACCCAACCATAAACACATGGCGCAGGCACAAATTTACCAATGCAGTGTAGTCAAAAAATGGGAGAGCATGAAAAAATTTAAAGTCTTTGGGTTCAAACACAGAACAAAAAAATCATATCTCTTCCACAATTTCATAAAATCCTTCCTCTGTAATGGGCTGATCGGGCCAGCGACAACATCCTTTTGAGGATTGAACTACTATCACACTTGGAACCAAGAATCTATCTGATGTTCCTGCAAGTAAAAAATATTCCTGCAACGCAGTCTCCTCACATAATAGAAATCATGGCAAAACTCCATTAATATTTTTCTCCTAACCAGACAACAAAACACCACTGCCATTAATGTCTTTGTGCAAAATGCAGATTTAAACTCCCAGCTGGAGAAATGAAACAGATCAATGACATAAAATCTTCATTACTGCTATCAACTCCACTCTCCTTTTTGCTAGAATCATGGCTCATGAGACAAACTTAACCTCCCTAATCATTTTAAGAAATTGCAGATTTGGCAGCCATGATTTCTCAAAAGTCTAGTTTTTGATTCATCAATAAAATGATGGAGAGCATACTCCCTATTTTGAAAAAAAATGAGGGGGGTATTTCCATGAAGGAAATCCTCCCTCAAGCTCACAAGGTAGGAGAACGCCTGGAGCTCTGATACCAAATGGTAGGAGGACAAACAGATGAGATATGTATTGATACAAATGGATTACATATATAGGCATAAGGTCTATTTGATAACATGACAAATGTCAAGTGAAACTGACAAGTGTCAAGGTGAAGGCATAGTGCACTTTCATTCTAACATAAAAAATAGGTAATGGATGAAGATAAAGAGCTACATGATGATGATGATGATGAATACCATGAGGGAAGAGAGGAAATTACAAATCCTCATCAAGGCCTGGTAAATGAAAATGTGCAAAATGTAGAATCTCATCCTTTGTGTCTAACCATTTGAATCCTAGGTTAAATTTTTCATAATGGTTTGGTAGATGTGAATGATATTGATAATAAAATGCCATTGGAAGTTAACAAATAACTAGTGTTGGTTTCTATGCACACTGCTAATAAGATTACTTTGTTAAATTAAATAAAAGTAGATATTCTTAGATTATTGAATCAAGTGCATCAACAATTAACAATTGAATATAAGATACAAAATTATAAGGATCATCATTTAGTAGATATCTTAGATGATTGCAAATTGTTTGTTTTTCTAGATAAGATACTATAGCATTAATACCGGGTTTTATAGGTTGACCCAAAACATTTTACAAAAATCAGCCCAAGGTTGTTGATGAACATGTCCTTACTAAGGATCCTATATATGTAAAATCTACATGTTGCCAAAGCCATTACATCTAGTAAGGCACATAGCCTGTTATAAAAAAGAAACTTGCCATATAAATTTTTGGATATACCCTGAGAAAACACACCTGGATCATAATTACAAAAAAAGAAATAGACATAGATCCCTTCCTTGAAACAGTGGAGAAACAAAAAGCTGTAGACACACATAGCAAAGTACTGAAAAAACTCCCACAAGCTCTGTATTGACAGTTACTCTTAATAATTCTTTGGTAATTGCTTTCTTCCGTATATGACATACTTTGGGACCACATCCCATCTTGGCCAATCAGCCTTGGAGAAGTGAACCTGTTGGCTAGATTTATGGTGGTGGCTATCTGGTGATTCATGTGGCTCTGGTTCGAAGTCTTATATTGTCATTTCTTTCCTACCCTATGATTATCAACCAATATCAAAATTCTAAGATGACTAAGAACCATATTATGTAACATATGACTATCCCTATTAGTCTTTGTGGTATTTCCAAGAAACATCCACCAAGACTGATAGCTCAAGTAATTTTTATTGTGAGTCCATTTCAAAAAAGAGACGGGAATACTCATAGCCTTTGAAATTACAGTGCCTTCCTTGTTGGTAAATTTGACTATCATTCTTGGCATTATTTTTGAATAAGCTCCTCTACTTTGCTCAGGACACTATGTTCCCATTTGAAAACACCATCAACACCCAAACTGGCTAGCTTATGAGCAACTTTGTTAGCTTCCCAAAAGACATGTTGGGATTTTTTTTCCTGTCTTCCCTGGAAAAGGATCCTAGCCTCTTCAAAAATTGTTTTAATCCTCCAAGGAGGTGTTTTCCAATTATTGAGGAGATTTATAACATGCATAGAGTCTCCTTCTATGATAAAATTGCCTTCTAAGTCTTGAGTCATTTGAAGGCCTCTCCACATAGCTCTAGCTTCAGCTTTGTCATTTGTCCTTATTCCCAAATATTCAGAAAATGCAAGCATCATATTTCCATTATGATCTCGCACAATACCACCAATGCCTACTTTGACAGGATTGTCCTTAGTCGATCCATAAAAATTATGCTTAAAACAACCCATAGGAGGTGGGTACCACTTAAAATTGGCTTTGGGGTTGACTATCCTAGGCACAGACTCATCTAACAAGGTTAAGCTTAAATATTGAACAATTGTGGTCTTCTACAGATGAGGTTTATAGCTATCAAAAGGGATAAGGTTCACATTCTTGTTGGCAAAGGATAGGATCCTAGAAATGATAGTTTGAATGATTACAAATTGTTAAATAAGCATGATTGGAGTAAATACACAAAAAATGACTTGACTTAGAAATTCTTAGAAATAGGTTCCTACTTGCAAGACCTCATTTTTTAAAAGAAAAGCCTAATTCTAAATCATGAATTGAGTTGTGAAATCTGTATTTTAAGGAATATCCAAGAAAGAATTAAAAATCAATTATTGCCTTATCAATTTTATGATTTGAAACTCCACTACAAGATTGCCGATGGAACTAGATTAAAATGGTGGGGTGAGAGAGGGAAAATGAGATTTTTTGTATTGTGTGGCCTGATCTTATTTTGGTTGGATTTCTACAAAGCTTGGCATGCATATCATGATATATGTCTTTTAAAGAGTGCTAATCGTGTTTGAGATCTAGAAAAATGATGGCCTAAATTTGGCATTGTCTTGTACCATATTGTATATAGTTTTGGTTTTCATGTTTTTGTTCCTAGCTTTTCTATTTTTGGGTTTTATCCCTAATTTTTGGTTTGGCAAGTTTTGTTTTGTTCTTGTCAATTTTAATTAGGTTAGGATTTGGTTTGTTTTTGAGCATTGTGTTTTGGGTTGTTCCCTTGATTTATGGTGATGTTTTATGGTAGCTACTAATTTATGGCCTCTTGATCATTTTTTTGTTCCTTTTTCATGAAGGATGAATTGACTATCATGTGGATCAAATAAAAGGAGATGAAATTGTTTAGTAATAATTCCTAGATTTTGGGACTAAGATAGTGAATTTTGGAACGAGCAATAATTTTGCTAAAGTTACACATGAACACATCATATTAAGGAGTATGCTTTGAAATATTGAAGGATGAAATTATTTTGGTATGCGAATTAAGACAAAAATCCAACACGCTTTATTTCAAATTCTTTCTAACCCATATGGTGCATAAACTTTTACAAAGCCATTCAAAAAAAGTAAGCAAAGGAAAACATGCTAAAATTAGTCACTAGTTTTGGATAAACTCTATCAGGGCTATAGATGTCTGAATGGTAGTAGGTATCTATCTAGACAAAGCTTGTTCAAAAACAACATTGCAAAAATATCAATTAAACACAAGGGTGATTTAGATAAACTCTACCGGGGTAATAGACACCTGACTTGAAGTAAAGCTCTGTCTAAAGAAATTCATTTTAATGAGTAGTATTTCTATAGCCTAAATTCTAAACAGGTGATGGAGTCTAGATGGTTTTCAAGCATGCAAAATGAAATCACGTTCACACACACTAAGATAAAGCAAAGGGTTCATGTGTTTCATTTGAAGTTATCTACCCCACCTTCTTGGAGGTTGCTAGATGGTTTGTCTTTTTTATCTTTTTTTTGCTTGTTTTCAAAACTAGGTTCTTCATCCAAAATGCCCAGGACCATTTCCTAGCATAGTCATCATTTTTTGTGGCCATTGCACAACTAGCCCCAAATTTAGGCACCCACCTTAAATTTACTTGTTTTGGGAATTTTGGGTTTTATGTGAGTGATAATTTTGTGATTTTGTCTGTTTGCTCCCATAGGTTTTACTAAGATTTTTTTTCCATGTTGTATTATATTAATTTCCTTATTGCTGTATTTGTTTCAATGATTAAAATAAGCATACATATATATACCTATATATATGTATAACAAAAAAAAACAAAAACAAATTATTTATAAAAAAAGAAGAACAAAAAGTTCATAATAAAAGAATCTAGTTTTATTTTATGGGGTACCCTTAAGGTGGATTTACTATAGATTATATCCTTGGTTGCTTATATATATATATATATATATATATATATATATATATATATATATATATATATAAATAGATAGATAGATAGATAGATACATTGTACACCATGATGTGCTTAACCATATTTAGTTTTATTTATACTATGAATTTCTTAACATCATTAGGTTTGTGTTTTGCAACTAGGTGAGCAAAAAGGTTGGGTACAATCTTTGAGGCACTTCCAAGGTACCCAAGATGATTGGTGTGGGTGGCTATGATGTGGATCCCATAGTGGACCAAACTGGAGACATGGTGTTGGAATTTGGTTGCATAAAGGGTATATAATGCTAGTTTGAATGATGTGGACCACTCCAGGAAATATCAAGGTTAATGAAAACTCATATGGTGGATGATTTGGATAATATACAGGCTACGTAGGTGGTGAATAAACATAGACATCACTAAAATGGGTGATGAGGTGAAGCCACTTTGGCCAAATCTTGGATGAACTTGATGTGATGTAGTGGTGAAGTCACTAGGGAGTACATCGGGGGTGCAGATAGCTCCACAAAGATGTCGTAGATGTTTCTCAAAACTAAATTATATAATACATGAGGATGTACAAGGAGCTTACGAGGATTTGGACTCCAAGGCATAGCGATTTACATGTACAGTCTTGAATCTTATGCCAAGAGTGATGAATTGTAGATGGTCACATGAGGGGATATTACTCAAAAAACATCATAAGAACATGGTAAGGAAGCAAGCAATATTTTTGTGAGTAATATTTTAGAGATATAATATATGTGTTATTTTTGAGACAAGCAATGAGATACCATGTTGGGACTACTTTGATGGGTTGAATTTTCATTCATGTAGACTCTAATTTTGTTCATAGTGATAGGTGATGAAGACTTGGATGAGGATGAAGAACATAACCAAATATGGGAGATGTCAGTTTCAAGGCAAATATTCATAGCAAGAATCATTTGACAGATATATGTATTGGTAGTAATGAAGAGATTTTTAGTTGCTATGTTTACCATACTCACCATTTGGAAATATATCATCACTAAGTTGAGCATGTATATGTGATACCACTCAATTTACATACCATGACTAGCCAAACACCACTGTGAACTCATAAAATTTCTAAAAATGGCTAGCAATCAAACATACACATGACAACGATAGGCGAAGGATTAGCATACAATGTCGGGATGCCATAAGAAATAGCATGATGGGCTTGCATGCTAACTGGAAGATGAATTCTAGCAGGAGTTATCTAACTAAATCAAGTAAATGTAGTCTAAAATAATAGTATTTTGGACATCGAATATGTGAGCATCAATGGCGTAATCCTCATAGTGGAGAATCAAGGGAGAGTGCAACTTGGAAGTACAACAACGCCTACGAAACCGCATTGGGATTTCAGAAAATAAAGATACAATAATAATTTTTGTGTAGTTTGTAGGAGTTGAAGACATGTTCTATAGTAAATAGAATGCGTATCACCTCCTTCAACCACCCTTCTCGACAAAGTTGTGTGAGAGTGATATTCATATCAATATGAAGATTATGACTTTGGTGGCCAATAGATGAGATAGTATGACTAGAAAATGTGCACCTTGGAACAATGATAAAGTTCTGGTAATACTTTAACTCATGATATTGATAGGGTTAAGCAATGTAAATTTCATGCATCCACAATGTGACTCTTTTGATGAATTTTTTCAAAATACCATGTAGGAAATCATTGATAAATTTATTGATATTAATAATAAACCTGAATCTCAACATAACTTTGGTCGATAAGCTGAATTAATCGAGTAATATGTGTGTGTATGTTCTTAAGATCCAATGCTAAAGAGTATATCTAGATAGTTTATTCATGCGATGTTGTCTTATATTCATTCGAATATTTCCAATATATCCCACTTGATGGAAAATTTTTTACCATCATGACCCTTGGTTGATAGATACCCATATACATAGGAATGAGAACCCTAGATTAACTTCCCCTTCATTGGTTTAGGTTGAACAATCTATTACGATGAGCTGGTAGGGAAATATAGTTTGTAGATGAGGAGGACCTTGTAATCCTATCAAAAAAATCATAGGGAGGTCTGGTTGCAATGAATGTTGACATGCCACTAGGGTTCATATATAGGATATGCACGTAGGACATCAAATGTGCTAATTAAATGGTATTTAGAAAATCATATTAAGGACTGTTATTTATTAATCAAACCACCTTAGTGGATGTATGCCTTACGCGTGCAACAAATGTATGTTCTAGCATAGTCAGTCCATACATGTGGTGGCAAATATTCAAAGCATTGTAAAATAAATTAAAACATATGGAATATCAAGGAAATGCAAAATAAACACTTTGGCACATATTCAAAAAATAAAACCGAAGAGAAGTTATGAAAGTGACCAGATGAAGGATCGTTCTTCATTAATAAAATGAAGGTGAAATGAAAAGGAGAACGAAGAGGGGGTTTCTAAAATTTTTAAATATGGCATTAGAGCATAGGAAAAGGGCTATAAATTTTGGAACATGAGACATGGAAGAGGATTGGAAGGATTTTTAGCTGCTGCCAACATTTATCATTTTGTATGCAAGAAAACAAGTTTTGAGTGCAATAAAAAGATTTAATGGATATCTTTCACCACATGTATTGGAATTATATGATGATATTTTATGTATGAATATGGTAGCATTGTTTATATATTTTGATGAATATTTTACTCCTTAGACTCTCACCATAACCAACTTTAGATTGTGTGTATGCAGGTCTAACCTGGTTTTTATTTTACATTTAGAATATAATATTCTCTGCAGGATAGGAGAATTGATTTATAGTAGCTCTCTTTGGTCATTTTCCATATTCTGGTCCATATTCCAAATTTTTATTTTATTTTTTATTTTTTAACCTTACATTTTTTTCATTTTGTTTAAACCTCATCAAATAAAATAAAAAATACGAAAAAAATTAAAACTCCAAAAATAAATGCACAGATTCCTAGAATAAGCTTTAATTTTTTATTTTAAGCCTTTTCAATTTTATTTTGAAGCCAATTCAAAATAAATAAATAAAATTTGAAGTTCATTTTTTTTAAGGAATTTAGTAATTTCATATTTGGCATGATTTCACGTTTGAAAGGAGAAATGAACTTCAAGATTTGCACTTGTTTTTAAAGCAATAAATTAACTTCTCTTTATGAAAATTACAATTTCATTAAAGAGGGGTAATTTATATGGCATTTCAAAGGATGCTATATTTCAAAGTTAGTCATTTAGATGATTTTCTTTCATGCTCAAGGTTTAACAAAGCAACATAAAATCCATTCATCAAGCAATATAAAATGAATCAAATCATCATTCAAACTTTGCATTTCAAAATATATATTTTAGTCTTCTCTTTCATGCTCAAAGTAGGGTTTAATAATGCAAGATAAAACTTGTTTAAAATTAACCAAAATAAGATAAAATCTACCTAAAAAAATTCAAGATAAAAGGAATTAATTCACTTTACATCATGGTCATATGAGGGCCAATCACATTTTCTTTTATTTTAAGTTTCATGAACAATCAATAGCATAGCATAATAAAGTAATACCAACACAGGCCCCTTGTTAACAATTTACTTGCAATTACTAAGGTATTCCTAGCACTTATTTGATACATCTTCACAACATACAAGCACACATTAAGTAAAAAAAACCTTGGAGAAATTTCTATTTCTTTGCAAGAGAGGGTTTTCTAATCAAAATCCTAACTGTGAGTGTGGTTTTACAATTGGAAAAAATTACCACTCAATAGGATGGTGCTACAATGTAGTCCTTACCACCTTGAGTGAAAGGTTTTATTTTCTCATCCTATTATGCACATGGTCTAGAAGCTGAGAATTGACAAAAGGAAAAGCCCCCCCTACACAAAAAATCCCTTGCTCCATACAATGAGAAATTATCCCTAAAAAAAAGGTGGTTTTCACCACTAAGAATGAGCAAGTATCCCAAAGAAGTCAAAATAAAAGAAGGGGGTAATGAGCTTGAATCCTTAGTCATTCAAAATCCATGAGATGATCTCCATTACAGCAATGGGTTGAATGAAAACCACTTGGTAATGGAGTAGTCTTACATGTGATAATATGTCAATTATATTAATGACCTTTTGTATAGACCAATGTCAACTTGCAGATGAGCTAGATTTTGGCAGCTTGTATTGCTTAGTATTCAAGTCCAACTACATCTAAAATTAGGATAATATGACCATGATGTGATCCTTATTACAACAATGGGTTGAATGAAACCCACTTGGCAATGGGTTAGTATTATGCGTTCTTAATGAACATCACATGCACACATAAGGATATTGAATATTGGGGTCTTCCTAGCAAATATCTATCTTATAGAGTCATGTATAGTCAATAAACAATTTTTTATTGATCAACTAGGGTGTTTGAGTCTTATGAAAAAACTTATCATTCCTCATAGTGCCTAATGGTTTCACATCCATCAATTCATCTCAAAAAATGTATGACTATTTATAAAAGGTTAAAAAAATTTGATTAATGACTTTTATACATTTTGTGGTGTCTACATATAGGTTATTAAGCATCCTAGATTCATTCATTATGTTTTAACATATACAAAAAAAAAAAAAAAAATCATCATAATAACATTAGCACATTATATACATGCATTTATCTAGGTATACATCTATGCATACATGCTACAATGTCTAGGCATACATCCATTATCCATAATTGCATCCATAAAGTGCATCCATGCATAAAATAAAAATATGACATAAATACATGATGGGCCATAATAAAAGATATATCATATATATGTGAGAGTCCAATACATCATAATATAAAATGCTCATAGGCTACAATAGCGTGGGTGCTTGAACCTCACACCCAAAAAGAGATTCATACATAAGTCTAAGTCATATAGGACCTACGTCCCCAAATTCACCATCTCCCTTGGCCACATATTTGCATAACCATTCTGATATATTGGCTATTGATCTCTCATACCTACATGTAGACATAGGATTTTGCCTCGTATATGGCTACCCTAACTCATTACGTTAGCTCTAATGAGATCCTGCTACTGAAGAGCACTTAGGTAGATTACCATCAACTAGTCCTACCTGATCCTTCAAATCCTAGATATAGGCCTAGTCAAATCGATGTCAAGCTTGATAATCACCTAAAAACATCTATAGCCTTCTCACATCAGTTAGTGCCCTTGCTACATCCCCTATAACCTATCCACATATCCCTACCTACCCTTGAGCTATGATCAAATCCATCACCTAAATCCATAGAATATATCATTCTAACATCACCTTCTCCACCTCCTCTTGGAAATTCTGAAGCTTCGTAGTCATAATAATATTCTCCTAAAATAAGTCCCTCCCACTCTTCCTCTCTCTATACAACTAGCTCTATAATACTACAATGGTAGTATCCCACTCTACCAACTATACCTATAGAGACTACACCTACTCTTTAAATCGACCATCCTCATTTAGGGATCCTCATCATACCCATCCTCATATTATGGCTTCTCCACTCCCTCTGTGGTCTAGCCCCACTCCCCTCTATTTTTTTATGCACTTGTTTCTCATCCCTATCCTCCCTAGAACCCTCCTTTACTACCAACCCAGTAAGTACACCCATAGGTCAACCACCCTACCATAATCAAGTCACCCACCATATATTATACTCTATTATAGTACCTACATCATTCACCCCTAGATCTACTAGTGACTGATCTACTCCATCTACCACTGGCTCTACCTGTAGCCACTCTAGATGAGTCTTATCACCCTAACATCAATAAATAATAGTCTCACTAAGGATATCCTAATCAACACTAAATTATCAAGTGAAATGAGAGTATTGGAAGTACTCCCACTTTGTGTCATGGTACCCAATCACCCATCACTCATGACTCACCTAACTTAGTTTATTTTCTACCTCCATCCATGCTATGCAATCCTTGTAGGATTTCTGGATCACCTGCTCTACTCTTAGTTCCTCAAAGGACCCTGTATAGTGGGTAATCCTGCCTAAATGGAGTCAAATCTAATCCACCTCTTGCTCCTAATATCATCAAGCTGCATAATCATACTATAGCACCCTAAAATAAGTGCAGTTAAACCCTTAGTAAAAAGATAAAAATTTGAATTTTAACCCTGAAACCACCCGTTAACTACTCATCCCATTTTTTGTGCCATTTTTAGGAGTTGTTTTGATCGTTGGATGATATCGTCATCGATCAGACGAAATTGTCCTAGATCGGATGAATTCGTCTGGAACAGAACGTCCAGACGATTTCATCCCAAAACCGAATTTTCATAATTAGATTTTGTTTCAACAGCCTCTCCAACTTGGGCAGAAGCGTGTCTACGTAGTTGGAGATTCCTCTATTGGAGATCTCCTAGATTGGGATGATCCCCAACCTCCTAATCTCCCCCTAATCCTATATAAACTGGGATTTTCTCAGTTTATCCCCCTGACTCTCTGGATCCCCTACCTGGATCTCCTCTTAACTCTTTTCTTGGTTGATTTTCCCTACCATGTAAGCTTTGCACTCATAGTTTTAAGTTTTCATTGTAGGTTTTCACTGTGCTTTAGCTGGAGGAAGCTCGGATCGTCGTAGGCAATTCCAGATGATTTTGGATGATCCTATCACATATCAGTGATGATCTCGTACGATTGGAGGCGATCTCGACTATAGTTCATATTGGGGGTAATTAGAGCCCTGAGTTTGCATTTCTCATCTTTCTTCCTTATTTTTATTATGCATTAGCTTGATTATTTTCATTCTGCATCTTAGAGTTCACTTCATTTTAATATAAATGCATGATAAAGTTAAAATAAGTTATTAAAACAATGCATTTCCTTTAATATACTATCTAGATTTATTAGTTAGGCATTTATACTCTCATTTCTATCATTTTGCATTATTCTCGCAGTAGCATTTTTGGTTTTTGGTGTCTGTTTTTGTGAAAGCAGGTTTCTGACAAATTTGTCTAACGAATTCGTCAGATCAACGATGATCTTGTCTGATCTCAGATGATCACCTATAATCTGGAATGATTCTATATAATTGACGATGATCCTATCATATTCAGGATGATCTGGACTCCTACAAACTTCATAATCTTCATTAGACATCCGAAATCAGGTGCATTCTTTCTTATTTAGTATATTCTTGGTATTTAGGATTCATTCATGCTTTTTGTATTCATATAAATCAGCATTTTCATATAGAATAGCTTAGATTCATTCTGGCCAACCTAGGATTATGAATGATTGAGTATAAAATGAACACAAAGGCATGGAAACTGCCACTCAAATTTTCCTAGTGAACCCCACCATCCATCAAAAATTCACTCTTATACACCTCCCCCGAGAGGCACGACCTTCAAAGGGCCTCTCAGTCTGAGGTATTGTTCCATCCTTCTCGCATCCCCCTTCTGGGCATGGATACTTTAGCCTGAAGGTAAGGGCGCAAAAAATTTGGTTTAGTACATTTTGGTGAACTTGACGTGAAACTAAAAACCTTTTGAAAACAATCCAAAAAATAAAATTATTATTAAAAAAACATCTAGAGTCATTAGAAAAACAATTAAAAGTTGCATATCATATTTAGATGGTAGATTATAATAAAAGACGAGTTGTCACCATAAATGTTGAAAATCAATTAACGGCCATAGAGATTACTTCTGTACTTAGAGTACCTCAAAAAAATAGGGTCCAACCTTTATAGAACTTGTTCTAGTCCATCAAGTTGCCTAGTCTTCTAGGGCTCTTTATGTGGTGTGTCATTGGCTCCAAGCATGGCTAGATCTATCATGAACTTTCTAGATCCACTAGGGTTTGGAGTTTTTAGGTTCTCCATTTTTATGTAGCCCTTTCTTCCTATCTTTGATTGTGTAGATTTTCTCTTTGTATACCATGGGATGATGGAGGTCTTGATGCACCCTTAGTTATCTACCATAAGGAGTGTAAGTTATGTCCTCTAAATGGGGTATTATTAATAGAATTCGCATGCATAGAATTGTCACCTCTGATACTCATAAAACATCATTCGAGAGGATCCTATGGTTGAGATTCCAACATGTTATTTTGTGTGTATCCTAGATCTTTGGCCTCCTCCTCAGTTGTGCATTGAGTTTAGCCTCTCCGTGTGCTAACCATAAAGTGAATTATCTCTTTTGTAAATTTTAGGAAAAAAAAATGCAAAAAAGGGTGTTTATCTATTTTAAATATTCTTTGTGAGATCTAAACTAATTTGTGAGTTTCTAATTTGTTGAATCATAAACTATCTTTCATCGTGTTTGCATTTTTATTGATGATATATTTGTATAGTTTAAGGGTTTTCACCTATATGCTTGCAACTCAACAATTGGCAATGAAATTTTGATCATGTAAATCCACCAAAGTATGGAGATGAAGCCCATACTCGATCAAGGAGAATAGGTCCTACCGATCCTCACCCAATATCACTTGGTTAGCATTATAACCTCTGAAGAGAAGTACATGTAAATTTTCCAAGTTACATTGGTTCTTGGATCCGGTATTGGCCAAAAATAGGGTTTTTAGAATTTGAGCCAATGGATGGAGATGAAACCCATCGTCGTTGGTCTCTATTAATGGTTGGGTATGAATTCCAACTTACTAATGTTTCAATGTGATGTGGTGTATGGGGTTTATTTTAAATTTTGCATAAAACAAAAAATGCATCATAGAGCATCCATGATTCTTCCTACATACCTAGGAAATTGATGTTTTAATTTCATACAGGATGCAAAATTACATGATATTTATAGAAGATATAAATGCAAAATTATATGGAAAACTAGCCTTTAGATAGGCCCAAGCATGCAAAACCTAACACACAGTCCAAATTCTAGCTACTATTCTATACCACAGGCAACAAACAACTAAAATCTTAGCCATGGGTGACAACCATAGCTAATAGTGCTAGTTGTTTTTGTCAGCCACAACTAACTCAGACAAGGCAATTTTTATGATTTTCCTTCTAAAATTTGGCTAGATGATTTAATTAGCCTACTGACAAGAAAAACATAGAAGCATGGAAATCATAGAGAAGGGAAAATTACTTGGAATCCCTCATATGATGAAGAGACAGTCTTTCTACTATATTTTTCTTCTACTTTCTACTAGCCATGGTTGTTAAGCATATCTGAGATGCTAGACACAGGTGTTAAGCAAGTCTAACATTGTATGCCATGGCTATCAAGTGTGGCTAAGATCTACAACATAAAAATAGAGGAACATCAGTAAGTGATAGTGAATTTTGTGGGGTCCCATCATTATCGCCACTATAGAAGGCTACAAAGACCACACATCCATGGATATTGCAATAGAAAGAAGGAACACATGTAATCTAAGCATACATTTGACAAAATATGGAAATAATTGAGAGGAATCTCTATTTATTAATCAAATGAATCTTGTTATAGATTTTTCCCTCTTAGGGATACCAAAATATTGATACAATTGTTACAATAAGCAAATAACCCCAAAATGGAGGAATATGTGTTTCAATTGGTCTTCATATCTCCATCAAACTGCTTAAGGGCTTATAAGGATACCTTCTTCTCTATTCACCAAGAGGAACTTGATATTGATGATGCCTTGAAGCCTACAAGATCCTATAACCTACATTCATGAAACAAAAAAGCACAATTAAAAGCATATGAGGCCTCTCATGATGAGGCTTTTGTCAAGAAATTGCAAGAAGTATGGCTAATATTGAAAGAAAACATAATGCTATGCAAATATTCTTATGAAATAGCTAAATTAATGCAAAGCATACTTTAAAACAAGTAGGTCTAGCTGTTCTACCATGTAATTTGTAAGAAAAGCATGAAATAGAGTTAATATAAGAAGAAAATTGAAATATAGTAAATATGACAAAATGAAGGTAAAGTTACCTCTAATATTGCTAATTAACCATGCAAATGTGTAAATGGAGATTAATCTAAGCTAACCTATTTGCATAACTAGAATGGAAATCTTACTGCTAAAATAAAAGGAAAAGAGCCTCAAACCCTAGTTGCTTGAAGTGGTTGGCTCTATTAGTCACGACTGACAACCATGGATGAGGGAAAACTCTTCTTTCTCTTGCAACTAGGACCTAAAAATCCTAATTATTTCAAGCAATTGATGGTCAAGGGTCACCTCAATGTTCTAGAATAGATTGGTGATGTAATTCATCTAAATTTGCAATGGATGTGTGTCAATTTTCAAGCTTGCTCCTCAAGCTCTTGAGATATCCATTGTTGCAAGGTTGGTGATAAAATTGGAGTTTGGTAGCATCTTTTTACACTTCACAAGGTGTGATTGGCTCTCCAATTCGATAGGGCTTCATTACATTAAACTTGTAAACTCTTCTATATTTCTCCCCAATTTGGAGGGGAGTCTTATAGCCTATCCACCTCTTCATCCTAGCTTCCTTGAGAAGCCAAGATCAAGAATTGATAGGTTGGATCAATTGGGAGGATGAATCTAGAAGCATCCTCACTCAAAATCACTTGAAATGGTTGCAAAAGCAATTGTAACAACCAATTTGACTTGGCTCAAGAGGCCAAGTTAGTTATAGGGCTAGCCACGGCTCTCAAGCATGGCTAAAACCCTAGTCATGGGTGTTAACCATGGCTGATATCTTAGCTATAGATGCCATCCATGACTAAAAGTTGAATAGGCCTAGGATGCCTAAATTGAGTGGTTAAAACTACTACTTTGCATTGGAAAGGTCCAAGATCATTCATATGGTATGCAACGATGCCCATATGAGTAGTCTCCTAAATATAACATGTTTTAGGTGTCTACATATCTTATTTTATTTTCTTTATCATTTTCTTTGCCATAAATATGGGCCTTATATTTAAAGCCTTTGCATATGCTTTTAATGCTCTTTAATATTCTTGTGTGTAGATTACAGATACTTATGAAGAAGCAACAACATCAAGATTCATACATTATCATCATTCATTACAAAAATCCTAAAAGCCTATCCCAATTAGTTTGTGGATGCAAAAATATCCTACGTAGTGCATCCAAATTGTTTCATTTGTAATTAATTTTATCAAGATTGGTAGAAATACTTCAAAGGGGATCATCTTTGTAACTTTCTTGTAAATAAAAAGATATTATTAATAAAATGAAGCAACAACATCAATATTCATACATTATAATCATCAAGATTACAGGTACTTATGAGGAAGCAACAACATCAAGATTCATACATTATTATCATTCATTGCAACAGTCCTAAAAACCTATCCCAAATCAGTTTGTGGATGCAAAAAGATCCTGCATAGTGCATCTGAATTGTTTCATTTGTAATTCATTTTATCAATATTGATAAAAATTCTTCAAAGGGGATCATATTTGTAACTTTCTTGGAAATAACAAGACATTATTAATAAAAGGACATTGTCCATCATTTTATTGTATTTCATTATTTATCTTTATGGTTGCATTCTAATTTACTATATTTTAATCTCGCATTTTATTTCATAGATATATAATATTTTTTAGTATTTTTAGTATCTATACTGATCCATCATGTATATGTGTAGATTATGATGTATATAAGTTGAGACAATCGATGATTTTTATTATGTATACACTCATGTTGATATATATGCATGTTGGTTTGATTTTGTTGTGAATTGTTGATTTGTTGTGATGATTGAATGCATTTGATTTGATATGGATGTAATGTAACATTTTCTATTTATTTGATGTTGTTAATGTTATGAATGCAAGTGGGTGGTTGTGTAAATGCATTTGGAAACTTCTAATATATGTATGTAATCAAATCTCTTTGGATGTGTGTATTTGATTGATACAATCTTGCATGGTTAACATGATTAATGATAATTTGATAATCACGTTGGCATATGAACAAAGAATGATACATATAAAAATGCAATGTGGTGGATGAATGTAAATACAATAATGGTTGTATGCAAATGCTTATAGAGATATGTGGACTATTGACCTAAAGACAATGCATATTATTTTTCATGGTTTTCTAGTTATGTAACTAGACATAATGTGTGTTTTGTATCTTTTGCTAAGGGTCTTTTAAGTACTAGAAGGATTTCTAGGGAGTCAAATATCTGATTTTAACCATAAAACCCCTATATTAGTCAAGTGATATTATACTAAGATCTAGTCCATCCTATTTGAGGTTGAACCTACCATGAACCAGTGTGTGATTTATGATGTTTATTTATCTATTTTGAGTGAGGTTGGACTAACCCATTGTAAAATTAGCCAATTAAAGTTAGCTCATCCACAAGCATATAATGGTCTATACAAAATTTCACTAATGTGATAGATGTATCACCACTCGTAAGATATACTCCACTGCTAGACAAGCATCTATAGCCGTGATGTAGGTTAGCGCCATGATCCATATGTCGATGAAACCAACGATTCAAGCTTTTATTTTTTTTGTTATAGCTTATCCTTTTTTCAATCATTAGGGTTAGGTCATGTAAATGATAGGATGAGCAAGGGAAATAATTCACTTTGATGGCTAGGGTATGCTAGGTGTTATCTTCTCTAGACTCAAAATGTTTTTAGTGTTTCACATATGATTAGTTCATGAAAGAACTCTAGTTAGTGATGAGAAGTCTAAAATGTATTAGAAGCCAATAATATTTGATAGAGGTTGTAGCACCCTAAAATTGGCATAGTTAAACCTTAGTAAAAGATAAAAATTTGAATCTTAACCCTGAAATCGCTCGTTACCCGCTCCCCTTGTTTTTCATGCCATTTTTAGGATTTGTTTTAACCATTGGACAATATCGTCGTTGATCAGACGAAATCGTCCGAGATCTGACGAATTCATATGGAACAGAACGTCCAGACAATTTTGTCCTAAAACTAATTTTCATAATTAGCTTCTATTTCAACAACTTCTCTAACTTGAGAAGAAAGCGTGTCTGCGTGGTTAGAGTCTCCCCCGTTGGAGATCTCCCAAATTGGGATGATCTCCAACCTCCTAACCTCCCCCTAATCCTATATAAACTAGGATTTTCTTATTTTATCCCCCTGGTTGACTGATTTCTTTGCAACTTTAACTTTTTGTGCATTAGAACACCTTCGTACCATCGTTTGCATTGTGTATTTCAAGTTTTCTTGCAGGAATTTTATTGTTTTTCAACCGGAGCAAGCTCAGATCATCGTTGGCAATTCTAGACGATTTCGGACGATCCTATCACATATCGACGATGATCACGTATGATTTGAGGTGATCTCGACTATAGTCCATATTGGGGGTAATTAGAGCCCGGAGTTTGCATTTCTTTATCTTCTCTCTTCATTTCTTTATGAATTAACTTAGTTTATTCTATTTCTACATCCTAGAGTTCACCTCATTTAGCATAGATGCATGATAAAGTTAAACTAAATTATTAAATTAATGCATTTATTTTAATAGTTATCTAGATTTATAATTTAGTCAAATTTACTATTATTTCTACCATTTCCCCTTGCTTTTATAGTTGCATTTTTGGTCTTTGGTATCTATTTCTATGATTGCAGGTTTTTGATGAATTCGTCTGACGAATTCATCAGGTCGACGACGATATCGTCTGATCTCAAATGACTGACTATGATATGATATGATTCTATGCAATTGCAGATGATTATGCAAGATTTGATATGATTTGGACTTCTACAAACCTCAGAATCTTCATCAGACATCCAGAATTAGGTACATTCTGTCTTATTTAGCACACTTTCTATGTTTAGCACTTATTCATATTTTTTGTATCCATATAAATCAACATTGGCATATAGAATAGGTTAGATTCATCTTGGCCAAACCTAGGGTATGAATTATTAAAGTACAAAATGAACACATCAAACCCATTCTCAACCTAGGCGTGGAAACTGCCACTCAAAAGTTTCCTGGTGAACTCACCATCCATCGAAAATTCACCCTTATACCCCCTCCCCGAGAGGCGCAACCTTCAAAGGGCCTCTCAGTCCGAGGTATTGTCCCATCCTTCTTGCATCCCCCTTCTGGGCATGGATCCTATAGCCTGAAGGTAAGGATGCAAAAAATTTGGAGTGATACATTTTGGTGAACCCGACGTGAAAACTAAAACCTTTTGAAAACAATCCAAAAAAAATAAAAAAATAAATGCATTTAGAATCATCAGACAAACAATTAAAGTTGAATATCATATTTAGATGGTAGATCATAATAAAATATGAGTTTTCACCATTAATATTGAAAATCAATTAGCAACCATAGATATTACTTCTGTGCTTCGAGTACCTCAAACAAATAGGGTCCAACCTTTGTGGGACGACCTTGATAGGAGATTGGGTATCATTGAATCTAGGTAGACCGAACTTAGGAAAATTAAGAGGTTTTTCCTATATAAAATCTTGGATCCTAATAAAGTAACCTTATATCATGAACTTCAGAGAGCTTGCCATAGGTGGTTAGCCGATAGAAGAGCACTTGTGTCTTCAGAATTGTATACCTTTGAGGAATATCTTGAGAATGTAGCTGTAGTATATCAGTTTCTAGCTTGTATAGAGGATCAAGAAGTCAATCTTACAGATAGAAAAATATGGAATAGAGTTCCTAGAGCTGTGTTATATCGAGAGTATTGCCATGAGCTCTATTTTTACAAGTCAGAGTCAGAAGTAGATCAAATTACTATAGCACACTTTGTCAAATTTTTGAAAAACCATTTCCAATTTGAAGAGGAGCATTTCATGACTCCTAATGAAATTGATTCCATCAATGACATCCATAAACTATTTATAGAAAACTAAGTCATTCTTTTATTATTATTATTTCTTGCATTTAGTATGTTGTTTGTTGTCTTTATAATATCGTCATAAAACAAAAACAAAACAAAAATATAACAAAAATTCAAACGTTTTCTTTTAAGTATTATAGTAGGTATATAATTAAAATATATACCTCCCAAACTTGTCGCAAATATATATATATATATATATATATATATATATATATATATATATATATATATATTTATTTTGCTAAAATCTAAGTTTAAACATAATGACTAGACTTAGGAATGGAAAATAGACTGATGTAGAAGAAGATTGGTTAGGAAAAATAGTAAATAAACCAGATGACCTTCCTAAAGATCCAATTCAGGAAGAAGGAACCCTAGACCAACAAGAAGAAGAGTTTGCTGAAGGAAATGAACAAAGAGAAACTATTAGAGAGGAAGGATCTTCATCCCCTAAAATGTCTCCGAAAGGGGCTGTTACTTTCGAGAACATGGAACATTTCTAGAAGTTCCTCAATACTAATATTGGTGCTCTTAATAGAGCAGTCCATATGGACAAGGATCAAATTAGTGACACTCAAGCAACCCTAGAAGAAATATATCACACATGCACTAATCCCTTGTCCTTCGTTGATCAAGAAAGTGATCAAGTTGGACCATCCAATTTGGATATGGCCGCTATAATCCGGAACATGCAACAACAACAGAGTTACCCAACCACCTAGAGTGCCTGTTACCAAGCCTAGAGTTATTCCCACACAAAAGAAACCTTCATTTACTGATCTATTTTGCCAAGTTATTGATCAACATACCTCAAATCAACAAAAGCCCAAAACAAAACCAAACACCAATTTCCAACAATCTAGGATACAACATAATGCTACCACAAATCTTCTTCATAATACTCTCCCTACCAACCATTTGCATAATAGCAATATAGCATCTAATCATTATGTCATGCCATCATACGCTCATAAATCCCATACGTAGGTACCACCAAACCAATATGGTGGGACAAAATAGTAATCTGGAAGCCATGGTGAAACAGTTAGTCTCCCGCATGGACTAGATAGATCCCTACCGTACCTCGTACAATTATCAAGAGATGTGTAGTCAGCATTTAGATCCTATAGTTGTAGCACAACCATATCCTAAATACTTCCTATGCATGTCCTACCTATATACAAAGGAACCGAAGATCCCATAGAGCATCTTTGAATGTTTAGGATAGCATGTCATGATATATCACATGATGACTTGTTATTACTAAAAATATTCCTGAAAATTTTAGGAGGAATGGCATTAGAGTGGTATTATCAACTACCCACTCATTCTTTGAGGAATTTCGATGAAATAGCCGAGTATTTTGTTCATCAATTTAGTGCCTACATCGAAATTCATGTAACCATTAAATATTTGTACAACTTAAAACAAGACAAAGATGAATGTTTTGTTGATTTCCTAGCTCGGTGGAGACAGTTGATAGGAAAATTACACTGTGTTACCTTATCGAGAAATGCTGGATATATTTATCAATAATTTACAAGAACAACTACCCTATGAGTTATCAACTGCTACCTTGACCACCTTCGACCAAGCTATAGACTTAGCTCGAAGAGTGGAAGATGCTATCATTAGGAGAGGTCAGCTTAAAAAGAAATATGATGAGAAAACATCTAGAAATCAATATAAAAATAAAAAAATTGTGGGTGATGGAGTCACTGATAGCAGAAACATTGCTAATGTTAATGCTACGAAGATAACAGAAAAGTTTATATTGAAACCTCCTAATAAACCACCTCAAGAATTTACGAGGTTAAATCAACCTCTATCAACCATTCTCCTACAATTATTAGCATGAGGTTTGATCCAATTACCAAATATTCGAGAACCTGATCCAACTATACCCGGATACAGAGCTGATTTACACTGTGATTTCCATAGAGGACCTGGACACACTACCAACTCTTGTAAAATATTAAAACACAAAATACAAGACTTAATTGATAACAATGATATGGAGGTGCAAGCCTTTTAACCTAAAAAAAATCCTCCTAATAATTCTCAAAAGAACATCCCCAAAAATCATAATCAGAATGCAAATCAATCATTGGAAATATTTCAACATCCTTTACCAAAGCACGGTAAAGAAGTGGCTAATCAAATTGAACATCATAATGTTCCCCCTCCTACCCGATATGTAGGAACTATTAGTGGGCATTTACCTACTCATGATTTGGAAATATTTGACACAACTTTATCCATGGTTACGACCAGACCTCTATATAACATTTAGACACCTGATCTTAATGATGTAGAATATGAGACTGAAAGTGACATGGAAATCACCTCAAATCAATCAAATAGCTCTGAAGATGAATCGGATCCTATTCAACCTATCACAAGTTCTATGGTTCTAGAACCATTTCCAAGAAGAGTCACTACTCGACCATCGTCTCACCAATTACTTTTTAATGAACAAGCCATAAATGCTAGACCAAGACCCATTCATTATCCACAAAATAATATTTTAGGTACCATCAGAGCTTTTACTCGACAACAGGCTCAAAATTTTCAACAAGATCAAACTCAGAACGATGGATCAGCTCCATTTGTTTTGAAAGTTCCTAATAAAGGAAATCAGGCACCTAATTTTCAACCTAAACCTCCTTATAATATTAATGAACAATTATCAAATACTACAGCTAGAATTTCCCTTTTGGATCTTTTAAGATCTTCTCCTACACATAGAGATGAATTAATGCTCACATTAGGCCAAATGATGGTACCACAAAATATTCAACTTGAAGCCATGGCCAATACTATCATAACTTGAGAAGTCAATTGTATTGACTTCTGGGATAGAGATATACCACAACATAGTTTACATAAGGATAACCCCTTATATATTACTGCCCTAATCAGAGATGTAGCAGTTAAATGAGTCTTGATTGACAATGGTTCATCTTTAAACATTTGCACTTTTGACTTCTACCAAATATTTGGGTTTAGAAGTGACAAAATGAAAAGAACTGATATGATCATAAAAGCCTTCAATGACGAAACAAAAGAAACATGTAGAGTTATTACTATCCCATTGCAAGTTGGTCCAAGAACCTTAGACATGATCGTGTTTATTGTACATTGCCCCGCATCATACAATATACTCTTGGGTCACCCTTGGATCAACGTGATGTGAGTTGTTCCCTCAACTTTACATCAGTGTGTTAAATTCAAATTTAAAAATTAGTTGGTTACCATTCATGGTGATCCTAGACCCTTTGATATGTGTGCTTTGGCAGAACTTGTTGGATTTCAATTTTGCCCTGCTTTGTCATCCACACATCCTAATTCTCATTATCCATCTAAACATGTGAAACACACACTATATCGCTCCAAATTTTTTGCATCCTTACCTTCAGACTATAGGATCCATGCCCGAAAGGAGGATGGGAAAAGGATGGCACGGTACCTCGGACTGAGAGGCCTTGCAAAGGTCCCGCCTCTCGGGGGAGGTGTATTATGGTGATTTTTCGATGGATGGTGGGTTCACTAGGAAACGTTTGAATGGCAGTTTCCATGCCTAGGTTGGGAATGTGTTTAATGTGTTCAGTTTTATCTTTAAACATTCGAGTCCTAGATTTGGCCAAATGAATCTAAGTTGATCTATTATGAAAATGTAGACTAGATGAAATACAGTAGATAAATATGAATAGAAACAGAGAGAAAGAGCTAAATTACAAAACCATACCTGATCTAAATGTCTGATGGAGATTCTGATTCTTGAAGCAGATAGGATCATCTAGAATTTGACGAAATCGTCTCCGACCTGTAGGATTGTCTGAGATCTGACGAATTCGTCAGAGACCTACAAACAGAGAAATAGACATAAAATACAAAAAATACAAGAATGCTAATAGAGGATAAAGATGTAAAATAACAATAAATATGTTAACAGATAATTCTAAATAGGAATGCAAACAAATTGCAATGTTTTAATAATTATTCATGATTTCATTATGCAATTAAACTACATGGGTGAACTCCAAGATGTAGAATAGAAAAAAATAATAAATAAAATAGCTAGTTGTAGAATAAAACAACAAATGAAAAGAGGAAAATGCAAACTCTGGGCATTGATTGCCCCTAATGTTGATTGCAGTCGAAATCGTCTCTGATTTGACAAGATCATCTCCGATCTGAATAGGATCGTCTGCGACGATGTAAGCTTGCTCTGGCTAAAAAATGACAAGGTTCCTGCAAGAAAATTGGATGCAACAAATGTAGATGGTAATACAGATTATTCTAATGCATGTGAAGGTCAATTTATAGGAAAATTCAGCCAGGGGTAGGTTAAGGGGAGGGCCTAAGTTTAAATAGACTTAGGATGGAGGTTAGGAGGTTGGAGATCATACCAATTTGGGAGATCTCTAACGGGGAGGGTCTCTAACGGTGTAGACACGCTTCTGCCCAGATTAGAGATGCCGTTGGAACAGAGGCTAATTGAGAAAAATCAATTTTGGGACAAGATCGTCTGGACGTCCTAGTCCAAACGAAATCGTTCGATCTGAGGCGATATCGTCTGATCGATGACGATATCGTCAAACAGTCAAAACAAACTCTAAAAATGGCATAGGAAAGGAGGAAATGGGTTAAACGGCGGTTTGGGAGTGGTTTTGGAGGTTGAAATTTGAATTTGAATATTTACTAGAGTAATTGTAATTATTAAGGTTTTACTGCGCCAATTTTAGGGTGCTACATTTTGCCCCCTCTTTAGAAAATTTTTTGAAGAAAATGTGTTAAAGATGAGTTCTTCTTGATTTACGAGAAAGCAAAAATTATTTCCATTTTTAGGTGACGATTCTTGGTTGAATCGTACGATAGCTTACTATGGTGCCCCCTCCGTGTTTTTACCCAAATTGAACGTTTGAGGTAAAAACATGGAAAAGCAAAATTTTAAAATGTTTTTAATTGTTTTTTGAATAAAATTAAGAAAAATAGGGTAAAACCCTAATTCATTGTTACTGTTCATTTTCTTAGTTTTCTGGTTTTTAGAGCTCTGGAGACAAAAATGGTCGAGACAGCGCACAGATCGACAAAGGTCCGGCACGGACTACGGGTAAGGGTCTAAACTAAATTTAGAATACTTTACTTTAGAATTTCATGCTTTTTAGACTAGATTTACTTTATTTTTGAGCATCGCGGCCGTTTTTGGGCCGTCGACGTCGTCAAGACGAAATCGTCTTGATTTCACCAAAATTGTCTCGATAACGTCGATTTTGTCCAAAGGCAAAATCGATGAAATGGGGACGATTTCATCAAAAATAGGATGATTTCGACTGGCGAAATCAGAGACGAATTTGCTCAAATTGTGGACGATATCATCATTTATGAAATTGAACTTATTTTCACTTGCATTTTTAATTAATGATTTATTAATGATTTTTATTGTTGAATTTTGTTTATGTTGCAGAGAGGATTACTAAAGAGCAGAGAATGGAAATATGGCAGGTTGAGGGATGACTTGGCCACCCTGTCACAGGAAGAGTGAGATCAGCTGGCACAGGTCGGCTTGCAGCATGTGGCATACATGCCACAAGTTTCTACAGACATGGGGCTATTGACAGCCCTAGCAGAGAGGTGGTATCCGGGTTCTTCCTATTTCTAGTTACCGATAGGGGAGATGACTCCCACACTGGAGGATGTATGGAGGATTTTGAGGATCCCCATACAAGGATGACTGATCACCCCCATGGCCAATCAGGGCCATGTGATGATGCGACTGTGTGGCGATCCGAGCTTTGCCCTGGAGAAGGGTAGAGTGAATATCAAGTCGCTGCATCAGATGCCTGGGGCATCTAGACTCACACGGGTTTTGGCTGGGGTGGTAGGTGGACTTTTGCTGTGCCACCAGAGCGGATGTAGGGTACCATGGGTACTGACAGATGTGGTCTACGACATGAGAGACCACAAATATAGATTTTCTTGGAGGGAGCTTTGTACTCTGCCAATTGTATAGGATCCTACATGGGGTCGTGTACAAGGGTGGTCGATGTCTGGTTATGACATCGCTACTATAGGTTTGGTGCTGGAAGCACATCATGATGCGGAGGCTGGTAGGGCTTCCATTGATAGGGATTGACAAAGAGAGGCCTCAAGTTTTCTATTGGTGGCTCCGAAGAGGGGCACAACGGCAGATAGATCTACCAGTGTCCCGAAGACTACTAGATGACTTCATCTCCGACCAGATCACCTAGAGGCCTTGGAGAGATCATCCAGGGTGGGCCGAGGATGGACAGGAGCTAGCTCACATCAGGCAAGTCTGGTGGCTGAGGATGGAGAGGGGAGAGGTGGAGCTCCACTGGTATGACTGAGTTTTGAGGCCGTTCGATCTACAGTAGGGGACCATCTCTGAGAGACTGAGTTTTCTCAGACTATTCAGGATAACACTATAGTTAGTGAGGCTCCAAATATGTAGCGATTCTGGAGTCAGGACGTAGATGATGCCCCCATTAAGTTAGTGGATGGGGACGATGTTGGAGTAGCTGATGGCTATGATGCCTGGTACATAGGCATCCGCCCTCCTCGGATGATGAGGGCTCAGGGTCTGATTCACATAGTTGTGCGTTGGATGGGGAGGCGGCACTAGGCGACCATTGAGGCATAACAGGGTCATGGCGGGAGAGAGCAGAGGAGGCCACAGGCTCATCAAATTCCGTAGCAATGAGAGAGGAGGGAGGAGAGACCCCCTTCTCCATAGAGAGAGAGGCCACCATCGCTCGATAAGGGCAAGGGTGTTGAAATTAGGGAGAGCAACGAGACAGCGACTCTCTGAGCAAAGACAGTCTGTCTCCAGGCACAGGTGTAGACATTGCAGGATGAGGCTACACGCCACTGATCTGAGGTTACACAACTCAGATATGAGATTGCACACCTTAGAGCACGAGGCATAGGAGCGAGCACGTAGGAGCTGGCACGATTGATTGCTCAAACCGTGTTCTACCAGGGTATCTACTTCCAGATGGTGCCAGAGGGTTAGAGGGTACAACTGCCAGCCAACATTGCTGACCTGATCAGCATTGGGTCATCGAGGACTTCATATCGATCGATGACTAGGACTCGTAGTACCACACATACTGTGATGGGGCCACCTCGTCCACCTCAGGGTGGGGGAGGAGATGAGGCTAAGAGCTCGAGGGGTTCTCGAGGCTAGGCTACTGCACTGTTCAGACTGATTATATGATTTGTGAGGATTGAGTTTGCCAAGATGTAGATTGTGGCATATCAATCTATTTTTGAGATGATGTACATATATTTGATATATATATAGATGAGATATATATTTTTGATAATATGACTTGTCTTATGCGTTTGTATAATGCTTTAATGTTTGAAGTGTGATTGATTTAATAATTCATGTAATTATGTCGTTGGAAATATTATGGTTGAAATGTCATGCTTGAAAAATTTAAATGAAATAATCTGATGTAACAAATTGGTTGTTTGTGATGTGGTGATTTGATAAAAATAAAAAGGACTTTTAACAATAATTTCAAAGGACATTGTCGCTATTATAGACCATTTCATGGAGTCGCCGCTCACTCGGTCGTCAAGCTAATCCCAGTATAGAAATATTGTTAAAAAGAAAAGAGTGCTTAAGAGACTGTCTTAAGACTTTGGTGTGATGATGCAAATGATGATGATGATGATTTTGTTTTCAGACTTTTCATGAAAATATTATGCATGAAATATTTTAAAATGGCTTTTACTAGGCATAAATTCCTAAGTGTGATAAAATGTTGAATAATTCCTTAGAAATTATACCATGGTTGCAAAAACTAAATTTGAACATAATGTCATGAAATAGAATAAGTGTTTGTTTGTTTGTAAAGCATAATTGTATAACATAATGATTTAAGTCATATGTTTTGATGAATTTTGTTTTAAAATAAATGGGGAAAAAAAAATTGGTACAATGGTTTGCACTAGGCATAGAATATGTAGGTATAGACTTATACCATCATCGCGAAAATCCAAAGAAGAAAGTAGATTGTTGGTTTTATTGCAAGGTGGATTTTTGAATTTTGAAAATAAACAGAAAAATATGAAGATGAGGACTTGTGGGGTGTGTGAGTTTTTGAAATTTTTTTGAGAATTTTGTGAGAAGATGTATGTAGTTGCTTTGATACAAAACAAAAATTCTGAAATAAAAGGATAAAATTATTTCGAAAAGAGTTGCGAAAATATTTCAAAGTATCTTAAAGACAAATGTTAGATTTATAAGGAATCCCATGTGCATATGTGAGTTCATTTCCGATCTTGATTTATCATAATGATACACAAAATATCTCAAATACAAATGTGTGTGCAATTGCATTGTTCATTTACCAGTTTTGAGCAAGATACTATGATACAAGTGATTTGAATGAACCAAATAAGTGTTCATTAACCATGATTTAGATGCATATAACCATACCAGACTACTATGTAAGTCGGATTATCAAGAGCTAGCTAATCCATAAGCAGACATAGGTTCGTACAAAAGAAGGTCGCTAATGTGACGGACATATCGCCACGCTAGGAGTTACCCAAGGCCAAGCAGGTTGGGCACAAACCACTTGTTATGGGGCTTACCTCACGCTTTTTGAATAATTGAGAATTCTAGGGATTCAAGCTCATCAACCCTTCTTTTCTTTTCAAAGGGTAGGGAGAGGGATTTTATTGCTTTTGCTTTTGCTTTCTTTTGCTTTTCTTTTGTATTTCTTTTGCTTGCTTTTGTATTTTTTCTTGATAATGCTTGGAACATTGCTGTAATGATATAAAATAACATTTTTATTTTTCTCTTTTTCTTGAACTTTGCCTTTTTCTTTCTATGCTAGGGATACTTGCTCGGATTAGCTGTAGAGCAAGGGATTTTTATTCTGGGTAGGGGTGAGCTTGTCCTTTTGCCAATTCTCAAAGATTCTAGACCATGTGCATGATAGGATAGCAGGGGAAACTTTTTGCTCAAGAAACCACTTCTACTATGTAGCATAACATGGAAATTACAAATATAATCATTTTATTGTGAAAGGATGTGCTTGGTTTAAGTAAATAACAAGATCAATTCTCTGTGCTCAAACTTTATTTAATTGAATTTTGTGGACTTTGATATAAGAGAGATTAGTAATCATGCCAGATAAAATCAAGATATTTATTTTGTGTTTGTGAAAGTGAGAGATTCCAAATAAATGCTAATTTATCCAAAATAATTTGAAATATATAACTGCAACATTTGTAAGAAGAAATATATACAAATACTTTTTTGAGAAGTTTGAGAATGTTGACTCTCTCTTTCTTCTTTATTTTGTTTTGGTTTCGAAAGAGTCAAGAGTATTGTTGTTTTTATTTTTATTATTTTTTTGTGTGTTTTTGTTTTTGTGTAAACAATTTGATATATTTTTAAAATAAAACAACATGCAAAATATGTACAAATGATGAAATGACTAATTTTTGTTACACATAGTAACGTTTAAGATGCAAAATATTCATGGGTTCTTTAAGTTCTTTACCATCTAAGGTAGATAATTTGTATGCTCCCGATTCAAATTTAGCAGTGATAATGTATGGTCCAAGCCGCTTGGGCTCAAATTTACCTTTAAGGTCTTTAGTTGCATTAGTATTTTTTTTATTTTCTTTTAAAACAAGGTCGTCGATCTCAAAGGATCGATGACGAACTTTTTTAGCATATGATCTTTTAAGCTTGTTTTGGTAGGCACGGAGATGCTCCAAAGCATTGATGCATTTTTCATCTAGGAGTTCTAGCTGACTGAGTCTGCCAACTCGATATTCATCTCCTACTTTGGTATCTTGAAGTAGTAGAGCCAAAGAAGGAACTTCTAATTCAAAGGGAAAAATGGCTTCAGCACCATAAACCAAAACAAAAGGTGAAGTTCCAGTGGGGGTTCGAACACTAGTTCGATAGGCCCACAAGGTTGGATATAATTGAATGTGCCAGTCACGGCCAGATTTATTGACCAATATTTTGAGAATTTTGATTAAGGTTTTGTTAGATGCTTCTGCTTGACCATTACCCTGAGGATAATAGGGAGTGGACCAACGATGTTGAATCTTATATTTTTGGCATAATTTCTTGACATTTTTATTTTTGAAACAAGTTCCATTATCAGAGATGAGATTTGCAAGAATTTTGAACCTACAAATGATTTGATTAAAAATAAATTTAGAAACTTGTGTGCCAATGCAGGAAGCTAAAGGCATAGCTTCAACCCACTTCATGAAATACTCAATGGCGGTTATGATGAATTTGTGTCCATCAGATGACACAGGATTGATTTTGCCAATAATGTCTAAGCCCCATTTTGAAAAGGGCCAAGGAGATGAAATAGCTTGTGTAGTTCTTATGTAGGTGCATGGACAAGGTCAGCATGTTTCTGGCACTTGTTGCAATGGTGCACATACTCATGTGCATCATTCTCCATGGTAGGCCAAAAGTATCCTATCCTAAGGAGCTTTTTAGCAATGACACTACCACTGAAGTGTCCTCCACAAGATCCATCGTGGGCTTCACTCAAGGCTGATTTGGATTCTTCTAGATTCAAACATCTTAATAGGATACCTTCAAAAGATCTCCTATATAAAGTATTGCCAATTATTACAAATCGACTTGCGCGTCGACGTAATAACCGATGCTAGTTTCTATTAGAATTGGCAAGGAAAGTCCCATTTTGAAGAAAATCAAATATATCTGTATACCAAGGTTCAGGAGTAGTTTCATTGATTAGAAACACATCCAAAGGTTCTAAGCATGACTTATTTGAAGTAGGTTCCTGGAGTCGATGAATAATGATAGTGGCATATTCGTCATCTAACTCCAAGGGTCGGAAGAGATGCAACTGCGGCCATAGCATCAGCTGCACGGTTGCAAGTTCGAGGAATAGCTTCCAAGGTAACTTGATCAAATAGAGACATTAATTGTAAAACATAGGCTTTATATGGGCGCAATTTATCATCTCTGGTCTGATAAAATTCATTAATTTGGTTTATGACAAGTTGAGAATCACCAAAAACTAATAGATGTTTAATTTTTAGCGCCAAGGTAGCTCGTAATCCGAGGATTAGAGCTTCATATTCAGCAGTGTTGTTGGTGCAAGCAAATGTTAATTTGAAGGACAGAGGAATGATGTGCTTTTGTGGGGATATTAAAATAATACTCGCACCATCCCCACTCATGCATCGGGCTCCATCAAAGTATAAGGACCATTGTTCCATATGGCCTGCCTCTAATTGAAGGCATTCATCAAGAAACTCAATGATGAGGGGATGGGTAGACTCTAAGGGTGCATCAGCTAATTGATCTGCTATGATTTGACCCTTAACAAACTTTTGTCCTATGAACGTGAGGTCAAACTCGCTTAGAGCAAGAACCCACTTGGCTGTATCGACCCGATAAATAAGGTCGACTCATGAGATACCTCAAGGGATCATATTTAGCAATGACATAAGTTTTCTGACTAAGCATATAATGGCATAATTTTTGCGTAGAAAAAATGACTGCTAGACATAGTTTTTCTAATGTTGTGTAGCGGGTTTCATAACTGATGAAGGTTCGACTAATATAATAATTAGCATGTTCTCTCTTCGCATCATCAAGCTGAGCTAACATAGCTCCTAAGGCAGAATCTAAAGCTAAAATATACAGGAGAAATGGGCGATCAGGTCTAGGTGGTGAAAGCACAGGTGGGTTAAGGAGGTATTTTTTGAGAAGTTCAAAAGCTTCTTTACATTCGTCGTCCCAATTAAAAGGGACATCCTTCTTAAGGAGCTTAAGAAAGGGACCGGTTTTGTCCGCCAACTTATCGATGAAGCAATGGATAGCTTGAAGTTTACCTTGTAAACTTCATAACTCAGATATATTGGTAGGTGCGGGCATATCAGTGATAGCCACAATCTTGAGAGGGTCAATTTCGATACCACGTAAAGAAACTAAAACCCCTAATAGTTTATCGGACTTAACTCCAAATATGCATTTGGCTGGATTTAATCGAATAAGATATTCTCTTAATCGATTAAAAACTTTTCTCAAATCATCTAAATGATTATCTTCATTAATAGAGTGAGCTATAATATCATCTACATAATCATGTAGGATATCATGCATCATATCATGAAAAATATAAGTCATAGCTCGTTGATAGGTTGCACCTATGTTCTTTAAGCCGAATGGCATCACTTTCCAACAAAAGGTACCCCAAGGGGTAATAAAGGTTATTTTAGCCTGATCTTCAGGAGCTATCCTGATCTGATTATAACCAGAGAATCCATCCATTAAGGACATCATCCCACTCCCGGTAGTAAAGTCAATGATTTGATCCATGTTTGGAAGAGGAAAATCATCTTTAGGGCATGCAACGTTAATATCTCTAAAATCTGTGCAAACCCTAACTTTGGTGGCTTCTTTCTTGGTGACTGGAACTACATTTGAGATCCATTCAGCATAATCAATAGCTTGTATAAAAACAACATTCAGGAGTTTTTCTAACTCCCCTTTGACTAGCAGGGCCACTTTGGGATGCATTTTTCTAAGTTTTTGTTTAACAGGTTTAGCATCCGGATGGACTACTAGATGATGCATGACTACGGAAGGGTCCAGACCTGGCATATCTTCGTATGTCCAAGCGAAGACATCTTCATATTCTTTAAGAAATGAAATGTATTTATCTTGTTTTTCTTGACTTAATTCTGACCCAATATTGATTATGTGAGGATTATCCTTAGTTCCAATGTTAACTTTAATGACGTTTTCTACTTCCATGTGTAGATCTCTTTCAAAATTAGGTGGGGCGGGTGAGACACCCAATTCTTGTAATTCTTTTAAGGTTAAGTTGGATAATTCATCTTGAGGATTAGTGGCCTCAAGCTGGGCTATAGTTGGTATAGAACCATCAAAATAAAATCCATTGTGTAACATCTCTTCAACGGAGACATCGTGGAAGATATCTCCTTCCAACTCATCATCGGATTCAGCAATCATTTCAGGGTAAGCTATGGATAGCATGTTACATGTAAATGGCTGATTTTTTAGAGGCAAATCATCATGCCTATCCAAATAATCTTGATAACATATGAGTTGATCATCATCTTCAAAAGGAAAGGGTTGACCCTTACTAGGAAATAGGCCCACACCACAGCGGGAAGGCCACGGTTCTACCTCGAAAGGTTCTTTCATGCCATTTTGGAAAGGTCCCAAGCCTTTCCCTTTATATCCCATTTTAAGCATTATAGGTTTAGCTTTAATATACTCATTAGTAAAATAACATCGAGCATATCCATCATGATGAGTTTTGATATTCCGAGGTATTCTTCCCCAATCATATCCTTTATAAATGAAGGCACAACTCTCGACTTGGTAAGTACTTCCCATAGGTTGTGGGAGGCCCAAAGTACGAGGAGATGGCGACAAGTTATTTAAAAGAATTGAATCTTGCATGAAAGCATTTGTTTTTTCTGATATTAAGATTGTGGATAAATCTGTAAAAGTTCATCAGAAAGAGCATAAGATGTAGAAGGATCATTCCCTATATCTTTAGATGTGGAAGGTATGATAGATGTTGATAATGTGGAAGTGTTAATGAATGGGTCTATAGGTTTTGAAATTATAGGGATAGAACATGAAGGATTGGTTGTGGATTGAAGATCTTTTTGAGGTTCTAGAGTGGTTTGTTTAGAAGATTGTTGATCTATATATGAGGGTGAAATGAATGGAGGAGAAATAGGTGAAGCTATGGGTGTGTGTTTCACAGTTTTAGATGAAAAATAAGAATTAGGATGTGTGGATGACAGAGTAGGGAAAAATTGCACTCCAACAGGTTCTGCCAAAGCACACATATCAAAGGGTCTAGGATCACCATGGATAGTGACCAACTAATTTTTAAATTTGAATTTAACACATTGGTGTAAAGTGGATGGGACAGCCCGCATTGCATTGATCCAAGGATGACCCAAGAGTATATTGTACGATGCGGGGCAATGTACAATAAACACGGTTGTATCTAAGGTTCTAGGACCAACTTGCAATGGGATGGTAATAACTCCACATGTTTCTTGTGTTTCATCATTGAAAGCTTTGATAATCATGTTAGTTTTCTTCATTTCATCACTTCTAAAGCCAAATCATTGGTAGAAGTCAAAAGTGCAAATTTTTAGAGATGAACCATTATCAATCAGGACTCTTTTAATAGCTACATCTCCAATTAGAGCAGTAATATATAAGGGATTATCCTTATGTAAACTATGTTGTGGGATATCTTTATCCCGGAAGTCAATACAATCGACTTCTCTAGTGATGATAGTATTGGCCATGGCTTCAGGTTGAATGTTTTGAGGTACCATCATTTGGCTTAATGTAAGCATCAACTCATCCCTATGGGTAGGAGAAGATCTTAATAAATCCAAAAGGGAAATTCTAGCTGTAGTATTAGATAATTGCTCATTAATATTGTAAGGGGGTTTAGGTTGAACATTGGGAGCATGATTCCCTTTATTGGGATTTTTCAAAACAAATGGAGCTGATCCATCATTCTGGTTTGGTTCTTGTTGAGAATTTTGAGCTTGTTGTCGGGTAACGACTCCGATGGTACCTACAATGTTATATTGAAGACGTTGAACTGGTCTCGGTTGAGCGTTTATGGCTTGTTCATTAGGGAGGAATTGATTAGAAGAGGGTCAAGTAGTAACTCTTCTAGGAAATGGTTCTTCTGGAACCATAGCATCTGTGATGGGTTGAATAGGATCTGATTCATTTTTAGAACTATTCGATTGGTTTGAGGTGATGTCTATTTCACTTTCAGTATCTGATTCTATATCACTAGGATCTGGAGTTTGAATATTATGTAGGGGCCTGGTTGTGACCAGGGATAAGGTTGTGTCAAATGTTTGAGGATCCTAAATAGGTAATTGTCCGCTAATAGTTCCTACATATCGGGTAGGAGGAGGAACATTATGATGCTCAATTTGATTGGCCACCTCTTTACCATGTCTTGGTAAAGGATGTTGAAATATGTCTAATGATTGATTAGCATTTTGATTTTGATTTTGGGGAATGTTCTTTTGAGGATTATTAGGAGCATTTTGTTTAGGTTGGAAGGCTTGCACCTCCATTTCATTATTATCAATCAGATCTTGTATTTTATGTTTCAACCTTTTACAAGCATTGGTAGAGTGTCCAGGTCCTCTATGGAAATCATAGTGTAAGTCAGCTCTATATCCGGGTATGGTTGGATCAGGTTCCCGGATAGCTAGTAATTGAATCAAACCTCTTTCGAGTAATTGAGGTAAAATAGTTGATAATGGTTGATTCAATCTAGTAAATTCTCGAGGAGGTTTATCAAGAGGTTTCAATATAAATTTTTATGTTGTCTTCGTTGCATTGATATTAGCAACATTTCTGCTGTCAGTGACTCCGTCACCTACGACTTGTTTGTTTTTATATTGATTTCTAGATGTTTTCTCATCATCCTTCTTCCTAAGTTGGCCTCTCCTAATGAGGGCATCTTCTACTCTTCGAGCTAAATCTATAGCCTGATCGAAGGTAGTTAAAGTAGCAGTTGATAACTCATAAGATATTTGTTCTTGCAAATTATTAATAAAAATGTCCAACATTTCCCTATAAGGTAGCACAAAGTGCAGTTTTCCTATCAACTGCCTCCATCTAGCTAAGAAATCAGCAAAACATTCATCTTTGTCTTGTTTTAAGTTGTATAAATCTTTAATGGTGACATGCCTCTCGATGTAGGCACTAAATTGATGGACAAAAGATTCAACTGTTTCTTCAAAGTTTCTCAAAGAATGAGTGGGTAATTGATAGTACCACTCTAATGCCATTCCACCTAAACTTTTCGAGAACATTTTTAGTAATAGCAAGTCATCATGTGATATATCATGACATGCTATCCTAAACATGCGAAGATGCTCTATGGGATCTTCGGTTCCTTTATATATAGGCAGGATGGGCATGGGAAAATGTTTAGGGTATGGTTGTGCTACAACTATGGGATCCAAAGGTTGACTACATATCTCTCGATAATTGTACGAGGGACGGTAGGGATCTATCTGGTCCATACGCGAAGCTAACTGTTTCACCATGGCTTCTAGATTACTAGTTTGCCCACCATATTGGTTCGGTAGGGCATTAATATGGGATTTGTGAACATATGAAGGGACATGAAGATTAGATGCTATGTTGCTATTGTGTAAATTGTTGGTAGGAAAGGTGTTATGAAGAAATTTTGAAGTTGTATTATGCTGTATCCCAAATTGTTGAAAATTGGTGTTTGGCTTCATTTTAGATTTTTGTTTACTTGAAGCATATTGATCAATAGTTTGGCAAAGTAAAGCAATGAAGGAAGTTTTCTTTTGTGTGGGGATGATTTTAGGCTCAATAACAGGTTCCTTAGGAGGTTGGGTAACCTATTGTTTTGGCATGTTTTGAATCATAGTGACCATATCTCTATTGGATGGTCCAGCCTTATCACTTTCTTGATCAATAAAAGACAAGGGATTAGTGTGCACATCAAACATATGTTCCATGGCTGCTTGAGTGTCACTAATTTGCCCTTTATCAATACGAACCGCCATATTAAGAGCGCCAATGTTATTATTGAAAAATTTCCAAAAATGATCTAAGTTATCAAAAGCAATAGTTCCATCCGGAGCTACTCTAGGGGATGAGGATCCATCCTCTTTAACATTTTCTTCTTGTTCATTGTCTTCACCTAGGTCATCTTCTGGTTGATCTAGAGTTTCTCCTTCCGGAATTGATTCCTCAGGAAGGACATTTGGGTTTTTTGTTTTATCTTCTAACCAATCTTCTTCTTCTCCTTCAGTTTGTTTACCATTCCTAAGTTTAGGCATTGTGCTTAATTTAGATTTCAGAAAAAATATATATATATATATATATATACATATAAGCTTAAGAGGTATATATTAATTATATACCTACTACAATATTTAAAATGAAATGTTTTGGTTTTTGTTATGTTTTTTAGTTTTTCTTGTTTTTTGTAATAATATTGTAAAGATAACAAACAACACAATAAATGCAAGAAATAATAATGAAAGCAATGATCTAGTTTTCTATAAATAATTTATAAATATCATTAATGGGCTCAAGTTCTTCAGGAGTCATGAAGTGTTCTTCTTCAAATTGAAAATTTTCTTTCAAGAATTTAATGAAAAGGGCTATAGTGATATTATCTGTCTCAGATTTTGGTTGATAGAAGTAAAGCTCGTGGCAATACTCTCGATATAACACAGCTCGAGGAACTCTATTCCATATTTCCCTATCCGTAAGAACGACCTCTTGGTCTTCTACACGACCTAGGAATTGGTGTATAGTGGCTACGTTCTCGAGGTATTCCTCGAAGGTGAACAATTTTGAAGACACAAGAGCTCTCCTATAAGCTAACCATCTATGGTAGGCTCTCTGAAGTTCATGATAAAAGATGAGTTGATGAGGATCCAGGATTCTATCTAGGACAAGCCTCTTGATTTGTTTAAGTTTTGTTGACCTAGATGAAATGACACCTAGTCTTCTATCAAGTTCGTCCCACAAAAGTTGATTTCTATCTGTTTTAGGCACACTAAGCACAGAATTGATTTCTATGGCTGCTAATTGGTTTTCAACATTTATAGTAACTGCTAATATTTTCTTAGGAGCTACCATCTAAACATGATATGCAACTTATTATTTTTAAATGATTTTCAATGCATCTATTGTTTTTGGTTGTTTTTTTTATTTTTTGTTTTTTTTTCAAAAGGTTTTAAATGCATTCACGTCGGGTTCACCAAAATGTATCACTCCAAAATTTTTGCATCCTTACCTTCAGGCTATAGGATCCGTGCCCGGAAGGAGGATGGGAAAAGGATGGCACGGTACCTCGGACTGAGAGGCCTTGCGAAGGTCCCGCCTCTTGGGGGAGGTGTATTATGGTGATTTTTCAACGGATGGTGGGTTCACCAGGAAACGTTTGAATGGCAGTTTCCACGCCTAGGTTGGGAATGTGTTTAATGTGTTCAGTTTTATCTTTAAACATTCAAGTCCTAGGTTTGGCCAAATGAATCTAAGTTGTTCTATTATGAAAATGCAGACTAAATGAAATACAATAGACAAATATGAACAAAAACAAAGAGAAAGAGCTAAATTATAGAACCATACCTGATCCGGATGTCTGATGGAGATTCTGATTCTTGAAGCAGACAGGATCATCTGGAATTTGACGAAATCGTCTCCGACCTGCAGGATCGTCTGAGATATGACAAATTCATCAGACGAATTCGTCAGAGACCTACAAACAGAGAAATAGACACAAAATACAAAAAATACAGGAATGCTAATAGAGGATAAAGATGTAAAATAACAATAAAGATGTTAACGAGATAATCACTAAATAGGAATGCAAACAAATTACAATGTTTTAATAACTAATCATGACTTCATTATGCAATTAAACTACATGGGTGAACTCCAAGATGCAGAATAGTAGAAAATAATAAATAAACTAGCTAGTTGCAGAATAAAACAACAGATGAAAAGAGGAAAATGCAAACTCTGGGCACTTATTTCCCCCAACGTTGATTGCAGTTGAAATCATCTCTGATTTGACAGGATTGTCTTTGATTTGAACAGGATCATCTACGATGATGTAAGCTTGCTCCGGCTGAAAAATGACAAGGTTCCTACAAGAAAATTTGGATAGGACAAGTGCAGATGGTAATACAGATTATTCTAATGCGTGTGAAGGTCGATTTATAGGAAAATTCAGCCAGGGTAGGTTAAGGGGAGGGCCTAAGTTTAAATAGGCTTAGGAGGGAGGTTAGGAGGTTGGAGATCATCCCAATTTGGGAGATCTCCAATGGGGAGGGTCTCTAACGATGTAGACATGCTTTTGCTCGGATTAGAGACGCCGTTGGAACAAAGGCTAATTGAGAAAAATCAGTTTTGGGACAAGATCGTCTGGACGTCCTAGTCCAGACGAAATCGTCCGATCTGAGGCGATATCGTCTGATCGGCGACGATATCATCAAACGGTCAAAACAAACTCTAAAAATGGCATGGGAAAGGAGGAAATGGGTTAAACGACGGTTTGGGAGCGATTTTGGAGGTTAAAATTTGAATTTGAATATTTACTAGAGTAATTGTAATTATTTAAGGTTTTACTGCGCCAATTTTAGGGTGCTACACACACCCATAACATAATCTACTTCTTCTCCATCAACTCCACCTCTACATATAGCTCAACCATCCTCTAAAAAAACCACATTAGGACCTCAAAAAGATCCTAATCCCACAACCAATGCCTCTTGCTCCCGTAACTTCTATACCTATAGAATCATCCATCGACATCTCTACACCATCTACATCCACCAAAGGCATAGTTTCCACATCAGAAGATATGGGAAATGTTCCTTCTACTTCTTATGCTCTTACTGACGAGCTCTTACCCGATTTATCTAAAATTCTTATATCAGAGAAAACAAATGCTGCTATGCAAGATTCCCTTATTTTAAATAATTTGTCACCATCTCCTCATACCTTGGGCCTCCCACATCCTATGGGAAGTATTTACCAAGTCGAGAGTTGCACTTTTATTTATAAGGGATATGACTAGGGTAGAATACCCAGAAACATCAAGACTCATTATGATGGATATGCTCGATGTTATTTTACTAATGAGTATATTAAAGCCAAATCTATAATGCTTAAATTGGGATATAAAGGGAAAGTTTGGGGACCTTTATGGAATGGTATGAAAGAACCTTTTGAGGTAGAACCATGGCTTGCCTGATGTGGTGTGGGCCTATTTCCTAGTAAAGGTCAGCCCTTCCCATTTGAGGATGATGACCAACTCATATGTTACCAAGATTATTTGGATAAACATGATGCTTTGCATTTAATGAATAAGCCATTTACATGTAATATGCTATCTATAGCCTACCCTGAGATGATCGTTGAATCCAACGATGAGTTGGAGGGAGATATCTTCCATGATGTCTCCATTGAGGAATTATTACATCATGAATTTTATTTTGATGGCTCTATACCTAGTATAGCCCAGCTTGAGGCCACGACTCCTCAAGATGAATTATCCAAACTAACCTTGGAAGAATTACAAGAATTGGGTGTTTCACCTACCCCACCTAATTTTGAGAGATATCTACACATGGAAGTAGAAAATGTCATAAAAATTAACATTGGAACCGAGGATAATCCTCACATAATCAACATTGGATCATAATTGAGTCAAGAAAAATAGGATAAATACATTGTATTTCTTAAAGAATATGAAGATGTCTTTGCTTGGACATATGAAGATATGCCAGGATTAGACCCTTCTGTAGTTATGCATCACCTAGTAGTCCATCTAGATGCTAAACCTGTTAAACAGAAACTTAGAAAAATGCATCCTAAAGTGGCCTTACTAGTCAAAGGGGAGTTAGAAAAACTCCTAAATGTTATTTTTATACAAGCCATTGATTATGTTGAATGGATCTCGAATGTAGTTCTAGTAACTAAGAAAGAAGCTACTAAGGTTAGGGTTTGCATGAAATTTAGAGATATTAATGTTGCATGCCCTAAAGATGATTTTCCTCTTCCCAATATGGATCAGATCATTGATTTTACTGCTAGGAGTGGAATGATATCCTTAATGGATGGATTTTTCGGTTATAATCAGATCAGGATAGCTCCTGAAGATCAGGCTAAAACAACCTTTATTACCCCTTGGGGGACCTTTTGTTGGAAAGTGATGCCATTCGGTTTAAAGAATGCAGGTGCAACATATCAATGAGCCATGACTTATATCTTTCATGATATGATGCATGATATACTACATGATTATGTAGATGATATTATAGCTCATTCCACCAAAGAAGATGACCATTTAGATGACTTGAGAAAAGTATTTGATCGGTTAAGGGAATATCTTATCCGATTGAATCCAGCCAAATGTATATTCGAAGTTAAGTCCGATAAATTATTGGGGGTTATAGTTTCTTTACGTGGCATCAAAATTGACCCTCTCAAGATTGTGGCTATCACTGATATGCCCATACCCACAAATATATCTGAATTACGGAGTTTACAAGGTAAGATTCAAGCTATCTGTCGCTTCATCGATAAGTTTGCGGATAAAACAGGACCCTTTCTTAAGCTTCTTAAGAAGGATGTCTCTTTTCATTGGGACGATGAATGTCAGGAAGCATTTGAACTCCTCAAACAATATCTTCTTAACCCACCTATGCTTTCACCACCTAGACCTGATCGCCCATTTATCTTGTATATTTTTGCTTCAGATTTTGCCTTAGGAGCTATGTTAGCTCAACTTGATGATGAGAAGAGAGAACGTGCTAATTATTATATTAGCCGAACCTTAATCAGTTATGAAACCCACTACACAAAATTAGAGAAACTATGTCTAGCTGTCTTATTTTCTACATAGAAACTATGCCATTATATGCTCAGTTAGAAAACGTATGTTATTGCTAAATCCGATCCTTTACGTTATCTCATGAGTCGACCTTATTTATCTAGTCGCACAGCAAAGTGGGTTCTTGCGCTAAGCAAGTTTGAACTCACGTTTATAGGATAAAAGTCTGTTAAGGGTCAAATCATAGCAGATCAATTAATTGTTGCACCCTTAGAGTCTACCCATCCCATCATCATTGAGTTTCCTGATGAATGCCTTAAACTAGAGGCAAACCATCCAGATCAATGGTCCCTATACTTTGATGGAGCCCGATGCATGAGTGGGGCTAATGCAGGTATTATTTTAATATCTCCATAGAAACATCTTATACCTCTGTCCTTTAAATTAACGTTTGCTTGTACTAATAACACTGCTGAATATGAGGCTCTAATCCTTGGCTTACGAGCTGCCTTGGCACTAAAAATTAAAAATCTATTAGTTTTCGATGATTCTCAACTTGTTATAAATCAAATTAATGATGTTTATCAGACCAGAGATGATAAATTACGTCCATATAAAGCATATGTATTACAATTAATATCTTTATTTGATCAAGTTACCTTGGAAGCTATTCCTCGAACTAGCAATCGTGCGGTTGACGCTATGGCTATAGCTACATCTCTTTTACCCTTGGAGTTAGATGACGAATATGCTACCATCATTATTCATCGACTCCAGGAACCTACTTCAAATAAATCATGCTTAGAACCTTTGGATGTGTTTCTAATCAATGAAACTACTCCTAAACCTTGGTACACTGATATATTCAATTTTCTTCAAAATGGGACCTTCCTTGAAGGTTTTAATAAAAACCAGCACCGGTTATTATGTAGATGAGCAAGTCGCTTCGTAATAATTGGCAATACATTATATAGGAGATCTTTTGAAGGTATCCTATTGAGATGTTTGAATCTAGAAGAATCTAGATCAGCTTTGAGTGAAGCCCACGATGGATCTTGTGGGGGACACTTTAGTGGTAGCACCATTGCTAAGAAGCTCCTTAGGATAGGATATTTTTGGCCTACCATGGAGAATGATGCACATGATTACGTGCGCCATTGCGACAAGTGCCAAAAACATGTTGACCTTGTCCATGCACCTGCACAAGAACTGCAGGCTATTTCATCTCCTTGGCCCTTTTCAAAATGGGGCTTAGACATCATTGGAAAAATCAACCTTATGTCATCTTATGGACACAAATTCATCATAACCGCCACCGAGTATTTCATGAAGTGGGTTGAAGCTATGCCCTTAGCTTCTTACACTAGAACCCAAGTTTCCAAATTTATTTTTAATCAAATTATTTGTAGGTTCGAAATTCTTGCAAATCTCATCTCGGATAATGGAACTTGTTTCAAAAATAAATATGTCAAGAAATTATGTCAAAAATATAAAATTCAACATCGTTGGTCCACTCCCTATTATCCTTAGGGTAATGGCCAAGTAGAAGCATCTAATAAAACATTAATTAAAATCCTCAAAATACTAGTCAATAAATCTGGCCGAGATTGGCACATTCAATTATATCCTACTTTGTGGGCTTATCAAACTAGTGTTCGCACTCCCACGGGCACTTCACCTTTTGTTTTGGTTTATGGCGCTGAAGCTATTTTTCCCTTTGAATTAGAAGTTCCTTCTTTGGCTCTACTACTTCAAGATATGAAATTAGGAGATGAATATCGTGCTAGAAGATTTAGTCAGCTGGAACTCCTAGATGAGAAGGGCATCAATGCTTTGGAACATCTTCGAGCCTACCAAAACAAGCTTAAACGAGCATACCTCAAGAAAGTTCATCATCGATCCTTTGAGATCGGCGACCTTGTCTTAAAAGAAAATAAAAAAAATACTAATGCAACTAAAGATCTTAAAGGTAAATTTGAACCTAATTGGCTTGGACCATATATCATCACTGCTAAATTTGGATCGGGAGCATACCGATTAGCTACCTTAGATGGTAAAGATCTTAAAGAACCTATGAACATTATGCATCTTAAATGCTATTATGCATAAATATGGTCATTTCATCATTGTATATATTGTTATTTTGCATATTGTTTCATTTTAGTCATCCATATAAAAATTTCAAAAACAATCACATTGTGTATCTTCTCAATTCATCAATTAAAATAAAAAAAATCAAAATATAAAAACTTCAAAATCATCAAAATCTTCAAAAACATTTTTTATTTTCGCACTTGTCAATTCTTGAAGTATTGCGGTTATATTTTCAATTATTTTGGATAAATTAGCATTTATTTGGAATCCCGCACTTTCACACTCACATGAATAAATATCTTGATTTTATTTGGTATGATTATTAATCTCTCTTATATCAAAGTTCACAAGTTGAATTAAATAAATTTTTGAGCATAGAGAATTGATCTTATTATTTACTTGAACCAAGTATATCTCTTCACATTAAAATTATTTCATTGCAAATTCAATATGATGCTACATAGTAGAAGTGGTTTCTTGAGCGAAAAGTTTCCCCTGCTATCCTATCATGCACATGGTCTAGAATCTTTTAGAATTGACAAAAGGACAAGCTCACCCCTACCCAAAATAAAAATCCCTTGCTCTACAGCCAATCCGAGCAAGTATCCCTAGTATAGGAAGAAAAATAAAAGTCAAAGAAAATGAGAAAAAGAAAAATATCATTTTGTACCATCGCAGCAATATTTCAGCATTATCTCAATTCCAAGCAAAAATACAAAAAAAAAAAAAAAAGAGAAAAGAAAAAGAAAAAAGTAATAAAATCCTTTTCCCTACCCCTTGAAAAGAAAAGAAGGGTGAATGAGCTTGAATCCATGGAATTCTCAATTATTTGAAAACTGTGAGGTAAGCCCCATAATAGGGGGTTTGTGCCCAACCCGCTTGGCCTTGGGTAATCCCTAGCGTGGTGATATGTTTGTCACATTAGCAACCTTATTTTGTATAGACCTCTATCTTCTTATGGATCAGCTAGCTCTTGATGACCCAACTTACATAGTAGTTTGGTACGGTTACATGCATATAAATCATGGTCAACGAACACTTATTTGGTTAATTCAAATTACTTGTATCAAATTATCTTGCTCAAAATTGGTGAATGAACAATACAATTGCACACACATTTGTATTTGAGAGATTTTGTATCATTATGATAAATCAAGATCGAAAAATGAACTCACATATGCACATGAGGGTTCCTCATAAATCTATATTTTGTCTTTGAGATAATTTAAAATATTTATGCAAATTGTTTGGAATAATTTCATCTTCTTACTTGAGAATATTTGTTTAGTATAAAAACAATTACATACATGTTTTTCAAAAATCCAAACCTCCTTTCAAAACATGCAATAAAGTCACATTTCTTTATGTATTCGACTTCCGCAATGATGGTATAGTTCCAAAACCTAAACTGGAATTTTATGCCTAGCGTAAGTCCTCATCTTATATATTTTCTATTTATCTCAAAATCAAAAATCAATCATGCAATAAAACTAAAATATCAATTTCATTTTTTTGGATTTCGCGATGATGGTATAAGTCTATACCTATAATTCTATACCTAGTGCAAACCATTGTTCTAATTTTATTTCCCATTTATTTAATTCATAAAAACATATGGCTTACATCATTATGTTACACAATTGTGCTTTAAAAGGAACGCAAAATTTTTTTTCTATTTTCATTTCATTATGTCAACATTCCATTTTGCAACCATGGTATAATTCCTAAGGAATTGTTCAAAATTTTATCACACTTAGGAATTTTATGCCTAGCAAAAATCATATTTTTTATTTCATGCATAATATTTTTATGAAAATCTGAAAACAAATCATCACCATCATCATTTTTTATCATCACAACACAAAGTCTTAAGACAGTCTCTTAAGCACTCTTTTACTTTTAGCAATATTTCTATACTGGGATTAGCTTGACGACCTAGCGAGTGACGACTCCATGAAATGGTCTATAACATCGACAATGTCCTTTGAAATTATTGTTCGAAGTCCCTTTATTTTCATCAAATCACACCAAAACAAACCACTTGCTTACATCAGATTATTTCATTTAAATTTTATGGCATGACATAAAATTATAATTTATTTCAAACGACATAATTACATGAATCAATCAACACCAAACAATTCAAAATTAAAGCATCATACAAACATATGGACAAGTCATATCATCAAAAATATCATATATATATATCAACAAATTATGTACATCATATCACAACTGGATTGGTATGCCACAATCTATACCCTGGCATACTCAATCCTCCCAAAAATATATATACAATCTCTGTGCAGTCTATAGTAGCTAGTCTCGAGAAGCCCTCGAGCTCTCAGCCTCATCTCCTCCCCCACCCTGAGGTGGAGGAGGTGGTCCCATAGAGGTCCATGTTGTGTCTTGGGTCCTCACCATCGATCATGAGGATGTCCTCGATGATCCCATCATGATTGGCTCCGCAATGTCAGCTGGCAGCTGTACCCTTTGGTCCTCTGGAACCTATTGGAAGTATACTCCCTGATAGAATGTGGTCTGTATCATAGACCGTACCAAATCCTACATGCTTGCCCCTTTGCTCTGAGCCCTGAGTCGTGTAGCCTCATCCTATAGTGTCTGCACCTGAGCCCAGAGGTGGGCATTCTCAGCCTAGAGAGCCACCATCTCGCTGCTCTCCCCCACCTTGACACCCTTGCCCTTATCGGGTGATGGTGGCCTCTCCCCCTACTGAGAAGGGAGTCCCTCCTCCCTCCTCCCTATCTGTTGTGGTCTCTATGGAGCCTATGCCATCCTTTGGTGTCTCTCCTATGGAGACCATTGTTGCTCTCTCCCTTCATAACCCCATGCTACCTTAATGGTAGCCTGGCACCGCCTCCCCATCCATCGCACAACAGCGTGCATCGGACCCTGTGCCCTCGTCATCCGAGGAGGGAAGATTCCTATGTACCAGGCATCATATCCATCTACAACCCCAGCGTCATCCCCATCCACTAGCTGAATAGGGGCATCATCCGCATCCTAGCTCTAGAATCACTGCATATCTGGAGCCCCACTCAGTGTAGTACTATCTCAAATAGTTCGAGAGTACTCATAATCCCTGAGAGAAGGGATCCCCTGCTGTAGACCGAACTATTGCAAAACTCGGTCATAGCGATGGAGCTCTACCTCTCCCTACTCCATCCTCATCCAATAGACTCACCTAATGTGAGCCAGATCCTTTCCATCCTCTCCCCACCCTAGGTGCTCTCTCCATGGCCTCCAGGTGATCTGGTCTAGGATGAGGTCATCTAGCAACCTCTAGGACATCGACAGATCTATCTACTATTATGACCCTCTTTGGAGCCACCAATAGAAAACCCGGGGTCTCTCTCGGTCAACCCCTATCAGTGGGAGCCCTATCGGCCTTTGCACCATGATGTGCTCCTAGCACCAAACCTGTAGTAGTGATGTCAAAACTAGACATCGATCTCCCTTGTATACGACCCCATGGAGGATCCTATACAAGCGACATAGTACAAAGCTGCCCCATGCAAATCTGTACATGTGGTATCTTATGTTGTAGATCACATCTGAAAGGAGCCAAGGTAATCTGCACTCGCTCTAGTGGCATAGCAGTAGGCCACCCACTACCCCTGCCAAAACTTGAGTCAACCTAAATGCCCTAGGCATCTACCTCAGAGACTCGATGTTCACTCCATCCTTCTCCAGGACGAAGCTAGGGTCTCTGCACAGTCGCATCATGGCATGGCCCTAACTGGTTGGCCATAGGAGTCATAAATCATCCTTGTATGGGGATCCTCAAGATCCTCCATACATCCTCTAGAGTGGGAGCCATCTCCCTTATTGGTAAACAAAAGTAGGATGACCCTGGATACTACCTCTCTGCTAGGGCTATCAGTAGCCCCATGTCTGTCAGTATTTGTGGCATCTCTGCCACATGCTGTAAGCTGACCTGTGTCAGTCGGTCTCGCTCTGCCTGGTCGAGCATGGCCATGTCATCCCTTAGCCCCCCGTATTTCCACTCCCGACTCTTTAGTAATCCCCTCTACAAAATAAACAATAAAACAACAAAATTCATTAATAAATAATCATTAAAATCAATTAAATGCAATTCAAACAAGCTTAATTTCATAGAAATGATGATATCATCCACCATTGGATGACATCATCCTAAATTGGGTAAAATCATCCTTTGAAGGATGAAATCATCTCCGATTTCCAAACTTGGGGATCACCCCTTGTTGGATGGGATCGCCCCTATTTCACCGATTTTCCCCCTAGACAAAATCGGCGATCTAGGGATGATTTCGACGAAATTGGGATGATTTCATCCCGATGTCATCGACGGCCTAAAAACGGCCGCGATGCCCCAAAACAGTAAAAATTTCAATCAAAAATTACACCAATCAAATTAAAACATAATTCACTAGGTTTAGATCCTTACCTGTAGCCCGCGTCGGACCTCTATCGATATGTGCGCTGTCTCGACCATTTTGTCTGCAGAGCTCTAAAAACAGTGAAAAATGAACAGTAAAAATGAATTAGGGTTTTACCCTATTTTTCTTAATTTTATTTAAAAACAACATTTTTAATTTTGCTTTTCCGTGCTTTTACCTCAAACGTTCGATTTGGGTAAAAACACGGAGGGGGCACCATAGTAAATAGTCGTACAATTTGACCAAGAATCATCGTCTAAAAAATTGAGTAAAATTTTGCTTTCTCGTAAAATGGGAAGAACTCGTCTTTAACACATTTTCTTCAAAAAATTTGCTAAAGAGGGGGCAAAATGTAGCACCCTAAAATTGGCATAGTTAAACCCTTAGTAAAAAGATAAAAATTTGAATTTTAACCTCGAAACCGCCCGTTAACCGCTCCCCTTGTTTTCCACACCATTTTTAGGAGTTTTTTTGACCGTTGGATGATATCGTCGTCGATCAGATGAAATCATCCCAGATCGGACGAATTCATCTAGAACAGGACGTCCAGACAATTTTGTCCCAAAATTGAATTTTCATAATTAGCTTCTATTTCAACAGCTTCTCCAACTTGGGCAAAAAGTGTGTCTGTGCGGTTAGAGTCTCCCCCGTTGGAGATCTCCCAGATTGGGATGATCCCCAACCTCCTAACCTCCCCCTAATCCTATATAAACTAGGATTTTCTCAGTTTATCCCCCTGGATGACTGATTTCTCTACAAATTTAACTTTTTTTGCATTAGAACACCTTCGTACCATCGTTTGCATTGTGTATTTCAAGTTTTCTTGCAAGAATTTTACTGTTTTTCAATCGGAGCAAGCTCAGATCATCGCTAGCAATTCCAAAAAATTTTGGACGATCCTATCATAGATCAGTGACAATCACGTATGATTGGAGGCAATCTCGACTACAGTCTATATTGGGGGCAATCAGAGCCTAGAGTTTGCATTTCTTTATCTTCTCTCTTCATTTCTTTATGAATTAACTTAGTTTATTCTATTTCTACATCCTGGAGTTCACCTCATTTAGCATAGATGCATGATAAATTTAAAATAAATTATTAAATTAATGCATTTATTTTAATAGTTATCTGGATTTATCATTTAGTCAAGTTTACTGTTATTTCTACCATTTCCCCTTGCTTTTGCAATTGCATTTTTGGTCTTTGGTATCTGTTTTTGTGATTGCAGGTTTCTAACGAATTCGTCAGGTCGACGACGATCTCGTTTGATCTCAGATGATCGATTGTGATATGGGATGATTCTGTGCAATTGTATATGATTATGTAAGATTTGAGATGATCTGGACTTCTACAAACCTCATAATCTTCATCAAACATCCGAAATCAGGTACATTCTATCTTATTTAGCACACTTTCTATGTTTAGCACTTATTCATGTTTTCTGTATCCATATAAATCAGCATTGGCATATATAATAGCTTAGATTCATCTTGGCAAAACCTAGGGTATGAATGATTAAAGTACAAAATGAAAACATCAAACCCATTCTCAACCTAGGCATGGAAACTGCCACTCAAAAGTTTCCTGGTGAACCCACCATCCATAAAAAATTCACCCTTATACCCCCTCCCCGAGAGGCACGACCTTCAAAAGGTCTCTTAGTCTGAGGTATTGTCCCATCCTTCTCACATCCCCCTTCCGGGCACGGATCCTATAGCCTGAAGGTAAGGATGCAAAAAATTTGGAGCGATACAGAGGTTGATGGGATCAACTAAAATTGTTGACTAATAAAAAATATTTCTATTGCCAAGAAATCTATGCATAGGGTTTGGACACAATATCATGATAGTTGTGATAACTAGTGCATCATATTGTATGAAATAAAATATGCCTTAGTGGAAGCAAATAAAAACAATTATGTGATAGTGTAAATGTTTATGAGAAACATGATAAATTCCTATCTTATGTACAAGAACATGGGTGATATATTTTTTAGTGATTAAACTAACCAAGTAAGATCAAGAAAATGTGTACTCACATATCCCAAAAGGTGATTAACATAGTATTATAGATGTTATAGTGGGATGGTATATGCATGTATGTGATGAATGATGTAATTAAAAATATTTAACAATATCAATATGAATGATTGGTGAAAAGGTTATAAAGAGGAAGAAGAAGAACTTATCCAAGTTATGTAGCCACTCTAAGCATAATCATACAACATTGATAGATGAATAAGAAAGAGATGTGAAGAAATAAAGATAGAGGACCTATCCAAGGCATGTAGGTGCTCAAATCATGACCATACAACAAGGATAAGAAAAAGAAGAAAGAGATGTGAAGAAATAAATAAGAAGATGGAAGACATTTCCAAGGTATTTAATTGCTCAAAGTGTGACCATATAATAGGGATAAGGGGAAGAAGAAATAGATGTAAAGAAAGAAATATGAATGGATAAATATGTTATGTTATGGTGTGGTTGTTTTTGTATTTTTGTTGTTTTTGATGTAGAATGTACAAGAGTATGAGAGTCGCATTTGATGAAATTAGGTATAAAATTTATGGATATGGATGATGTTGAGGGACTTGATTTTCTCTATTTCCTTGAGATTTGTGAGTTGATAAGCACCTAATCTATATTTGTGTGTAATAATATATAGACCCAACCAATTGGGAGCAAATTATCTCATAGATGACATGGTTTATTTAGATTTTGTTGGTTCTCCTTTAGCACAAGGCCCCCTCTTAGAATTCTCATTCGAGTATTTTTTGTTGTATGTACAATGAACATGGTCTTGATAGACACAAATGTGTTCAATGGAATTGATACGATGCTCATTGAGAAAAGTAAGCTAGTCTAAATAAGCTTAGTGAGTAGTGTTATTATCGATGAATTTTGGCAATGAGATTCATAGTGAAGGGAGTTATAACTCTAGTGGAATGATGGCCTTAGTGCCATTGACTAGTAAAAATGAATTTTCCCTGGTAGGTATTCTAATGCTTGTTTTATATACTCATAGTTCTAGAGGGATTTAGTTGTGCCAATCATGATGAAATTTAACAACTATTTTATAAAGGATGGCATTTATAGTTTTATTTGTTACTTCTACTTGACCATTTCCTTAGGGATAATAAGGAGTTGAGAAGTTGTGTTTGATGTTATACTTTTCACACAGTGCATGAACATCCTTGTTTTTTAATGGTGTTCCATTATTTGAGATGACTTAAGAGAGAATACCAAAATGGCATGAGATGTTGTGTGATGAATTCAATAATTTTAGGTCTTATTATTTTTATGAGGGGAGCAACTTCCATCCATTTTGTGAAATATTTCATTATGGTGATGATGAATTTATGTCTACCTAAGGAATCGAGGGTGATATTGCCTATAATATTTAGATCTCATTGTGAAAATGGCCACATTGATTGTATAGGATACAATTATTGGGATGGTAGGTGAATTAAGTTTACATGTTGTTGGTATTTAATGCACTTCTTTACATAGGCACAACAATCACATTCCATAGTGGGCCAATAGTAACCCATGGACAAGATGCGCTTAGTAATGGCTATTCTGCTAAATTGACCACTATAAGTACCATGATGGATCATAGAGATGACTTGACTGGCTTCTTGTGGATCTAAGAAATGAATGAAGATACCATAGTAGATTCATTTATAAAGGATATCCCCTAGTAAGGTATATCTAGAAGATTTTTGTTTGAAAGTGTGTTTGCTAGCATGAGGTAAATATATGGGGAGGATACCCAACTTTAGGTATTCTTTGATTTGTGCGAACTAAAGTTCATGAGGCTTTGTCTAGACAAAATTGATGTTTCTTACATCAAGAGTTATATTTAGAAAATGGAAGCTTGATGGAGGGTTTGTACATAAACATGGGTTAACCTCTCATGTATATTTTACAAAATGAGGGATTCGAGATATGCCATGGTATCTATGAATTGATTTGTAGATCTTGGTGCAGCCTATATGTCATACCATTTGAATTGGGATAGCAAATTTCTTACCAATGCCTTGTATTATTTGAGAATGGGGTAATGACATTGGTAGATTTATTTGAATTGATTGGCAATATTTATGGAATAACCAATGATATGTAGCCACTTGATACATATCACAAGGGTAGTTTTAAGGTTGAGGATAAGTGCTTCATATTTGGCATTGTTATTAGTGTAGGGAAATACTAGCTTGAAGGAAAAGGGGAGTGGAGCCCCTTGTGGTGTGAAGAAGACTATTTTGGTGTGAAGAAGACTATTTTGCAACTTCCCCTTGTTCTCATTTATACTCATCAAAGAATAGTGGCATATCAGCATTGGCTTTAGGTTCAACATATTATTTGACTTTAGTAGTGTAGGATATTGAGTCTTCAAGAAGCTTGATAATCAATGGTTTGTTATTGTTAAGATGAGCTTTGACAAGTTGATGAATGATGACCTAAATTTTAATGGATTTTTTATTGATAAATTTGAGGTTGAATTTAATTAGGAGAATAATCCATTTAGCTATGAAACTACTCTGATAAGTTTTTCCCATAATAAAACACAAGGGATTTTCATGAGCGATGACATACGTGGTATGATTTAACATGTAATGATATAGTTTCTTGGTGGTGAACAATATCACCAAGTATAAATTCTCCATGTACTCATAGTATATTTCATATCTAACTAGTGTTTTATTGATGTAATATATCTTGCTCTTGATCAGCTTCATTTTTCTAGGCTAGCATGGTACCCAAAGCAAAATTGGTGGTTGAGATATATAGGTAGAAAGGGAAATCCGATCAAGGTAGGGATAAAATTGGTGGAGGAAGTACATTTTAATATCCTAAAAATCCATTTGGTATTATTAATTCTAGTTTAATGCAACCCCATTTTGTAATAAATGATTTAATGGTCTGCACTTATCTGGGATATGGACAATAAAGTGATGGCTCTCTTGGATTTTACCTCGTAGGCTACGTAATTATTTGATATTTGTAGGGGGCATGTCAATGATGGCTTTGACATTTTTGGGGTCCACTTCAATGACTTGTTGAGAGATAATGAAACCTAGAAATTGTTGTAAAATACACCAAAGACACATTTATTTGGGTTTAGTCTAATGTTGTGTTGAAGAAGATGGTTAAAGATTTGGTGCAAGATTTCTATGTGTTCTTGGCACTTCTTGGATTTGGCCAGTAATTAATCCACATAGTCTTCCATAATATTGTGCATGTAATCATGGAAGATGTAGGTCATGGCATATTTGTATGTGGTGCCTACATTCTTAAGGTAAAAATGCATGACCTTGTAATAGAATGCCCCCCAAGGGGTCGTGAAGGATGTTTTGAGTTGATCATCAAGATTAATTTAAATATAGTTGTATCCTAAGAATCCATCCATGAGATATAGCATATCATGACCTAATATGAAATAAATTAGTGTGTCAATTTTATGCAAGGGGAAATTTTCCTTGGGACATGCTTTATTTAGGTCATGAAAGTCAATGTAAACACAAATTCCCCTTTAGGCTTTCTAATAGGCACCATATTGTAGGAAAATTCAAAATAGTTGATAGGTTGAATGAAGCCTACATACAAGAGCTTATGTAACTCATATTGAACAATTAAAGCAATGGTAGGGTGCATATTCCAAATTTTATATTTAACTAGTTTTGCATTAGTATCTAGAGTAAGGTTGTGAATGATCAACGAGGGGTCAAGGCCAGGCATATCATTATATGACCATACAAATACCTCTTTATACATGATGAGTATTTTGGTAAATTTCATGCACTCCTCTAGAGATAAGTTGCACTAAGATTGAGAATGTGGGGATTATTAGGGTCATCATTAATATCTATGTTAATGGTATCTTTCACAATCATGTGGAAGCCATATTCGAGTTAAGTGAGCATGGGGATGAGATGCAGGTCATCTGCCACATTTTCTAAGAATATTTCCTCTTCATGGATGACCTTGAGTTGGTGTATAGAAGGAGGAGAAAGAGGTGGAGGGATGTAGGCATTGAAATGATGGATGACCTATGTGAAAGGCAGAAAGTGGCATGAGGAAGGGTTTTGAGGAAGGTGATAAAAATTAATGTAGTCTAGGTTTATGGGAAGGAATTTTAAGATGTGTTGCATAGCGAAGGAGGGAAAAGAGATCGATAGATATCATGTTGACCATGTGATGTGTGTTTATTGTGTATAACATTGTACTAGCAACTACAGTAGGTGGGGTTAGGTTGTGTGGTTGTGATAAGAGTTTTCATAGAATGGGAGAAGGATAAGTAGGTAGAGGTGGTGGTTTTTATGGATACTCACATCAAAGGAAGGTAGGAAGGATGGGTAGTGAAATAGAAAATAGGTTAAAAAATCGATGCCTTTGTTAAATTATTCGATTATGGGAATGATGGGGATGCCACATATTTAGAGCTATCTAAATTTATTGAGAGATTATCAAATTTTTGTTCAAGTTCATCATCAAAAATATCAAGGGATTCTAGGTGAATCATGGTGACTTGGAAGAAATGTGAAGGGATGTTGATGGAGGTTAAGGATATTGGCTTATTTTAGGAGAATCACACTTTGTATCAGTGGGGTCATCATGTTCATCATCTATGGATGTAATATCAATGTGTTAGAACTCATATTCTAATTATTTATAAAGTTCATGATAGTAGCCTAAGCCATATTTGAGCAATGAAGTTATGCTAACCTTTCTCATGATAACCTATGCCAAACCCATACCGGTTATAATGCTATAAATAGCATAAGGTAAATTATGGGTCATATAAATAGTCTATGTTTGCATAGAATGTAGGCTCAGATTCAAGAGGTTTATATGATTCTGATGAGGTATCGATACCTTAATATATGAAGTTTATTTGATTCATAAGAAACCCCATTGGAATTACAACATTGATGGTCAGTGGTAAGTTTCACAGTCGATAAAAATCACACATTGTCTAAATGTTTTTCGGTGAGATACGATCATTATGCACAACATATTCCCCTAGTCATGTACTTATCATGAGGACTAATATGTGATGTGTCTCAAGATGGATTTGTGACAACAAGGACCCACCATTCATTGATAGCCTAGGATTTAGGTGGAAGATGGGTGGGTAGAGAAGATATGAGTGGGGGAATATTACTTGGCCTAGAAAGGGGTCAAAAAGTGGAGGTATTAGAGTAATATGAACAGGGAGGTGTATGGGCTACGTAAGAAGGTGATGGGAAGTTTATTGTATGTTGGGTGTTAGTCCATAGGGGAGGGGAAGGATGTATAATAGGTGGTTTTGTTGAAGTGACGGGTGTAATTACTAGTTAAATGGCTATTGAAGGGGTGATGGGAGCGGTGGCCAAGTGAGTTGAGGAAAGTGTGACTAGATTTTAGTATTTGAATGGTTCATCATCAACTTGAATGTGATGCAATTTTCCTTCATGTAGATATTTTATACAATTATGAAGGGTTGAAGGAACACATTGCATATCATAGGTCCAAGGTCTCCCTAGTAAGATATTATACTACAATTTACCTTCAATGATATGACAAAGGGTGGGTATTATTTTTATGCTTACCTTTATTGATAGGACTATCGTACCTAGATTTTGACACAAAGTACCATTGAAGACCTAAAATTCCATGGCTAGGGTGGCACAATGATTAGAAGGAATGTTGAGATGTTGGATGGTTGGTATGGTAATGATGTTAATGGAGGAATCATTGTTAATCATGATGTATTTATAAGTAACATCATCTATACATAATATTATGTGCATAAGGGTGTTAGAACCATATCCCTAAAGTTCTATTATTTCATGGTCATAAAAACTATGGAGGGTTGCATGCACATGCACACATTGCCTACAAAATTAGTAAAGGAATTTTTGTCTTATGTTCACAAATATATGGACCTCAAGATATCATTGAGAGCCTCATGATGAGCTATAATTATTGTAAGAGGTCATAGATGGGTAACCTTGTAGGTGCATTTTGTAACTGATGTTTGAGACTACTCTTGATATTTATGACCAATTATGGAGGTGGAAGGGGACCTTGTGTTAGTGGGGTTATGGAGGATGAAGTTATGTGAATGGGTGCTAGTTGTTGAGTGGGGTGAGTTGAGTGCCTTTGATTCCTCATGACTATGCTAATAATTTCCACAAAACCATGATGTTCAAATACATGGTTAATCTAATTGACCTATTGCTATGCTAGTTGTGAGGTCAAGGCTTGAACCTGTGTGTGTGGTATGTTATACTGAGGTGGGGTATTTTGAAAAATGTATGTTTTGATTAGGAGGAGCTAAGGGATTATCAACCCAAATGGTTCCATGGTCAATTAGGTCTTGGACAAGATGTCAAAATTATTGACAACCAGTGTTATCATACCCCTTTTAGTGATGATAGTCATAGAAGGAATGTTCCTTGTAGCCTTTTGATTATGGGTAATTTGGGTTCAATGGTCTAATTTTAGACAAAATTATATGACCACCATCATAAATATTTTAGAAAATAGTGATCAAAGGCTAAACTAGAGGAGTCCAATTACAAGGTGGATGATTGGGAGGATGAGGGTAGGTATGTTGCTAAGGAGGTGGAGGTGGAGGAATTTCTTACCCAAGGTTTTGATGGCCTTGGTTATACAATTGGGAATTTTGATGGGGTGGAGTGGCTATTGTGTTCAACACCATATTGTTGGTCTAAGGAACTATAGGTGGGCCCTAGTTAGGATTATCTTTATTGAACATATCGAGGGCATACCTCAGGATTTTTATAGGACCTACTAATCTTCTACTTTTGGATTTTAACTTCTTCTATTAACTTGGCATGTGTAGTTACCTCAAAAAAAACATGTTTCTACATTTGTAAAATTCTTGATATGGATTTAATGCAGCTCCTTGCAAATACCTTAACCAACTCATTTTTGGGGATGGATAAGGGTAGCTAATTAATAAATTTCTTCCATATTGTAACATAATCAGGAATAGGCTCATCATAAAATTGTCATAGACTGTACAATTTTGGCAATGATGTCTTATTCCTTATGTTGATCAAAAAGTGCTCCAAGAAGGCATTGGCTAGCTATTCAAATGTGTATAGACTATGCCTAATAAATTTATTATACCAAATTAGGGCTAGTCCCCTAAGATACTGAGTGAAGGTCTTGCGCATTAGGGAATCATGAGTGCTAATTTGGAAACAGGTGAATTGAAAGTTGCTTAGATGTTCATGAGGATCTTCCTTTTAAATTTTTCAAATTTAGGGTATTCAAACTTTTAGGGGTAGGTTAGGATATGAACAAAGGGGTGGATAGGATATGATCACAACTCACTATAATTGGGTTTATTATACCCATAGCCAACTAAGTGTATTTGCAATTTTTTTATTTGCTCTTGCATGACTTGCATTTGGTGAGGCATAGTTGGTATTATTAGATTTGCACCAGTAGGGTCATCAATTAGCAAATATTTAGGGTAGTATGGAGTAGGAATGTAGAATTTTGGAGGTTGTGGAGGTGGATTAGGGTTTTGGTTATGTATGTAAGTGATAGAAGCATCTACTTGGTAGAAATTGGGTGAAGGTTGTTGAGGTGGAGGATTTAGACTATAAGGGGCTTGTGTTTGATTTAGTCCTGCATACAAATTTTAGTATTGTCTGTTGTTGACTATAGGGATAGATTCTTGATATGATATTGGATCATGTACTTTTTGGTACAAAAACCAGCATCGAATGAGTGAGAGGTGCACCCAAAGGTTCCTGACCAACATTAAATGGCCGCCTAACTTGGGAGAGTGAAGCAAAAATGTTATACAATGATGCAAACAAAGAAACGAATGAAGGAAAAAATTATTATTTGCAATTTTAGGAGGGCTAAGTCATTTTACACTAAGGAGGGCTAAGTCCTTGTGAATATGCAAATCAGATTCAAGATGATAGATGATTAAATTATAAACAACCTACTTCTACTTATATTAATAAATCAATGAATAAGTGAAACTTGGAAATATAGCTGACTTGGCTATATTGGTGTTGTAACATGGCTCCCCTCCTTGGAAATATTTTTCCTCAAAGATGGAAATGACTCAAAAATACTTTATGTTTCCCATGTAGAATATTCTATCGGTAAGTCCTGTCATTTGATTAGAAATTATTTGAAGTGGTGAGATCGAAGGTGTCATAATCTACTTTGCAATATCACTTATAGCTAAAGATATATATGTCCTTCTTCATAAAGTACTAGAAGCTCTGACTATGAGTGTACTCTTTTTCCAATCACCTTTTTAAGACATGAAACATAAAATACTAGGTGTATACAAGATGAGGGAGGAAGCTATAGCTAATATGCCACTTCACCTATGCAATGCACTATCTTGTAAAGACCATAAAATCTTGTATTCAACTTTTGACTAGTCTTGATCTTCAATGATAACTATTTTTAAGGTTTTAAACGTACGAAAACCATATCACCTATATTGAATTCTCATTCTAAATGGTGTGAGTCTTGTTGTTGCTTCATACAATTTTGTGCTTGGATCAAATTGTCTTTAAGAATGTTAAGAATTATCTATAGGTGCTGGAACCAATCATCTACTTGAGCTACTTTGGAAGATCTTGGAACATAATATGCTATTGCTAGTGGTTTTACCCTATATAATGCTTCAAATGGGGACTTCTTGATGGAGTAATGGTAAGAATTGTTGTACCACCATTATGCTAATGAAAACCAGTGACTCCATTGATACTATTATCTTGAATAAAGCATCGTAGATAGGTACCCAAACATTTGTTAACAGTTTTAGTTTACCCATCAGTTTGAGGATAGTATGCAGAAGACATTTAATTTGGTACCACTAAGAGGGAATAATTCTCACAAAAATTTCTAGTAAATATGGGATCACAAGGGTGTGATCATCGGACTAAATGCTTGTCCCTTTCTTAGTGCTTTTAGTGATGTAAAATATTTCAAATGATTGTGGTGCAGTTGTTATAGGGGTGGATTACGTGAAGATATGTGTGGCGGCTTATAAGACTGACATCATAGAATACTGTGGTGGCCATAAAAGTTGGATAGCCTATTCGAATTCATGGAATCTACCGATTCCACCATGTAAATTAAAAAACAAATATGGGATCACGGTCACTTACAATTTTTTTGGGCATTCCATGTAACTTGAAAATGGAGTCCATAAATACCTTAGCCACTTTGCTTGTTGAATATGGGTGTTGTAGAGCATTGAAGTGAGCATACTTAGAGATACGATCCACTACCACAAAAATCACTATTTTACCTTCCAATTTAGGGAGACCTTCAATAAAATCCATTGATATGTGTTCCCACTGGTAGTCCAAAATTGGTAATGATTGAAGAAGACCTGAATATTTGATTATTTCACCCTTGTTGCTCTGGCATACTTCACATTTAACCACAAATGTTTTGACATCAGATTTTAATCCTTTCCAATAAAAGGATTTTTTTACCCTCATATATGTCTTCAAAAATCCTAAGTGCCTTGGAGAAGCATGTGATTCTTCAAGGATCCTAGATTTAATGATGGAATTTTGTGAAATATAAATGCGATATTTCTTAACACCTTGTTACTATATGAAAAATGTGGATGCTTGGATGATCCTAGAATCAATTCCTAAATTATTTGAGCAGTTTCAATGTTTACCAACCATTCTTCTTGGAGCTAAGAAACCCATTGAGAACAAGGACCTGAAATAGCATTGATGGAAACTTCATCTTCATATTTATGAGATAATGCATCTGCTACAATATTTTCTTTTCCATTTTTATACTCAATAATAAAATTATATCCCAATAACTTTTTCAGCCACTTTTTTTGCTCTAGATAAGAAAAGTGTTGTTCTAGAAAGTGCTTGAGACTACTATGATCTATTTTTATGATGAAATGACTACTAATTAAGTAGTGTCTCCATTTCTCAACTACATGTAGAATAGCCAAAATCTCTTTCTCATATGTGGACCTTTCCAAATTTTACCTAAATGTTGCTTGCTTTCAAATGCCAAGGTATGCCCCTCTTGCATTAAAATTTCCCTAATACATGTTCCCAAAGAATCACATTTCATACCAAATGGCTTGTGAAAATCTGGAGTTGCCAAAACTAGAGTAGTGCACATAGCTTTCGTGAGTGCCCTGAATTATTGAGTGGCCATATTCGACCAATGAAAATAATTCTTTTTTGTGAGAGAGGTGAGAGGAGCTATAATTTTACCATAATTGTGAATAAACTTATGATAGTAATCTATAATGCTCAAAAAACCATGAATTTTATTGATGGTTTTGGGTAAAGGCCAATCTTGAATGGATTTAATTTTATTAGGATCCACTTTAACACCTTCATGAGAAATGATATGACCCAAATATTCAACTTCTTGAACACCAAAATAACACTTGGAGCATTTGAAAAAAAGTTTCTCCTTATGTAATATATGAATAAATTTCCCCACATGCATCAAATGATCCTTCCATGATTTACTATATATTAAAATATCATCAAAGAAGACTAAGACAAATTTATGAAGAAATGGACAAAATACATGGTTCATGAGACTTTGAAAGGTGGAGGGGTATTTGGTGAGACCAAAAGGCATGACTAAGAAATAATGATCTCTATGAGTACAAAAGGTAGTTTTGGGAATGTCTTCATCTCTTACTCTGATTTGATGAAAACCTGAACGTAGATCCAATTTGGTGAAGAATTTAGCACCATGTAATTCATCTAATAAATCATCTATGACAGGGATAGGGAACTTGTCCTTGATTGTGATTTTGTTGAGGGATCAAAAATCAGGACACATACACCAATAATTATCTTTACGATGGGTCAAAACCACTGGTGATGAATAAAGACTAGTGCTATGATGGATGACTCCATGTTCTAATAGTTCTTGGATAATATTTTCAATTTCTATTTTTTGAGGTTGAGGGTATCGATAAGGATGTACATTAGGAGGAAGACTTCCAAGGACAAGATGTATGGCATGGTCATGATATCTCTTGGGAGGGAGCCCTTTTGGTTCATTGAAAACTTCATCATAGTTAGCCACAATATCTTGAATATCCTTTGAGGGAATTACCATTGTATCTTGTGCTTGCACTTCCATGTAATTTATTTGAGCTATGAATCCATAACCTCATTTCCTTAATATTTTTTCCATGTTGTGAGAAATCACTACCTATGGTGGTGGAGTTTGAATTATTTTGATTCGAATAGTCTTCTCATTTTCTTTCCATTCCAAAAACATTTTTCAAAATTTGAAACTAATAGTGTCGAGTTGTTCTAGCCATTCAACACCCAAAATAACATTTGAACTTCCCAAACTCATAAAGAAGAGAGTTCCTCACCATGTGTAACTTCCCATTTGTATTAAAATTAAAGATGTTCTACCAATACATTGAGCATTTCCTCCATTTGTAACTAAAACTTAAAACTTATCTTGATTGGAAGAATTAATGTGCAAGTTCAATGCTTTAGCAGTCTTGATATCAATAAAGTTATGAGTACTACATGAATCAATCAACACATTTATTTTTGTGTGCCTGATAAATCCTACTACCTTAATTGTATGGTGAGTTGTTAATCCCATAAGAGCATGTACTAAAATAGCCATAGTATCCTCTTTTGGTATTGTTTCATTATTATCTATTTGTTTTGCATACATGGGCAACTCTAGCTGATTGAAATCCTCTGCTTCCTCTTCTTCATCCTTATTATCGTATTCTATTTGAAAGGTTTGTCTTGGTACACATGCTTGATCTCTTGGATGATTATTGTGAAATTTATAGCAAAAATATCTTGATGGTTGTTCATCTTTGCAGGAGGAATTGTTGCTATATTAAGGATGTGTATTAGAGTATCATCTAGAAGATGTCCAGTTTTGAAACTTCTTTTTAGAAAGCTTAGCAATCCTTATAGTTTCATCCAAAGTGTATGGATCATGTAAGTCCACTTCGAGTTGAATATTTTATTTTAGACCATGTCAAAAGGCAAAAACCACCACAAAATTTTACTTATTCCATGTAAGTGAGAAGACTTCTGAACTCTAAAATATAATCTTTGACAGAACTAATTTGTTTGAGACCCAATAGGCAAACAATGTAGGAAGAAGAAATACCTTCATCAAATATCTTGAGGAAAAGATCTCTAAATTCAGGCCATAATATAGGATGATTATGTTAGTGTTGATACCTAGAGAACCATTGGTAAGCTTCTGTATCCAATTTGGAAGAGGCGTAATAAACTTTTTTGGCTTCAGGAATACAATATAAGTGTAGGATGTGCTCCATTTTAGCTAACCAACCATGTGGATCCCCATCCTCAAAGGTGGGCATATCAGTACGTGGAATATTAACACTTGTAGGCCATATTGCATATTGATAAACTTACTTTGTATCTTGATCTGCATTATCATTTTGTCTATGGTAATTATTTGGGGAGGGAGGAGCTTCTTGGTTTTGTTTATCTACTAGTTGTCCAAGAATTATTGACATATTGTTCATATTAGTAGTTATTTTAGACAAACACACTTGTAATTATTGGTTGCATGTAGTGGGGATTACTATTTCCTCATGTGTGAGATTTTCTTGGGATGAGTTGGATGAGTTGGAAGGAGCCATGGGGTTAATAGCAATATGGTTGGGGTTAAAAATTTTAATGTGTATGGGAGAGTTATGTTGTGTACCTTTATTTCATGGAGGTCTTCTTGGTGAATTTGAGGGTCCTTCATTTGGATTATTTGTGCTATATAATCTTTTTTTTGGCCCTTTATTCCACCTACCACTCATGCACTTGCTAACTGCAAAAAAAATATGTACTAGAAAATATCTGAATAATTTTTTTTATGTCTGCAACGATATTTGGTTATGAAAAATAAATAATTTTTTTTTGTTATTTTCTGTTCAAATTTGCTCCAAATGCAAAACAGATAGATTTTAGCTCTTCTACTCCAATGGCTAGTTTGTTTTTTGAAATTCCAATGGCTATATACAACTTCAATGGCTAGAATTTGATCCTCTCTATCTACTTTTGTTACTATGTTGGCTGTAATGGTTATATGGTTGATGGCTTTGGATCTGGCTAATCGAAGTACCATGACTACCTTGATTATTATATTTAATATCTACCTTGATGATTATCTTCAATGACTAGTACAAGACAAGATAATAGCTACCTTGAGGACACGATAGAAGATCCAACAACCTTGAGAACACGACAAAAGACTTGATAGCAAATTAGCAAAAATGAATTGATGTTGTAAGACATGTGAGAACACGTAGAAGTTGAAGGAAACATGAGAATACGACAAAACACATTTGAATAGACATTAATTGATAGGAATGAAACGTGATGAACAATGATGAAACCAAATTTTGAGGATCAGATGAAAGGATTCGAATCATGCACGAGCAAGAATGGGCCACTAGGTGCTGGTCCAATTAAATTACAGTGAATTTATGGAGATATATTAACTTGCTTGCTATTTTATCCTGAATATGGGATAATTTTCCTTTCATTTAGGGTGACGATGCTTAATACATAAAACTAAATCGTGTGATAATCTTGATAAATTTTTAAGCCATTACTGCAAATGAATCTCCTTTGGACACTTGTGATGATCGAATGAGAAAAGGAAATGCATGTATCCTTCTTTGGGAACATCCACTTATGATTTATCCACTAATTATGTCCTCTTGTTATTAATATACCTAAAATACTAGTATCTTCCTCCAACGTCTTCTACACATGGTAGAAGTATTCATGTTAAAAAAAACCGTTATCTAAAAAAATTGAAGAGCACATAAAAATTCCAGAATGGTATGTACCCCATCACCACTTGGAAATATCTTATTATCTTGAATTAGGGTAATATCCTTAAATTCAAAAAATTAATACGCCCATTAAATTTTATAAACCTTTGTACCTTGCTTTGCAAAGTATGGTGACTATGCTCAATTTTTGGCAAGTGAAATCACCAATGCAAACTGGATCTAATGCTCCATGACAAGTTTGAAAAATCCACATTAATCAAGGTGTGAGTTTACATCTAATGAAGATAATTACATTGATATATTTCTATTGTGATGCCAAAATAGAAGCGATCATTTTTTGAACTCCTGGAAACGTCTAGCTAGAAGGTGTGTAGTCAAAAAAAAAATTGATTTACCCAGTTTGAGCTATGATACCACTTGAAGCAAAAATGTTATACAAATGATGCAAACAAAGATACAAATGAAGAAAACAATTATTATTTTCCACTTTAGGAGGGCTAAGTCCTTTGCCACTAAGGAGGGCTAAGTCCTTGCAAATATGCAAATTAGATTCAAGATGATAGATGATTAAATTATAAACAACCTACTTCTACTTATATTAATAAATCAATGAATAAGTGAAACTTGGAAATATATCCGACTTGGATATATTGGTGTTGTAATCGAGAGGTAGAAGTGATCGATATTCAAATAAGGCTAGCTCTTTGGTTTCAACTACCTACATCACAAAGGAGAAAAGATAGAAAATGGATCGAGAAAGAAAGCAAATGAGGCTAGAGCCAAAACTAACAAGGATGGGGTATGGCCACATAAAGAAACACTCCTTCAAAATCATCAGTGTAAATAGTTTTGAACCACGTAATAGATCAACCCACCTCATATTCACTTCTCTAGCTCAATGTGTAGGAGAAAATTCTAGAACTAGCGAGATAGTGCATGAAATCCAAGTAGTAGAACTAGAGGGCTCCCACCCAACCAGTGTTAAATAAATAAACCTTGATTCCTAATGGTGAATGTGAATTCCAAAACCACCCAACTAGACTCACAAAATCTAGATAGCAAAATTAAATGAGCCAACTTAGACAACCATTGAAAAAAAAAATTTCACACAAAGGCAAAAGGAGAATCAAAGACAAATTGAGAGACCAAACTATGATTCACTATTATTTACAAGTGATGAAGAATTATATATGAATTTTAAATGCCATAGAGTCGTCCTATATAATAGAAGGCATTTCACTATTTATAGAGGTTTTTACAACGAATTCAAAATTAAGCATTAATGGCATTTGATAGGAAATATCAAATTGGAATGGTTGGAAAATTTACTAACATTCCACTCTAGGAGGGATAGCAGTCATTTCGAAGGAGTTGGGTGCTTCTGCATAGATCTAGGCATTTGGTCATTCTTAAAGCCTCTTAAATTTCAATCTAATTTGTCCCTTCATACTATAGAAAGATAAGATATTAATTACCTTTGAAGCTGTGCATTTTCAAAATTTTCTTCTTTATGCCCATTGTCTATCTGCATTAGGCAGTTGAGGTTATTAATGCTCACTCTTAGGGATCCTCAAATATTCCATCCTATTGTGTGGTGATCTTATCTTTGGATAAAATTTTGTGCACACTCCTTGTACCAACCTCCTAGTATTTCGCTCATCATATCTTGATGTGGTCGAAAGATTAGGCTTAGAACCTTAATGATTTCTTCCTAAAGTTCTATCCATTTTTTAGGATGGGAACTTAGGACTTGTTATTTCCTTACCCTAGTCTAATTTTTCCACCCAGGTATTTGAGGTTCCCAATCCTACATCCATGTAGGGTAGGGTTTTGGAATTCTATCTTTAAACAAGTCCCTACCTATTTTCACATTCGATCCCAGACTTGGGAATTTTTTTTGTTGCTCATCCACTTGATCTTTGGAATTCACTTCAACTATCAATGCTTCAAAAATTAGCTAAACCTAAGGTGATATCATCCTAAAAAGGAAGAGTGGGTGGGGAGATGCAAAATTTCACCCACACTCTTGGTGGATCACAAGGTTTTCCTTTTAAGGGAAAGAAGTACCTCAAAGGTAATTGACTTCGAAACACTAAAAATATACAAACAAAGATAAGGAAGAAGGAGAGGACAATTAAGGTATATAAACAAAAGTAGCCAAGGGAGACTACAAGACAAAGTAGGAATATGGTAAAATGTGAATGGAAATTGGGTGAGAGGAAAGAGGAAGGATAGAAGGGAGGGGAACAACAAGTGGAAAAACAAGCAAAATTAGAGAAAAATAATAAGAGGGGTAGAGGGGAGGGAGGGAAACACAGGAAGTAGAAGAAGCATGCAGATAATTACTACTAATATCATAAATTAATAGTAACAAAGAGCTGAGGAGAGAGAAGAAATGGAAGAATACAACAAAATAAAAGAAACAAAATGGAATGCAATCCATGGGATACTCTTGTAGATCATATTACCATCAACATACCCCATAAAGGACTATAATGCCCAAGGATTTGTAGCACATTTTCTTGATGCAATCACATAAAAAATTTATTAGCTTACCACCACTCTCATAGGGACCCTTCAACTGTAGCCTCATTCTAATTTTATGCTTCTTACATATGTTGCGTCTATCTCAAAGGTGTTATTTATAGACTAGTCGTCCCATTGGCTGAGGAGTGGAAATCACATCATAAATTCTTTAGTAGATTGCATGAAATGATGCATAAATATTGAGCCTTGGTATATTGGGAATGAGGTCACTAAAAACATAAAGAATCATACTAGGAACAAAGAAAAGTACTTAAAAATAATTATACCTTCTAGGGATCCTTCATGAATCACAATTGAATAGGATGATGTCACTGGCCACATGCTTATAGCACCTTATTTAAGTTACAGGTTATGTACATAAAATTATGATGAGAATGGCATGCCATAATCACTAACTTATATTGGATATTATCTGTGAATCTATAATATTTGGACTAGATTATGTGAAACTTGAGATGCCTTCTGTAGTATGAATGACATTGCCAAAATATTTTCCAAACTACTAAGAAGTCATAGCTTGGTATATCATCATGCATACCAGTAATTACACAATCAATGATCAGTATGGAAATAAATTTTTCCATGCAGGAGCCTTCTTCAGGTACTGGTATCAACTCATGAAGCAATAGGCTCCATTGTTGCCACTCTTCAAGATCCTCCTATAAAATCCTGATCTTGTACGCCTTTGTTGTCCTTGTTAATTTTTTTTTTAGGTCTTATTGATTGAACCTATAGAAGATGGGACTTATTTCTACTAAGAGAAGATACAAGCAATAAAATTGTTCATGGAAGGATTCATACTTGCATCTCCTTTGCATGGGCTCATGAAGAGATCCTCCTTTTAAGTTTTTCTTTATTGTAGCCCTTGCTCCTACATAGATTGAGGTGGTATTCATGGTGGATACTACATGGTTGAAAGGGTAATAGTAGCAGAAGAAGATATGGATGATAAGGGTGAATATCTTAAATATGTCTTCCCTGATTGAAGTAGGAGTCACTCTACCTGTATGGCCTCTTGGAAGATTTGAGGGAATCTAGTTTCCTCCATCTGATACAGTAAGAGGCCTATGTCTAATCTAAAAATCTGAACATAGTATAGGTGAGCCTCGGTGAGTGATGACTGGTATTCAAAGGGGATTCTCTCCCAACTTCTCCTAAATTTTATGTTGAAATCTATTATGGATTAAAAAGGGGTCCTCTTGATGGATGATAAATGAATCAAGAGTTGTAAAGGATATATGAAGCCATCAAATGTGTCAACAAGGGCTCCCGCTAAGTTTATCCATGAGCATATAGTTCTCTACCCAAGGGTATGGCACCACCATAGTGACCTTCCTTCTAGATACAATACCAAGAGCTTTATCATGATATATTCATGTGTTATGCCATGGAGGAGCACTAGTATAGTGACATCTTCAAGGTGCTCTCAAGAAATTCCTAAAGTACAATTATATTTTCTTAGATGCTTTAAGGCTCTTTCAAGAATCTCAAGCCAACATAAGAGGTCTAATAGACTAGGATAATTCCACTATGGACATCTCAAATAATCCATTGAGGCACTGACATTCAGAGGTCCTGGTTCATGTTTTAGAGTTAGAGTCACTAGATGAACATACTATCTCCACTGATGAGGTTAAGGTTGTTCATCTTGGGTCCTCTAAGAAATAAAAATATTTCAACATAAGAAGACAACTGATCTCATGATATGGAAGTGTTGCATGGTCAAAGTTACCATGTGATTTCCAAAGATATGTGCAAACCAAAGTTTCACCAAAATTTGATTTCCTAAAATATGGAAACTCATTGAGTTCCCTAGTAGAGTCACCAAAAACTATTGGTGCAAAAACCAGCATCGAAAAAGCAAGATGTGCGCTCGAAGGTTACTGACTAGCATTGAATGACTGTCCAGCCTAGGAGAGGTAGAGATAAGGTTATGCATAGTGGTGAATATACTCCAATTAGGCAAATATTAGGATTTCCAAAATTGAAAATTGGTGAATATGAAGACTCTCGATGTTGGCCCATTCACCTAAAATTTTTAGGACTAATTTTTTATTAGGGTCCATTCACCACAATATTTACCCAAACATAGGCATATTTGTACTCATTGGAAAGTGCTTTTTGAGCCTAATATAATGGTGGTTTATAATTTCATTTAGTAGGTCAAAATTCTCCCCAAATATGAATTTATATTTTGGGGCTTAAAATACCCCAAATTTTTGTGTGAAGATGATTGATTTGATTTGATTAGGATTCACCATTATATGCCTTGATTTCTATTAGGATTCACCATTTTTTTACAATTACAAATTGAGTCCAACCCTTTATGCATAACCCTAGGTAGATATGGTTGATCTTCGGAGAAGGCCCACTTTTTTAATTCTAACTACCTATGCTACAAATGGGAAAAGGGAAAAAAGGGAACAAGAAAGAAAGCAAAGGAGGTCATAACTGGAACTAACAAGGATGAGGTATATCCACATCAAGACACACTCCTTAAACATCATCGATGTAAAAAAAATAAACCACCTAACAAATCAACCCACCCCATATTTACCTCTCATTTGGCTCATTGTGCAGGGGTGAATTCTGGAACCAGTGGTAGGGTGCATGAAATCTAGGTAGCAAAATTATGGTGCTCCCACCCAACCAGCTTTAACAATGGTGAACGTGAATTCCAAAATTTCTCAACTAGACTCATAAAATATAGATAGTAGAATTAAGCAAGCCAACTCAAATGACCATCACAAAAATAAACATTCACACAAAGGAAAAAGCAAAATCAAAGATATATTAAGAGATCAAACAATGATTCACTATTATTTACAAACAAGGAATAATTACATATGAATTGTAAAGGCCATAGAGCCGCCCTTTGGAATGGTAGGCATTCCACTATTTATAGAAGATTTTATAATGAATTAAAAATTAAGAATTAATGGAATTCGATGAGAAATATCAAATTGGAATGATTGGAAAATTTGTTGATGTTTTGCTGTAGGAGGGATGGTGGTCATCTAGAAGGATTTAGGTACTTTTACACAAATCTAAGCCTTTTGTCATTATGATAGCATCTTAAATTCCAATATGCTTTATCCCTTCATGTTGCAGAAAGGTGAAAGATTAATTGCCTCTAAAGCTATGCACTTTCAAATTTTTCTTCTTTGCACCCATAAACTATCTACATAAGGCAACTAAGGTCATTAATTATCACTCCTAGGGATCCTCAAAGCTTCCTTATTATTGTGTGGTGATATCAACTTTGGATAGAATTTTGGGCACACTCCTTTTACCAACCTCCTAGTCTTCTGCTCATCATATCCTAATGTAGTCGAAACATTGGGCTTGGATCCTTAAAGATTTCTTCCCAAAGTTCTATCCATTTTTTAGGATGGGAACTTGGAACTTGTGATTTACTTGCCCTAGTCCAATATTTACACCCAGGTATTTGAGGTTCTGAATCCTCCATCCATGTAGGGTAGGATTTTTGGATTCTACCTTTGAGAAAGCCCCTACCTATTTTCTTTTTCAATCCCAAACTTGGGGATTTGTTCTATTGCTCATCCACTTGATCTCTGGAATCCACTTCAACCATCATTTCTTCAAAAATTAGCTAACCCTAAGGTGACATCATCCTAAAAAGGAAGAGTGGGTTGGGAGATATAAAATTTTACCCATATTACCTCATGATATGGTACCTAATTGTGTCCTTGTTATTGTGGCACTAGGTTGTACAATTCTTGGTCTAGCACTTGATGATTATATGTTTGATTAAGGGGTTCTTGCATAGGCACTTGTTGAAGAGGTACTTGGATGTACCATTTTTGAGATAATCCTTAGATAACCAGTTGTTATGGAGGTACTTAGGTGTATGTATGTTATTGTGGCAATCCTTGGATATGCACTTGATTAGTGTTTGATTAAGGAGATGGTACTTGTGTGTAAAATTATTAATAAGACACCTAATTTTGAATTTATTTTTGTGAGGAAAGAACTTTATTATGGAATTGTGGTTGATAAGAAGAAAGCACTTGATTTTGTAATTTTTGTTGTTGAGAGGGGAGCACTTGATTATACACTTGTTATTGAGAAGAAGAAAGTACTTGATTTTGGAATTGTGGTTGTTGAAAATATGAAAGCACTAGATTTTGAAACTGTTGTTGTTGAGAGGGGAGCACTTGATTGTGCACTTGTTGTTGAGAAAAAAAAAGCACTTTATTTTGAAATTGTGGTTGTTGGGAAGAATAAAGTACTTTATTTTGGAACTATTGTTGTTGAGAGGGGAGCACTTGATTGTGCACTTGTTGAGAAGTAAGCACTTGATTGTTTATTTATTTTTTTTGAGGAAGGAACTAATTGTGCAATTTTTGTTGGGAAGTGAGCACTTGATTATGCATTTATTGTTGTTGAGAAAGCACCTAATTATGCCATTATTTTTGGGAAGTGAGCACTTTATTATGAATTTACTATTGTTGAGTAAGCACCTAATTATGCAATTGGATATGTGTCTATTTATTCTTGGAAGGCCCTTTAGATGAGTAATATGTGGGTGGTCTGAGAGGTAGCATGGTAGGTGGCATTGTGGCCTAGGAATGTGGAGAAATGAAAAATATAATTTGATTCTATTGGAATAAACAAGGTGGTTTTTGACATATGAGTATTTAATACAAACCCACCCCTATTCCACCTTAGTTGTGTTAAGGATGATGTGGGATGAGGTTATCTTATGTAGATAGCTAATATGGAAAGAGAATGTGTTATTGATTATAAGTGGATAGAAGTGGGTATGTAAATATCTAGCTTGATGATGGGGAGGGAATGAGGAGAGATTAATGGAGGGAAGGGTGGAAGTGAGGTTTCCATAAGAAGTCACTTCTTGCATCCCTATTATAGGGGAATTATAAGAAATGAAAGTGGAGAACCTAGGGGTTGCATTCATCATATTGTAATCTAAGTATATGGAAGAGGAAGTCATGTAGGTTTACTATGGTAGTATGAGGGTGTAAGAAGTTGGCACCTTAATTTGAGACAAGATAGAGGGTTTGGTTTGAAGTAGCTTGAGGTGAAAGAGATGACAATCAGGAATGCTAAGGGGAGGAAATGATGTTAGTGATAAAATAAATTATGGTTGATGAAATGGTGTGGATGAATATTAATATGGAGGGAAGGATGTCTCCCCTTGGTGCTCAAACAAGGGATTCACTCTTGCATTGTCCATGACTACGTGCTATTGATCATGTGCTTGTTTCACGTGGAGACCATTTTGGAGAAAATGGAAAATATGTGCGCTCTATGAAGGGGAAAATCTAAAAAATTAGCTTTTGAAAAACCTTAAGCCAAGATCTATCTGAGTGTAGTGTTTTAGTTCAAAACATACCTATCCATACATTTTTTGAGAAAACTTACCTATCTATACGATTTTTTTGCAAATATGCTTTTTACAAAATAGAATGTCATAAAACCCATTTTGGAGGTCCTTGGGACCATTTTGGAAGTTTTTGGGACTATTTTTAGGGTGTTTTCAATAGTTTTATAACAATGTACTTGAATTAATCCTATAAGCAACAAACAACAAACAAATGTGTATGATTGATGTTAATTTTTTTTAACTTAACAGCTTTGCTTTATATTTTGTGTGTTTTGAGATGAACTAACCACTACAAACATCGGGTATGTGAGTGATGTCTACAAGAGTGTGTTGATGCAAACCCTTCCTTCTATACCCAAAGGGATACAAAATTCCTCTTATGAAATAGGTGGTACTATCTAAGACCTTCTATCAACATACATAGGCTTTCACTTCACTCTCGATTAGGATTAGTCAATAGTAATAGTTGCACACTCACTAATTATGTGGAGCCTTATGAGTAGGGATGTCTATCATAACCTACCTATAGGTACAGAAAGGCCACATACTCAGCAAAATTTGAAAATTTGGCTAAGTGTTGGAAAAAGCTTAAGGGCAATGTTAATTTTTGCTAGAAAGTTTGATAGTGTTAAATAATGCTGGAGAGCGAGCTCAATACAATTTTCCATAATAAAAAGAATCAAATAGGCCTTAGTGGAATTTGCAGGAGCAAATAAAAATAAATAAAGGTAAAGATAACTCCAAGCCGGTGTTAATTTCCACACGGGTAAAATACAGTGTCAAATTCTGCCAAATAGTGAAGACAATGCAGAATTCCATTGTCAACTTGGTCAAATAGTGCCTAGTAGAGTTTTGGGGAGTGGATTGGAACAAAATATGGGTGAAAACAAGTCTTGCTTTGATAAACGTTCACAAAGTAAGTTGGTAGTTATAAACTCCATGCGAGTAATATGCAGTGTTATAATTCATGATAAAATCGATCAAAGTTGTCTCAACAAAATTTAGAGTAGCGGAATTTCCAAAAGGGATGACTCGATGGAAAGTTTTTCTCTTCACTAAGAAGGGTCCTATAATTTTTTTTGCACACCCATGAAATGATGTAAAATTCCATGGTCAAAATGGTCAAACTTGACCTAGCATAATTTCAAGGAGTGGTTTGAGAATAAGACAACCCGTGGTAGGATTTTTTAAAGGCCAAACTCTTCAAAGCACTTTTGCACCCACATGATTATATGTCAATTTCATTGCCAAAGTTTGAATAAGAGAAAAGTGATCAGGTATAAAATTATGTGAGACACTTCTAAGCTTTCATTATATGGTCTAAATGGTTAAACTACATGTAGTAGAATCTAGAGAAGTGGATTTTTGTACAATAACACTTTGAAGCTCCAAAGCAAAGCATTGATCACCAAAATTTTAAGGGGTATATTTTGAAGTTGGATAAGCATGGGATGATACCAATTTTTGGAGGTATGCCAAGTCATCTTTCATCTAGGTTGTTCAAAGGTATTTCAAATGCTAGTGAGGAATTTTGACCTAAGTTTAAAAGGGTAAGATTCCATGCTGATAAAAGAAATAAATATCATTCTACGTGACTACTGAGCATGAGTAGAAAAGCCAAGGGAGACCAAGTATTGAAAATATCAAGATTCATATATGGTTTCAATTATAGATCAGTGGTAGAGAAGTCATGAAAAGAATAAGGGATGGACCTAATCAGCCTATAGCTAGCTCAGCTATCAAATTTTATGAAAGGCCGAATGACTTGCAGAAGTTAAATTTTTAGAGGGTTTCATGGATCTCAACTCCTTTCATTTTATAAGAAAACAAGAGGCTACCCCATTAGTACTTTGTTGATATGGCATGAAAATTTCCTTGTAATATTCCTATATTTCTATTATCATTGTAAAACTATATATAGAGGTCAAACCCTCAATTTGAAGGGTCAAATATAGAGTGTTTGCTTACCTTATTATTAAAAATTCTCTAAGAAATCAATAGGATCATTGCTTGGATGTTTGCCTCAGACTTGTATCTTCATTTCTTATGATTTTAATCTATGAATCCATTTTTGCTATTGTTGTTATGGTTAGCCTATTCTACTATTATTGGATTGCTAACTTAGGGTAAATTAAAATACTTCATGTTTAGATAAATGTTGTAGAGGATTCCTTTTTATATTAATCAGGGTGTTGATATAATTCTACTATTTGTATTATTAAAATTCTAGATATTTTAGGTCCGAGGTGTAGACCAATTGGTTCATCCAAAACCCATAAGGGGGCGGAGGTCCAAGGTTCAAATCTCGGGCCTTGTCGAACTGAATGCTTGTCCCTTTCCTGGTGCTTTCAATGGTGTAAAAGGTTTAAAATGATTGTGGCATGGTGGTTATAGGGGCAGACTACGTGAAGATCTGTGTGGTGGCTTTTGGGGCAGACAACACAGAATATTATGGCAGCCATAAAAGCTGGACAGCCTACTTGAATTCGTGGCGGCTACCGATTCCACCATATAAATTCAAAAAAAAAAATATTCTAGATGTTTTTGTCCCTTTCCTGGTGATTTCAGTGGCGTAAAAGGTTTAAAATGATTGTGGCATGGTGGTTATAGGGTTATACTGCACGAAGATCTGTGTGGTGGATTTCGACGTAGACATCGCAAAATACTGTGGTGGCCATAAAAGCTGGACAGCTTGCCTGGATTCATGGTGGCTACCGATTCCACCATGTTAAAAAAAAAACATTCTAGATGTTTAATATAGTTCTCAAGGCATTTTCCTATTTTGTAATTGTGAAGATTATTGGTTTTGAATATTGTTAGTTTCAAGTGTGGCATACTAGAAATGTGATTTGCTAGAATATTCTTCATAAGTTGTCTATGCTATTAGCTTTATCTAGACATTATTCATTCAATTTTTTCTAACCCTTATCCCATTTCTATTCCTATATTTACATTTTAAACTGATCTTAATTGTCAACACACAATTAGTTGATAAGGTATACTAGCCTACTATGGAGGTTGGATTGAAGCAATATTTGATCCATCCAATGTTAGGTTTTGAGCTATTATTAGTGGGTGTGTGCCTACTAGAAGACCATAGATTCATAGTCATAGTTCAATTTTTTCTTGATGTCAATTCAGACCCCAACAATTTTGGCAAGCCCGGTGGGACCCTAAAGATACATTTTCTTTCCCCTACCCATTTTGTTTCATGGTTGATAATTCCCAGAGGAATCAAGATTTAGTGAGTTGTCTTGACCTCAATGGTGAAAATAAATTCACTTGGTGACTCCCTGAATGCAAGAATCAGAAAAGCCATTCTAGTAGCCCATATTTTCATGTATACCAAGTCATCTACTAAAAATAGTCAAGACCCTATTAAATTTTATGATTCTAAGAAGTTTGTTCTTAGACTCATAGTTGGAAGAGGTTTCAGTTGAATTAGCCCCTACGGTACCTCCAAGACCATCTCCATTAAAAACACCACCCGCTATGGCTCAAAAACATAATATTAATCAAAATCAACCCCCACAAAATTATCTACTTAGGATACTTCTGGACCTCTGGGGCTTACTAATATGCATGATATCCCCTAGGTTGTTTTAAAATATATACCCATATGTAATGGTATAGGAAATACTACATATGAGTATTTCTAGGACATATTGAACCTAGCTGATATTCACAATGTCAAGAATGAAGATGTTATAGTCAGGTTTCTAACCCTTTCTTTCAAAGGTAAGATCCTACACTAGTTTAGAACCTTGGAAGATAAAAACATCACTTCATGGGAAAATTTAGCTGACCCTTTCATAGAATAATTAAATGAGTCATATGATATATTTTCACTCCTAAACCAGTTCACAACTATGCAAAAATACCAACACAAATTAATCTTTGATTTTAACCTGAGGTTCAGTAGAACATGGAAGAGGATTCCTCTCAAAGCTAGAATAGCTGCATCCTTAGAATATATGTATTACAGCATAGCCTTGGGTTATACCTGAGGCTAAAAACTCATAAATCAAGTATAAACACCTTTCCACATTTCTACCAAGCAACTATCCAAGCAAAAAATGTGCTAGTTGTTGTAGGAAGGCTTCCACCAAAAATGGTCATGCCTTATTGCTCTAAAATTCCTCAGTTCCCACCAAAGGTAACCTCTCCTTCATATATGGATCCTTTACCATCTCCACAAGTAGCTCCATTATTTCCTCCTAAAACAACCTCTACTATCCCTTTTCCTCCTCTTTCATATAAAAACCCCTAAGAATAATCTCTATTGTTGGACATCTAGAGCACTCTGAATACAATCAATAACAAGGTCAATGCAATGGAAAAGAGGAAAATATAAAGAACTTAGTAGAGAATATTCCCCTATATTAATAAACATCATAAACCTATTACAAGTGATAGCGCATGACCTAGAGTCAATAAAAATCAAGCAAAGAAATAATATGCACCTAAAACTAGTCAATGCAAGGTTATGCATTGCAGCGAATATTCACCAATTGGGTGAATATTAGCATTTTCAAAAATGCAAATTTGTGAATTGGGGGACCCTAGACAATGGTAATTTCATAAAAAAATTGAGACAAAAAATTTTAGGTGTCGGTTTGCCATGCATTGATAATAGTATCACGAATATTTTTAAAAATTCACTAGCAATCCCGCCTAAATAGAGGACCGTTTTGCCATAAAATTTTAAAATTTCTAAATTATCCCGCCCAATTTGCCAAGTATACCACTATATATAATTAACACCCCAATGATACTTTTTCATTTTTGGACCTTATTCTACACTAGACGGATATTCCAACCCAATTCTACACTAGATCAGACCCATTTTTGCACCAAATCGGGCCCTGTTTATCACCAGACAAGATTGGACCCATTTTTACAACAAACCAGACCTTGTTCTACACTAGGCTGATTTTTAGAACTTTTTCTTCACCAAGCTGGACCCTGTTCAACACAATACTGGACCCTGTTTAGCACCAGATAATATCAAAACCTAATCTGCACAAGATCGGACCTTGTTCTACACTAGAATGATTTTTTGACCTTTTTTTTCACCAAGCCAATTTTTGGACCCTATTTTGCACCACGTCAATTTTTAGACCTTTTTTTGCACCAGGCCATTTTTTGGACCCTTTTCTACACCAGGCCAACTTTTAGACCCTTTTCTGCACTAGGCTTATTTTTGAATTGTTCTCTACACCAAGATGATTTTTGAATCCTATTCTATTTTTGGATGGACTGTTGAACCCTGTTCTACATCAAAATAGACTTTCATACTATGTTCTACACCAGGTTCTCTATCACTACTCTTTTTGCAATATTTTTCTCTATTTTTCCCTATTCTACATGTCTCGTATTTTCTCTTTTTCTGTTAAAACTCTTTGATTTCTAGACCATGTTCTACACGAGGCTGATTTTTAGACCCTTCTTTGCACAAGGATGATTTTTGGACCATTTTATGCTTTTGGATGGACTATTAGATCATTTTCTACACCTGAATAGACTACCAAACCACATTCTACGCCAAGTTCTCTATCAGTACTTTGTTTGCCATATTTTTCTCTATTTTTACATATTCTGCATGTTGTCCCCTATTTCTCTCTTTCTGTTAAAACTTTTTGATTTTCTATTTCTATTCAGATCTGCTTTTCTATTATAATATTATAAATGAGTAAAAACTTTGGTTCTTTAAATATATTATGATACTCTATTTCTCTGAAGATATTGTGATTCTCTATTTCTATTTCATTTTTGACTATAATCTGATATTTTTTATATGTATCTCTAATTATTTTTTGATCTTGTTCTATACTAGACCAATATCTAGACCTTGTTCTGCATTTGTACGATCATTGCTTTATTCCCATGTTTTTTTTCTATTTTGCCTTTTTCTACATGTTATCCCCTATTTTATCTCTTTATATTAAAACTCTTTGATTCTCTATTTCTATTTAGATCTGATTTTTTGTTATAAGATTATACATAGGTAAATGGTTTGGTTCTCTAAAGACATCGTGATGCTCTATTTCTTTTAAGACATTGTGATTCTCTATTTCTAATCTATTTTGTACTATAATATGATATTTTTGACATACATATTATTTTTTGCATAGACATGTTTTTTATTAAATTTATTTGAATTTGTATGTTAATTACTTTTGTGCTCTTATTAGTTACAAGTGCTTTCACTAGAAAACAAAGTAGTGGCATAAACTAAAAAAAACACAATAAAGCATGGTAGGAATCAGGTATGTATTTTCTACCATCCAACCATATTTTTATTCTAGTTACAATATTATCTTGAGGTCTAACAAAAGTAAGATCTCTTCAATATTTTATTACTTTTCTAAATTGAAAAATATTTTCTTTACAAGTAAAATGTCACCTACTAATTATGGAAATAAGGGGGGCAAATATTTTGCTAAAAAGAGTATCCTCAAATATTTTAGCCATATGTTGAAAAACAACGAGCCATCAGCATCCATGCAAATTTGAGGTACAAATGATTTTTGACTTCTAAAAAATTAGTTGTATATTCTGTAATTATTTTAAATACTAATTTCTTCCTCAAACAATTACTTCCCAATATGTGCATGATGATATGAATATTTTTCTATTTTTAAGTTTATTTATTTTTAATCCAAGAATGATAAAAAAATATTATGGTATGCTACTACGCATAATACCCTATCAACCCTGATATGCCTTGACTTAAAGATATTCCCCACCAAGAGATGCCTTCTAATGAAAATTATCTTGATAATGACAACCAACAAACACTTAAATATAATCCTCGAAATGACATATTAATTGAAAATGAAAGTGATAAATCAAATACATTTTAAACTTATTTTAAATCTTCAAGCACAAATTCTAAAAATAAAAAGGTATCTTACTGGATTATTGGAAGGGGATTTAAGAATAAATGGGCAGAAAAATTTCTCTAGATTAAGCCTATCTTGACTGAGGACAACCAAGTCCATCAAAAAGAATGTAGATGCAAAATTTGCAAATGGAAACTTGGTAAGGATTACAGGCTACAAAATAAGATAGATACAATAGAAAAACGTACTAGAAAAGCTTATGTAAAAGTTACAAAAAGTAATGGTGAAGTTAGTAAAGAAGTTGGGTGGAAGGATGCATAAAAATGTATGAATGTTAGATATGAAATAGAATATGACAATCACTTAAAGCAACAATAATCTCTTATTGATAAAGGTGGAATGATTGTAACCCAATTTCATAAAATTCATAAGTCCACCTTAACTTCAAAAAAATTTCAATTTGTTGTTGTATATAGTATTCTCAAGAAAGGTAGACCCATGTTCGATTTTATTGATTATAAACACCTGTTTCAACTAGTTGATGTGTAAAACCTTCCTAGTTCCCATTGGTCAGATCGAATTGGTTGGAAAATGGTAAAATTTCTATCATTAGTTGAGAAGGAAGACTTGAGGGAGCAAGTAAAACTTACCTAATTCATTTCACTTCCTATTGATGAGATGAAAACTATGGACAACACATCCTAGATTTACATGCATGTGTACACATTTTAAAATCATGTAAGGAGGCCTAGTTTGCTAGGATTGCATAAGATGGTGGAAATTTCAAATACAAAAAATATCTAAAATGTTGTTGTGACTAGTTTAAAGGATATTGCAGGAATGAATGATATAGACATACCCACAAAGCTAATTTGCATTGGAGTTGATGGTGCTACTATTATGCAAGGGCACAATAATGGTCTTTGTATTTGACTCCAAATCTCAGTTTCCCCATAGATGATTCCCATTCATTGTTTGGCTCATAGAGTGAATATTGCATATAAAATTATGAACACCTTTGAAAATATTGGTAGACTAGAAGACCTTATTCATGAAATACATTCTTATTTTTCATGCAGCCCAAAAATATTTGCAAAGTTTCAATAGTTTGCACTAGGAGTTAGAGAAGGAAAAAAATTATTAAAATATGTGGATACAAGATGGATTTCACTATATCAATATTCTCATAGAGTTTTTACAGAATATAAATCATTAACGGGGTTTATGCATGCAAATCGTAGGGTAGTTTCTAAGGCAAAATATTTATTGTTATTTTTGAATGACTTGGAAACCCTTTTTACTTTGTGTTATTCTTCCAATGTTACAAGAAATGAACATATTGATTAAAATTGTACAAGAGAGATCCATATATATCATTGATTTCTTGAGGATGAGAAAACAAATATGTATGATTATTGATACATTATATGTGTCTAATGCATATTTTATAGATCCCTTGTTTGATAGTTGGAATACATTGACAAACGTGAACAATACAAAAATCTATTTGAAGTTTGACATCAATGATCATATTTGTATTAATTTTCATGGAAATTTTATATCTCTTTATTATTTTGAAATACAATCAAGTATATTTGTGGATGATGTTGAAGAAGTTCTTGTAACACACAATAGATTTCATGTTGTTTTACACAAAACTAAGACAAATTTGTCAAATATCGCAAAGTCTTTGACAAGTGAGATAAGAGAATGGTTTCAAAGAGATGAGTTGCTTGAGGCCATGGGTGTGGATAACCCCATGTTTTGGGATCCTTGTATTGAGTACAATTCTATAAATGAGTTGTTTATTAAATATATGCTCAAAATTATTCAACATTTCAATAAAAGTGTGGAAGTGAATGATGTTAAAATCAATGGTATACTCAACAAATATCATTTGAAAGAACAATCATAGCATTCTAGAAGAACAATGATTGGGAAAACATACTTTTGAGTAACATCCATGAGATTGGTTCCGCTACACATTTGTGGTAAAAATTGTATCCAAGTAGTGTCTGTGGAATATGAGAGAGTTTTTCAGTGCACTATCTTTTGTTAAATCTAAGCTCCATAATAAGCTCAACAAAAATTTAGAAAATTGTTTAAGAATTTATGTGTCATCATACTAGTTGGACAAATTTCCATATGATAGAGCATTTGCATACTAGAATTCCCTTATAGGTAGAAGGGGTAGCACGAATACGATCGATGAGGACAATAATGATACTTTTAGTGATTGGATAGTGGAGATACATATATCCACTATGCTTAATAATGATTCTGGGCAAGTTGATAGGTGTTTGTTTTAGCTACCTAAATTGTAATTTTTCCATTATTTCATGGATATTGATAAACATAAATTCATTTGATAGCAGATTTCACAATATTGTTTTAAATTTATAAGATTTCAAAAAAATTATTTATTCATAAATTGCATGTTTTATATCACATTGTTGTTTTATAAATTACATGTTTTATATCACATTACTGTTTTAAAAATTGTATGTTTATATCATGGTGTCTCAACTACCTTTATTGATAAATCATTATGTTTTATGTTTTAAATCATAGTATTGGTATTTTATTGTTAATGTATGTATATTAAACAACAATAAGTTTAGGATCTATTTCAGTTCATGAGATCCTAAAGATGCTTGGTTTGCATGAAGATCTATGATCTTATCTATGATGCTTAAGATCATAGTTTTGGTTTATTTTAGTTTAGGATCTATTTTAGTTCATCAGATCTTAAAGATGTTTGGTTTACATAAAGATCTATGATCTTATCTATAATGCTTTTATTTTTTGAGATGAACATAGTAAACAATATTGGCTAGAAATAAACTAAAAAAGCAACACAAAATTATAAATTCAAACAACCTTTGAATGATAGAAGACACAAAATGAGTAAATGTCTTTTTCATTAATTCAAATAGAAATATATTAAATCATAAAAAATTGTTGACTGTTGTCAACTTGAAAGCATTTTATATTTTTAAACGTATGATTGGGGGTTTGATGCCTCAATATCACTTGTATTTGCCTTTTTCTTTCCTTTATCTACTTCCATGGCATCCTCTCCTGGCAATGCTCAGCTTTGACTAGTTTTTCATGTACTTTCACAATACTCCCCACTAATGCTATTTATTTTTTGTTTAGATCTTCAAGAATTGTTGGAAGTAGTTATTTTTCTTTTTGCTACTCTAGTATGAGGTTCAAATATTCATTGATCCTATCCTTGATATATTTGTTTAAAATATTATTATCAATTATTTTTATTGTATTTTATTTTTCATTTCCATTGCATTTTGTATAAATATCTTCACCCTTTTGATATTGATGTTCATGCACTTAACTTGTCTTTTTAAGTTATCAAAATTTGACTACAAAAATAAATTGAAAAAATAATTCAAAATATTTATATGAAAAATTATTTATTTTTTAATTTAATATAAATATTTAACTACAAAATAAAATTGAAATATAAAAAAAATTCTTACCCACATTCCTTGCAACCTCAATAACTGCAACTTTGTCCTTATTGAAAGCCCAATGGCTATACAAATATTGGGCTTCAGCATTAATATTATCTAATCTACTGGACATAATATTTAAAAAATCATCATCATACACAACATCAGACTTCACTAATCCTGATGTGGCCTGATGTAGCAGGCCACCAAGCTTTTTTGGTTCATACTAAACCAAAGAATAAATAGAATATTTTTTTGTAAAATTCTTATACCAGGCATTAATTTCCCTTATTAGGACTTTGGCATGATATTCCCAATCCTTCATAACTTGAAAATATCTAAGCACAACCTATTTTATGGTTGCTTTAGTATTTTCAATCATTAAAATATTTTCATCAAAATTTATAATATCATCCTTAGTTTGAGGACCCTAAGGATGAGGGTTGTTTCTTGAGTAGATGGTAATTATGTCTACTTAGCTACAGGGGCTTCTCTCTTTTTTGCATCACCATGTGGATCATGAAGCACATTTGTTGTCTTGAAGCCTAAAATATTTCCCTGTAATAGAAACTCATCATCGAGTGGAATATTATCCAATCCTATAGTTAAAATTTGTGGTGCCTATGAATTTGTGTTAAATGTAAAAAATGACCATCCATACCTAGAACTTGGTGTTGGTCCTTGTGATCTTTGTGAGAACCCATACCTAGAACTTGTTGTTGCCCCCCATGATTTCTATGAAAAAAATTATTTTCAACCTCCAATGCGAATATGGCCTTGCATTTGCATAGGCTATGTTTGTTGTTGATGTGTTTGAAGTAGTGGTTGTGGTGCAAGTGGTGGTTGTGGTGGAGGTGGTGGCAGCATATGGCCTCTCATTTTCATAGGTTGTCATTGAACTTGAGAGTTAGCTAAAAACAATAAAAAAAATTGTTACAATTATTCAAAAAATAAAATAGAAAAAAATCTTAATTTAAAGTAAATACACATATATTTACCTGAAGATGATGAAATATTTTGAATTTGGGTGCCAATGGATGAGGGGTTGACCACACTAGATTCAACCTGCACATTTTGTGCATACCTAGGTGTACAAGAACCCCTAGGAGAAATTTTGAGCCCAATGGATAAAGGCCATGGGGTCGATTGCATTCAGGAAAGCTGAATACCCCGTAAGCCACCAGAAATATTGGCATTTTACCACATTTAAATTTTGCCAAAATGGTACCTAAGTATGAAAAAAAAATTGCCAGTGAAATCATATTTTGGTAGTTTCACTAACAAAATCATCTTCTGGTAGTTTTACTAGTAAAATCATCTTCTGGTAGTTTTGCCAGTGAAATCATCTTCTAGCAATTTCACTAGTGAAATCATCTTCTAGTAGTTTCACCAACCAAATTATATTTTGATATTTTCACCAAAAAAATCATCTTCTAGCAGTTTCACCAACAAAATCATCTTTTGGCAGTTTTTCCAATGAAATCATCTTCTGGCAATTTTGCCAACGAAATCATCTTTTGGGCAGTTTTGCCCTTGTTTGCAGTGAAATTCATTTTCATCCAATTTCTTGGTGAAATCCAATCTCAAGTGAAAGAGAAAAGATCCCATTAAAAACCCCTTTTCGAGTAGCAGTTGCAGCAAAATCAATTTTTAGGCAAGCTTCATTTTTGGCAATGAAAGCCTATTTTGGGTGAAGTCCTAGTGAGGAGGCGCGTTCAGGTAAATTTTTCCAGTGAAATCATCTTCTGGTAATTTTACCAATGAAATCATCTTCTGGTAGTTTTTCCAACGAAATCATCTTTTGGTAGTTTCACCAGCAAAATCATCTTCTAGTAGTTTCACCAGTGAAATCATCTTCTGGCAATTTTTCTAAAGAAATCATTTTTTGGTAGATTCACTAGAAAAATTATCTTCTGATAGTTTTTTCCAATGAAATCATCTTCTTGCAGTTTCACCAACAAAATCATCTTCTGGCAGTTTCACCAGTGAAATCATATTCTGGTAATTTCACTAGTAAAATCATCTTCTGGGCAGTTTCACCCTTGTTTGTAGTGAAATTCATTTTCACCCTATTTCTTGGTGAAATCCCTTCTCAGATGAAAGAATTAAGATAACAACAAAAACCCATTTTCATGTAGCAGTTGTAGAAAAATAATTTTTCATGCAAGTTCTATTTTCAGTAGGGAAAGCCTATTCTTGGTGAAGTCCTAGTGAGGAGGCACGTTTGGGTGGAAATCCAAATGAAAATCAGAAAAAGTTAGCGAAATCCTTTTGGGGTGAGATTCTCAATGAAATATATTTTTTAGTTCACAACACGACGCGATTCCATTTTTGCCTATATTTTTAGCAAAATTTCTTTTTGCCCCAATGCTTTGGTGAAATTCATCTTTAATATTTCCCTTTGGAAAAATATTTTTTATGGGGCTTTCAATATAGATCATTTTTGAAAAATATCAAGGAATGGTAAATTCAATTCTTGGGATGAAAAGGTTCATATCTCTAGAATTATTGCTGAAGGATTATCGATATTAGATGTTGTTCTATTCGCCCTTGACTCTAGTATGATTCTGTTCATTTTTTAGGGCCATCCATTATGGTGGATGCTCATTTTTGAGGCACCATTATGAAGGTGAAAATTCTATCGATGATTCCTACTGAGTCCTGATATTCCATGTGCTAAAATTGCTTGTTGCTTCCTAATGTACCATCATATTGGTTCGTTAGTGCTATCGAGGAGTAAATTGTTGTTGATGAATCTTTGACTGACCAAAATTTTATTTAATGATAATTTAATTTTGGAGGATAAATCCTCTATAAGTACTAAAAAAATTGATGTAAAAAGGGGGGAGAAATTTTTTCTAAAAAAACTCTTTGAGTTTAAAATTCTACCTCAATTAAAACACTTTTGAATCTAGTTCCTGGATTAGTTGTGTATGTGATTGCTTTCTACCTATCATTTCTATTATATTCATGCCTTTGTTAGATAGATTGAATTCTACATTTGAATTTAATTTCTGGTAAATAAGTGAATGTTGAAATGTTAATTGGAAGTCATATTTGTGATCTGTAAATGGTTCCTATGTTGTTCTTTCTATTAAATGTTGGTTAGAACTTGACTTGGTTATTTAGCTATTAGTTCATCCCCACTCTATCTTTATGGCTTAAAACCATATTTCCTATCTCTTTTTCTTAATTTCTCTTCCTAAAATTTACACCAATTTTTATATTAGTAATGGAACTAGCCCTCTCTAGAGATTGACCTGAAGGACATCTCTTTCCCTCGACCTTTCAATGTTGGTCGGGTTTAGGGTGCATACTTTTATACTTAGGCAGTTTTGTGACCAACAATTTTTTGCATGCTTAGTGGGACATGAAAGTTCTACCTTAAGTAGTATTAATATTTTATGTTCATATTTTACTGTTTGATTAGAACATCTAGCGACTCAGTTTTACCTAGAAGCCTCCAAACATGAAGTTGGAAAATATTTTACTTCATGATCATGAGATCGATGGCCAAAAATTTAAAAAATCCTATTGATTTCTTTGAGCTTGACACCCAAGTCTTAGGAGAGCATCCTAGATTAGTCACTCCAACTATCCCATCAATAATAATATCTTCATAGGTATTTGGTGTGTTTTTTATTCCTTAAAATCCCTCTAGCACTACCACTAGCTTTCCTCCCTAAGAAAATTCTCTGATCTAAATGGCTCAAAAACCACCACCACCATGATAGTTTCTAAAATGGAATAATTTTGGAGCTTTGAATTTACAATCTTAGAACCCGATCCCTCTAGCAGCATTGAAGTATTTTCCTACTTATGATGGTATGGGAAAAATAGTTTATGAGCATTGACCTATCCAAAAAGCGTGCACCTATCTATTGCATAAATTTAAATCAACATAAAAGCATAACATAATGAACAAGATTACAAAATAACAAGAAAATAGATGTTTCTTTATTGATATTAAAAAAAGTCTCAATTATAATCATGCCCCTCTTAGGGTCACCCAAATGTTGATACGATTAATATAATTCCCAATCCCCAATAGGTTAGGTGCAATACTAATGCTATCTAAATAGTCAAAAACCACTCTAGGATGGATTTGACCCTCTTCTTCATGTTGATGAAGGAATTATATGATTGAAGCTCAATTTGAATCTGTTTCTTGCGATCAAGAAACAACACAAGAACATTAAAAAAATAGGCAACCTCTCGTGATGAGGCCCTTTAAAGGATTTAAACATGAAAAAGCCATAATGCTAATGAAATCAAGAAAGCATGTAAAGTAGGTAAAGCCTATGCTAAATTGATAAATATTTGCATATACATGTGTTGAGTGGTATTTTCACCCGATTGTGAAAACACACTCTCCGATAGGATTTGGGTTCTAAATCCTCTGCTTGCAAAGAAATTAAACAAGTAACTTCTCCAAGGTTCCTGTTATGTTAGCATTTTGCATCTGTGTATTAATAATCTCAAATAAAGATATTTAATTAAAATGCTTGGAACACCTTAGTGGTTGCAAGTAACTGAAAACAAGGGGCACTGTGGTTTATTTTACTGTGAAAATTTAATGATTGTTCATTGAACCCGAATAAAGCAAATGTGATTTGATCTTTATATGACCATGCTGTAACTTCAAAATAAAATTTAATGAAATGCCATAACATGAAGGAATTATTTATGGATTTTGAAGTTTTTTAATTTTTTTAATTTTATTTTAATGCTTGAAAAATTAAAATTGGAACTTCTGAAAATAAAGTGCAGCAAAAAGAAAATAAAATGCAAAAGAAAAAGAAATTAAAATTGCATTCAGCTTGATGCTATCCCGTCCTGGCAAAACCGAAGATGTGAGGTTTCCATGCATGCAACCTAACCTATTGAACCTGCAAAACACGCACAATCCAAATAAGTTAAGTGCTGGTCTCTGGGGTTTTATTGTGATCTTTCAGATTTAGACATTCGCATGAAGCAACCAAGAGAACTTGCATTCAACTTCACCTATAAGCCTAGAAATCTGAAAAAGGGAAAGATAAACATTAAAACATGCATGCAAAAAATAACTCCTTCTTTCTTGCCAACAAGATGCAAATTTCTGAACACTCCTGCATTAAAGATAAATCATGTTACAATAGCAGAACATCTGGTTTTCTCAAAACCAAAAAAAGGGAAGAAAAACACTCCCAAGCAGGCCCAGAATGGCTTCTCGCCTTAGGCACTGCAACTCTGCCTGCAGCGGTTTCGACCCTTGTGCCAATCTGTGCCTCTGCTTTTATACTTTCTGGCAATGCTCTCTGTTTCATCCTGTGACGCTTCGCTTCATCTTCCAGATCGCTTCGTTTCACCTTCCCGCCTTTTCGTTGCTTTGAATTCATGCTCGATGTCGAAACGCTTGATCTTCTCTATGACTTGTAACGCTTACGTAGCCTTTACACATGTATGCCACGTGTTCCGCACTTTTTTGCATGTTCTGTAACGGCCCCATGAAAATCATGACAAAAAATAGCATGCAACTTTGCTCCTCTACTTTCATCGTGAAAACGTGACATGTCGTGAAAACGTGACATGTCATGATATCGCGACGTTTTCCTACCAATAGCCTTTCCTGCCTTCATGCACAGTGAAATGGCGACATGTCGCGATATCGCGACAACTTTTCATTTCGTACACTTTGTTATTTTTCTATGAAATCGTGACACTTTTCTCTTTCGTACACCTCGGCTGCTTCCTGTCGTGAAATCGCTATGCCTTTTCACTTGGAGCTATCTTGCGGCAACCTGTCGTGAAATCATGACGTTTTTCACTTGGTATGCTTTTGGCCGCAACCTGTCATGAAATCGTGATGTTTTTCATCTCCGTACGCCTCGGCTGCTTCCTGTCGTGAAATCGTGATGCTTTTTCATTTTGGGCCCCTTTGTTGTTTCTTGTCGTGATTTCGCGATGCTTTTCTGCTTTGCCCTGTTTGACTGGTTTGACCCACGATTTTGTGACATGTCATGATTTCGCTACAATTTTCCATTCTGCCTTTCTCTCTCCTCTTGGACCGCGATGGAGCAACATGTCGCGATATCGTGACACTTTTCATTTTTGGCAGCGATCGCGCAACACGTCACGAAATCGTGACACTTTTCATTTTCGGCCGCGATAGCGCAACACGTCGTGAAATCGTGACACTTTTCATTTTCGGCAGCGATGGCACGACATGTCGTGATATCGTGACACTTTTCATTTTTGCAGCGATGGTGCGACATGTCGCGATATCGCGACACTTTTTATCCTTGTGCAATTTTGCCCTTTTTCTTGATTTTTAGCATCTGGGTCACTGAGATCTTCTTTGAAAGCATGCAAAAAAGGTGGGTCCCCAATTTTGGGGTGTGTTGTGGATCAGCCACAACAAATGGCGACTCTGCTGTCAAATGCTCTTGAGCATTTTCTTGAGAACCCTACCTGGAAGTATACAAACTCGAAAACATGTGTTAGCACATAAGAAATATAAACAAATGCCCATAGATCAGAAATACATGAATCATCAGAATCATTAAGTATCAGCTCGGTGTGTGCAATGTGTTTCATTCCCTATCGTTTGAAATTGATCAACATTCCATCGTCAGTTTTACATGAATGCATATGTGAGATTGTGAATGATTTGTGTAACCTAATAAATATGCTAAGAGATTTTGCTTTTATAAAAGGCATAGTCTTTCTTCTAGTATCATACACAAACATTCAAGATTATCAAACCCTCTTAGGATCAACTATATGTATAATGAATTGCTTTATTAGATCCCAAAGTTGGTTATGAGTCCCTACTATCTTGAACCCATGTGCAAGTGAAAGTGAAATCAGAGACTTTGGGAAATCAGACTCCCAACCTAATCGAGATGGGAGTTTAACCCTATTCTTACTACTCTGATTTAGAATTCATTACCTCACTTTGAGCAAAATAATTTAACCAATTATGGAAGAAATGGTCATGCTAGTCTAACCCTTTGAACAATCAGTGGTCTTGTTTTTTAGACAAGACATGTTGCCATGCATGGGCATACTTAACCCCATAATCCAAGACTTAGCTTCATTTCTTTGGACCTTGGGGATGACTACCCATCCTTTGCAGAGGACAAGTAGTACGATCCTTCCAATCCAATATAAATATGAGATGGGAAAAATTAATTTTTTACTTCTTGGACCTTGGGGATGACTACCCATCCTTGCTAGGGACATGTAGTACGATCCTTCCAATCCAAGCTTTGGATAAAAATGGAAAATATTAATTTTATTGCTTAGACCTTGGGGATGACTACCCATCCTTTGCAGAGGACAAGTAGTACGATCCTTCCAATCCAAGATTTATCATGAAATGAGACATAGGAGCTTTGGGGAATCGGATTCTCAACCTAAGCGAGATGAGAATTTATGCCCTATCCTTACTACTCCATGTAGGTCAAATCAAAGCTTTGGGGAGTTGGATCCTCAACCTAAGTTCGATGAGGATTTAGCCCTATCCTTACTACTCTGATTTTAGGCTTTAAGCTTTATGGAAGTGGTCAAAACCACTGTTTTAAGGATCATGTTGCATAAATAGGATAGACATGAAATACTTCTTTCGCCCAACCTTTTCTTCCAAGCAAGGTTTTGATCATTTTGCTCAAGATCCTTTTTAATGTGTATAAAATGTGCTTGGTTCTAGATATCTCAAGACTCAGTTCCCAACCTTAGGATTTTCTTCTTATTTATGTGATAGCATAACCTTAAGAGGATTTGACACACTTTAATGATTTGTATTTGAAATGCATTTGCAACTAAGATGGCATGTATGTGCAAAGTGAGATGTAATATGAATGCATTGTCTTTTGAATTGCAGATGAAATATTGCCATATAAAACTGACTACTTCATGCATCACAAGTTTCAAACGATATTACTTAAAATGTTTGTGTTACTTGTGGAGCTTCTACAACACAATTCCAATGTTCCATATTTCCCCGATCTAGAACATAAGTTAGCATCTCAAGGCAACTTTTTCATCATCATTTTTTTTTTTTATAGACAAACAAAACATGTCAAATAAACACACAACTTTAAATTAAAACTTATTCAATCCAAAACCAAACTGCAATCCCAAAAATGAAAATTTGAAAACACAAACCAAAACCAAACCCAAAGTAACTTCAAAAATGATCTTGAAAACACAAACCAAAACCCAAAAACCAAAATCTATATACAAATGTACAATATAATACAAGATGATGCAAAGCTTGGATTATCACTTTCCTGGATCCCAAACATGATTAGAACATTTCAACAAAAATATAACATGATATGCATGCCAAATGTTGTGGGAATCCCACAAAAACAAGACTAGACCAAACAATGCAACAAATTTCCACTTGCCATGCTCACCATACCAATTTGATTTAGTTCCAATAATACTCCCATAGGTGAGCATCAAATTACTAAAATGATTAGACAATAAATGATTTTCAATTTTATCATGTCTATTCTTTAAAATGTAAACTTCATAATTCCCTCCTTGATTTAGAATTAGGCTATCCTTTTCAAATATGCAATTTTGTAAGTAGGAGCCTATTTCTACAAATTTCAAAGCCAAATCATTTTCCAAATTTGTAGGCCAATCAAATTTGTGTAACAATTTACAAGCATCTAGGATATTTACTAAATTAGGATCATTAAAAGTTTTTATCCTAGATTCAATTAGTAATTGTTGATGAATTTGGTTTAACAATTCAAGTGCATCAACTTCTTTTCCATTCATTAAAACCATGTTATTAAAGGTGTGATTAAAAATTATACCTTGTTTTTCATTTACCTTTAATGACATTTCATCATTCAAATTCAAAATATGGTCATCCTTTTCAATCCTCAAACATTCTTGGTCAAAGTGTATGTCCCATGACTCATCTTGATGATCCTTCATTTGAGTTGCTTCCAATTGATCAATCTCTTTGTCATTTGGTTCTAATTCTTTGTTCACTATCCATGGTATCTCTTCATTTGAATCCTCAAAATCATCATGCAAACTTGCATCCACACTTTCAATGAATTTATATTCAACATGATCAAATTTTGTCACCTTTTCAAATCTTGTGAATATGAGATCTTCGTATGATGTAGAAGGTTCAACATCCTCCATATCAAGTGAAATATGAGTTTCATTTATAGGGATGTGAGAAAAGAATGCATTATCATATCTCCCCCAACCATTGTAAAAATCGTCATCCAAATCCATGGAATGAAATTCCATGATGTTTGTGACATGATCTCTTGATTCATTCATAAATTCTTTTTCTTCTTTGTCCTTGGTAATAGAATCATTATAATCTTCCAAAATTTGATGAGATTTGAAACCCTCTTCCAAAACATCCTCAAATTGTACAGGAGTTGTAATATCTTCCTTTGAGTAGGCGATTATGTTGTCCTGTATATCAATTGGCACACAAGTTTCATTAGTAGTTTTGGATTGAGTGTAGTCTTCCCACTTCTTCCAAGCATCATAATAATCATCTTTCAAAATCAAGTGGTGACGTTCAACTACTTCTTCAACATCTTCCAATTCATCAATGTGTTTCTCATCAAATTCATCTTCACCTTCCTTAGATGGTTCAATTATTTCCAAAAGTGGGTTATTTCTTGAATTCAAATTTATAAGGCTATCATCGTCCAAATTAGTAACCCATGATTCAATTTTATCATAATTTGGAGGGTGAAGAATTTCTTGATCTTTAATTTTACACATCTCATCAATAGTATCTTCCAAGAACAAGTGGTGAAATTCTATCATATCTTCAAATTTATTTATTGATTTTCTTTCCATTTCACTTTCAACCACTTCATTCAATTCTATGGTGGGTTCCATCCTATCACATATATCAAACATTGTTGAATTTAGAACCCCTTCATCTGGATAATCGTGTATCTCTATGAATGAGTGAGATCATCATTTCCATGATCCTCACTAGTGGATGTTGGCTTAGCAATTTGCACCTCCTCGTGGACTACATCTAAGGTGGTTGTAAGATTTGGATATTCAAATTCATCCCCTTGATCATTCACCTTAGGTATCATTGGAGTGGAGGGTGCTATGTTTGATGGTTGGTGTAGGTTGGCATCAAAAGAACAATCTCTCATATGAACATGTTGTGCCTTTTCTTCTTCAAGACCTTGTCGTTCTATCTCTTCTAAGACCTCATGGATTTTCTCTAGGGACAAACCACTCAGCTTTTCCTCAATGAGTGAAGCAAGTGTGGGGTGTATGGCTCCTAGGTATACTTCCATGGCTTCCTCTTCTAATGTGTTAAAATTTTCCCACATTTGGGAGTGCAACTCACGAAATCTTCCATTGAATTGACTCAAGGATTCATTAGGCTCCTTACATATGGAGGTAAACTGATTTTTCAAGATTTCTAAGTCAATCTGATTACCAAAATGATAAAGATAGGCTGCTTCTAGTTGTATCCAAGAAGTCCTAACCTCCATGGGTAGTTGGCTGTACCAAAAGAATGGTTTATCATCCAAAATGTATGCAAATAACTTACAAGCCACCTCCTCATAGAAAATCTGGAATTTACATAATGTATCCTTGTAGACATGCAGTTTTTGCAAGTATCCTAGTGGCACCTCTTGATTAAAACACCGTAAAAAATCCAATAACATTTTAGGAATTTGATAGGGTACCACAGGTATAGATAAACCCTCATAATGATCCTCTATCATTGATACCATTCTCTCTCTTAGAGACACTATTTCAGCTCTCAGGGATACCATTTGCTCCTCAAGTGTTGCCATTAGTGAAACTTAAAATGTAATTTTAGAACCAAATCTATTGAATATTCAACCTGCAATGTATAAAAAAATCAAGTTAGCATCAACTAAGAGATGTACTTATTAAAATCAAATGTCAAGTAATTGCATGAGACCAAAATTTTCAAAATTAAATCAAATCACATATTTCTGTATGAACAATCATAAAAGTGTTAGAATAATATACAACATACCTGAATTGCTTAAAATAGAACAAGTAAATAAATTCAGGCCGTCCTTTTTACAATCTGTCGAGTGTTAGAGGACTAAAGCATAAAAAATTTAAATTTAAATAACACTAAAATAAACCCGTTCGGCCCTCCTAGCACCAATCCGTTGAGTGGTGTTAGAGGCCGAAGATGCTAATCAAATGGACTTGAAATATTTAGCAATGTAAAGCTCTTAAACAATTATAAACCCGTAGCATCTAAAATCATGATAAAATAAACCTTTCATGCCCTCCTTCTAGCGCCAATCTGTTGAGTGGTATTTTCACCCGATTGTGAAAACACACTCTCCGATAGGATTTGGGTTCTAAATCCTCTGCTTGCAAAGAAATTAAACAAGTAACTTCTCCAAGGTTCTTGTTATGTTAGCATTTTGCATCTGTGTATTAATAATCTCAAATAAAGATATTTAATTAAAATGCTTGGAACACCTTAGTGGTTGCAAGTAACTGAAAACAAGGGGCACTGTGGTTTATTTTACTATGAAAATTTAATGATTGTTCATTGAACCCTAATAAAGCAAATGTGATTTGATCTTTATATGACCATGCTGTAACTTCAAAATGAAATTTAATGAAATGCCATAACATGAAGGAATTATTTATGGATTTTGAAGTTTTTTAATTTTTTTAATTTTATTTTAATGCTTGAAAAATTAAAATTGGAACTTCTAAAAATAAAGTGCAGCAAAAAGAAAATAAAATGCAAAAGAAAAAGAAATTAAAATTGCATTCAACTTTGATGCTATCCCGTCCTGGCAAAACCGAAGATAATGAGGTTTCCCTGCATGCAACCTAACCTATTGAACCTGCAAAACACGCACAATCCAAATAAGTTAAGTGCTGGTCTCTAGGGTTTTATTGTGATCTTTCAGATTTAGACATTCGCATGAAGCAACCAAGAGAACTTGCATTCAACTTCACCTATAAGCCTAGAAATCTGAAAAAGGGAAAGATAAACATTAAAACATGCATGCAAAAAATAACTCCTTCTTTCTTGCCAACAAGATGCAAATTTCTGAACACTCCTACATTAAAGATAAATCTTGTTACAATAGCAAAACATCTGGTTTTCTCAAAACCAGAAAAAAGGAAGAAAAACACTCCCAAGCAGGCCCAGAATGGCTTCTCGCCTTAGGCACTGCAACTCTGCCCATAACGGTTTCGACCCTTGTGCCAATCTGTGCTTCTGCTTTTATACTTTTTGGCAATGCTCTCTGTTTCGTCCTGTGACGCTTCGCTTCATCTTCCAGATCGCTTCGTTTCACCTTCCTCGCCTTTTTGTTGCTTTGAATTTATGCTCGATGTCGAAACGCTTGATCTTCTCTATGAATTGTAACGCTTCTGCAGCCTTTACACATGTATGCCACGTGTTCCACACTTTTTTGCATGTTCTGTAATGGCCCCATGAAAATCGTGACAAAAAATAGCATGCAGCTTTGCTCCTCTACTTTCATCGCGAAAACGCGACATGTCGCGATAACGCGACATGTCGCGATATCGCGACGTTTTCCTGCCAACAGCCTTTCCTGCCTTCATGCACAGCGAAATGGCGACATGTCGCGATATCGCGACAACTTTTCATTTCGTACACTTTGCTTTTTTTGTCGCGAAATCGTGACACTTTTCTCTTCGTACACCTCGGCTGCTTCCTGTCGTGAAATCGCTATGCCTTTTCACTTGGAGCTGTCTTGCGGCAACTTGTCGTGAAATCGTGACGTTTTTCACTTGGTATGCTTTTGGCCGCAACTTGTCGTGAAATCGTGACGTTTTTCATCTTCGTACGCCTCGGCTGCTTCCTGTCGCGAAATCGCGACGCTTTTTCGTTTCGGGCCCCTTTGTTGTTTCTTGTCGCGATTTCGTGACGCTTTTCTACTTTGTCCTGTTTGACTGGTTTGACCCGTGATTTTGTGACATGTCGCGATTTCGCTACCATTTTCCATTCTACCTTTCTCTCTCCTATCTGGACCGCGACGGAGCAACATGTCGCGATATCGTGACACTTTTCATTTTGCGCGACGCGAACACGTCGAAATCGTGACACTTTTCATTTTCGGCCGTGACGCGCAACACGTCGCGAAATCGTGACACTTTTTCATTTTCGGCCGCGATCGCACAACACGTCGCGAAATCGTGACACTTTTCATTTTCTGGCAGCGATGGCGCGACATGTCGCGATATCGTGACAATTTTCATTTTTCGGCAGCGATGGCGCGACATGTCGCGATATCGCGACACTTTTTATCCTTGTGCAATTTTGCCCCTTTTTCTTGATTTTTAGCATCTGGGTCACTGAGATCTTCTTTGAAAGCATGCAAAAAAGGTGGGTCCCCAATTTTGGGGTGTGTTGTGGATCAGCCACAACAACATGTAAATAGAAGATGCAGCTAATTATCTAATGGCCTACTTATATGAACTAAAGCATGGAGACACCAAAATAAGCCATCATTGCATACACTACACTAATGAAATAAGATTACCTTAAACCCTGAATCTATTGGTCAAAAGTCTCTAAAATCACTAGTCAACTAAAATAGTAATTATAACCTAATTAATCAAACTATAATAAAAATGGTAAGGAGATCTTACTCCTGTTGCAAACAACAGCTCTGATGAGTGGTCTGCACTATAAACCACAACTAACAGCTATAGCCTACAACCAAGTAGGTTTGCCATTCAATTCTAGTGTAGTGGGCTTGATCCTCCTTGTAAAATTGATGATCAAGGGTTGCATCAGTGTCCTTTGATAGATTTTATGGTTGAATTGTTGTATAGGGCCTTCGTTTGCCCAAATTGGTGTTTCTTGGCTTTCTAGATCCTTAGGGCATCCATGGCATAATTTGTCATGATGCTTAGGTTGGTAAAGTGATAGCAATAAATCTCTCACTTAGTGCACTCAAGTGAGTTCACAATTCGATAGGGCTTCGTTGCTCTAATATCCAATGCTTGCTTCATTCAATATTTTGATAGCGCTTCACTATCAAAATGCACTATATGCTCTGTATATTTTGCCCTATTTTGGAAGGGGTACTTATAGGACTACCCAAGGGCTAGGGGTGGCTTCATGGAGAAGCCAAGAACAAGAAGGGGTGGTTAGGACAGTTGGATTGGAAGCTTCCATCCTTTAACTACCTTCTTCTAGATCAAATGGTCATTGAAACAGATTTGGCTCGAATGAAGGTCAATTGAACTTCAGTTAAGACCACAGGTGACATCTATGGTTTAGACTATAAACCATAGGTGTCAGCCATGTTTTAGACTATGGATTGTAGGTCTTAGCTACGGTTCAGAATGATTAGGCCAAGGAGCCCAAATTGAGTGGTTAGAACAACTGCTCTATCTTGGAGTCTGTTCAATATTTTCCATATGGTCTTGTAGCATGTCCATATGAGTAGTCGCCATTGACATGATGCATTTTAGGTGTCTATAGATGCCCCTTTTGAGATGCATTATGATTGTGAATAATTCTAAGAAAAAATAGACCTCCTAAAATGATGTTGAAGGTTCCATGATGATAATTAGTCGGATCAACAATAGATGCCCCAGGTCCAGCAAAAGGATGCACATCCTAGATTCATTGATTCCAACTAGGTGAAAGGATTACATTTGAAAAGCTTGTGCCCATCTCATCTCATTCAGTGTGGTTACGCATTCCATAGGTATATTTTGACCCATAGATACAAAATATGAATGCCAACAAGCAAAATTCATATTTGCTATTTACCCCAAGCAAAGAGGTAAGCTTATGATAGTTGTTGACAATGATTTGTGAGGATGAATGCAATTTTGACTAGATCGAGGGATCTACGATCTCAAGGATATTCTACTAATTTTGATTATGATTATGATATTATGACTACCCCCTCAAGCGACGAGTCGATGAAGGTAATGACAATGTATGAAGCGACGAGGTCGCTTGACCACAATGAATGATCTGAACAAAATTTAGAATTCAGCATTCAATTACTTGGCTAATTCTAGTTCAGCGTATGATTACAACTGTTAATAGTAATTGTACATTCCTATCCCATGGAGCAGTCATGCTACAATAGCCATCTTAGGGAATCGAAATGATGCAAATCCAATTAGTTTTGTGTTGAATCAATTTTTTTATGATTTGTTGAAAAGATATCATAGGGGAAATGACATGAAATGCCTCATTTCCATGGAGTGGTCCAGCCTTGAAGGCCTTCTTTGGAATTGAAAAGAAACATATCATATAAATGATGACAATTTTGCCCCAAATGTCCTTATGGTTATTTACTCATCGCGTCGGATTTCATGGAGCATCAGTCACTGCAACCACAAAGTGTATAGAGTAAATAAATAAATATGAGGTGCATTTGGATTTTGATTATTTTAAATATTTTTGTTAATTTTGAATTTCTAGTTGATCATGGTGCTTAAAAATCACCAAAATTACAAAATTGATAGCTTTTATTAAAATTCTAATTCGTTAGAAATCATTGATTTATCACTTAAGATCTTCCCATGGTGGGATTCTGCTGCATTTAATTCTAGTTATGCATCGCAGGTTCAGTATACGGTTGAAATTTTCAAATTTTGGTAACCGTAGGTCAAACCTACGATCGTAAAACCCTAATTCTAGGACTATGGGTGTAAGCTACGATCTGACGAAAATAGGAAAAGGTTTAAAAAATTTTCCCATTTGAAAATTTCATTATTGTATTAAAAGCAACTACAATTTGAAGAGCTCTAAGAGGTGTGAGATAAAACTTTACCTAAAACCTTGCTAAAACTAACCCTAAACACCTAACACACCTCACGATGGTGGACCACAGACAACCTTCTTCCAGTCGAGGCCTCAGTGCGGGCAAGGTAATTCGAAACCGAGTCATTGCATTCATTACCAATTAAAATGAACCAATGTAATTAATTGGTTAAATCAATCCCATTAAATTGTTGGTAATGAACCACACCCTAGATTAGGCTAGCTTAGGATTTATTGTTTTATATTTTATTATTTTATTATTTTTTTTTATCGGCTAGGAAATGACCCGAAAAGGGTCGTATTCCTAGATCGGAGCTATCAGTTGTGGTTCCCCTTTGACATGTTTGGGACTACAGGTATCAACTATGATTAGGTTTAAATTACAAAGGTCAAAATTTAACCGTTGTGCAGATCGTGGGTTTGACCCGCGGTTCCCCTTTTTTGAAAATTTTTCAATTTTTTTTTATTTTTTTTGTGATTTTCTTGGTAGTTAATGCCACTTATTGCACCTATGAGATGTATTATTAAATTTTTTGATCATTATTAGCATAATTTTTAATTTTTAGTTGCTTTTAACTTTATTGATCTCTTTTTAGGTCATTTTTAGCTATTTAGTTAGCCTTTAGTTAGATTTTTCCTTATACTATATCTCTTTGCAGAGACTGACCTCTAGATCTAAGGAGCTAGAGCTCCTTAACTCTCTCTATCCACTACTTACTGATGGGGAGTAATAGTGGTTTGGGGCCGTAGGCTTTGACTATGTCTTGTATCTACCCACGATCAGGGTAGATCAAGTTTACATGACTACGTTGGCCCAGAGCTGGAATGCCTGGACCAACACATTTCACCTGTCGATAAGTGAAATGACCATCACACTTGAGGATGTCTACATGATCTTTAGGATACCCATTTATGGCGAGGCCATCACCTCTTCTACCTTTAAGAGTATGGGAGTTGTATTTGATGAGATATTTAGTGATCGAAGCCTAGAGGCCCAACGAAATATTGACCATGGAGGTTTTCACATTAGATACTGGTATGGGGAGGAGGTCTTCTCCATTCAAGAGGTATTTTTTATGCACCTGATCATGCAGATTGTCCTTCCAGACTCCTCAGGCATGAGGATCCCCTAGAAACTTTTGGCCAATGTCAGGAGGGTTATTTAGAGCTCCACACAATGGCCATTGCTCCTATCCTAGGGGAGCACTCTACTATGCCAGCTCTACCAAGAGCTATATCAAATTACCAATAGGATCTAAGTAGGCATTAGTTGTAGTCTACTCCTACAGATATAGGGTTGGAAACACACTCATATTGAGAGACCTATAGAGCTACCCCTGGAGATTACTTTTATTCCTATCACACACCAGTGCTATACAACATGCTGGTCTTGCAAGGAGGAGGGGTTCCAAAGTAGGTCTCATGCTAGGGACATTAAGCATTATATTAGCTGATTTGTAGCACTGTGATTTGATGAAATTGAGTGGCACCCCTACATGGTTTTCCCTGTATGGATGGAGGCTAGCAAGTAGCTACGCCAGGCTTGGTGAGAAAAATGGCTTCTAGGCTATAAGGATGAGGTTCAAGAGTATCAGTTCTTCTCTAGAGTCCTATGGCATTTGGTATAGTCCAAGATATCCCGGAGCTGCCTATTATCTACAAGAGGCTAGTTCTAGAGACATATCTATAGTGGGTGTATCCTACACCACTGGGCAAATGTTGTAGATGATTTCTAGGAGTTGGGAGTTTCTATGGTTGGGACCACCCCAACATATGATAGTTGGTGGTCCTTACTTTAGTGGTAGGGATCTAGACCTCTTGGTAGGGTAGATGATGAGGTGGAGGCTGATCCACAGTGGTGCAATGTTCACCTATAGACTAAGGATGGATGGGATATAGAGGTCACATAAGAGGATGCACCATCGATAGAGGCCAAGGAGGAGGCCCTAGATGAGGGTGATGTACCTCTAGATAGAAATGTAGGGCAACCTTTGTCCAAGTGGTAGATCTACAGAGCCATATTGGGAGGTTTCAATCCTAGATGCTATAGAGGAATACTAGCATTACCACCTTAGAGGTGAAGCTAGCTCATAGAGAGAGACAACTATAGTAGGCTAGGAATCAGATCATAGATGTGACAACATGTGCTACAAAGGCAAAGGCATGGGTTTAGGAGCTCACTAGTGCACGTGACCTAGTAGAGGCACAACTAGGTATAGCTATAGCCGAGAGGGATTTTTCTAGGGTAGTGATGGGCAGCCCACCATCTATACAGGTTGTTGTGGCACCTCATAAAGCATCAACATCTCTACTACTAGGAGGTCTTGATCCCATGGCTGAGATCAGATGTTTGACTTCCATCGTAGAGGAGGGAAACACTATATAGGATGTGAGGGCAGCTCACATATCTCAGCTGGAGGGTCGCATCAGACTGCTAGGTGGGAAGGTCCCTAAGGATATGTATTCCATAGGTACCCATGAGATCAGCTCTAGGACTAGGACTAGGGAGACAAGATAGTATTTTGCTAGCTTGAGCTATAGGATGCATAGTACCGAGAGGACTCACCAGTCTAAGCTAACCCATAGGTCTCTGAGTACTCAAGGTGCTAGCTCGTAGAGGACTCAAGGGATTGGTTCTCATGTATAGAGCCTCTTTGGATTAGGCCAGACATAGGATCCTCAGTAGGATACATAGTAGGGGCTAGAGAAGACTACAAATTAGGCTCTCAAAGATAGGGCTAAGGGAGGCAGAGAGGGCTCCAGCAGAGGAGGATCAGGCCAGAGCTAGGGTCTCCACTTGATACATGCTATATCATTTTTGTATGTATAATTTTTGATGTGAGGTCTGAGGACCTATATGATTGTCGCATATGCACATTTTTATGTACACTGATGTACTCTTTGACACACACACACACACACACACATATATATATAATATTTGATAATTTTGTCTCATTATGTGTACTTGTATATGTTTTTAGTTTTATGTCTATGTTATGCACATGGATGCATATGTTTATATTGATGCTATGCTTATGTAATGTGATGTGATGTATGGATGACATGCACTAGATAGATTTTTAATTTATGATGATGATGATATGCAGTGATCTAGATGCTTAGATGTGTAATTTTATGGATGCGATGTTTACTTAAATGTATATTTTATTTTACTTTATTGTCTGCACTTAATTTTATGACACTATCATGATATGTTGATGCAATGTATGTAGTGCATTACGTAAATGAAACTATATGCTTTAATCACTTAAAACATAAGGAATTAATGCTATATGTGTTTAACAATCTAATGGACGACACCACAAAATGTATAAAAATCATGAATGTAATTGAAATATCCTCATTACAAGAATTTAATCAATTAATAACCCATATATGAAATGCAATGGTATGAATTTGTATGATGCAAATGATATAATGTGTCATTCTATTTTATTTTTCAAGTTTGAAAAATATGCACAATATAGTCAGTGGTCGTCTAGATATCATTTTTGATATCCATCCGGTATCTATCCTATATCTTGATTGTGCTTTATATAATGATGTATCATGGATTTGATACTTTTCAATTTGATGATTTTATTCTATATTGTTTGTGTTGCTATTAGAGAAAATTTTGAGGTTTTCCATGAGACTCAAACACCCTAGTAGACTTCTTAAACATCCCATACTAACTGTACAAGGCTTTTGTTGGACAAGGATTTCATCACAAATGACCCAAGTATTCATTACTCCTATGTGTGCACGTGAGTATATTAAGATAGACCATAGGCATACCTTAGATGTCAGTCGGGACTCTTCCAACCCATATGTGAGATTGGGTTCCTCCTATGTTCGTATCATCCTTTTTTTAGACTTGATTGGACTATAATGCTAGACAACCCCAGGTAACCAAAGCTAGCTCATCTCGCAAATTGATCAGGACTACCCCTCCAAAAACAAGCAGGACTCTTTCAACCCATTTTTGCGTTTGACCATCACCCAATAAAACTACTACTCCAAAAGAATGTGGGACTCTTTCAACCCATTGCTACACTTAGGGTTCATTCTATGGCTTTGAATGGTGAACAATCTAGGGATTCAAGTTCTCACCCTTTTGATTTTTTCTCATATGTAGTGATAAAAATCACTATTTTTCATGTTTTACTTTGAGTGATAAAAATCACTATTTATTCCCATTTTTCTTGAGCAAGGGATTTGTATAGTGCTTTTAATTCACTATATCATTTTAGATTTGCACTTTGAACTTTGGGTTTGAAATTTAAACTGTGTATCAATGTATGAGTAGGGGATATTCTTATCCTTTTTCCAAGGTTCACCACTCTATACCAAACTATTTGCAAGATAAGCAGGTAATAAAACCCATATCTCTAAATACCTAGGACCACTTTCATAACTTTCATCCTCCCTTATCTTAGCAGGATTTTAAATGTGTCCATTAGTGACGAGATCCTGATATGTCAATCACTATCACAACTAATGACCTCATCTACAAAATCAAAGGAAGATTTCTATGACATCTAAGAAACCCACTAGGTATGGCTGAGTGACTGGAAAAATTTGGTATACACACATATCTCATAGCAACAGGTGTTGTGTATGAATGCAGTGGATTATGATAAATACAAAGGTGCATGATTAAAACTCAAACATGGCATCATTTGTAATACTAACAAATACAATCCCTCCTACTACAAAATGCAATGGATGATGAATGCCTATATGCAATGCAACAATGAAATTAATGCATGTGTAAATGAACATGCATAATGCAAATGCAAATATTTTTGGAATTTTTATGCTTTACCAATTTTTTTGGATTTGTATTGATTTTTTTAATTTTTATGGATTTTGAGCTTTGATATCTGACAAAATGGTGAGTACATGCATTTGGAGCCTTTAGGAGTGACCAAAAAATGAGGAAATGTCGTTGGAGCATTTTGATTGACCAAGATTCTCGTAAGAGAGCTTGGAGCCTTTTAGGATGACCGAGCAATTTTAAGCAAACCCTCGGGGTCTTTGAGAATTGACCAAAGGGCTTACAGATGCCTTTGGAGCTTTTGATTGACCAAACTACTCGCAAGAGATCTTGGAGCCTTTTAAGATGATCGAGAAGTTTTAAGCAAACCCTTTGAGCCTTTGACTGACATGACCAAGCGGTTTTAGGAACCCTTGGAGCCTTTGGGTTGACCAAGCAGTTTTTTAGAAACTTTTGATGCCTTTTTGGGATGACCGAGCAGTTATAAGGAAACCATCGGGACCTTTGAATGACACGACCAAGTGGTTTTAGGAACCCTTGGACCCTTTTTTGGGTTGATCGAGTAGTTCTAATCAAACCCTCAAGGCCTTTGACTGACATGACCAAGTGGTTTTAGGAACCCTTGGAGCCTTTTGGGAGGGCATGTTGCCCTATGTACCCCCCAGTGTACATGTCACTCGATGACGGTGGGGGAGGTTCAGAACCTCTATACCCCTCACTTTATCTTATCAAATTTGGCATGGCTGATGGGGAAGGTGTGCTACCTTGAAGATCCCCAATGCTCATGTTATCCACCAAAATATAGTCAGCTTGTTTAGGAAGAGTGATAGAAATTAATTCTACCAAATGAGTAACGAACCTCAATGGAGTGCCTATGTCTTGGCAGGGTTGAACGAGCAAACCATCCTCATGGACTGCATATCATTCTATTAGGTCTTGGATGACCCTTTTAAATGATTGACAATCTCAAATTTCATGTCCATGTGCTCGATGATACACACAAAAGGGACTCCCATCAAGTGACCTAGTATTGGATGACCTATGCTTGATTTTGGGTAATATGAATGCCTTTGCCTCGTGTAAATTTTGAAACAAAGTTAGAGTAGTCATCTAAAATGAAACTACTCATTACACTAGCTTATCAGGATTACAAGGTGACTGAAGACCTTAAGGTCACTCTTGAGGAGGCATGACCTCCACTTCAGCATGTTGTGGCACTAGGAGATAGCCATCTACATTATAAACCCTCTTATTCATAATATTTTGCACCACACTCTTGAATTCACGATAATCTCGAATGTCATGACCCTCTATTCGATGATAGAGACAATAGTGATGCTCCCTATAACCCATAGGTTTAGCTCTATTTGGGTCTAAAGAGGTAATATCAGATAAGGTGATGATCTTAGCATCTTGTAGCTTCTAAAATATGTTAGACATAGACTATTTTAAAGGATTCCAAATTTTCTATGACTGTTTTGGATGCTCAACCCACCTTGGCTTATTTTGAGGACCCACTAGCTGGGTTGGCCACATGGGCTTTTGATTTTGCTAAGGTTTTTACTGCACTTGCATAGGAAGTGATTCAGCATCAGACAAGGGTTACTTTTGTGATCCCAGGTTTTCAAATTGGTTCTTGATAAAATGCAACACCTTATCTTGCTCATCCATTCGATGCTCCATTAATTCTAGACGAATTAGAATGAACTGCAAGAATAACAAAGAGTTCATATGTATTTCCAATGACTAATTTGAAATACCTTTATCTATTGAAGGAAATAGAAAAGTGGATGCTATGGATCCATTAGGTAATTGCAAATAACCTATTTCCTTTGTTTGGGTTGATGTGGATGCTTCTTTATGACCCACTTTGTTAGTGCTATCCACATGCTCATGCCTATGACTCAGCTCAAGTTGTTGTTTCACTTTGTTGTGTTGAACTGTGTCAGTTTTAGTACCCCCAATCTGATGTGAGGAACCTACCTATTTTTTATCTTGAGATGATGCCATGATAAATGAGTTAGGAGTGACTAATTTCAAAGGTTCTAGCCCTAGAAATGTGGAAACACCATTGTATTACCCCATATCTTGCTCTATGTTATTAGGAATCACCTGATCTTGTAACCTAATATCCACCATTCCCACAAAATCATGAAAATACTCCACATCTGTATGAGTCGTAGGTGACTCATCAACATACTGAGGTCATATTATTTCAATCACAATAATTGATCCTTCCTCATACCCATGTGATACCTCTAGGATAGGATCCATAGGTAGATACTCGACAAAAATCTGACCTAAATCCTCCATGGACTCTATGTTGGGCAGCATCGTAATGTTGGCCTTTATCAGCTCTGCATATTCACCATCATCCTCATGAGGACTATTTGGTGACATGATGGATGAATATGGTGTGATACACTCGGATGCATCCATGACCATGCTAGGTTCTTTTGCTTTTTAAGGAGTAAGAGGCTCATCTAAAGACACAACAAAGATAGCTATGAGCATCTCTGTAACTGCATTCATCAATCCTTCTCTGCTAAGGAGTATTGAGGATGCAGGAGTTGTAGGTGACTCCATAGGTGATAGCGAGGGTGATGATAACTCCACCATAACCTGTAAGGCTGCATCCAAACCTTAGATAGACTCATGTTTAGTGTTTGGATGTGTGAGAACCTCACTAGGTTCCTGAGGGTGATACTCAGGTTTATAATACTTGAATGGATCTGGGTCCACCTCAACTATATGGAATTCACTTCCATGGGTGTACTTAATGCATTGATGCACTATGGATGGTATGCACTCCATGGCTCTTATCCACTGTCTTCCAAGAAGTAAGTTATACTGTATTGAACCCTCTAAAATGTAGCACAATATAGGAATAATCTTTTATCCTACCTCTATGGGGAGGACTATTTTGCCTACTTTAGGGTATTCCACATTATTAAAGTCTTGTAGCATTAAAGTTGTTTCCTTGATATGGGACGGTGGAATTTTGAGATGTTTGAATGCTGAGGTGGTGATGATGTTAATTGACAATCTTGTATCCACCAACACTCGTTTATATGCAATATGCTTTATCATCACTATGATATGCAATGGAGGATCAAATTCCTTGATAGGGATAGGTTTGACTAGGCATGTTTTCCAAATATGCCCTATCCTTTTGCAAAGGTTACACAAGGGAATGGGAGTTTCATATTGAATCTATTGTTTCCATTTCCTATAATCTAAAACTAGCCTAATATATTTAGGTAGTGGTTCAACTAGATCTTCCTATACACAAAAATAGTTTGCTATCATTCTGGTCTCAAATTTAATAGCTAAATCAAAAGTAATTAGTTTTCCAATCACTTTACCTATCCTGATAATAATATTTTCATCCTAAAACTCCATTGGAAGCCTTGATAGACTCACCCATAAGGGCACCAATTTAAGAGTGGTCGTGGCTAGATTAAAGCCCTAGCTCTATTTTTGTAAAAATAACATTCTCCTCCCAAAAAACCATGGGCTCCTCAATAAAATATTTACCATATCCTCTGGATTTGCAAATTTAAACAATAAAATATTATTAGGCAAAGACATCACTGCTTCCTACTCTATAAGTTTCCATTTATCCTAAACCCTCTGCCTTATTGTATCTCAATCCGGTTTATTGCCCAAAAATTTTCTGACCAAAGAAGTTTTTCCTTTTTGAATCTCTTTGTCAGCCAAAATTTTTGGGACCTTAAGAATAAAATATTTTTGATCCCAATTCAAAGAAAAAAAAATCCCTCTTATTACAAGTTTTGACCTCTCTTTAAAATTTACATGCAAAAAGTGCCACCCTTTGACCTTTCTATTGCTACCAAATTCAGATCTACTACTCTTAGATACAAAGGGTTAGAATCTCTCCTATCCGCATCCTTAGGAGATTTTGTCACAATAGAACCTATCGTTGCCATTGCACAACTCACCTCGATTGGGGACCTGCTTGAGACCTTGGTCATAATATTTGATTTTTTGTTTACATCAAGAATTTGAAATTGTTTACACTACTCACATTAAGGTTTTAAAATTGCTTGCATATGAGTATTTTGAAGATTTGGATTTTTTTTTTATTAGATAAAGAAGGGCTTTTAAGGATCCTAAAACCTGAGGGTTTTGAGAGGGACCCATAGCATGAGATGAGGGTTTTGAGAGGATCCCACAACCATTACAACAAGATCCAAAAGGGTTACCCAACAAAAAGCTCTAAAAGAAGAAATACAGTTTACACCCAAAAGGGTAACCCACCAACGAGGAGCAAAGGTAAAAAAACTAGCCACCAACCCTCCTATGTAAAGTACAACAATAAAGTCCTAGAGGATATGAACTAAACACCCCAAATGGGGAACAACACCACACCCATCTAATGAGAGTAAACTAAAACCAAGAGCAGATCACTCTGCCTAGTGAAGGATCTAAGGCTTACACTTGCAATAGTTTGAAAGAGAAAGTAAAAACTATGAGCTACCTAAACTAAAGTAAGAGACACAAAATAAGAAAAATTACTCTTAGGTATAAGAAAAATGAGATAACAACATTCCACATCACATGTGAGAGATAGAAGGGTAAGATCCCAAAAAAATAAACCTTAGAACCTTGGGATCAAACACACCACCACTGCTAGAACTGGAAAAATATATCTTTGCAGACTATCAAAGCTAGGAAACCCACAAAAGACATGGGACCAAAAGCTAAAAAACACTACAACATAACAATCCACTTTCCCCAGAACAACTAGATACAACAAGAAATTATCAAACCTAGAAGAAAGTAACACAAACCAACCATGGACCTACTACTAGTAGAGAACCCTAGAAATAGAGCCATCCAAGAACCATACAATTAGAGCAACCAAGCCATCAGAGCTAAAGCCATCCAAGGAAACACCATCAAATTTTTGAAGCCAAACACCATACCAAGCTCATCCCAATGAGTTTGGGTCGATAGATGGCCCTTTCCTCTCCTTGGAAAGCCAAAAAAAACATGAAACTACCAAACCTAGAAGAAATGTTGCACAATCCAACCAAGTCCCCAAAACTAGAAAACAACCCAAGAAACATAGCCACCCAACACACCCACCAACTAGAGCGAGAGCCAACCAAGGGATCAACAACTAAAATTTTCCATTGAATTATAATGACCTAAGATCACCCCTATAGGTTTAGATCAGCATTCGTCCCTCTAGCCTAGATAAGAGTGATAATGCCAAATCCATAAGAGAGAAAAACATACCAATAAGACCTCTAGCAAGAAAAACACCCTGGTCATGAACCAGATCAGAGAAACTAAGCATGACTAGAAACCAAATCCAGAATGGGAGAAAGGAGACCTCCCACTCAAAGGGTTTCAGAGCCTTGAAGCCAAAGTGGGAGTGAAATCCTCATGGAGGAAGCTCTCATAAAGTAAATCCTTATGGGCCCTCTCTACCATGGTGAGGCTCAGGCCCTCTTTGCCATGGTGAGGCTCAGGCCCTCTCAGGCCCTCTCTACCATGGTGAGGCTCAAGCCCTCTGAAGACTTGGATTTTAGTTTCATTGATTTAGATTGAATATTTTGAATATTTTATTTTCAATGATATTATTTTAGATTGAATAAATAAAAAAATTGAATTTCAAAGTTTTTTCTAAGGTTCAAAATATTAAATTCAATTTTAAGGTTATTTAATTTTCATCATTTATCCTAATTTATTGTAAAATTGAAATGGATATAAATTTTTCTAAAAAAATCCGTTTGAGGTGGTTCAAAACCTAGTGGAAAGATCTTGATATAAAATAAAAAAAAAATTAGATGTTAATTTTTTTCAAAAATAGCAGTTTTCCCAAACAGCCTATGAATTTCTAATTGAAATATCTCATGATTCAAAATAAATTTTTGAATTTTCTCCATGTATTTGGATACCTATTTGGACCATTTATAGACATGGGAAGTTTTATTAAAATATGAGCACTTTGAATATTAATCTAATTTTGGAACCATGAGAAATAAAACACCAAATTTCATATTTTAAATTCAGACCATTAGTGCTTTGAAGACATGGAGGTTGAGGATTCTTGTCACCCAAATTAAGTAATTGTAGAGGGAATTTGATGTGATTCCAGTCTATGTGAGTAGAGATTTAAATAAAGTGGTAAACTTCCTACCTAAGATGGGTACTTAGAAGGAGGTAGGGGTTCAGTGGCACAATGCCATGGCTATTGAGGATGAGAGGATTAGGCAATTTGGTGAGCAAATCCAGTGTTTAGCTAATTTAGACATCCATTGTAGAAATATGGTTTAGGAGATTTCACTTCAATGTAGATCTTCTTTTACTATTGTAAATAGGTATTCTTATTAACTAAGACTGGGAGGAATCTCATCCCAAATTGTAAATGATTTTGTTTAAATATAAAAATTTTAAATTCTTTTTCAAAAAAAATTCAGACCATTAGGTCTCCAAATAGTACCAATGTCAATTAATTACCAATGGCTAATACTTTGGTTAATTCATAGTTTCTATAGTTCATGCTTTAATTCGATTACATCCTTTTATATAAGGCTTAAAGCCTAAGTTTCAAGTAATACTAAATCCATGCATTATACCACAATAATAATAAATCTAAGGTAATTTTCTTATATGTATGCCAAGATGAATGGCTCGGAGCCACACTGAGAGATCTAATGACTTGGAGGTACCGCCGATGAGAACAAAAAACATGAAAATTAACATTGGGAAAGAATTAGGACAAAGTTAAGAAATAATAAAGGCAAATTTAATTCCTAAAAATATGAATGGTTTGAATCATAGCTGAGAGATCTAACAACTTGGAGGTATTTTCGATGAGAAATAAAAGCCCACAAATTAATGGTCTGACATTAGTCTTAGTTAATTAAAATTACCACTTAAATTTTGTCTCATTTGTCTTAAATTTAGTATCTTGGAGGTGATGCCAAGAGCAAAGCAAGGTATTGAAGGTGACATCAAGAGTGGAGCAAGGGCTTGAAGGTGGCACTGAGAGGGTAAATTTGATGAGAAATAAAATCTTCAAAAAATTAACGCTCGACTTTAGTCTTCGTTAATAAAAAATATTGCTTAAAAATTTGTCTTATGTGCTCAAATTTAACAACTTGGAAGTAATACCGAGAGATATATGGCTTGAACATGCAACCGATAAGGCTAAAGAGCACAAAGTTTAATATCTAAGGATAATGCATTTTATCTTACGCACCCTAAATCCTACGACTCAAAAGCATGCCGAGATATCTATGGCTCGAAGACACACTGATGAGATTAATAGACCCAAAGCTTAATGCCTTTATTAATTAAAAATATTGACTTTAGATTTCATCAAATAACCCTAAAATATAATGGTTCAAAAACATGTCAAAATATCTATGGCTCGAAGGCACGCTGATGAGAAAAAAAAGCATAAAGATTAAAATCTACAAACAAAGTTTTTGTCTCATTTGCCCTAAAATCCAATGGCTTGGAGGCACACCGAGAGATATAACAACTCGAAGGCACCGTCAATGATAAATAAAAGCTCAAAAATTAAAGCCCTGACCTTTATCTTCATCGCTTAAATTTTATGTTAAAGGTAACTTTATTTCGTAAAATATGAACGACTCGAATCCCAACCAATAAATCTAAAGGCTCGGAGGTACAATCAAAGAGAATAAAAAGACCAAAAATTAAACATCTTCATAGTGCTGAGAGAAATTAGGTCAAAGCACTAATATCATCTAATTTCATTTAATAAGGTTTGCACCTTTAGAGAAAGAAGAAGAGGTATTAAAGTGGAACGAAATTCCAAGATATAAATATGCCATTGGAAGAAAATTAACCTTAATATTTATATGTAAATTATTCAGAGAGTCTATGTTTATCGGTATTAAAGATTAAATCATTCGTACACACTCATATATTTTAATACTAAGGTCTAGAAAAACCTAAGGTAACAAAAAGAAATAATTTTACCCCTCAACATTAAAATCACAAAATTATTAAAGAACCTCAACATTAGACTTAATACTTTGGATATAAAATTAAAGTAAATCAAACAATTAATAAGAGCCCATTTTCAAAAAATGAATTATTCGAGATTTTAAGGCATAATAAAGAAAATCAAAGTTTTAATAAAGGAAATTAAAGGAACTTTAGACTTTGAACCTTAGCATTAAATTTTAATTTTCATGGAATTAAACCAAAAGGAGTCGTTATAAGTCTAAATTTCAGATCTTAAACATATTGAAGTCTACATACATAGACCACTCATTTCTATAAAAGGAATTAAAATTTTTAAAAATCATTTAATATTAATATAAAGAACATCATAAGAAAACGTAAAGGTCTATTAATTGAGAGCAATAAATGTTAACGACTAAGAGACTTATTGAAACATTAACGACTAAGCATATTAAGAAGATAATATCCAACCTTCATGAATAAAATAAATAAGTGGTGGAAACTTTAGTGTTTGATTTAATACTTTGACATTAAAATTAAAATGAAACCTTAGTGTTAAATTTAATACTTTGGCCATAAAATTAAAAGCAAAGACATTTAGCATGAAATTAAATGAAAGGATTTTGAACCTTAGAGAATGACTTTAGCATTTGAATTTTAATTAAAATGGATCTTTAAGTGTTAATTTTAATTTGAACCTAAAATTAAAGAGACTAAACCTTAGGAAATAAATAAATAAGATTTAATAATTGCCAACCTAAGTAACTAAATAAATAAAGGAAATAATATTTTAAAGAATTTTCTTGCCAAATGTAAATTTGAGCTAATATATGTTGTTCTCATGTATTACAGGCAATTAAACCAGAAAACAAGAGCTGAAAGTGATAACCATAAGGGAATGAAAGGAATCAAAGGGAATGAACCTGTACCTAATCTTGGTCAGATAGTGTATAACAACTCAGATCACCTGGAGCGATGATTCAACTACACAATCTTCATAGAGATGCTACCAAAGCGGTTAAATATCCATGGCTAAAATTGAAGATCTAAATTAAGAAAATTATCAATTAGATACCTCATCTTCTTAGTTGAAGATAGCTCATATATCTAGCTCATTCATCACTGTAAAGCACTAAAAATTTAAAGTTGTAAAGCTATAAATAGCAATTGAGACCCCATTTCAAAGGGTCATATTCTACTTTTTGTAAAAGCCTTTAGAATTTTCTTTGCTTTGTAGCCAATGGATATTTGCATCCTTGTCATTGTACTTGGAGGATTATTCTTGTAATCACATGATGCTAGAATGTCTAAGAATGTAATGATTGAACATATTTTATTAATGCAATATATTGGAATTCTTGGTGTGATCTATGCATGCTAATGGTGATCTCATTTAAGTCAATTATTGCATATTGTTTATTTTCTCTTTGAATATGGCATTACTTTGATCTTATATTATGCAAAGGATGGTCAAATCAGATTTGGTTTGATTCAGAATTATTGCTTCAACAAATTCTTCTACAAATCTTCAATGATGCTTTGGCTTATTTTCTTTTCTTTCTCTAACCCTTTTCTTTTGAATTTTCTTTGAAACTTGATTAGATTAGGAGTAGATTAGTTGAATTTCAGTTTTTAAAGCTTATTCTTATGATTATGTGCTTCATTTATTTCAATTTTTAGAACAAACATTGTAATTTGCTATAAAGATTATGTTTCATAATGCAATGAAAATGATATATTGATAATTTCAAGGTAGCAAGCCTAGAATCTTGATTTTATTTAATATTTTGAAGTAATTTGTTCTATTAAATATTCATATCTGATGATTAATTGAGCAATTAAGCTAGACCTTTAGTTCTTCATGTTCAAACAGTGAAGCGAAACTCACCCTTGTAATAGTTATATGTAACCCTGAGTGATCCACATGCTTTCCCTTTTATATTATTTGATTTAAGACTTGATAATTGACATATTTTATTAATCAGGTTAGACCAACCTTACCAGAACTTTGGGGAAATTAGTATTTCCTTTCAAGAGAGGACATCTTGTCCTAACCATTAGTGTATGTTTACAATTGGGCAAATGTATCACTCAATAGATTCCTCACCTATCACCTTTCTTACCCCTCTTATCCTTGCTCCTCTTGTGTCTTCTTTATTTTGACATTCTTTAGATTTGATGATTTTCTAGAAACAATATTCAATGCACTCATGGTAAGGGTTTGAATCATATATACACTTTGGATGAACCTGCTTCTCCTCCTCCATCATTCATACTCTATATTGTAATATTATATTATAATAATGACTTGGATAAGGTTTTAGTAGTTGGTTAGGGTTAAGGATATATTATCCCCAATGTAGCATTAGATAATGGGCATATAAATAAGGAATATTGTCATTGTATCAATCATCATTCATATCGAGTATTACTTTATAATCATTTTTGCCTATAGAGTGGTCTACTTATCTTGGAAGATCTTGTTGATGAAGAATACAAGCTTATACTAAGAGGGGGTGAACAGTATAAGACCACTTTTTACCTTTTTTTTTCTCAAACAATATTATTCAATATATATCAATGGCAATATCAATAATAGTAATCAAAGCAATGCACAAAACACCATACACAATAGAGACACAAATTTAACGTAGTTTACCCAATGTGGGCTACTCCACGGAGAAAATATTTCACTAAAATTTTCTCAACAAATATCTTGGGAATCCTTCCCTATTACAATGTTTATGGACCTCTATCCAAAAGAGATACCAATCCCTTAATCAAGTTCATGGATACCTATCCATAGGAGACACCAATATTCTTTACTGATTTATGGATATCTATCCATAGGAGAACTCCTCCTATGCTCTGCTGATGATCCTCTTAGAAGACTACTGCATCCACTACTATAGCTTGTGGATATCTCTCCAAAGAAGACCTCTATCCTCACCCATAAGACTCTATCCTCACTACCTTGGCTAATGTATCTCTATCCAATGAAGACTACTATCCTCTTATCTATCACCTCCAAAGCTTACTCTCAGCTCTACTCAAATCTGTACTAAACACAATCCTTCGATATAGCACAAATCTACTCAAACTCTATCTCAAATTTACACTAAAAACTATCCTTCAATCTAGCACAAATATTCTTAATATATGTCCTCAAATATGCACTAAACATAGTCCTTTTATCTAGCATAAATTTGCTCAATATTTGTCTCAAATTTATACTAAAAATAGTCCTTTGTTCTACCACAAATTTGCTCAATATATGTCTCAAATCTACACTAAACACTGTCCTTTGGTCTAGCACAAATATGCTTAATCTCTATCCTCAAATCTGCACTAAACACTATCCTTTGGTCTAGCACAAATCTACTCAATATCTATCTTGAATCTATCCTTAAATCAACTTTGCTAGATCTACCCCAAACCTTAACTCAAGGTTTGAACAAATCAATCAATCAACTTTGCTCTCAAGTCTTCTAAAAGACTTACCTCAAATATTCTCAACAAGTCCTCACTAGAAATTGTCCAATCTGCTCAACAAGTCTTCACCAATACTTACCTCAACTCTACTTGTAAGCTTCCACAAAAGCTCACACAAATCTATCCACAAGTCTTCACTAAGACTTATCTCAAAACTGCTCAACAAGTCCTCTCTAGAACTTGTTCAAATTTGATTGTAAGCTTCCATAAAAGCTCACATAAATCTATCCTTAATATTTCACAAAAAACTTCCTCAACTCTATCCTTAAGTTCCCTCTAGGAATTACTCAATGCTGCTCACAAGCTTTCACCAAAGCTTGCTCAAATCAATCACAAAACTTGCATACAAAAACTCAATTCAATATTTCATAGAACATGTCTTCAATCACTCAAACAAGTTCACTCAGAATCTTGTTAAATCACATAAGCATATAGAGAATTATTAGAGACTCAATATGTTTCACACTCACAAACACTCAATCACTTCCAAACTCTTTTCAAATCAATTAAGAATAAAGAACAATTTGTTTCATGGAACTTGAACTATCACTCCAATACTTTCAATCAACTAAGCTCAATCAACTCCACTCAAGCAATCACTCAATGAAACACAACTTGCTTACAAATCCTAAACAAATATTTCAAAATGCTTTCAACAACTCACACTATGGAACTCAAAATTGACTCAAGATGATTCTAAATTCACATAACAATGATACTCATGATCTTTCAAAAAACCTAGTTCAAGATAGTTCTCAACTTCACATAACAATGATACTCATGATCTTGCACAATCCTAGTTCAAGATAGTTCTCAATTTCACATCAATTATCTTTATAAATATTCACCAATCATGCATGTGAAAACTCACTCAAACATTTCCAATAATGCTTATCAAACAAAACATTTTCACTCCAACTTAGCATTCACAACATTCAACCCAAAAATATTTCACTCACAAGGAAGATGTGCCCATACCTTTTGCTTGATGGAGAAATGACCTCTAAACCTGTCTCAATCACAATCAACCTCTTTGCCAATCTCAATGGTTAGATATCAACAATCTATCTCAAAATATCCACTTACAATTTTATTTCACCATACAAAAATAAAAAGTCTCAAGTACACCGTATAATCTCCAATATTTTCAAAATACACCTAGAAAAGGTTCAATTAACACACTTTCACAATAATCCACTTCAGAATTTTAATGCATAAAAATAATCAAAATAACTCCCTTATATATCTCTACTAAAAAATGCATTATCAAATAATCAACACACCTTTCCAAAAATAATTCAATTCACTTTTAAACCACACTTAAATCCTTCACAACTTTTAATTCAAATAAAAAATAAAAATTTCCTTTAATCACATTATATCTCCCTAGGCACTCACAAAACAGCCTTAAACCACATGCACTCACAATACAACCTTAGACCACATGCAAATTACCAAAAATTAAAGTACCTTAGCAAACACCTCGGTGGGATTCGATCCCAGGTCAAACTACCGCATGTGCCTTAGCTGTAGCTAGCTTTCCGTGTGAGCTAAGCACTCACATGGAAGGTAAAAGCACTTTGAGTGCTTTGTCTCTTCCTCCAATGCAAAAACAAAAAAAAAGGCTTTAATATTTTGCAGCTATCAAGACTTGAACACAAAACCTCTGTGTACCCTATGCCTTACACACCTCAACCTTACTGCTAGCCCAACCGATTGGTTGGTATTGAGTTTATATCCCTTCACTTGGTCCTTTGTTTGCTCACGAATATTTTGCATTCACCACAAATCGCATGTGCTTAATATAATTCGAAGACTTACCTTTGTGAGGTAAGCTTTATGGTATTTATACCATATGCTCCTTTCCTTCGAATATTGACAGGGGAATAAAAATTTAAATCAATTTTGCGCCCAACCCAACTTTGGGTTTTAATAATATTATTTTTATAAATTAATTTATAATATAAATATTATAAATTTTTATAAATTACCTTAGGCTTTAATTTAACCTTTAATATTATAATAAAAATATTATAATATTATTTCCATTGGGCCTAGGTATTTTTCTCTTTCACCCTTAGACCTTTTCTGATTGCCTTTAATATTATAATAATAAATATTATAATATTATTTCCTTTAGACCTTTTCTTCAAGGTATTTAATCATCCTTTTGACCAATCATGTGAAGCTCTTAAACCAAATTTCTTGGGCTTAAAATATAAAAATTTTAACCCTTATTTTGCCAAGTTCTACACTGATTTTTGACACCGACTCTTGACATCAATGACAACACAACTAACTCAAAATTTCCAAAAATCTTCCCCTTTGTCATTGATGGCAACCCCTTTTTTTGTAATCATTCCTCTTCCTTTTTCAATCCTGCTCCCCCTGAGAAACTGCTCCCCCTGACTGAATGCTTTCCCCCTAACGCAAATCTCTCCCCCTTTGACATCAATGATAAAGGACCACCTTTGGGGCTTGGGGATAAGAATGAGACTCTTAGATTAGCCCCTCCCCCACCTCCTCTCTTGAGGTTGTTAATTATGGGGTGGGAGTATCTCTACTCCCAACATGCATTGATATTCACCTTTGTCCACCTTTTTCCTCAACTGATCCTTTTGATTCCTCTGAATATTCTTGTTCTTGCTTGTCTCTAGAAATTTTCTCTACACCACTTTGTTGTATGCCCAACATTATTGCACTTATAACACTTAATATTATGGTTATTTGAAGGTGCAAATGTTTTGAAGTTTCTCTTGGTGAATCCATATCCATTCCTATCATGAACCCTGTAGTAAACTGCCTTATGACCAAACTAATTATAAGAGTACCAATACCCTTGAAAGAGATGTTTGTTTCTAAAATTTCCATATTATTGTCTTCCATGTGTCTACATTGTGTAGCCTTGTGCCCAAACCTATGACATGAGAAACAATGTCCATTGAAGAAAATTTGCCTTGACCCCATTGGTCTCTTAGTCTCTTCTACCCTGTGTTGTTTTCTATTCCATATATTCCTTATTTGTGAATTGTTCCTTTCCTTGTTGAATTTTCTATTGTCCAACTCATCCTTAGAAGTCTCACTCTCTCTTGCACTCTCTTCTTCTAAAGCTTCTTCTTCTTTGGAGCTTGAGATTGGCTCCTCTCCTTGTTCTCTTTGTACCTGTTCAAAACCAAGTCTTGTTTTGTTTGATGAAGGTCTATGTTCCTTGATAATCTTATTCATGGTTTTTGAGCTTCTCTCAAACCTGTGTATCTTATCTTTAGACTCTTTTACTTTATTCCTTAGTGAAGCTACCTCATGCTCTAATTTTTTACATTCTAAAACCTTAGCTTCTAACTTCTCTTTGAATCTCCTTGTCTTAGCTATTGAGTTGGTTAGATCCTCTATAAGCTTTCCTTTCTCTTCATCACATTATTGAAATTGAAGCTTGAGTTTTGAGTTTTACTTTCTTACCTTCCTTAATGCATCAAGGGCAAAAATAAACTTCGTTGGACATTTTGAGTCAAAGTTGTCATTGATGTCAAGGATAAATTGTCATTGATGTCAAAAGGTCAAAAGGAGTAATGCAAAAGGTTGATGGCAAAATAAGCTTCATAATATTTATTTTTAAATATTATGTAAAAGGTTTTTATTAAAACCATGGTTGGGCAAAATAAAAGGTTTTTATTAAAACCATGGTTGGGCAAAATAAAAGGTTTTATTAAAACCATAGGTGGGCAAATTAAAAAGGTTTTTCTAAAAACCTAAGGAGGCTTTAATTTTTAATAAAGCCCAAAGAGGATGTAAAATATTAAATTTATAATATTTAAATTCTATTGAATTTAAATAATTATAAATTAAAATATTAACAAGGCAAATGTTAGCATCGACTCCCAATGCATTATCCTCCATCGACGTGCATGGTAAAGAGGGCATAAGGTATTTATACCTTAGCCAAACCAAAGTTTGGCATTCGATTAAAAAGGTGTGCATCCAAAATATTCGAAGCTCATGCGAAATTTAATCAAGCACCTCCGAATTGCAAGTGTGGTAGCGGACATCACGTCGAAGGAAGAGCCAAAGGCTCTTGAGGGTCATGAGGAGGTCAAAGCACATATTGCGCTTTAAGGCATCAAAGGAGCACATGGCTCACACGACATGGAAGCCATGGCCAAGGTGCTGTGGAGAGAGTGGTGCAAGTTCGAGCCCCGTGGATTGCGAAAAAGGGTAATAAAGTTTTTGAAATTATTTTAATTTGCATGTGCTAAGGTCTTAGGAGGAATAAGGTGAAAGTTAGAAATTATATTTGCATATTGCTAAGGTCTTAGGAGGAATAAGGTGGAAGTTAGGTTATGATATTAACCTAAGTGTTGAAAGGTTATTTTGGCTAGGGTAAATTTGTTTTACCTTAGAAAAATTGGAAATTGATTTATTGCATTATTTTATAAAGTGATTTATTTAATTAATGCAATATTAAGTAGGGAGTCATAAGTAGAGTTTGGATTATTTTTTGAGATATATTTCTAAAAAGGGTTATGATGAAATTAAAATGTTAAGAGGTTCTTTTGATGAGTTAGAGTTTTGGAAGAAGTGTTTTGATTGAAGATTTGTGTTGTTGGATATTATTTTAAGAAGGAGAAATAAGGTGTAATTAAGTTTGATTATTTTTGTAATTGAGAATTATTTTGTGAGAAAGTTAGTGTGATATTTTATCATCTAACCATTGAGATTGGAAAAAGAGAAAATTGTGATTGAGACAGGTTTTCCAAGGTCACTTCTACATCAAATAAAAGGTATGGGCATATTCTTCCTAGTGAGTGATTGTTGAAAGTTGTGAATGCAAAGTTGGAGTGAAAAGGATTGTTTGGTAAGCATTGTTGAGTGTGTTTTGAATTAATGCTTCAAGGTTTTCTGAAATTGAGAGTTGTTGATAAAACCTTGTTTTATAAGCATTGTTGTTGAAGTGATTGATTGAGTGAAGAACTTGAACTAGGGTTTGCAAAGATCATGAGTATCATTGTTATGTGAAGATTGTTTTATAAGCATTGTTGTTGAAGTGATTGATTGAGTGAAGAACTTGAACTAGGGTTTGCAAAGATCATGAGTATCATTGTTATGTGAGATTGGTTGATGAGCATTGTTGGAAATATTTGAGTGAGTGTTCATATGCTTGGACTAGGGTTTGTGAGCAAGGATTATTTCATTGAGTGATTGGTTGAGTAGAGTTGGTTGTGCCTAGTCAAGTGGATGTGTAAAGTGATAGTTCAAGTTCTATGAAATAAATTGTTCTATATTCTAAATTGATTTGAGAAAGAGGTTGAGTGTTGATGAGTGTGAAACATATTGAGTCTCTAACAATTCTCTATATGTTTTTGTAATAAAAGAAATATTGAAAGTGATTGAGAGTTTGTGAGTGTGAAGCATATTGAGTCTCTAACAATTCTCTATATGTTTCCAAAAGAGTGATTGAAAGTAATTGAGCATTGTAAGTGTGAAGCATATTGAGTCTCTAACAATTCTCTATATGTTTCTAAAAGGAGTGAGTGAAAGTGATTGAGCATTGAGGTGAATGTGAAGCATATTGAGTCTCTAACAATTCTCTATATGTTTCTAAAAGAGTGATTGAAAGTGATTGAGCATTGTGATGAATGTGAAGCATATTGAGTCTCTAACAATTCTCTTTATGTTTCTATGAGATTGGACAAGTTCTAGTGTGGACTTGTTGAGCATATTTGAGGTAAGTCTTAGAGAAGACTTGTGGATAGATTTGTGTGAGCTTTTGTGGAAGCTTACAATATAGATTGAGAGCAGATTTGGACAAGTTCTAGTGAGGACTTGTTGAGAGCATATTGGACAAGTTCTAGAGAGGACTTGTGGATAGATTAGTGTGAGATTTTGTGGAAGCTTACAAGGTATATTTGAGATAAGTCTTTGAGAAGACTTGTGAGCAGAATTGATTGATTGATTTGTTCAAACCTTGAGTGAAGGTTTGGGGCAGATCTAGCAGTGTTGATTTGTGATTGGATCAAGCTTTGTGTTAAGGCTTGAGGATAGATATTGAGGATATATTTGTGCTAGACCGAAGGACTGTGTTTAGTGTAGATCAGAGGATAGATATTGAGGATAGATTTGTGCTAGACCAAAGGATTGTGTTTAGTGTAGATCAGAGGATAGATATTGAGGATAGATTTGTGCTAGATCGAAGGACTATGTTTAGTATAGATTTGAGGATAGAGTTTGGTGTAGATTTGAGGATAGGTTTGTGCTAGACTAGAGATAGATATTGAGCAGATTTGTGCTAGATCGAAGGACTATGTTTAGTGCAGATTTGAGATAGAGCTTTGAAGGTGATAGAGTATAGAGGATGATAGTCTCTAGTGGATAGAGATCCATAAGCTAGGGTAGTGAGGATATGTGTCTTTAGTGGATAGAGATCCATTAGCCAGAGTAGTGGGGATAATAGTTCTTCTAGAAGATCACCAGCCAGAGCTAGAGGAGAAAGGAGTTCTCCTGTGGATAGAGATCCATGAACTTGATTAGGGGATTGGTGTCTCCTTTGGATAGAGGTCCATAAACATTGTAATAGGGAAAGGATTCCCAAGAGATTTATTGAGAAAATTTTAGTGAAATATTTTCTCCGTGGAGTAGCCCACATTGGGTGAACCACGTTAAATTGGTGTCTCTATTGTGTGTGATGATTTATGCATTGCTTTGGTTATTGCTATTGATATTGCCATTGATTATATTGGATAATACTATTTGGGAAAGAAAAGTAAAAAGTGATCTTATACTGTTCACCCCCCTCTCAGTATAAGCTTGTGTTCTTCAATTGGTATCAGAGTTGGTTCCTTCGAAAAGGTTTAACAACTTGAAGGAAGATCTTACAAGAACACAAATGGCAAAGAAAGGCAAAAGTAGAACCATGAGATATAAGAAGAAAAGAACACACATGGTCATGAAAGAAAAGGAAGATGAATTCAATGTTGTTGTTTTGGGAGGAAGAATGGAAATAGATTCAAGAGATGAATCAAGCAGTGGAGAGATAACCAGATTGATAAAGTTTTGTACCAGATGTAGGAAGATAGGTCACCTTGCAGCTCATTGTTCACAAGAAGGTGAAGAATATTTTGTTTGTGGTCAACTCGGTCATGATGCAGGTTATTGCAATGGTTTTAGTAGCGGTGAAGATGAAGATGATACTTTCAGAATTGAAGTTCTAGAGGATGGTTCAGAAAAGGATAATAGGGATAGTCAAAATAGGTATGAAGAAGAAACTCTACTTTGGACAATAGAAGAAATTGAAGACCAAAGAAAAGAGAAAAATTTAAAAAGAGAAAAGGAGGAAGTCACTCTTAAGGAACTTGTTGAGTTGAAAAGGGAGAACTTAGAATTAAAGGCTCAAATACAAGAGGATGAGAAATATAATACAAAGCTTCTACAAGATCTCTCTGACTTGAAAGATAAGGTTGAAAAGGCAAGGAGAGTTGAAAAAGGTATGGTTGAACAGTCAAAGGTAAAAGAGCTAGAATGTGAAAGACTTATTGTTGATCTTGAAGAATTAAAAAGGGAGAACTCAGGATTAAGGGTTCAAGCTCAAGAAGATGAGAAAGCAAAAGCAAAGTTTCTACAAGAACTCACTAACTTCAAAATTAAGGTTGAAGAAGCAAGGAAAATGGAAGAAGGTATGGCTAAAGAATTAAAGATAAAAGATCTAGAGTGTGAAAAATTAGAACATGAGATAGTTTCACTAAGGATGGAAGTAAAAAGCTCTAAGGACAAGCTACACAAGTTTGAGAAAAATTCAAAGACTTTGGACAGGATTATCAATGCACAAAGATCATCAGTCACCAAAACAAGACTTAGTTTTGAAGAAGAACAAGGGAAACATGAAGCAAAAAAAGGAGAGTCAAGCTCAAGCACCAAAGAAGAAGAAGCATCAAAAGAAGTAAGTAAAAGAGAGAGTGAGACTTCTAAGGATAATTTGGACAATAGAAAGTTCAACAAGGAAAGGAACAATGCACAAATAAGGAATAGATGGAATAGGAAACAAGACATGGTAGAAGAGACTAAGAGACCAATGGGGTCAAGGCAAGGTTTCTTCAATGGATGATGCTTCTCATGTCATAGGTTTGGGCACAAGGCTACACAGTGCAGGACACATGAAATATAGGAATATGGAAGTTTCAGAAACATGTAACTTTTTCATGGGTATTGCTACTCATGTAATCAGTTTGGTCACAAGGCAATGAATTGTAAGGTTCATGATAGGAACAGATATGGCTTCACCAGGAGAAATCCCAAGACATTTGCACCTCCAAGGAATAATAACATTAAGTGTTATAAGTGCAATAATGATGGACATACAACAAAGTGGTGTAGAGCAGACATTCCAAAATCAAGCATGAAATAGGAACAAGAACATGGACATGAACAAGAATATTCAAAGGAATCATAAGGATCATATGAGAAGGAAAGAGGACAAAGGTAAAGAACAGTGCTTGCTGGGAGTAGAAATACTCCCACCCCAAAATTAACCACCTCAAGAGGAGGTGGGGGAGGGGCTAAGCTAAGAGACTCATTCTTAGCCCCGAGCCCCAAAGGTGACCCTTTGCCATTGATGTCAAAGGGGGAGAGATTAGAGTAAGGGGGAGAGATCTATGTTTGAAGGAAAGCATTCAGTTAGGGGGAGCAGTTTCCTAGGGGGAGCAAAATGAAAAGGTCAAGAAAATGGTAAAAATTTATTGGGTTGCCATCAATGACAAAGGGGGAGATTGTTGGACATTTTGAGTCAAAGTTGTCATTGATGTCAAGGATAAATTGTCATTGATGTCAAAAGGTCAAAAGGAGTAATGCAAAAGGTTGATGGCAAAATAAGCTTCATAATATTTATTTTTAAATATTATGTAAAAGGTTTTTATTAAAACCATGGTTGGGCAAAATAAAAGGTTTTTATTAAAACCATGGTTGGGAAAAATAAAAGGTTTTATTAAAACCATAGGTGGGAAAATTAAAAAGGTTTTTCTAAAAACCTAAGGAGGCTTTAATTTTTAATAAAGCCCAAAGAGGATGTAAAATATTAAATTTATAATATTTAAATTCTATTGAATTTAAATAATTATAAATTAAAATATTAACAAGGCAAATGTTAGCACCGACTCCCAACACATTATCCTCCACCGACGTGCATGGTAAAGAGGGCATAAGGTATTTATACCTTAGCCAAACCAAAGTTTGGCAATTCAATTAAAAGGTGTGCATCCAAAATATTCGAAGCTCATGCAAAATTTAATCAAGCGCCTCCAAATTGCAAGTGTGGTAGCGGACGTCGCGTCGAAGGAAGAGCCAAAGGCTCTTGAGGATCGTGAGGAGGTCAAAGCGCATATTGCACTTTAAGGCATCAAAGGAGCATGTGGCTCACATGGCATGGAAGCCACGGCCAAGGTGCTGTGGAGAGAGTGGTGCAAGTTTGAGCCCCACGGATTGCAAAAAGGGTAATAAAGTTTTTGAAATTATTTTAATTTGCATGTGCTAAGGTCTTAGGAGGAATAAGGTGAAAGTTAGAAATTATATTTGCATATTGCTAAGGTCTTAGGAGGAATAAGGTGGAAGTTAGGTTATGATATTAACCTAAGTGTTGAAAGGTTATTTTGGCTAGGGTAAATTTGTTTTACCTTAGAAAAATTGGAAATTGATTTATTGCATTATTTTATAAAGTGATTTATTTAATTAATGCAATATTAAGTAGGGAGTCATAAGTAGAGTTTGGATTATTTTTGAGATATATTTCTGAAAAGGGTTATGATGAAATTAAAATGTTAAGAGGTTCTTTTGATGAGTTAGAGTTTTGGAAGAAGTGTTTTGATTGAAGATTTGTGTTGTTGGATATTATTTTAAGAAGGAGAAATAAGGTGTAATTAAGTTTGATTATTTTTGTAATTGAGAATTATTTTGAGAGAAAGTTAGTGTGATATTTTATCATCTAACCATTGAGATTGGCAAAAGAGAAAATTGTGATTGAGACAGGTTTTCCAAGGTCACTTCTACATCAAATAAAAGGTATGGGCATATTCTTCCTAGTGAGTGATTGTTGAAAGTTGTGAATGCAAAGTTGGAGTGAAAAGGATTGTTTGGTAAGCATTGTTGAGTGTGTTTTGAATTAATGCTTCAAGGTTTTCTGAAATTGAGAGTTGTTGATAAAACCTTGTTTTATAAGCATTGTTGTTGAAGTGATTGATTGAGTGAAGAACTTGAACTAGGGTTTGCAAAGATCATGAGTATCATTGTTATGTGAATATTTTTTATAAGCATTGTTGTTGAAGTGAATGATTGAGTGAAGAACTTGAACTAGGGTTTGCAAAGATCATGAGTATCATTGTTATGTGAGATTGGTTGATGAGCATTGTTGGAAATATTTGAGTGAGTGTTCATATGCTTGGACTAGGGTTTGTGAGCAAGGATTATTTCATTGAGTGATTGGTTGAGTAGAGTTGGTTGTGCCTAGTCAAGTGGATGTGTAAAGTGATAGTTCAAGTTCTATGAAACAAATTGTTCTATATTCTGAATTGATTTGAGAAAGAGGTTGAGTGTTGATGAGTGTGAAACATATTGAGTCTCTAACAATTCTCTATATGTTTCTGTAATAAAAGAAATATTGAAAGTGATTGAGAGTTTGTGAGTGTGAAGCATATTGAGTCTCTAACAATTCTCTATATGTTTCCAAAAGAGTGATTGAAAGTAATTGAGCATTGTAAGTGTGAAGCATATTGAGTCTCTAACAATTCTCTATATGTTTCTAAAAGGAGTGAGTGAAAGTGATTGAGCATTGAGGTGAATGTGAAGCATATTGAGTCTCTAACAATTCTCTATATGTTTCTAAAAGAGTGATTGAAAGTGATTGAGCATTGTGATGAATGTGAAGCATATTGAGTCTCTAACAATTCTCTTTATGTTTCCATGAGATTGGACAAGTTCTAGTGTGGACTTGTTGAGCAGATTTGAGGTAAGTCTTAGAGAAGACTTGTGGATAGATTTGTGTGAGCTTTTGTGGAAGCTTACAATACAGATTGAGAGAAGATTTGGACAAGTTCTAGTGAGGACTTGTTGAGAGCATATTGGACAAGTTCTAGAGAGGACTTGTGGACAGATTAGTGTGAGATTTTGTGGAAGCTTACAAGGCAGATTTGAGACAAGTCTTTGAGAAGACTTGTGAGCAGAATTGATTGATTGATTTGTTCAAACCTTGAGTGAAGGTTTGGGGAAGATCTGTTGTGGCTAATCCACAACACACCCCAAAATTGGGGGCCCACCTTTTTGCATGCTTTCAAAGAAGAAAACAGTGACCCAGATGCTAAGAAAATCAAAGAAAAAGGCAAAAATTTCACTAAGGAGAAAAGTTGTCACGATATCGCGACATGTCGCTCTGTCGCGGCCGAAAGTTGTCGCGATATCGCGACATGTCGCTCCGTCGCTGCCGAAATGAAAAAGTGTCGCGATATCGCGACATGTTGCTCCGTCGCTGGCAAAAATGAAAAAGTGTCGTGATATCGCGACATGTCGCATTTTCGCGGCTCCAAATAGCCAAATGGTACGAAAGAGAAAAACATCACGATTTCATGACAGGTTTGCATCCGCATAGCCCGAAAGAGAAAAGCGTCGCGATTTCACGACAGAAAGCAGCCACAGTTGTACGGAATGAAAAAGTGTCACGATTTCGCGACATAAATCAGCTGGACAGCCCAAAACGAAAAAGTGTCACGATTTCGCAACATAAAGCAGCTGGACAGCCCGAAATGAAAAAGCATCACGATTTCGCGACAGGTTGCGGCGAGATGGCCCAAAACAGAAAAGCGTCATGATTTCATGACAGGTTGCAAAGAAATGGCCTGAAATAGAAAAGCGTAGCGATTTCATGACAGGTTGCAGCCGAAGGCATATCGAGTGAAAAGCGTCACGATTTCGTGACAGGTTGCGGCCAAAGGCATACGGAGATGAAAAACATCGCGATTTCATGACAGGTTGCGGCCGAAGCGTACGGAGATGAAAAACATCACGATTTCGCGACAGGTTGCATTGGCAAGGCTACTGGCAAGAAAATGTCGCGATATCGCGACATGTCGCGTTTTCGCGGTGAAAGCAAAGGAGCAAGGCTGCATGCATAAAAACGTCGCGATTTACATGGGGCCATTACGGAACGTGCAGAAAAGCGCTGAACACGTGGCACAAAGGCATGAGGGTCATGATAACGCTTCAGATCGACAGTTACAGTTAGCAGAGAAGACCAAACATTTCAGGCTCGAGCAAAAGGTCAAAATAGCAAAGAAGCGGGAAAATGAAACGAAGCGATTTGGGAAATGAAACGAAGCATCACAGAGCGAAACCAAGAGCCGCAACAGAAAGTTTAAAAGCAAAAGCGAATGTAGATACAAGGGCTGGAAATTGTAAGAAGAAAAGCATTATTTTTGTGAATAAAAAAGGAGTTTATTTGGCAAGAGTAACTTTTGTGTGTGAAACCAAAAGGAGATTGAAGGCTAAGACTACTGTTATCTCTGTAGATCTTTCCTTTGCATTATTCTTTCTTGTATCTATTCATTTACACCATAATCTGGGTTACGATAGGTGAATGATAGAATGTTGCAATTATTTATTTCCTTAGAGTCTTGCATCTGATCTGATTCGACTGTGTTTTATTGCAGGTCTGTTAGGTCAGGTTGTTTTAGAGCTTCATCTCTTAACTTGGGGTTTTGCAGGGAGGAGATTGCTAACCAAATTAACGTCCTGTTTCAGTTTTTCCAGCTGATTCTCATAAAGAATCTTTCTGTTTTAGGTTCTAATTTATTTTCACATTTTTTATTCAAAGATTGGCATTTCGGATTCTGGTGCATTCCAGAATACGTTTTCAATTTTACTAACTCCAAAAGCTAACATAGAAATAGCAGAACAATTAAATAAAATGAAAATGAACTATTTAATGAAAGATAAAATGAACCTCATGTTAAAGGCACGGAGCTTAAAATGAAGTGGCTTATACCACGCATTTTCTCATTTGAAATATTTCTTTAAGCCAAAAGATAAAAGAGGTTACTAATTTATTTTCGGGTGGGTTTCATTAATTTCAAGAGCATAAAAGAAGAAAGGGATTTTTTGTTCTTTCTTTTGTTTTACGCGGTTGGTTATTTTAACAGATTAGGGTTACAAAGTTTGTTGTGAATCATTAAAGGCCCCTTGTTAACAGTTACTTGTAGGATTTGAGTTATTCTAGGATACATTCATTTATTTGCATTAAGTCTTAATTGGTTATATGCATATGAATGTTTGTTCACAAGAACCTTGGAGAAATTAAAAATAACAAATTTTCTTTGCAAGAAAGAGTTTCTTGTCTGAGACTCTAGTTGCGTGGTCATTTTGTTATAGGACAAAATATTCACTCAACATTTTGGCGCTAGAAGGAGGGCCTTCTTTATTGCTTTGTGATTATGATCTGTTCTAACGATTAACGTGGGTAGTTTTGTTTCCACCTATTGTGCTTGCAGGTATAACATTTAGATACTTGATTTTGCAAGTAAGTTGAGAGAAGTCTTTTAGAGTTCCAGAGTTTTCAAGTCGGCCCAACCTGAGTACATAGCTACTAGGTCCAAGACCACAGGGGAAACTATTTTCCAAAGCCTTTCTCCCACTGCTAGGAAGCCGAAAAACAAAACATTAGAGATCGAAATACCACCCAGTATACTTGAGTTAGGGATTTCTTTAGACTCAAGTACGTCTAGCGGGCCTGAGCCCTTAATTTCAAGTGCGACAACAACACAAGGTGTATCTGTCTCCATAGTTCCAAGCGTTCCCATTGTTCCCACAGGGTTAACACCTTTGAACAACATGGCCCAACAACAACAACAACAACCACCTGCCCTTTGGTATGGTGCGCAAAGTTCCCCCTTGGATATTCCTGGGGTAGTCCATGACTTGCCTAGAAACATTGAAAGGGGATTACCCAAATTCATGCACGATGGTCCCACAACATCAGAAGATCATGTCCAAATCTACAAGGATTACATGTTTAGGCAAGGGGTTACTCACGAGGATGTTGCTTGCCGAGTTTTCCCTGCTAGTCTAGACCCCACGACCAATGAATGGTATCGAAATCTTCCAGCAGGGTCCATCACTTCATGGGCCCAATTAGAAACCGCCTTCATTAGCCAATTTAGAATGTTATTGGATCCCTCCATAATTTACAATTTGTTCGTATCATGCAAAAGATTACCCAATGAGCCCATACGAACATTCAATCAGAGGTTCCAAAAACTATACACGAATCTGACTCGTCACTTTGCGGTAGATCCTACGGTCGCCTTGCAATTATATTTCAGAGCCTTAGATCCTTTAACATCTTTGTTGACTAGAAGGAATCCTCAGGTTACGACGCTTCCTTTAGCCTATGCAGAGACAATGACTCTCGAACAACAAATGAACTTGCCAGGAGCAGGATTGTCTCAATTGATTGGGATGGGACAATATGGTCCATACAAATCAATTTGCCATGATGAACCAGTTAATGGCACCACAGGTTCCTATGATGAACAATTTCCAAACACCCACCCAAGTGGCATCATTTCCAAGTTATCCTAATGCCTCCGTTCAAACGCAAGGATTAATTCAAAATAGCCCGATGGGTTTGCCTGGGTTCGGCATGGGCAATAATTTGTTGACCATGCCGGGGTTTGCTCCGATTAGCACGCCAAGCCCAACGACTTATCCAACAATCACTCCGATTCAAAGTGTGAATCCAGGATGGAATCCAACTGCCCAGACCCAAGCCATTGTACCTATTCCAGAGGTGGCTAATGCAACAAACACAACTGGACCCGAAATTACCGTGCCCCAACCACAAGGGTCCGAATCCGCCATAGAAAACATGAAGGAAACCTTGGCCAAAGTTTTGGTTACGGTGGGAAATGTCAATAAAAAGGTTGACCAAGCCATGGGTCATAACCGACCTCATAACCATAGAGGAAAAGGAACATACAACACGCAGCCGAATAATGGGCGAGTACCCAATCCCGTAGCCAATCAAGCAGATGTCTCGGAAGATTTTGGAGAATCAGGACCTTGTGACAATGATTGCCTGCACTGTGGCCACGGGAAGCATGAGTCTATACTGACTGAGGTTATACATTCCCAAGAAAGTGAAGAAGAGGAGGATGTGGAATTTTTTGGAAACGAAGATGAAGAAACATTGGAAGTTCATGCCAACAAACGTTTTGGGAAAGGAAATCACAAATATTACACTAGGAGTTCTAAGGAGCCCAAAACTTCCTCTACTCCTCCAAACAACCAATTACTCCCTCCTGATTTCAAAGGAGATGTCAATCCCTCTCCTCCATCCATGGTGGAAAAGTCTAAGATGGTGCAAAACATGTCCAATTCAGAAAAACCCACTTATGACTTGGTAGAAGACATGAAGAAAACTAAGGCCAATGTCTCAATGTATGATATGTCCCGATTATTAGGCCAAGAAGTAAGTCCACCAAAAAGTTTAGATCCACCTGCCCAAGTTCATGAAGCTAAAAGTGTTGAGTCCCGATTGGTTTTGAAAAAGGAAAAATGAGATATACCTCCTTTTTTGATAACCATTAGAATTGCAGGTAAAAATCTGCACAATTGCTTAATAGATTCAGGGGCCTCGGCTACCATTATGCCCCTAGAAATCTGTAAAAAATTGGGACTTACACCAAAACCTTCTAGAAGTAGGGTGGTGCAGCTGGATAGATCAACCATGGAGGCAGTGGGAGAATTGGGTGATGTTCTTATTCAAGTCAATTCAGAACCTAGGGTTCAACATCACATAGACATATTGGTGCTCGACATTCCTATCAAATATGGCATGGTGTTGGGAAGAGATTGGAGTAAAAACCTAAATGGTTACATTGTGACAGATTCTTCACATATGTGGTTGCCTTGGAGGGGAGTGGCCAACCAAATTCGGATTGATAGTGAACCTAGGCTCAAGGAGATGATCACGGAATACAACAAACCAAATGAGATCCAATACATTGAAGCTGAATTAGGAGCATATTGTTTGGACATAGAAACACCTAAAAATTCCCAAAATGAAAGGATTGGATGCAACGTTACTGAAGGACATCAGGACATTTGGACTTTAAGATTTGATGGATCCAGGTCCAGACAAGGGGCAGGAGCCGGTATTGAATTGTCATGTTCAGACAGAGAGCCTATGTTCGCTGCATATAGACTACAGTTCCCTGCCACCAACAATATGGCAGAATATGAGGCCTTGATTCTCGGACTTCAATTGGCCCTTCGAAAGAAAGTTAAGTGTATCAAGGTCCTTGGTGATTCGGAACTAGTGGTAAAACAAGTGAAGGGACAATACGTATGTAAGAACAAGCGGCTCAGACTTTACCGAACCAGGGTTAGAGATTTAATAGACGAGTTTGATGCTTTTAACATATCTCTGATCTCTAGAAAAGGCAATCGTCTGGTAGACTCTCTAGCCGTAGCTGCGAGTATGTTGAAACCAGTGGAGCACAAGAAATGCAAGAAATTCTCCATAGAACTGGTCCCTTGTCCCTCGATACCGGATAATGTCACGAATTTCCAAGTGTTTGATAGTGACAGGCACATATTCCATTTTGTCACTAATTCTGGTATATTTGAAAAGCAGGTTATAGATGAAGATGAGAGGGATCTAGAGGATGCAGATTTGGAAGAAAAGATTATTGGAAAATGTAATAAGATGCCAAATGAGATGGCTTCATTAGAAAAAACTTTCGATATCGGATACCAACCAAAAGAAGGTAGAAAGGTTCCACCTCCCAGAGAAGCCTGTGACTTGGTTAATATTGGAAGTGCAGAAAACCCTCGAGAAGTATTCATAGCAAAAGCATGTACCAAACAGGAGAAGGATTCCATTGCCAATACATTAAAGGAATACATAGACTGCATAGCTTGGAGTTATAAGGAGCTAAAAACTTATGATCAGAATGTCATAACGCATACGATTCCTTTGAAGCCAGACTCCAAACCCTTCAGGAAAAGACAAAGGCCAGTCAATCCATTATTAGAACCCTTGATAGAGAAAGAGGTAAAGCGACTGTTAGAAGCTAAAATCATCTTTCTTGTTAGGCACTCCACATGGGTTGCTAACTTGGTCCCCGTGAGGAAAAAGAGTGGAGAAATAAGGTTATGTATCGATTTTAGAAATCTTAATAAAGCCTCACAAAAGGACAATTACCCGTTACCCACCATTGATGAAATACTTCAAAAGGTAAATGGGTCGGAGATGATGTCATTCCTGGATGGTTATTCGGGATATAATCAGGTCCTTATCCATCCTAGTGATAGGATGAAAACCGCCTTCACCACAAAGTGGGGCACCTTTGCATACAGGAGAATGCCTTTCGGACTATTGAACGCAGGTGCCACATTCCAACGAGCTATGGACTTTGCTTTTAAGGGGCTCATAGGTAAGTGCATTATTATCTATGTAGATGACATTCCTGTCTTTTCTAAGAATAGGGAAAACCACGTCAGGGATCTAAAGAAAGTCTTTCAAAGATGCAGGGAACATGGCATTTCTCTCAACCCAAAGAAGTGCATTTTCGGGGTAACGGAAGGAAAATTATTGGGACATGTAATATCTAAGGATGGAATTTCCATTGACCCTAAAAGAATAGAGGCCATACAACAGATTCCTTGTCCCAACAACAAAAAGGGGTTGAGATCATTTTTTGGGAAGATCAATTTCGTCAAAAAATTTATTGCAGATTTTGCAGAAATAGCAAAGCCTTTGAATGACATGTTAAAGAAAGAGGTCCAGATCAAGTGGACAGATGAAAATAGAGATGCTTTCAAAAATATCAAGGACGCGATTTCTAAAGCCCCGGTTTTAGTGAGTCCCGATTATACGAAGCCTTTCTATATTTACACATTTGCTTCAGATCACTCCTTTGCGAGTGTTTTAACTCAGAAGAGTGAAGGCAACATTGAAAATCCTATTGCCTTCTTGAGTAGTCCTCTCAAAGATGCGAAACTGAGATACTCCATCTTGGACAAGCAAATGTATGCTCTAGTTAAGACCGTTAAAAAATTCAGGCATTATATAGTCCACAGTAGGGTGTTTGCTATAGTCCCGGATCCTGCAGTCAAAGCCATGTTCATACAGAATGAATTAGGTGAAAGACGAGGTAAGTGGATTTCAACTTTGCAAGAGTTTGATCTTGAGATTCAATCCATGAAGATAGTGCGGGGACAAGGGTTGGTTAAGGCTATAGCAAAAAAGGATCTCGCAATTTCATGTCAACATTATGAAATCGCAGATATAACCAAAGATGAGTGGTATGCAGATGTGGTGTATTTTCTACTAAATGGTAAATGTCCACCGCATTTGAATTCTACTCAACGAAGAGCCTTGCGCTTGAAGTCTGCTAATTTCCTAATTAGATCCGGCACGTTATACAAGAAAAACCATGAAGGTATTTACCTTCGTTGTGTTGATCAAAAAGAGGCAGTGCAAATACTCGAGGAATTTCATGGTAAACATGGGACAGGACATGGGTCCGCTAATGCCACAGCCCATCAAATCCTTAGAGCCGGTTATTATTGGCCTCGACTGTTCAAAGATGCCCATACTCATGTGAGGTCATGTCATACATGTCAAACTGCAGCCAATAGAGACAGGGGTGCTTCCATGCCATTACAATCCGTAATTGAGTCTAGACCTTTTGTGCAATGGGGCCTGGATTTTGTTGGGATTATCAGTCCCAATTCATCCGATTCCCACAAATACATTCTGACAGCTACGGATTATTGCACAAGGTGGACGAAAGCTATCCCCACAAAGAATGCTACTTCGGAGGTTGTTATTAAATTCTTAGAGGATAATATTGTCACTCGGTTTGGAATGCCTAACTCCATTGTAAGTGATAATGGTTCAGCTTTTTCCTCTTTGGAATTTGCTAATTGGGCATTTGACAAAAGTGTGAGTTTAAAATTCTCTTCCAATTATTATCCGCAAGGTAATGGATTGGCTGAATCTTCTAACAAGAATTTGTTATGCGTCATAAAAAAATTGTTGGAAAGAAATCCTAGAGATTGGCATAACAAACTTAAGTTGGCTCTTTGGGCTGACAGAATCAGAGTCAAAGAATCAATAGGAACATCTCCTTACCATCTGGTTTATGGACAAGATCCCATTTTTCCTACAAATCTCAAGTTACAAACACTCCATTTCATGAAAGATTATTTCAGAACTGATGATAAACTTGAGTCTAGACTAACACAATTAATGCATCTAGATGAAAAAAGGGATGAGGCTATGCTTCATTTCAGTAAACACCAGGATGTAGTAAAAATATGGTTCGACAAAAAGTCTAGAGCCAAGGCTTTTAAAATATCAGATCTAGTGTTGTTATGGGATAAAAGACATGAGAAGAAAGGGGATCATGATAAGTTTGACTACTTATGGTTGGGTCCGTACCAGATTTCAGAAGTCCTAGGGGAAAACAGTTTTAGACTAAAAACCTTGGATGGAAAGGATTTGGCATTACCTGTCAATGGGTTGCACTTGAAACACTATTTCCAGGCTTGAAGCGGCTGGGTTTTGTATTATATGTAATTATGCCATGCTTTGTTTCTTTTGTGTGTGCAGATTTGATATTTAAGTTGTGTGTTTGTTTGACATGTTTAGGTTTTGTATTAATGTCGTGCTTTGTTTCTTTTGTGTGTGCAGGTTTGACGTTTAGGTGGTGTGTTTATTTGACATGTTTTATTTTCTTAAAAAAAAAAAAAAAAATAAAAAGTTTGAAATGTTAACTCATGCCTAAGATCGGGAAAATATGAAACATTGGAATTATGTTGTAAAAGCTCCGCACGTAACACAAATAGTTAAATAATATCGTTTGAAGCTTGTGATGCATGAAGTAGTCAGTTTTACAAATTATGACAATACTTTATCTGCAATTCAAAGGGCAATGTATTCATATTACATCTCACTTTGCATATACATGCCATCTTAGTTGCATATGCATTTCAGATACAAATCATTAAAGTGTGTCAAATCCTCTTAGGGTTATGCTACAACATAAATAAGAAAAATCCTAAGGTTGGAAATTGAGCCCCGAGATATCTAGAACCAAGCACATTTTATACACATTAAAAAGGATCTTGAGCAAAATGATCAAAACCTTGCTTGGAAGAAAAGGTCAGGCGAAAGAAGTATTTCATGTCTATCCTATTATGCAACATGATCCTTAAAACAGTGGTTTTTACCACTTCCATTAAGCTTAAAGCCTAAAATCAGAGTAGTAAGGATAGGGTTAAATCCTCATCGAACTTAGGTTGAGGATCCAACTCCCCAAAGCACTGATTTGACCTACATGGAGTAGTAAGGATAGGGTATAATTCTCATCTCGTCTAGGTTGAGAATCTGATTCCCCAAAGCTCTTATGTCTCATTTCATGATAAATATTGGATTGGAAGGATCGTACTACTTGTCCTCTGCAAAGGATGGGTAGTCATCCCCAAGGTCCAAGCAATAAAATTAATATTCTCCATTTTCATCTAAAACTTGGATTGGAAGGATCGTACTACATGTCCCTAGCAAGGATGGGTAGTCATCCCCAAGATCCAAGAAGTAAAAATTAATTTTTCCCATCTCATATTTATATTGGATTGGAAGGATCGTACTACTTGTCCTCTGCAAAGGATGGGTAGTCATCCCCAAGGTCCAAAGAAATGAAGATAAATCTTGGATTATGGGGTTAAGTATGCCCATGCATGGCAGCATGTCTTGTCTAAAAAACAAGACCACTGATTGTTCAGAGGGTTAGACTAGCATGACCATTTCTTCCATAATTGGTTAAATTATTTTGCTCAAAGTGAGGTAATGAATTCTAAATCAGAGTAGTAAGAATAAGGTTAAACTCTCATCTCGATTAGGTTGGGAGTCTGATTTCCCAAAGCTCTAATTTCACTTTCACTTACACATGGGTTCAAGATAGTAGTGACTCATAACCAACTTTGGGATCTAATAAAACAATTCATTATAGATATGGTTGATCCTAAGAGGGTTTGATAATCTTGAATGTTTGTGTATGATATTAGAAGGTCTATGCATTTATAAAAGCAAAATCTCTAAGCATATTTATTAGGTTACACAAATCATTCACAGTCTCACATATGCATGCATGTAAAACTGACAATGGAATGTTGATCAAGTTCAAGCGATATGGAATGAAAACAAATAGCACACACCGAGCTAATACTAATGATTCTGATGTTTCATGTACTTCTGATCTGTCGGTATTTGTTTATCTTTTATGTGCTGACGCCTGTATCTAAGCTTGTATATTTCAGGTTGGGTTCTCACCAAAATGCTCTGGAGCATTTGACAGCAGAGTCACCATTTGTTGTGGCTAATCCACAACACACCCCAAAATTGGGGGCCCACCTTTTTGCATGCTTTCAAAGAAGAAAACAATGACCCAGATGCTAAGAAAATCAAAGAAAAAGGCAAAAATTTCACTAAGGAGAAAATTTGTCGCGATATCGCGACATGTCGCTCTGTCACGACCGAAAGTTGTCGCGATATCGCGACATGTCGCTCTATCACTGCCAAAATGAAAAAGTGTCACGATATCGTGACATGTTGCTCCGTCGCTAGTAGAAATGAAAAAGTGTCACGATATCGCGACATGTCACATTTTCACGGCTCCAAACAGCCAAATGGTACGAAAGAGAAAAAACGTCACGATTTCGTGATAGGTTTGCATCCGCATAGCCCGAAAGAGAAAAGTGTCACGATTTCATGACAGAAAGTAGCCACAGTTGTACGGAATGAAAAAGTGTCACGATTTCACGACATAAATCAGCTGGACAGCCCGAAATGAAAAAGTGTCACGATTTCGTGACATAAAGTAGCTGGACAGCCCGAAACGAAAAAGCGTCATGATTTCATGATAGGTTGCAGCGAGATGGCCCGAAACAGAAAAGCGTCACGATTTCACGATAGGTTGCAGCAAAATGGCCCGAAAGAGAAAAGCGTAGCGATTTCACGACAGGTTGCAGCGAGATGGCCCGAAACAAAAAAACGTCACGATTTCGCGACAGGTTGCGGCCGAAGGCATACCGAGTGAAAAACATCACGATTTCGCGACAGGTTGCAGTCGAAGCGTACGGAGATGAAAAACGTCATGATTTCATGATAGGTTGCATTGGCAAGGCTGCTGGTAGGAAAATGTCACGATATCGCGACATGTCACATTTTCGCGGTGAAAGCAAAGGAGCAAGGCTGCATGCATAAAAACATCACGATTTACATGGGGCCATTACAGAACGTGCAGAAAAGCGCTGAACACATGGCACAAAGGCATGAGGGTCATGATAACGCTTCAGATCGACAGTTACAGTTAGCAGAGAAGACCAAACGTTTCAGGCTCGAGCAAAAGGTCAAAATAGCAAAGAAGCGAGAAAATGAAACGAAGCGATCTGGGAAATGAAACGAAGCGTCACAGAGCGAAACCAAGAGCCGCAATAGAAAGTTTAAAAGCAGAAGCGAATGTAGATACAAGGGCTGGAAATTGTAAGAAGAAAAGCATTATTTTTGTGAATAAAAAAAGGAGTTTATTTGGCAAGAGTAACTTTTGTGTGTGAAACCAAAAGGAGATTGAAGGCTAAGACTACTGTTATCTCTGTAGATCTTTCCTTTGCATTATTCTTTCTTGTATCTATTCGTTTACACCATAATCTGGGTTACGATAGGTGAATGATAGAATGTTGCAATTATTTATTTCCTTAGAGTCTTGCATCTGATCTGATTCGACCGTGTTTTATTGCAGGTCTGTTAGGTCAAGTTGTTTTAGAGCTTCATCTCTTAACTTGGGGTTTTGCAGGGAGGAGATTGCTAACCAAATTAACGTCCTGTTTCAGTTTTTCCAGCTGATTCTCATAAAGAATATTTCTGTTTTAGGTTCTAATTTATTTTCACATTTTTTATTCAAAGATTGGCATTTCGGATTCTGGTGCATTCCAGAATACGTTTTCAATTTTACTAACTCCAAAAGCTAACATAGAAATAGCAGAACAGTTAAATAAAAGATAAAATGAACCAGTTAATGATAAAATGAACCTCATGTTAAAGGCACGGAGCTTAAAATGAAGTGGCTTATACCACGCATTTTCTCATTTGAAATATTTCTTTAAGCCAAAAGATAAAAGAGGTTACTAATTTATTTTCGGGTGGGTTTCATTAATTTCAAGAGCATAAAAGAAGAAAGGGATTTTTTGTTCTTTCTTTTTTTTACGCGGGTGGTTATTTTAACGAGTTTAGGGTTACAAAGTTTGTTGTGAATCATTAAAGGCCCCTTGTTAACAGTTACTTGCAGGATTTAAGTTATTCTAGGATACATTCATTTATTTGCATTAAGTCTTAATTGGTTATATGCATATGAATGTTTGTTCACAAGAACCTTGGAGAAATTAAAAATAACAAATTTTCTTTGCAAGAAAGAGTTTCCTGTCTGAGACTCTAGTTGCGTGGTCATTTTGTTATAGGACAAAATATTCACTCAACAAGATCTAGCAGTTTTTATTTGTGATTGGATCAAACTTTGTGTTAAGGCTTGAGGATAGATTTGTACTAGATTGAAGGACTGTGTTTAGTGTAGATCAGAGGATAGAGACTGAGGATAGATTTGTGCTAGACTTAAGGACTATGTTTAGTGCATATCAGAGAAAAAATATATGCTAGATCGAAGGAATATGTTTAGTATAGATTTGAGGATAGAGTTTGGTGTATATTTAAGGATAGGTTTGTACCAGACCAAAGATAGAGATTAAGTAGATTTGTACTAGAGTGAAGGATTGTGTTTAGTACAAATTTGAGATAAATATTTGAAGGTGACAGAGTATAGAGGAATACTGTCTCCAGTGGACTATCATCTCTAGTGGATAGATATCCATTAGCCAGGGTAGTGAGGATAGGTGTCTTCAGTGGATAGAGATCCATTAGCTAGAGTAATGGGGGTAGTAGTTCTACTAGAAGATCACCAGTCAGAGCGAAGGAGAATGGAGTTCTCCTATGGATAGAGATCCATGAACTTGATTAGGGGATTGGTATCTCCTTTGGATAGAGGTCCATAAATATTGTAATAGGGAAAATATTCCCAAGAGATTTATTAAAAAAAAATTAGTGAAATATTTTCTCTGTGGAGTAGCCCACATTGGGTGAACCATGTTAAATTGGTCTCTCTATTATGTGTGATAATTTTTGAATTGCTTTAGTTATTGCTATTGATATTTCCATTAATTATATTGGATAAAACTATTTGGTAAAGAAAAGTAAAAAGTGGTCTTATACTATTCACCCCCCTATCAGTATAAGCTTGTGTTCTTCAATTGGTATTAGAGCTAGTTCCTTTATAAAAAGTCTAACAGATTGAAGGAAGATCTTACAAGAACACAAATGGTAAAGAAAGGCAAAAGTAGAACCATGAGATACAAGAAGAAAAGAACACACATGGTCATGAAAGAAAATGAATATGAATTCAATATTGTTGTTTTGGTAGGAAGAATAGAAATAGATTCAAGAGATGAATAAAGCAGTGGAGAGATAACCAAATTGATAAAGTTTTGTACCAAATGTAGGAAGATAGGTCACCTTGCAACTCATTGTTCACAAGAATGTGAAGAATGTTTTGTTTGTGGTCAAATCGGTCATGATGCAGGTTATTGCAATGGTTTTAGTAGCGATGAAGATGAAGATGATACTTTTAGAATTGAAGTTCTAGAGGATGGTTCAAAAAAGGATAACAGAGATAGTCAAAACATGTATGAAGAAGAAACTCTACTTTGGACAATAGAAGAAATTGAAGACCAAAGAAAAGAGAAAAATTCAAAAAGAGAAAGGAAGGAAGTCACTCTTAAGGAATTTGTTGAGTTAAAAAGGGAGAACTTAGAATTAAAGGCTCAAATACAATAGGATGAGAAATATAAGATAAAGCTTCTATAAGATCTCTCTGACTTGAAAGATAAGGTTGAAAAGGTAAGGAAAGTTGAAAAAGGTATGGTTGAACAATTAAAGGTAAAAGAGCTAGAATGTGAAAGACTTATTTTTTATCTTGAATAATTAAAAATGGAGAACTCAGGATTAAGGGTTCAAGATCAAGAAGATGAGAAAGCAAAAACAAAGTTTCTATAAGGACTTACTAACTTAAAAATTAAGGTTGAAGAAGCAAGGAAAATGGAAGAAGGTATGACTGAATAATTAAAGACAAAATATTTATAATGTGAAAATTAGAACATGAGATAATTTCACTAAGGATGGAAGTAAAAAGCTCCAAGGACAAGATACAAAATTTTTTGAAAAATTCAAAGACTTTGGACAGGATTATCAATGCACTAATATCATCAGTCACCAAATTGGACTTAGTTTGGAAGAAGAACAAGGGAAATAGAAAGCAGAAAAAGGAGAGTCAAGCTCAAGCACCAGAGAAGAAGAAGCATAAAAAAAATTAAGTAAAAGAGAGAGTGAGACTTCTAAGGATAAGTTGGACAATAGAAATTTCAACAAGGAAAGGAACAATACACAAATAAGGAATAGATGGAACAAGAAACAAGACAAGGTAGAAGAGACTAAGAGACCAATGGGGTCAAGGCAAGGTTTCTTCAATGGATGATGCTTCTCATGTCACAGGTTTGAGCACAAGGCTACACAATGCAGGACACATGAAAGACAGGAATATGGAAATTTTAGAAACATGCAGATTTTTCATGGGTATTGCTACTCATGTAATTAGTTTGGTCACAAGGCAATAAATTGTAGGGTTCATGATAGGAACATATATGGCTTCATCAGGATAAATCCCAAGATATTTATACCTCCAAAGAATAATAACATTAAGTACTATAAGTGCAATAATTATAGACATACAACAAAGTGGTGTAGAGCAGACATTCTAGAATTAAGCGTGGATAGGAACAAGAACATGAACATGAATAGAAACAATCAAAGGAATTAGAAGGATCAGATGAGAAGGAAAAAGGATAAAGGTAAATACCAATGCTTTCTAGGATTAGAAATACTCCCACCCCAAAATTAACCACTTCAAGAGGAGGTGGGGGATGGTCTAAGCTAAGAGACTCATTCTTAGACCTGAGCCCCAAAGGCAACCCTTTGCCATTGATTTCAAAGGGGGAGATATTAGAGTAAGGGAGAGAGATCTATGTTTGAAGGAAATCATTCAGTCAGGGGGAGCAGTTTCCCAGGGGGGAGAAAAATGAAAAGGTTAAGAAAATGGTAAAAATTTATTGGGTTGCCATCAATGACAAAGAGGGAGATTGTTGGAAATTTTGAGTCAAAGTTGTCATTGATGTCAAGGATAAATTGTCATTGATGTCAAAAGGTCAAAAGGAGTAATGCAAAAGGTTGATGGTAAAATAAGCTTCATAATATTTATTTTTAAATATTATGTAAAAGGTTTTTATTAAAACCATGGTTGGGAAAAATAAAAGGTTTTTATTAAAACCATGGTTGGGCAAAATAAAAGGTTTTATTAAAACCATAGGTGGGCAAATTAAAAAGGTTTTTCTAAAAACCTAAGGAGGCTTTAATTTTTAATAAAGCCCAAAGAGGATGTAAAATATTAAATTTATAATATTTAAATTCTATTGAATTTAAATAATTATAAATTAAAATATTAACAAGGAAAATGTTAGCGCCGACTCCCAACGCATTATCCTCTTCCAATGTGCATGGTAAAGAGGGCATAAGGTATTTATACCTTAGCCAAACCAAAGTTTGGCATTCAATTAAAAAGGTGTGCATCCAAAATATTCGAAGCTCATGCGAAATTTAATCAAGCACCTCCAAATTGCAAGTGTGGTAGCGGACGTCACGTCGAAGGAAGAGCCAAAGGCTCTTGAGGGTCGTGAGGAGGTCAAAGCGCATATTGCGCTTTAAGGCATCAAAGGAGCATGTGGCTCACACGACGTGGAAGCCATGACCAAGGCACTATGGAGAGAGTGGTGCAAGTTCGAGCCCCACGGATTGCGAAAAAGGGTAATAAAGTTTTTGAAATTATTTTAATTTGCATGTGCTAAGGTCTTAGGAGGAATAAGGTGAAAGTTAGAAATTATATTTGCATATTGCTAAGGTCTTAGGAGGAATAAGGTGGAAGTTAGGTTATGATATTAACCTAAGTGTTGAAAGGTTATTTTGGCTAGGGTAAATTTGTTTTACCTTAGAAAAATTGGAAATTGATTTATTGCATTATTTTATAAAGTGATTTATTTAATTAATACAATATTAAGTAGGGAGTCATAAGTAGAGTTTGGATTATTTTTTAGATATATTTCTGAAAAGGGTTATGATGAAATTAAAATGTTAAGAGGTTCTTTTGATGAGTTAGAGTTTTGGAAGAAGTGTTTTGATTGAAGATTTGTGTTGTTGGATATTATTTTAAGAAGGAGAAATAAGGTGTAATTAAGTTTGATTATTTTTGTAATTGAGAATTATTTTGAGAGAAAGTTAGTGTGATATTTTATCATCTAACCATTGAGATTGGCAAAAGAGAAAATTGTGATTGAGACAGGTTTTCCAAGGTCACTTCTACATCAAATAAAGGTATGGGCATATTCTTCCTAGTGAGTGATTGTTGAAAGTTGTGAATGCAAAGTTGGAGTGAAAAGGATTGTTTGGTAAGCATTGTTGAGTGTGTTTTGAATTAATGCTTCAAGGTTTTCTGAAATTGAGAGTTGTTGATAAAACCTTGTTTTATAAGCATTGTTGTTGAAGTGATTGATTGAGTGAAGAACTTGAACTAGGGTTTGCAAAGATCATGAGTATCATTGTTATGTGAAGATTTTTTTATAAGCATTGTTGTTGAAGTGAATGATTGAGTGAAGAACTTGAACTAGGGTTTGCAAAGATCATGAGTATCATTGTTATGTGAGATTGGTTGATGAGCATTGTTGGAAATATTTGAGTGAGTGTTCATATGCTTGGACTAGGGTTTGTGAGCAAGGATTATTTCATTGAGTGATTGGTTGAGTAGAGTTGGTTGTGCCTAGTCAAGTGGATGTGTAAAGTGATAGTTCAAGTTCTATGAAACAAATTGTTCTATATTCTGAATTGATTTGAGAAAGAGGTTGAGTGTTGATGAGTGTGAAACATATTGAGTCTCTAACAATTCTCTATATGTTTCTATAATAAAAGAAATATTGAAAGTGATTGAGAGTTTGTGAGTGTGAAGCATATTGAGTCTCTAACAATTCTCTATATGTTTCCAAAAGAGTGATTGAAAGTAATTGAGCATTGTAAGTGTGAAGCATATTGAGTCTCTAAAAATTCTCTATATGTTTCTAAAAGGAGTGAGTGAAAGTGATTGAGCATTGAGGTGAATGTGAAGCATATTGAGTCTCTAAAAATTCTCTATATGTTTCTAAAAGAGTGATTGAAAGTGATTGAGCATTGTGATGAATGTGAAGCATATTGAGTCTCTAAAAATTCTCTTTATGTTTCCATGAGATTGGACAAGTTCTAGTGTGGACTTGTTGAGCAGATTTGAGGTAAGTCTTAGAGAAGACTTGTGGACAGATTTGTGTGAGCTTTTGTGGAAGCTTACAATACAGATTGAGAGTAGATTTGGACAAGTTCTAGTGAGGACTTGTTGAGAGCATATTGGACAAGTTCTAGAGAGGACTTGTGGATAGATTAGTGTGAGATTTTGTGGAAGCTTACAAGGCAGATTTGAGATAAGTCTTTGAGAAGACTTGTGAGCAGAATTGATTGATTGATTTGTTCAAACCTTGAGTGAAGGTTTGGGGCAGATCTAGCAGTGTTGATTTGTGATTGGATCAAGCTTTGTGTTAAGGCTTGAGGACAGATATTGAGGATATATTTGTGCTAGACCAAAGGACTGTGTTTAGTGCAGATCAGAGGACAGATATTGAGGATAGATTTGTGCTAGACCGAAGGACTGTGTTTAGTGCAGATCAGAGGATAGAGATTGAGGATAGATTTGTGCTAGACCGAAGGACTATGTTTAGTATATATTTGAGGATAGAGTTTGGTGCAGATTTGAGGATAGGTTTGTGCCAGACCAGAGACAAAGATTGAGCATATTTGTGCTAGATCGAAGGACTGTGTTTAGTATAGATTTGAGATAGAGCTTTGAAGGTGACAGAGTATAGAGGATGATAGTCTCCAGTGGATAGAGATCCATTAGCTAGGGTAGTGAGGATAGGTGTCTTTAGTGGATAGAGATCCATTAGCCAGAGTAGTGGGGGCAACAGTTCTTCTAGAAGATCACCAGCCAGAGCAAGAGGAGAAAGGAGTTCTCTTGTGGATAGAGATCCATGAACTTGATTAGGGGATTGGTGTCTCCTTTGGACAGAGGTCCATAAACATTGTAATAGGGAAAGGATTCCCAAGAGATTGATTGAGAAAATTTTAGTAAAATATTTTCTCCGTGGAGTAGCCCACATTGGGTGAACCACGTTAAATTGGTGTCTCTATTGTGTGTGATGATTTGTGCATTGCTTTGGTTACTGCTATTGATATTGCCATTGATATATATTGCATAATATTGTTTGGGAAAGAAAAGTAAAAAGTGGTCTTATACTGTTCACCCCCCCTCTCAGTATAAGCTTGTGTTCTTCAAGCTCACCCTCCATATAAACTTCTCCTTCCTTTTATTTTTTTGATTCTTCCTCTATTATTTTGTTTTCAAAATCATCTTTATTATTTTCTTATTCATTTCCACTAGAATAACTTCTTCTTCTATTGCCATACGAAGACTTTATTTTTCTGGAACTTCACTAGCATCTTCATATTCATCTTCACCAAAATTGAATCCATTCCTTGTACAACTATCTTCAAGATGGCCAAATTTACCACATCTAAAACACTTAAGAATTATTGGTGTCCTGTCTCTAACCTCTTCTTTTCTTCTACCAGAAATAGAATTTCATCTTCATCATTAATTGAGGAGCTTCCATCCTTATCATTTGAAATCTTACCTGCCTTATCTACATAAAAAATCTTCTTATGCCTTTCAAAAAACTTTTTTCTTTACTTGCCTTGTCCATCCCTACTTTTCTTTTGGTACCTATATTTTTCTATTTCCCTATTCTTATGATCCTATTTTTCATAATCTATGTTGTTTCTAGCCTTTGGATAATCATATGCATAGTGACCATATTTTTTAGTGGATTTTCTAGTGGTATGTATCCATCCTTGAATGCTTGCCAAATTTTATTTCCAAGTGCCATTAGGTGAATCTTAATTCTCATACTCCAAAGTGCATAATTGTTCCCATCGAACAATGGTGTCGAATTCCCTGAAGATCCATTATGAGGATCCATCTATGTTCTTGTGAGCTTTTTCTTCAAGTTTTTAAACTCTTCCAAAGGAACCTACTCTGATACCAATTGAAGAACACAAGCTTATACTTAGAGGGAGGTGAACAGTATAAGACCACTTTTTACTTTTCTTTTCTCAAACAATATTATTCAATATATATTAGTGACAATATCAAAAATAGTAATCAAAGTAACACACAAATAACCATACACAATAGAGACACCAATTTAACATGGTTCACCCAATGTGGGCTACTCCACGGAGAAAATATTTCACTAAAATTTTATCAACAAATCTCTTGGGAATCCTTCCCTATTACAATATTTATGGACCTCTATCCAAAGGAGACACTAATACCCTAATCAAGTTTATGGATACCTATCCATAGGAGATACCAATACCCTTTTCTAGTTCATGGATCTCTATTCACAAGAGAACTCCTTCTCCTCTGCTATAGATGGTGATCCTCTTAGAAGACTACTACCTCCAGTGCTCTAGCTTATGGATATCTCTTCATAGAAGACCTCTATCCTCACTTAGAAGAATCTATCCTCATTACCCTAGCTAATGTATCTCTATCCATTAGAGAATAATATCCCCTACTCTATCACCTCCAAAGCTTGCTCTTAGCTCCGCTCAAATCTGCACTAAACACACTCCTTTGGTCTAACATAAATCTACTCAAAATCTATCTCAAATATACACTAAACACTGTCCTTCGGTATAGCACAACTCTGCTCAATATTTATCCTCAAATATGCACTAAAAATAGTTATTCGATCTAGTACAAATTTTCTCAATATCTGTATCAAATATGTACTAAACATAGTCCTTCGATCTAGCACAAATTTTATCAATCTCTATCTCAAATATACACTAAACACTGTCCTTCAATCTAGCACAAATATGCTCAATATCTATCCTAAAATCTACACTAAACATAGTCCTTTGGTCTAGCACAAATATGCACAATATCTATCTCTAATATATCCTCAAGCCTTATCACAAAGCTTGATACAATCACTAATCAAATCTGCTAGATCTACCCCAAACCTTAACTCAAGGTTTGAACAAATCAATCAATCAAATCTACTCTAAAGTATTCTAAAATAATTACCTCAAATCTACTCAACAAGTCCTCACTAGAATTTGTCCAATATGCTCAACAAGTCTTCATCAAGACTTACCTTACCTCTGCTTGTAAGCTTCCACAAAATCTCACATAAATATGTTCACAAGTCTTCACTAAGACTTATCTTAAAACTGCTCAACAAGTCCTCTCTAGAACTTGTCCAAATATGATTGTAAGCTTCCGCTCACACAAATCTATCCTTAAGCTTTCACAAAAAGCTTCCTCAACTTTATCCTTAAGTCCCCTCTAGGACTTACTAAAATATGCTCACAAGATTTCACCAAAGCTTGCTCAAATCAATTACAAAACTTGCATACAAAAACTCAACTCAATATTTCACAGAAAACCTCTTCAATCACTCAAACAAGTTTCACTCAGAATCTTGTTAAATCATAGAAGCATATAGATAATTGTTAGAGACTCAATATGTTTCACACTCATAAACACTCAATCACTTCTAAACTCTCTTCAAATCAATTAAGAATAAATAACAATTTGTTTCACGGAACTTGAACTATCACTCTAATTCTTTCAATCAACTAAGCTCAATCAACTCCACTCAACCAATCACTCAATGAAACACAAATTTATTACAAAACCTAAACAAGTATTTCAAAATGCTTTCAACAACTCACACTATGGAACTCAAACTTGACTCAAGATGATTCCAAATTCACATAAAAATGATACTCATGATCTTTCACAAACCCTAGTTCAAGATAGTTTTCAACTTCACATAACAATGATACTCATGATCTTTCACAAACCCTAGTTCAATATAGTTCTCAACTTCACATAAACATTATACTCATGATATTGCACAATCCTAGTTCAAGATAGTTCTCAATTTCACATCAATTATCTTCACTAACATTCACCAATAATGCATGTGAAAACTCACTCAAATATTTCCAACAATGCTTATCAAACAAAACCTTTTCACTCCAACTTAGCATTCACAAAATTCAACCCAACAATATTTCACTCATAAGGAAGATGTGCCCATACCTTTTGCTTGATGGAGAAATGACCTCTAAACCTGTCTCAATCACAATCAACCTCTTTGCCAATCTCAATGGTTAGATATCAACAATCTATCTCAAAATCTCCACTCAGAATTTTATTTCACCATACAAAAATAAAAAGTCTCAAGTACACCTTATAATATCCAATGTTTTCAAAATACACCTATAAAAGGTTCAAATAACACACTTTCACAATAATCTACTTTAGAATTTTAATGCATAAAAATAATCAAAATAACTCCCTTATATATCCCTACTCAAAAATGCACTATCAAATAATCAACACACCTTTCAAAAAATAATTCAATTCACTTTTAAACCACACTTAAATCCTAATTACCTTATATCTCCCTAGGCACTCACAAAACAATCTTATACCACATGCACTCACAATACAACCTTAGACCACATGCAAATTACCAAAAATTAAAGTACCTTAGGAAACACCTCGATGAGATTTGATCCTAGGTCAAACTGCCATCTGTGCCTTAGCTGTGACTACCTTGCCACATGAGCTAAGCACTCACATGGGAGGTAAAAGTGCTTTGAGCACTTTGTCTCTTCCTCCAATGCAAAAGCCAAAAAGGCTTTAACCTTTTGCAACTGTCGAGATTTGAACACAGGACCTCTATGTACCCTGCACCTTACACACCTCAACATTACCGCTAGTCCAAATGATTGGTTGGTGTTGAGTCTATATCCCTTTGTCACTTTGTCCTCCATATTTTCTGGGTGCAATTAAAAATAAAAAACTTTGTCACTTTGTCCTCCATATTTTCTGGGTGCAATTAAAAATAAAAAACTTTGTCACTTTGCTCATGAATCTTTCACATTCACCACAAATCACATGTGCTTAATATAATTCAGAGACTTACCTTTGTGAGGTAAGCTTTATGGTATTTATACCATATGCTCCTTTCCTTCGAACATCGATGAGGGAATAAAAATTTAAATTGATTTTGCGCCCAATGCAACTTTGGATTTTAATAATATAATTTTTATAAATTAATTTATAATATAAATATTATAAATTATTTATAAATTACCTTAGGCTTTAATTTAACCTTTAATATTATAATAAAAATATTATAATATTATTTCCATTAGGCCTAGGTATTTTTCTCTTTCACCCTTAGACCTTTTATGACCACCTTTAATATTATAATAATAAATATTATAATATTATTTCCTTTAGGCATTTTCTTTAGGGTATTTAACCATCCTTTTGACCAATCATGTGAAGCTCTTAAACCAAATATCTTGGGCTTAAAATATAAATATTTTAATCCTTCTTTTGCCAAGTTCTGCACTGATTCCTGACACTGACTCTTGACATCAATGACAACACAACTAACTCAAAATTTCCAACAGTTGAATTATATTTTCTTGAGTATTATTGGTATTGTCATATCTTAAGAATATTATTTATCTTTGTCTTATTGTATGTATTATTGCATTGTAGATTATGACTTTGTGGTTAAATTATTTCATATCTAAGTATATTGTGGATGATTTATGCTCATGAGAATAAAGTTTTGTAAAAAGTGGTATCAAAGTAGTTATTTTAAGAAAGTGGTGATTGTTTTTTGGATTGTAGGTTTTGATAAAAAAATTCCCAACAAATATCTTAGATTCCAAGAGTCATATCTTTGCATACAATTGTCTAATTCAAACGTTTCTTATGTCATATTGTTTAGAATTTGAAATATTTGAAATGAGTGTGATATGATGGTTTTGAGAAATATTGAGGGAGATATTACCCTATGATATCAAATATCTTAAAGAATTACAGTAATAATTTTTTTAATATTTTTTAAAAGAACATAATTTGAGATATATTTTAGTTTGGGTAACGAAATCAACTACCATTTGCTATGTTCTGAAGAAAATTTTGGATATATTTATTTACATGGAAATTTTGCTTCAAATTATTGAGAAAATATATAATTGTGATGAGACCCTAGTTTCACAAAACCTAGTTTACATTGGATTTCTTTTTTTGTTCAACTCATGGAGTTATGAAGTTTTTTTGGAGAAGATAATATTGTTGTTAGAGAATGATGAAATTTTTTAAAGTCTTGGTATCCTTGTGGTTATTATATTTGGAAATATAAGCTTTATGAATATTTTAGAGGGTGAGAGTTATCATGGTTTTTGATTTTGATCATACCCATAACTTTGTATACACTTGGGAAGAAAAGAAGCCAACATTCTAGAGAAAATGGGGACCTAAGGGCCAAATAGCTATATTGACGAAGAAATTAAAAAAATCTTCAAAAGGAATAGAAAGCTATCAAATTTGGGCTATTCTAGAGCAAATGAGGACCTATGTGCCAATTGGGGACCAAGGGATATGAAGAAGATATTATAAAAAGGTTCAAAAGGAATAGAAAGCTATGAAAGTTGAGTTAATATTTTTTAAGGAAGCAATAGAAAACAATAATAAGGATGAGAGTGTACAGGCTAAAGGAACCACATATTTGGTGTCTAATAAGAAACAAAAGGGTCAAACTGATTTATTTCTATATAAAACAAGTATTACATATTGAGGTATGCATTCAAAAGGAAAGCATTATTTTCTTCACAAACCCTAGTAATAGGTATAATTTCATCAATACTTATTTAGCTAAGAGGTTGTAGATTCAAGCAAAGAATATTAAAGACATACAAGTTGATGGTAATAATATTTAGATTTCTAAATATTAAAATATCACACTTAACAAATAGGTTTGAGACTCTAATTTTTATGCTATAGTGATGGATGATGTGTTGGAATTTACAATACTTTATAGAAACATCTCAAAACATACATTTACCACAATCACATGCAAAAATAAGATCAAAATAAAGGATCATATACCAACAGGTTCTTGGTTCAATGGTTGGGATAAATAGTTGATGTCCACACCAAGGTTCAAATCTCAACGGAACCAAATAGATCAATTTGACTAAATCAATGTAAAAGGAAAAGGGTAACCATTTTAAAACCCTATTGTAAAATAAAGTAAAGGAGCATATAAATAAAGAGCGAGAGAGAGATAAACAAAATTAATAAATATGATAGATATAAGGAAAAAGGAGTGGATGCTTGTAATAAACCTAATATATTGCATATCATAAAGGTGGAAAAAACACTATCACCAAGGGTGAATAAATCAAAAGTGCCCATAGAATTATGCTTTGTAGTGGGTCATGCTAAATAAACAAGCATTTATGTAAGATATTATGCTTTGTAGTGGGTCACACTAAATAATCATGTCGTAGCTGTGGAATACATAATTGAAGTATCTTAATGTTATTTATTGATTTTATTTCATTTGTTTTCAAAATTTTCATGTATACGGGAGCTCTATTTTGAGTTGTCGTAGCTATGTCTTTTAGGGATTTAGTTGAGCATCAAGATGATTTTTAGGGTTTAATTTTTGCTAAAATTTCAAAATATTTAAAAATTAAATTTGTCAAGATATCAAACCCTAGGTGGGGAGAATACAATGGGAGAATCCTCGGTAGGAGGGTTCACACAGGGGACTTCTGCAGTAAGGACTAAAAGTCCCAAGGGACCTAATTCGCAATCCTTTGTGGAAGTGACCAGAGGTAGTAATGAAAAGAGATATGATACAGGAGAACAAGCCCAAAAAATATTATAAGCTATGGATAAAAGAAAGGAGACTAAAGCTGAACAAGCTAAAAGAAACAAATGTTTACCTCAAATAAAAATAATCCTAGTGCTACAAATTACAAAAGAACTCATAGCAGATGAGATTGTGTATAAATCCAAGCATACCTTAATATGCAAGTTTGTAGAACTCTAAACTTCTGCAAGGTTCTTGTTCTCCTAGGCCAAAAAGCATTAGGCACCACAAGGGGAATTGGAAATCTTCACATTACCAAACAGATACTTCGTATTTGAATTCATAATGATATATAACAAGGATAGAGATTTCGAGGGAGGTTCGTATAACATAGGCCTTGTAGGTCTATTCATGCAACCATGACGACCCACTTTTGATCCTAGAACTAAACCCTCGATAGCTACAATTTGGCTAAAATTATTTACACTTCCTTTAGAGTACTATAAAGAGGAAATTTTGGAGTTTATAGGTAATATCTTGGGAAAATACATAGGCAGATCAAGAGAATTAGTGGGAGGAGGATCAATAGCATATGCCAAAATTTATGTGGAGATGGACTTGGGAAAACCATTACAAGTGAATATAAACCTCAAAGTCAAAAGGAATATATGGAGACAACAAATAGACTATGAATCTATACCTTTCAGATGTAAAGCATATCATGAATACAAATATTTGGTGAGAGACTGCATCAAACTAGCCAAAGGAGAGATAAATCCAATGAATCCAAACCCAGGAAACCAACCTCAAAAAAAATAAAATGAATAAGGATTTCAAATGGTTATGATAAAAGGAACAAAAAATAATAACCAAAAAATATGAAGAAATCAGTAGAATGGAGGAAATACAAATCAACACCCAGAAGGAAGGGCTCCATCCGAAAAATATGAGATCCTTAGGCTAGATGATCCAATGGAAGGAGAGGAACTACCACACTCAAACCAAACAAAAAATCTAGATAAATCGATAGCAGAAGAGGTTCATCATCCACAACATACAAATACAAAAAAATAACAATACCTAAAAGTAATGAGAGGGGTAGAAGAAGGACAATCCATACAGGTACAATTTGCATCAACCAAAGAACAACACATAGAATATAAAGAGCAACCACAACTATATACATAAGGAGAACTTATACTATTTAATAAAGAGCCACATACATCTAAGGAGGTAATTATGGGAATAACAAAGAAAAATAGAGAAAATCCAACCCTTGGGATAAGCCAATTGGAGAAAATGTTGGAAAATGTAAACTCTCAAGGCATAGGTAGAAAGACAAAAAAAGAAAAAATACAACAACAAGGAGAATAAATGAGAGAGGTAAGCAAGGTTAAACCCATAACCAAATTCTACAACATGGTTTCCCAATGATTATACACACATGAAATGTAAGGGGATTAAATGGATGCCCTAGACAATTGGTTGTTAAATGTATGATAGAAGATAACTAACCAAATGTGGTTTTTATTATAGGAAACTAGAGCATCACTGGAAGTGATGAAAATAATATCCAAGGGATATTTGAGGAATGAAGACTATGAGACCCAAGCTTCGCATGGTTTCTCTAGGGAAATGACCACTTTGTGGAATAGAGACACTTTTCAGCAGGCAGGAACAACATCAACTAGAGGGATCTTGATGACCATATTGAGAGATAGAGAATCAGACTTAGTCTAGCTAATTATTAATTTTTATGGAAAGAGAGTAGTGTAGGAACAAAAACCCAATGGAACTCAATCCATGCTATTAGAGAATCTTACCCAGAAGATAGGTTCCTAGTGAGTGGAGACTTTAATGCCAATATTTTAGTGAATGACCAAGAGGATGGTATAAATCATCTCAGTTTGAAGGACAAACCCTTGATTATCCAAGCTATTAATTTAAATATGATTGACATTCTAAATATAGGATGTGGTACTACTTGGACCAATAAAAGGAAATGAGACCAATCAATAAAATCAATATTAGATAGGATATTGATATAGGAAGAAATTCATCAATTATGGAGCTGTCATTCAAAAATCATAAACCTATTATCTTCCGACCATTTCTCAGTATATCTAAATATCACAAATAGAATACCCTAGTACAAAAATCACCCCTTCATATTTGAGAAATTTTAGCTTCTAAACCAGGAATTACCAGAGTTAGTTCAACAATTGTGACAACAAGGGAAACCAAAATTTGGAAAGGCACAATTTTAGGTACACTCTAGATTAAAATATAAATTGAAAAACTAGAGTAAATTCCAAAGATCAGATTTTTAGCAACAAAGAGTAGAGCTAGTTGAGAGAATGCAAGGAGTTACATAAATAATTCATTCGGAACCCCTTTTAGAGGAATTACTCTCCCATGAAAATATCTTAATGTAGGAGGAAGAGGAGCTAGATAAGAAAGAAGAAAACTATTAGAAGCAGAGATCTAGAATTACTTGGCTTCAAGAAGGAGATAGAAATACAAAGTTCTTTCATTAGTCGACCACAACTAGAAAACACTATAATTGGATTGATGATTTAACAAATGTAGAAGGACTCCTAGAAACCACCACTCCAGGTATGCAAAAAGTAGTTAATGAGTATTTCTCCACTTTTTTTACTATAGATCCACATATGTCAAAACATTCGTAGGAGGAAATCTTGGGAAGTATCCCTAGACTAGTATCTCAAGAGCAGAATGAGGAGCTTATGAAAGAGATCAAATAAGAAGATGTGAATGAAACAATATTCCCCATGCAATCAAGAAAGGCCCTAGGTCCTGATGGATTACCAATAGATTTTTATAAAAATTTTTGGGATATTATAGGAGAAGATATAACTAAAGTAGTAGAAGAATCCAGATCCAGTGGTAGGATTCTCAAATACCTCAACCATAATTTTCTAAATTTGATTTCAAAGGGATGAGAGATGGAGAATCTAACCAATTATAGACCAATAGCCCTCTGCAATGTGATCTACAAGATCATCTTCAAGGTAATAGCCAATAGACTAAAATATATATTACCAAATATCATATCTCTTGAACAAGAGGGATTTGTACAGGGAATAGAAATATTATATGGGGTTGTAATAACACAAGAAATTATATATCAAATGGGACAAAGAAATAACAAAAGAATATTCCTAAAGTTAGATCTATCCAAGGCCTATGACAAAGTGAGTTGGGAATTTCTGGATCAAATGTTGCAAAGATTTGGATTCCATAAATATTGGATCAATTGGATACTTGAATGGATCTCCACATTATCATTTTTAATGCTCATAAATGGAACCCCCTTCTCACTGTTCAATGCTAGTAGAGGAATTAGACAAGGATATCCTCTCTCTTCATATTTGTTCATTATTTTTGTAGAAGGACTGAGAAGACTCATACAAAAGAAAAAAGTAGAGAACAACATTATAGGAATTCAAATAAATAGAGATATAAATATCACTCATATACAATTCATAGATGATACAAGATTATGGAGGGAAGAAACAATAAAAGAAACAACCAGTATCAACGAAATATTAGACTGCTACACTACAACCACTGGCCAACTTCTAAATGAAGAAAAATTAAAAGTTGTCTTCTTTAATGTTCATAAGAGAATCATAGTTTGGATAAAAAATATTCTTAGGTTCTTAATGACCTCGTGTCCATTATATTACTTGGGAATTCCCTTAAAAAAAATCCTAAAAAAGAAATATTGGAAATCCATACAAGATAAAATTTTCTCAAAGTTGTTACACTGGTCTCATAAATGGTTAAGCTTTAGAGGTAGAGTCACACTTTTGAAGTCAATGTTACAAGCAATGTCAGTTTGCAAATTTTCTATTTTAGAAGCCCCAAAGAGCATACTCAAAGATTTGGAAAAATTGATGAGAAAATTCTATGGTCAAGAGCACAAGAAAATTAGAAAAATGCTTTGGTAAGCTAGGAGAAAGTATGTCAACCAAAGGAAGAGGAAGGTCTTGGAATCAGAGCCGCAACAACAAATAACCTAGCACTAATAGGGAAGTTATACTGGTAGTGGATCACAAACCTAGATCAGTTATGGAGTCAAGTTCTAAAAGCTAAATATTACCCTACACATGAAATGGAGGATGTTCCATAGTTTCCAGTTATAGTTGTGGGATTAGAGATATGGAAAATACTCAAAAGAGGGATCTCACTGATTAAGGAAGACTTACATTGGATAGTAGGTGATGGGAGAAAAGTTAGTTTATGGGATGATTCTTGGGAATTCCTCCCCCATTATCGAACAATACCCTCATATTAATGGCATTAGAGAGAATCTTCATAAACATGGCTAAACTCTTATATCTTAGTATCTCATCCTCCCAAGCCAACAACTACCAACTTCAGAAATATGAAAAAAATTATACCAGTGGCTAGGTGAAGAATGGGAAGTCAAAAATGTGAATTGAAAGAAATCCTAGAAAAAAGAACACAGCTATGGAAATATGGACCTGACAAACTAGCATGGGGATATGGGAAACAAGGCACTTACACAGTGAAAGCAGGCTACCATAAGGCTCACCAAAGTAGCAAGAACCAACCCCAACAACATCCTTGGAAAGAAATATGGCAACCAAAATGTTGGTCGAAGGTTAATTGTTTTATATGGTTGGTTGCTCACAAAAGCATTATGACTCTGGATAATATGAGGAGAAAGGGATTCATTGGACCCAGTAGATTTATAATGTGCTTCTAAGAGGTAGAAAATATAAACCACCTCATTTTTTATTGATCCTATGCTTACACAATCTAGAATTGGTGGTACTCCATCTTTAGCCAAACAGAATGGTATCCTCATAATGGTAGTAATTTTTAGGACTATTGGTCACATAACACCTTCAAATCCAAAACACTAAACACAACTTGGAATTTAGGGATTGGCTTCATATACTACCAAATATGGTTGGAATAGAAAAATAAAATTTTTAAATAGGAATTTGGTTCAGAAGAGAGGACCTGGGAGATTATGTTAAGGAAGTTATTAGAAACTAAGAAAACCAAAGTATAGGAATAATATCTGATGATAGAGGTAGAACAAGACATTTGGGCACAACTATGGAATCAAATGCAATATGAAAGCTATCAGGAATAGAAAAAATAACAAAGAGGGCTTCAGTAATATTTTTTGGAAGAGGACATATACAGTTAAGAAGGAGGTAAAGTTTAAAGAACAGGGTATTAAGAGATCCTGGGAAGATAAAAGAAAACAAAAAAACTGCATTTTAAGCCTTGCCAAGAAAGGCAGGATATCAAAATGGATTTGTATAACTTGATCAATGTTTTTGAATAAATTTTTTATCTTTTAATAAAAAAAACATATGGAATTCTTGTTAAAGAAGTATTTTAAGCCATATATATAATGATACAAGTGAACTTGTTAATTGTCTCACCAATGGACTATTAGAGTTGGTATCTCACTAGATAGGAAAATATCAATTGGATCCATATTGCATATATAAATCCCATAGAAAATGGTAAAATGTCCTTGAACAAGTATCAATGATATATAGAGCTCAAAAAATTGTGCAGTCTAAAAAAATGGGCCAAAAATGCTTCTATGTGCAAAAGTTATGGCCTCTAAAAGTTTGTGCATACAAGAGCTAAAATATGTGAGAAGATAAATTATAGATCTTAGAAAAATTTGACCAACTAGAGACTACCGCTCATCACCTCTAGATGCCACCTCTAATGATATTATTCACTAATAGGACTGCTAATTAGGATGGCCAATGATGAATTAAATTGCAACATATTTTGATTGGTTCAAATCTAGATATATGTGTAAAAATTTAGATGCCCAAGGTATGGGCTATGGCATTGATAGGAATGGAATTTGAGACTTTGTTATCATAATGCAACATTCCAACCATTATGCCATTGATGCAAATATGAAAACAAAGAGGGATTTTGTTTTTTTGAAATACACCATAGAACTTCACAAAACAAGGATGCACCTAGATTCAAATATGTTATGTCCCTCCTACAAAATAACCATCCTACCACTGTGTTGTCACCATGGATTAAAGGAGAGGATAGCCTTATTGATATCTCCAATATGCTATATATTGAAAAATAGTTATAGGATACAAAAATACCTACTAGGGTTTGATCACATGATCTGTTAGATGTAAGCCCAATGACTTACCACTGCACATCTGATGTGTTTGAAGTTGATGATGCAATTGATCAATTTGAGGGTGTGTTGTAGTGCTTCTAATATCCAAAAAAAGAAAAATATAAGTTGAGTCAAAATTTTATTGTGATTGATAATAGGTAGACATCAAATCATTCATGATACTATTGTGATACATCACACTAACTATTATACTATCATCTCAAAAAAGATGTTCCCAAGTCACCAAAATATTCCACTACACATTCTTTGTTCAAAGATACCTATCAATGTGAATTGAACCTAGAACTTATGTTCTCCAACCCAAATATTGTACCATTGTGCTTCTAGATGTAAACAAGAATGAGAGGACTTGATAATCAAATTTAAATTTCCACTTATAAAACTTTTGTTGCTAAAACCACACACCACCCTATGCTCTACTGCCACAAACTAGAATATTTATTTTTAAATTTAAAAAAATTGGAGGAAAAGGGCAAAATGTTTTAGAGCAAAAAAATACATCAAATGATGAAATCAAGAAAAATTTTGAACTAGGACACCTTAAATTTTGTAAGGAATCTAGTAAAACCGATGGTTTATCCTTATCTACCATGTTTTTTCCTATACAACATTTTTATGTGATTGAGTGAAGTAGTTTTGTTTTGGCTCTATACCATGTCAAAATTCATAATAATTTCTAGAAACATCCTAAAACATACATTCACCACAATCATATGCAAAAAAATAAAGAGTGAAATAAAAGAGCATATAGTCGAAGAGAGAGAGAGAGAGAAAGGGATAAAAAAAACAAATAGAGATGATAAATAAAAAGGAATAAGGAGTGGGTTCCCACAGACACCCTAATATCTCATATATCACAAACTAATTCAATTTATCAAACATTAGGGGTATTTATAATGATGCCAAATCCCCAATAAAATGTTAACCTCAAGCCGATATAACTTGAATTGAAGGTTAAGTTACAATGCAATAAATATATTATATCCTTTAATCAAGGTTAACCATATAGGTGGATTAAAAAATATCACTAAGTGTGAATGCATCAAAATTTCCTATAGGCTTCATCAAGACGTTTGTGGGCTTACACATAGATACCAATAGGATTACATAGAAGTATGTATGTAGGCTTACATACAAATATACCCATAGGCTTACATATAGAATGCCTGTAGGCTTACATATAATTTCCCATAAGATACATTGGTAGTGCTAATAAACACTCTTTCAAACTTTTGACATTGGAGTAATAAGATCAGAGTACACATACTTCAACATGATGTGTAAGTTTTTCTTGGTTATCCTTAATCAGATTCTTTGTGTACCATTAAAATTTATGTGCAAAAGAAGTTAATGAAGTTGTGTTTAAAAAAATAACAATACAAGATATTTCTTAAGTTAAGAAGCAAGAATCTAAGGAAAAATAAGAAGTCATCATAGGGGAATAGTTGGAAGAACCTATACATGAGTCAAAATCTAAAGCAAAACTAGAGTCCAAGGAAGAAATAAAATCAAGGTCTAAGGAAGTACCATTAGAGAAGCGAAAGAGCCAAAAGAAGGACATAATAAAGTAGAGCATGAGTAATAATTTAAAACAATGGAACAAAAGGTTGAAGGATCAAAGGAAGTAGAACATTTAGATAAGGTTATAACATATTACCATCAAACCACCTTGAGTAGCATCAATCATGGAGGCATGGCATAAGGTATCAATATTATTATGGACTTACTTGATGTGAGAAAGACATCAAGTATAATAGTGCATGGTATAAAAAGAGTAATATTCTAGATTTCAGAGTTGTGTAACAACATGGAAATACTAGAGAAATAATCTAGATATTAGAGTGGAGACATAGAAGCATGGAACCAAAGGAGCACTAATGTAAATAAAAGTGACACAATAATTTGATATCATTTAAGATCATCACCTATTGATATTTCACTTGGATGATTAATATTGATATCACTTGGATGATATTTCACTTGGATGATTAATATTGATATCATTTGTTAGCAATTCTTAGAAGATCATATCATTTGGCTTCTTGTCATGTTTTAAGGATGAAACATTCTTAAGGTGGAATTTTATGGTGCATATGCAGAGGTATATTGGGATATAATATTATATTTTGTATGGATTTTATGAATAGTTGGTATAGGCTAAAATTAAACCAAGGTTGATTATATTGTAATAATGAGTTATATAAGGGTTTATGAATTAGCTAGGATTAGGGTTCTACCCTACCCAAAGTAGTATTAGATGATGGGTATATAAACAGGGGATATTGTCATTGTATCAATCATCATTCACATTGAGTATAACTTTGTAATGATATTTTGCCATAGAGTGACCCTCTTCTTGGTCTATGATCTACCTAATGGATGGAAGTGCATTGTTTGATTGCAGGACCAAGATTGGATGGCTTAGGATTTATCGTTAACCAACCTTCGAAGAAGGTTGATACCTTGTTATAAAAAAAAATGGGGAAGATTAGAGTAATAAATGGAGGGTTAGGAATGGAAATTGTGGATTAGATATGGACTACATTTGGCTAACATTGACATATACCATGTAATACACATTGCAACTAAACTACATACAAGGCCTAACATATTGGTTACTACAAAAAGTATCGTTGAATATGAATTGAGTCTGAGATCATGCCCTCCACTATTTTGATAGATCTTAGCACCCTAAGAAATATTTACAAAAGAAAGCAGAACCACACAATCAAACACTAAGCATCCCTAATATTCCAATAGCCTGGGCCTAACAAACAATCTACTAGACCTTCCAAAGAGCTTTTACAAAAATATCTAGGGCCTACAAAGCATCCATATATATAAGAATTCAACAATACAATGCTATCAAATGTTAAATAACAAGCCTATTCATTAAAATTACAAATCAAAATTACATGAGATACAATAGACAACACTCAACTTTCCAACCCACGTATTGAGATAAATATCGCTATATATAGATTTTTTTATTAGATATAGAAGGGGTTTTGAAAGGGTCCCCGAACCTTTTACAATAGGAGAAGCCCTACAAAACTTGGCCTAAGACCAACAATACAGGGACAAGAACAACTATAAAGCACTACAACTGGCCACCCATCACCAAGTGAACCAGCTACAACTTGATACAAGAAATAAAATTAGAACAACGTTGGTGAGCCCCCTAGCCAACCAACACTCCCACACGGTTGTGCACAAAACCTTTCTTCATAAATAGTAAAATCTTACAGAGCATTAAGAAGCATGCATCGCTAAATCCAATTGAAGAAGGCCTTCGAGAAAATTGTCTCTCCAAACAGATAGACCATTGAGACTTATACCCAGGTTTACCATAAAGTCAGCATGGCAGTTTCCTTCTCTGAAGATATGCTTTATCTCCCTATCCTCTCTAGCCTGAAGAATCCACCTAGATTCCATAATCATAACCTCAATATTCCAACCGAGGACTGAATCACCTTTGACCAAGTTTATAATATTAAGTGAGTCTCCTTCAATGCAAACTTTTTGGTACCCCATCTTCTCCACAAGTAGGAGACCTTGGTAAAGGGCTCTAGCCTCCACAACATGGCAAGTCTGGATATCTAAGAATTTGGCATACGCCAATAGAAGCCCACCTCTATCATCCCTAAGCACCCCACCAACACCAACATTACCGAGATTACCCTTTGAAGCTCCATCAAAGTTCAGTTTAACCCAACCTAGAGAAGGAGGTTCCCACCTCACAAGGGCTCAAGGATTAGGACCAAGAAGACCAACAACCCTATTACTCTATTGAAAGCCAATTTTCCTTTCGAGCTCAACCTCCTCAAATCTGCCCTCCTCCAAAGCTAGAGAGGACACATTCTCTAGGGTGGAAGCCAAGGCTCTAGCACAAATAGAGGTAGGATCTCTTTTGAAGTTTTTAAAAATTCTACTATTCCTCTCCTTCCACACCTACTAAAAAATATGTGGCAAATAGAAGTTCCAAAAATATTTTAGCCTTGGAGAGTAAAAAGGAGATGACCATTGAGTGCAAACATCAACAAGCGAACTCGACACCACCCAACTCAGTCCCAAAAAATTAAAAATAGAGTTAAGAACTTCCATAGAGAATGAGCATTGAAAGAATAGATGGCTTGTCTATTCCTCATTAGCACCATAGAGGCAACATATGTTCGACATCGACCAACCTCTTTTTTTAAGATTTTCAATGGTCAAAATCTTATTCTGAGTTGCCAACTAGAAAAATATATTCACCTTTGGTGTTAGACCCTTAAGCCATACTTTGAAATGTGGGACCCATGGAGGAGTCTTGATAGCCAACAGATTGTAGGTAGACTTGACTAAAAAGGATCTATTATTTTCCCTTGCCTAGAAGATCTCATCCTCTTCATTTCTTTGTTTAATGACCTAAAACTTCAACTTATTAGCAATTAGAATCCAAGCTTCAAGTTCAACATTGTTGAGAATAGACTGGTCTAATGATTTCTAAACCTTCAACCCATTGACCACCTCGATAAAGTCAGCCACCTTAGACCCAAAGACCAATCTGGTCCTAGGCTCCAAACATGCTAGATTTGGAATCTGTACAAGGGGTTGGTCCATCAACCAAATATCTTTCCAAAAATCAATCTTGAGTCCATCACCCAACCTCCACCTACAACCTTTGGAGACTAGCACCCTTGACTTTTGCAAACTCAACCAAAAGGTTGAACCAAAAGTTGATAGAGGATCAACAAGAAAAAATTCTCCTATCTCAAGTATTTGGCTGACACAATGTTGACCCAACTAGTTTCAGTTTGATTTACCAACTTCCATCCCTATTTTGCAACTAGAGCCTTATTCATCTACTTGATGTTATGGAGACCTAAGCCACCATCCTTTTTAGGTCTATAGACTTGCTCCCAACCAACTAAGTGAAATTTTTTCTTCTCATCAGACCTAAACCAAAGAAATGACTTTTGAATATGTTCAATCTTCGATAAAATCTTGTTAGGAATTCTGAATATAGATAAGAAGAAGGTTGGAATGCTTTGAAGAGTAGACTTTACTAGGGTAGCCTTTCCGGCTTGATTGAGGAGGGATCCTTTCCACCCGACCAACTTCCTCTGTAATATTTCCACCATAGGTTCCCAAAGTGAATCCTAGATCCTACCTTTAAACAAAGGCATTCCAAGGTAAAGAGATGGGAGGGCAGCCACCTCACAACCCAAGATGCGAGCAATTATCCTCTACCTTGCTAAGGGGGTATTCAGAAAGAATATTTTGCTTTTTATATAATTTATCTTTTGCCCAGCTACAATTTCAAATACCTCCAAGATTCCTTTTAGCACCTTTACTTGGGGAATTGAAGCAAGGAGGGAGAGCAGAACATCATCTGCAAATTGGTGATGAGAAATAGGATCCACCGACAAAGTGGGCTTGATACCTTCCACAAAGGGTTCTAACTTGATAGCCCTACCTAAAGCTTCCACCACTAAGATATAGAGGTAAGGGGACAAGGGGTCCCCTTGGTGAATGCCTCTCAGACTTGAAAAATAACCTGTTGGGGACCTATTTATTAAGACCAAAAACTTGGTAGAAGAGATACAAGCATGGACAAGTTTTATCCAACTTTGGAAAAAACTAAATTTTCCCAAAACCTTTAACAAAAACTCCCATGAAACCCTATCATAAGCCTTGTTCATGTCTAATTTGAGGAGGAGACCAACTCTACCACTTTTATCAATTGAATGAAGGATTTCATGGATAACTATGATATTATCTAAGATCTGTCTCCCTGGCATGAATCCACTTTGGGCTGAATCAATCAAGGCTAGAAGAAAAGGTTTTAATCTGTTAACAAGGGCCTTTGTCAAAATTTTATAAATAATGTTACATAAGTTGATGGGTCTAAAGGCACCAAAGTCCTTTGCACCAATAGTCTTGGGGATCAGAGTTAAAAAAGTAGAATTCACTCTGAATGGGATATGATTGGTGGTTTGGACCTCCCAAAGGGCATCAACAATATCCTTCCCCACAATATGCCAATACTTCTAGAAAAAGAGGGGGAAAACCATCAGGACCCAGAGCCTTCATTCCTTCCATCACAAAGATAGTAACTCTGACTTCCTCATCGTTGAAGGGAGAGACAAGGGCTTGGTTCATATCAATCATGACAAGGCTAGGAATACTACCAAGCAACTTATTTTGGGCTTCCTCATTACAAACCTCTTCCACCCCAATGAGATTTCTGAAAAAATCCATAACCTCAACTCTTATATCCTTAATGTGAGTAGCACTAGATCCATCAACTTTTTGAATTTCTCTAATCTTATTGGTGCTTCTATGCTTCAAGGTTGTGATGTGAAAAAACTTAGAATTTTTATCTCCCTCCTTTAGCCAAAGTGCCTTGGACTTCTGTTTCCACAAAATTTCCTCCTTGGCAATAGTGTTATGAAATTCGGCCAACACCTCCTTTTCTCTGTATCTGATCTCTTGAGATTGATTTCCAAGTTCTATCTCAGATTCAATAGCTTTCAGTTGACTTTTTAGGTCTTTCTTCTTTTGCAAAATATTCCCAAAAACCCTTTTATTCCATTCTTTAAGGCCACTTTTAACAACTCTAAGCTTCACCACAATTTTGGAAAGGCTAGAGCCTTGGACCCTTGTCGACCACTAGTTTTTTATTTTAGCTTCCAACTGAGGATGAAGGCACCACATTACCTCAAACCTAAATGGCCTAGGGAATCTGGTTTCTTCCTAGGTCACTTTAAAACATAAGGGGTTATGGTCGAAGCCAATTCTGGGTAGAGAATAGAGAGATAGATTCCCAAATAATGGAAGGCACTCCTTGGAGATAAGAACCCTATCCAACCTGATTTGGATGAGTTGGTTACCCACTCTCCTATTGCTCCAAGTATACCTTGAACCCTTCAACTCAACATCCAATAGCTCATTGCCATTCACAAAATCTACAAACTCTTCCATGCTTTTTGAGATTGGGGAGTTCCCTCCTTTTTTATCTAAAAAATAGAGGAATTAAAATCCCCTACTAGGCACTAGGCTTCTTGAGAAAAAATCCTTCTCATGGAACTCAGAGTTTACCACAATAAGTTTCTACTAGGCCTAGAGTTTGGTGCATATACATTAGTCATAACCCACCTTTTATTACTTTCTTTGTTGTAGAAGAGAATATTAATAATCCTATCTGAGGAAGAAATTATAGAGCCCTCAAACTTGTTGGCATCCTAGAGACAAAGGAGTCCCCTAGAGGAACCATTGGTTGGGCTTGTAGCAAAATGGGCTTCTTTCCAAATCCTTCTTCTAACAACTTCTATATCCTGACCATCCAACTTGGTTTCTTGCAAGAAAAAATATCAGGTAAAATTTCTTTATGTAGGGAAGTGACCACCCATTGTTTAGAAAGCCCATTCAGGCCCCTAACATTCCAAGAGAGGCACTTCATTTATGAGATTTGGAATTAGATTTATTTCCCCCAGACACCCCATGGTTACTCTGGTAGAAATATTCTAGCTTTAGTTGTCTTACTCCTACAACCTTCCCTTTTTCAAGTTTGAGTAGAGCTTGAGATCCATTCACGATCTTAGAATCTATTTCCCTCTTCCTCATAGACTTGTTAGGGGGATTTCCTAACTTCTTCTCAACACCCACATCCACATTGCCCTTCCTTTGTCTCTAGGTTTTAGGACTTAAAGAACCTTTCTCCATATAGGTCTTTGGGGAGCTAATCAGAGACCCTACCTCAGGGGTCACCAATTGAATCATAGGCTCCTCAAGAGTAGAACCAATACAAAGCCCATCAAAGGAATTATGAAGAAGAGCCTTAGAAACAATGGTTTTAAAAATGATATTTGATTGACATACCTTAGTAACACCAAGCTTCGAGGCTACGTTCTTCTCCTTAGATGCCTTCTCAATCACCACTAGGTTGGCTAGGGTCAATTTTGAGGGTTGTAAAATCTCCTCTGCTAGAGCCTTCAACTTTTGAACCTCATCCATCTAGGGTTGAGCTTCTCCTTCCCCCACCTTTGAGGAATTACCACCCAAATCCTTTGAGGGGACTTGGCTCAAGTTCTCCTTCTGGATCCATTCCATTCTTGTAGATCTCTTTTCCTTCTCTACTTATGCCTTGAGGGGACATTGGTTCACCTGGTGACCCAATTTTCCATAGCTAGAGCATCGGGTTGACCTATTTTCATAAATAATGGGCTGGTCCCAAGTACCCAAGAATGAGATAAGCTTGATAGAAGAGGGAAGATCTACCTCCGGATCTACCATAACACACATTCTTGCATACACCATTCTTGATTTGGCTCTAGTTACCAGATCGATAAGAAGGAGATCCCCCATAACCTTGGCCACACCTCTCAACACATCTTCATGCCAAATATAGTAAGGGAGGGTAGGGAGATGAACCCATAGAGGCACAAAGTTAACCCTTTGCGTATGAGGATTGAAATCAGGTTCTAACTTCCATAAAAATAGACCTCTTTTTCCATAGAACTAAGGGCCTCCCCCTAGGATATAGTTTGCATCTTCCATGTAGTTTAATATAATATAAAAAAGGCTTTAGGGGCTACTACAATTTCCATGGAGCCTAGAGGTTTCCACTTCGCTAGCACCCATCTTCAAATTGAATCTAGGTCTGGCCTCACCCCCTAGAACTTTCCCATAAGGTCACAACCACCATCACCCATGGTGAACTTAACCAGTTCACTCGGGATGCTAATGGCATTTCCCATAGGGGATATGTTGCAAATAGGTTTTGAGAAGGTCTCCCTCACACCTTTAGATGTCATCATAACATACAAAATATCGAGGCTTGAGTTTTTAGGGAAAAATATGGGCCATGAGAATGGGACCCAACCTCCAACTTATTGTTTGATGGCCCATGGCTTCTCAAAGGACCCGTGAAGCCAGTATCGAGACCTCCTACAGACACACCATCTGGCTGACCTAGAACTACCACATTTGCATCCAATCCAACCACCACCTCCACATATTTTGAGAGCTCCCACCACCCTTCCGCAAACCCATGCAAACCAGATTCAAAGTCTCCCACTCCCACCCTTTCCCACCCTGATCGCCACCATTCAAATTCTAGCTCTCGCTCCTCCATCGAACCCTTTTCCATAGAAACCCTCTAATGCCGCTACTCAATTTTTTTTTTTGCAAAACCCTTTGATGCCCCACTGCTAATATTTTTTGCAAAACCCTCTGATGTCGTTGCTCAGATTTTTTTCACAAGAACCCTTTAATGCCGCTGCTCAGATTTTTTTTGCAAATCCCTCTGACTCCCCACTGCTCAGATTTTTTTTCAAAACCCTCTAATGCATTTCTGCTCAGATTTTTTGCAAAACCCTCTAACATTGCTACTCATATTTTTTCCACAAAAACCCTCTAACACCATTGCTCAAATTTTTTTTAGAAAATCCCTTTGACTCCATACTACTTAGATTTTTCACAAACCCTTTGACATCACTACTCAATTTTTTTTTCAAAATTATCTAACACCACAATGCCACTATATATAGATTACTATACTAGACTAGCTAATGATTACGAGGAAGTTTTACCATAGCCCTAACAATATAGGCATAGCCTAGCCTAGTTTAGATCTCATGCTTGATCAACATGCTAGGAAGGAGTAAATGTCACTTTTTACTCAAATTTTGCTAGTTGTTGTTAATTGGCACCATCCACCATTCGGAACCACCACATGCCTTTGATAGATTTGTGCCACCTAAACATGCTCAACTTCATGCCTTATTATTGTGCCAACTATAAAATTTATAGGAATTTTGGATTATTATTAGTGGTAAATGATGCTATTATAGGTTTTAGAATATTGGTTTTTGTTTTCCTATAACTACTTTACCTTGTATGGATGAGAAGTTTCTAGGTGTCTCTTATCTTTGACACACATATTTTTTCCTAAAAGGGACTTGAACAGAAGCCTTATTCTTTGTTGTTATCTGCTACAAGACTCTATTGGTTATTTGGAGTTTCGGAAGATATCCAAAGCTATCATAAGATTTCAAAGCCCCTAGTCACTAAAAAACATCTGACCACCCCCTTCACCCAACCACTCATGCCTCTGGTTAGGACTAGTTGGGATCACTATGCACTTTAGTAGACCATGTTTTCAAAGTTATATGATCACATTTTAGAGTGGTTGTACACTTCTACCTTAGTTGAACTTAGGCCCATCATATTGCCCTTGATATTTTGACCATTCATTGCATAGCAATTATAAATAATTCCTTATGATAGTTTAGTAAAACTTGCTAGGAATTATCTATGTGGAGGCTTTTATGAGTCCATATTGTTGGTGCCTCTTAGGTATTTTTCTTGTAAAATAGAGGATCCAGATATTTTTATCCATTGGGTAATGGAGTCAAGCAATACAAAAGAAAGAAAATAAGAAAAAGCTAAAAACTAACTGATGTATACTGAAATTGATCATGCTTGATATTTTACTAAGTTGATGCCTTTAGGCTCCTTAGAGCCCATTATTTTATCCATGTCACTTTTCTTCTTGATAGTTTGAAGCTCTTTCTACCCCTTCTTTTCCTTGTTTTCTTAGAACCTCTACAAATTATGCTAATATATTCACAAGAAGGTCCAAGGTGAAAGCTACATTATGAATTTCCCCCTGGATTTGGATGAAAAATCAAATCCAACTTAGGTGTCATTAGAAAGGATATGATTATAGCATTAGTTTCCCATATAGTAAATCAAAATTGCCTCGAGGTATGGGGATATTTGAACTTGATAGTATATTTATTCATAGACCCTTCTTTGTAATCATCTTCAAAACATCAACTTATAAATTTATGAGGTGTTTAGAATTTTATCTTATTCAAAAATAAGTGAGGATTCAACTCAAAATTTCTCCAAGGCTATCCTTGGGAGAATTCTACTTGTAGAAAGTAAAGAACCCAAAAGTAGAGGTGATTTACCTTGGAAATGGAGTCTAGATTGAAGCTGAGAAGGGCAAAAAAAATTAATATTTCTTAGTGCACAACTTTGATTAGGATTTTATGAGTAGGGCCTCCTTTTATAGATATCTTATGCTAAGAGATTTTTTGAATCTATTCACCTTACCTTCTCATGAAATTGTTTTTTAATTGCCTGACCAATATGCTCATGATACTTAGCTTCTACAACTTTATTTACTTGTTGCCTATACTATTTGGTTTTTGTAACCTTTTTTTATATGTTGACTATTTATGCAAAATTTTGGTAGGTTTATCCCTTTCCAGCTATTTTTTACACGGTGGTTCATTGGAATAAACAATATCTAGACTAGATCATTCCAAACGTTTGCCTTATTAGTCTTCTAGAGCATGTGACTTGTTTGTACTTAGAGCTATTGTTGTTTTCATGTTGATATGCTATTTATAATTGAAAACCACCACATGCCAATTAAAATTTTCTAAAATAGACATGGTCTTTCACTATAATTTTTCTATGTATACTTATAATACAAATTGGTGCGTTGCATTTCTTATTTCATGCAATTTGTTACCTACAATAGTCACTTACCAATATTAGAAAATTTTGACCATTGATTATTCTTAGCTCACACATATTACACTTATGCCTGTAGGTACTTTTCTAGGGCCCAAACCCTGTGGGGCCAAATATTTTGTGCCTCCTTGGTCTAACTTCATCATCATCTCAATGTAGTGAATTTCCCTTCTAGAAGTCTTATGACCAGATATCCTTATTAAAGCAACATCTAGTAATACCTATTATTTTCCATAGGCCATCAAAAGTCTTCTTTCTAGGTTAATTCTATAATAGCAATCCAATTGTTCTTATTTCATGAAATCCTTACTTTGGAGTGGCTAATGATGATGAAACTACTATCCTCACATCATCATAAAAAATTGGTCACTTCTTACTTGTGGCAATAATTTTCTTCAAGGAAAATTAAACTTCCATTTGGAAGTTTTTAGTCACCTCTTGAGAGTAACAATCATCCTTCATTTAATATTTTTTGACCACTTCCTGAATGCATTGTTCATCCCCCATTTTTCTTTCTCCTAATTCAACCTCCTCAACATAGTCTAGATCATCCTCTAGTAGGTTAACCCTTTCTTCTTCAATTTTCTCAATGTGGAAGGGAGATGGCTTTTCCACATAGATATTGACCTTTCAACCTTTGTAAGGGATGACCATATGAGAATAATATAGGGATAGATAACTTCATATATTAGAAATGAATTCTCTATATTAGCATAGACCATAGTAGGTTGAAAGATCCACCATGATAACTTCTTGAATAAATATTACCTTTGATAGCTTGTGAAGCACTATCGGTATGTCCTTGACCAGCCCAACTATCTAATTAATGGTACCATCCAACTATGAAAATCAAAGGCTCAATCAAGTGTATTCCATTTCCATTGCTTTTCATACTATCTTTGGCATGATAGTAGTGGTTTCTTCAGAGTCAATCATGTAGTGGTGTATTATCCACCTCTCCATTTGCAAAGATATATAGAATGGGGGTGGTTGGAGCTTACCCATACTGTGGACTAGTTGATTTTAAGCAACATTTAGGTCCAAAAACTTATTTTCTTTGAAATTGATATCTTTTAATATTTCTCTAAGTAGATATATCTAACCGAGGATTAGCAATATTGTATTTTATCACTCCTTGAATTAGAAGGAGTCTTCTTTGTGAGACAAGCAAAGTCTCCCCAAGATCGAAGAATGCTCCACAAGATCAATCACACACAAAAAAGAAAAAAACCACAACACCAATATTAAGTGGTAAAACCCTACTTCAAATGAAGAAGGGAAACATCCACTATGAAGCTCACTATATTACTCAATGATTCAACAATACAAGAATGCTTCAATGTTATGCAACAATATGCATCAACATAACCTACAACACAAGTCAATATGACAAGATATGATAAGATATGATAATATGTAGTAGAAAACACCCCTATTTAAAGAGAAGCTTTTCTACTACAACCCTAAATCTTATCACAATCTAATCAAATATTAGAAAGTGCTTTAGTTACTTTCTAATTTTATCACAATCTAATCTTTGAGATATGTGATAAGTGGCATCTATCAAATATTAGAAAGTTATTAGTTACTTTCTAATATTTTCTAGAAAAGGGAGAATAACTTTTTCTCATAAATTAAATATTCCTAGCACCCTTATTTTATTTATTAATTGGGTGGGAATATTTTTACATAGAATTATTTTCTAAATATTATTCTTTAGACTTTATATTTTAGTCTAAGAATAATTTACACAATGTTGCATTACATATTCCAACACTCCCCCTTAATGCAATATTGGGGAAAGGAATTATGAGACAAAGAAACATTCTCCCCCTAAAGATACAAATGGGGATGAGAATCAAATGAGTAATATAGTTACAATGAGCTTCTATGACCAAGAATGGTCTATAATAAGGCACCAATACAAAATGGGCCAAAATGAGACTACAAGCCCCCAACAGAGTAGCTTCAGATACAAGCAGCTTACAAAGCCATCCATCAACCACAAGTGGTTGCAAATGACAAGAAGAAAACATCACAAGGGTGTCTTCAGTAAGCCTACAAAACCCCAAACGAAAGTACCTACAAGCTACAAGCAACTCAACATAAGATCTGTTAGATACATCATCATAAATATATTCACCATAGCATATATGAATATCCAAAGATGATAACAAAACTGATCTAACAAATAGTGAACTATAAGTCATCACAAAAATATGCCAAGCCATACTTATAGTCACGTGCTATATAGTTGATCAAAAAATATCATGTACAAAGTTGCATAAAGCAAACAAGAAGTACCATGATAATGCAAACTCTAAAGTACCATGTACAAAAGTAGCACAAGGCTAACAAAAAAGTACCATGTACAAGAGTTGCATAAGGTATATGAAAATAATAAAGTGTGTACACCGGTTGCATAAAGCCAACCATAAAATATCATGTACAAAAGTAGCATAAATGCTAACAAGAAAGTACCATGATAAACCAATTGCATAATGCCAACTACATAAAAAACATGTACAAAGTTGCACAAGGCAACAAGAAAGTACCATGTAAAAGAGTCGCATAAAGCAATTGCATCATATACCATAATTGCACAATGCCATCTACAAAGTAACATGTACAAAAGTTGCACAAGGCAAACAAGAAAGTACCATGTTCAAAAGAGATGCAAAAAGCAATTATACCACCAAATATCAACTCATATATAGCACAAAACACCTCATAAGGATGAAGTTGTCATCACACAAGTGTAACTACACTTCATTCCCCCTTGAGGACAACTTCACCAAACCAAGTGAGTCCCTCAACTTACAAAATTGCTCCTTGGGAAGAGGTTTGGTGAACAAATCAATAGAATTAGAAGATGATGGACAATACTCCAACTGAATAGTCCCATCCAATACCTTCTCTTTGATAAAATGGGCTTGGATTTCAACATGCTTTGTCCTTTGATGCATTACAGGATTTTTAGCCAAGGCAATAGCTGATTGATCATCATGAAAGATAATCATGAACTACTATAACCATATTGCAATAAACAACTATAACCATATTGCAATTGAATAAACCAAGATCAACTTGCAATAGATTAACTTGCAATAAGAAGGTAACTAACCATAACAATCATCTTGCAACAAAATAAACTAACTTGAATTGAACCATAAAACATTTGTTAAATGTTAGATAGTCAATAAGTTAGTAAGTTAGTGTTCATTTTAGGTTTTGCTATAGCCTAATGAATTGCCAATTCATCTCACCCAAGGTCAACCAAGCTACCCAAAAGGGTATGGGTACGAGGACCCAAAAATGACTTGCTATCGATAGAGCAGATTCTTTTGGATTCAATAGGTGTTTAGCAAATATAAACTGTGTTGCAAGATTAAGTAAATTTTAATCAAATACTAAAGTTGTGGTTAGGAAGTTGATTCATTTTTAACCTTCTTGATTAATATGAAAATTAGTAAATTGCAAGTTAGTTGGTTAGTAGATTGTTTAGTAGCAAGTTAGTAGTTAGATTAGTTGAGATGCAAAATGTAAGAAAGATGAACAAGAGATAGTGGAGACACAAATACACACACACACACCTCTCTCTCTCTCTCTCTCTCACTCTCACTTTCATTCTCTTTTACTTTCATAATGAGAGATACAAGTTACATTAATTTACAGTATGCTTCAAGCAAATACTGGAGAGAGATTAGAAGAAATTAATAAAAATAGGGGAAGAGAGTGAAAAAATTGATCCAAAATTGCCTTGTATACTCCAAAACATACTTGGATAACCTTGCAAAACAAGCAAACTCACAAACAACCATTGTTAATGTGAGACAAAAAAATATTGCATTTTAAGGAGAATAATAATAATTTTTAATACAAAAAATTGCTTAAAAAATGCAATTAAATTAATAAAATTTATTTTATTAATAAAAAAAAATGGTATGAAAAAGTTTAAAGATTTTTATAAAGCAAAACTTTTTCAAAAAAACAAAACTATTTTTTTTTTTTTATAAAGCAAAACTGTTTTTTTTTTTTTTAAAAAACAAAACTAATTTTTTTTATAAAGCAAAACTATTTTTTTTTTTTTTTTTTTCAAAACAAAACTATTTTTTTTTTTTTTTAAACAAAACTGTTTTTTTTTTTTAAAAAGCAAAACTGTTTTTTTTTTTATATATATATAGCCGACTGTTTTTTTTTAATAAATAAATAAAAATTACTATATATGGAAATAGGGGTTTTTGGGTCTTCCGGACACAACCATGGGGTCCATTTGGCTCCAAAAACCTTTCCAACAAAAGCTTAATGCCAAAAAAAATTTATAGATTTAAAATAAAAATACTGTTTGCAAAAGATCTAACAACTAGATCTAAAAACATAATAAATCTATAAACCCTAATGGCAGATTTGCAAAATAAGTTTACATAAAATACCCAAATATCAAATGCATGCAAAAATAAATAAAAAATACCTTAATGGGTTTTTCACCTCAAAGGATTGAAGACACTTGATGGAGATCCCAACCGCTCTGATACCAAATGTGAGACAAGCAAAGTCTCCCCAAGATCGAAGAATGCTCCACAAGATCAATCACACATAAAAGAGGTAAACCCACAACACCAATATTGAGTGGTAAAACCCTACTTCAAATGAAGAAAGAGAAACATCCACTATGAAGCTCACTATATTACTCAATGATTCAACAATACAAGAATGCTTCAATGTTATGCAACAATATGCATCAACATAACCTACAACACAAGTCAATAAGACAAGATATGATAAGATCTGATAATATGTAGTAGAAAACACCCCTATTTAAAGAGAAGCTTTTCTACTACAACCCTAAATCTTATCACAATCTAATCTTATCACAATCTATCAAATATTAGAAAGTGCTTTAGTTACTTTCTAATTTTATCACAATCTAATCTTTGAGATATGTGATAAGTGGCATCTATCAAATATTAGAAAGTTATTAGTTACTTTCTAATATTTTCTAGAAAAGGGAATAACTTTTTCCCAAGAAATTAAATATTCCTAGCACCCTTATTTTATTTATTAATTGGGTGGGAATATTTTTACATAGAATTATTTTCTAAATATTATTCTTTAGACTTTATATTTTAGTCTAAGAATAATTTACACAATGTTGCATTACATATTCCAACATTCTTGAGTTATTCAAGAATATCGTATTTGGTCACTCCCATCAACTTTTGTTCCTTTTAGTTAGTCTCTTTGAAACTTCTATGATATTGTTAAGTATCTTCTAGCCTTTACATTTTGGTTATGGAGGGATACCTTAGAATTCTTAGTGCTTTTTACTTAGGATCCTCCAATTTAGCACTTAATTTCTTTTATTTTAGCCTTGATGAATCCCAACTTAGGGGGTCTAACCTTGGATACTCTTTTGCTTGATCTTTTTAAGGTTGAGTAGGGACTTTGAATAAATATAGCTTTTGAGCTCCACTTGTAGAGTCTTCTTTTTTGATCTAGTTAGGAATTGAATAGACTCTTCCTCCTTGGGTTGCTTGACTATCATGACTTGTTCTAGATCCTATAAGATGTTGATCATTCCTTCTATACCTTTTTTTTATCTTTTTATTTTCTATGTTGGTGCCAACTAAGCTTGGTGTTGGTATATCATACATGTGTCTGCATTATGGGGATCATTGCAGTCCAGGCATGAGTAGATTTTACAAGGAGTGGAAGTATATGCATCTTCTCTAGTTCAGTATATGCAATATTGTTTGTCTAGTGATGTTGCTACTAGAGACTTCTTGTTCTTTTGTGATAAAGGAAAACATCCCAGGCGGATAGCCCTCATATTTATTTTTCACATTTTACCTCTCTAGCATAATGATTTTTTTATTTAGATTATTCAATGCTTATCTTAGCTCTAAAATTTCTATATTTTCTTTAGATTTTAGAACTTGAAAGAGAGGTAGAGATGGTGCAATAGGCTTAGATAAAGTTTTAGGTGTTAGAGCAAGAGAATATTATAGCATAGTAGTGGTCAAAACCTATTGTCCAGGTAGCTCTAGAAAGCATGACATAGTGATATTAGGAGGTGTATCGCTCCAAATTTTTTGCATCCTTACCTTCAGGCTATAGGATCCACGCCCGAAAGGGGGATGCGAGAAGGATGGGACAATACCTCGGACTGAGAGGCCCTTTGAAGGTCACGCCTCTCGGGGGAGGGGTATAAGGGTGAATTTTTGATGGATGGTGGGTTCACCAGGAAACTTTGAGTGGCAGTTTCCATGCCTAGGTTGAGAATGGGTTTGATGTGTTCATTTTGTACTTTAATCATTCATATCCTAGGTTTGGCCAAGATGAATCTAAGCTATTCTATATGCCAATGCTGATTTATATGGATACAAAAAACATGAATAAGTGCTAAACATAGAAAGTGTGCTAAATAAGACAGAATGTACCCGATTTCGGATGTCTGATGAAGATTCTGAGGTTTGTAGAAGTCCAGATCATCTCAAATCTTACATAATCATCTGCAATTGCATAGAATCATCTCAGATCATAGTCGGTCATCTGAGATCAGACGAGATCATCGTCGACCTGATGAATTCATCAGACGAATTCGTCAAAAACCTGCAATCACAGAAACAGATACCAAAGACCAAAAATGCAACTACAAAAGCAAGGGGAAATGATAGAAATAATAGTAAACCTGCCTAAATGATAGATCCAGATAACAATTAAAGGAAATGCATTAATTTAATAATTTATTTTAACTTTATCATGCATCTATGCTAAATGAGGTGAACTCCAGAATGCAGAAATAGAATAAACTAAGTTAATGCATAAGGAAATGAAGAGAGAAGATAAAAAAATGCAAACTCCGGGCTCTGATTGCCCCCAATATGGACTACAGTCGAGATCACCTCCAATCGTACGAGATCATCGCCGATCTACGATAGGATCGTCCGAAATCATCTGGAATCGCCAACGACGATCCGAGCTTGCTCCAACTGAAAAATAGTAAAATTCCTGCAAGAAAAACTTGAAATACACAATGCAAACGATGGTGCGAAGGTGTTCTAATGCACGAGAAACTAAAGTTGCAGGGAAAATCAGCCAAGGGGAAGTCAAGAAAAATCCTAAGTTTATATAGGATTTAGGGAGAGGTTAGGAGGTTGGAGATCACCCCAATTTGGGAGATCTCCAATGGGGGAGACTCTAACCGCGCAGACACGCTTTCTGCCCAAGTTAGAGAAGTTGTTGAAACAGAAACTAATTATGAAAATTTAGTTTTGGGACGAAATCGTCTGGACGTTCTGTTCCAGACGAATTCGTCAGATCTGGGATGATTTCGTCCCGATCGTCGACGATATCGTCCAACGGTCAAAACAACTCCTAAAAATGGCACGGAAAATGAGGGGAGCGGGTAACGGGCGGTTTTGGGGTTAAAATTCAAATTTTATCTTTTTACTAAGGTTTAACTGCGCCAATTTTAGGGTGCTACATTTTGCCCCCTCTTTAGCGAATTTTTCGAAGAAAATGCGTTAAAGACGAGTTCTTCCCGTTTTACGAGAAAGCAAAAATTTACTCAATTTTTTAGACGACGATTCTAGGTCGAATCGTACGACTGCTTACTATGGTGCCCCCTCCGTGTTTTTACCCAAATCGAACGTTTGAGGTAAAAGCACGAAAAAGCAAAATTTTAAAAAAATGTTGTTTTTTAAAATAAAATTAAGAAAAATAGGGTAAAACCCTAATTCATTTTTACTGTTCATTTTCACTGTTTTTAGAGCTCTGCAGACAAAATGGTCGAAACAACGCACAGATCAACAGAGGTCCGATGCGGGCTACGGGTAAGGATCTAAACTTAGTGAATTATGTTTTTAATTTGATTTGTGTAATTTGCAATTTAAATTTTGACTATTTTGGGGCATCACGGCCATTTTTAGGCCGTCGACGACGTCGGGACGAAATCGTCCCAATTTCATCGAAATCGTCCCTAGATCGTCGATTTCGTCTAAGGGCAAAATCGACGAAATAGGGGCGATCCCGTCCAACAAGGGGCGATCCCCAAGTTGAGAAATCGGAGATGATTTCATCCTACAAAGGACGATTTGACCTAATTTAGGATGATATCATCCAATGGTGGACGATATCATCATTTTTATGAAATTAAGCTTGTTTGAATTGCATTTAATTGATTGTAATAATTGTTTTATTAATGAATTTTGTTGTTTTATTGTTTATTTTGCAGAGGGGATTACTAAAGAGTCGAGAATGGAAATACGGGGGGCTGAGGGATGACGTGGCCACGCTCAATCAGGTGGAGCGAGACCAACTGGCACAGGTCGGACTACAACATGTGGCAGAGATGCCACAAATATCGACAGACATGGGGCTACTGACAGCCCTAGCAGAGAGATGGTATCCGGGGTCATCCTGCTTTTGGTTATCGATAGGGGAGATGGCTCCCACTCTAGAGGATGTATGGAGGATCTTGAGGATCCCCATACAAGGATGGTTTATGACTCCTACGGCCAATCAGGGCCAGGCTATGATGAGGTTGTGCGGAGACCCGAGCTTCGCCCTGGAGAAGGGTGGAGTGAACATCGAGTCTCTGAGGCAGATGCCTGGGGCATCTAGGTTGACTCAAGTTTTGGTAGGGGTAGTGGGTGGCCTACTGCTGTGCCACCAGAGTGGGTGCAGATTACCATGGCTCCTTTTAGATGTGGTCTACGACATGAGAGACCACGGGTACAGATTTGCATGGGGCAGCTTTGTACTGTGCCGCTTGTATAGGATCCTGCATGGGGTCGTATACAAGGGAGGCCGATGTCTAGTTTTGACATCGCTACTACAGGTATGGTGTTGGGAGCACATCATGGTGCGGAGGCCGGTAGGACTCCCACTGATAGGGGTTGACCGAGAGAGACCTCAAGTTTTCTATTGGTGGCTCCAGAGAGGGTCACAATGGTGGATAGATCTGTCGATGTCTCGGAGGTTACTAGATGACCTCATCCCTGACTAGATCACCTGGAGGCCATGGAGAGAGCATCCAGGGTGGGGAGAGGATGGACAGGAGTTGGCTCACATCAGGTGAGTCTATTGGCTGAGGATGGAGCGAGGAGAGGTAGAGCTCCACCGCTATGACCAAGTTTTGTGATAGTTCGGTCTATAATAGGGGATCCCATCTCTCAGGGACTATGAGTACTCTCAGACTATCCGGGATAATACCACACTGAGCGGGGCTCTAGATATGCAACGATTCTAGAGCCAAGACATGGATGATGCCCCCATCCAGCCAATGGATGGGGATGACACTGGGGTCACTGATGGATACGATGCCTGGTACGTAGGCATCCACCCTCCTCGGATGATGAGGGCATAGGGTTCGATGCACGCGATTGTGCGACGGATGGGGAGGCGGTGCCAGGCTGCCATTGAGGCAGCACGGGGTCATAGAGGGAGAGAGCAATGATGGTCTCCATAGGAGAGATGCCAGAGGATGCCACAGGCTCCGTAGAGACCATAGTAGATAGGGAGGAGGGAGGAGGGATTCCCTTCTCAGTAGGGGGAGAGGCCACCATCGCTCGATAAGGGCAAGGGTGTCGAGGTGGGGGAGAGCAACGAGATGGCGGCTCTTCGGGCTGAGGTTGCCCACCTCGAGCTCAGGTGCAGACACTATAGGATGAGGCTACATGGCTCAGGGCTCGAAGCGGAGGGGCGAGCATGCAGGAGTTGGCATGGTCTATGGCTCAGACCATGTTCTATCAGGGAGTATACTTCCAGCTGGTTCCAGAGGGCCAGAGGTTATAGCTGCCAGCCGACATTGCAGAGCCGATCAGGATGGGATCATCGAGGACATCCTCACGATCGATGGTGAGGACCCGAGACACAGCACGGACCTCTATGGGACCACCTCCTCCATGCCAGGGTGGGAGAGGAGATGAGGCTGAGAGCTCGAGGGCTTCTCGAGACTAGCCGCTATAGACTAGATTGCATATATTATTTATTTTTTTTTTGAGAGGATTGAGTATGCCAGGGTATAGATTGTGGCATACCAATCCAGTTTTGATATGATGTACATAATTTGTTGATATATATATATGGTCTTTTTGATGATATGACTTGTGTATATGTTGTATGATGCTTTAATTTTGGATTTGTTTGATTGATTATTCATGTAATTATGTCATTTGGAAATAGTATAATTTTATGTCATGCTATAAAATTTAAATGAAATAATCTGATGTAAACAAATTGGTTGTGTATGGTGTAATTTGATGAAAAATAAAGAGACTTCTAACAATAATTTCAAAGGACATTGTCGTTGTTATAGACCATTTCATGGAGTCACCGCTCGCTAGGTCGTCAAGCTAATCCCAGTATAGAAATATTGCTAAAAGTAAAAGAGTGCTTAAGAGACTATCTTAAGGCTTTGTGTTGTGATGATGAAAAATGATGATGGTGATGATTTGTTTTCAGATTTTCATAAAAATATTATGCATGAAATATATAAAAATATGATTTTTTGCTAGGCATAAAATTCCTAAGTGTGATAAAATTTTGAACAATTCCTTAGGAATTATACCATCGTTGCAAAATGGAATGTTGACATAATGAAATGAAATAGAAAAAGTGTTCATTCTTTTTAAAGCACAATTGTGTAACATAATGATATAAGCCATATGTTTTTATAAATAAAAATGAATGGGAAATAAAATTAGAACAATGGTTTGCGCTAGGCATAGAATTATAGGTATAGACTTATACCATCATCACGAAATCCAAAAAGGAATAATAGTTTTATTGCATGATTTGTTTTTTTGATTTTGAGATAAACAGAAAAAATATATAAACGTGACTTTATTGCTAGATTATTGAATATGTTGTTGAAAGAATTTTTGGATTTTTGAAAACAATGTATGTAATTGTTTTTATACTAAACAGATGTTCTTAAATAAGAAGATGAAATTATTCCAAAAAGAGTTGCATAAATATTTTAAATTATCTCAAAGACAAAATGTAGATTTATAAGGAACCCTCATGTGCATATGTGAGTTCATTGCCGATCTTGATTTATCATAATGATACAAAATCTCTCAAATACAAATGTGTGTGCAATTGTATTGTTCATTCACCAATTTTGAGCAAGATAATTTGATACAAGTAATTTGAATTAACCAAATAAGTGTTCATTGACCATGATTTATATGCATGTAACCGTACTAGACTACTATGTAAGTCGGGTCATCAAGAGCTAGCTGATCCATAAGCAGACATAGGTCTATACAAAAGAAGGTCACTAATGTGACAGACATATCACCATGCTAGGGATTACCCAAGGCCAAGCGGGTTGGGCACAAACCACATGTTATGGGGCTTACCTCACAGTTTTCGAATAATTGAGAATTCCAGGGATTCAAGCTCATTCACCCTTCTTTTCTTTTTCAAGGGGTAGGGAAAGGGATTTTATTGCTTTTTGCTTTTTCTTTTCTTTTTCTCTTCTTTCTCTTTTTTTTTTTTTGTATTTTTGCTTGGAACTGAGATAATGCTGAAATATTGCTGCGATGGTACAAAATAATATTTTTCTTTTTCTCATTTTCTTTGACTTTTCTTTTTCTTCCTATACTAGGGATACTTGCTCGGATTGGTCTGTAGAGCAAGGGATTTTTATTCTGGGTAGGGGTGAGCTTGTCCTTTTGTCAATTCTCAAAGATTCTAGACCATGTGCATGATAGGATAGCAGGGGAAACTTTTCGCTCAAGAAACCATTTCTACTATGTAGCATCATATCGAATTTGCAATGAAATCATTTTAATGTGAAAAGATATGCTTGGTTCAAGTAAATAACAAGATCAGTTCTCTATGCTCAAAACTTTATTTAATTCAACTGTGGACTTTTGATATAAGAGAGATTAATAATCATACCAAATAAAATCAAGATATTTATTCATGTGAGTGTGAAAGTGCGGGATTCCAAATAAATGCTAATTTATCCAAAATAACTGAAAATATAACTGCAATACTTCAAGAATTGACAAGTACGAAAATAAAAGATGTTTTTGAAGATTTTGATGATTTTGATGTTTTTATATTTTGATTTTGATTGATGAATTGAGAAGATACACAATGTGATTGTTTTTTTTGAAATTTTTATATGAATGACTAAAATGAAACAATATGCAAAATAACAATATATACAATGATGAAATGACCAGATTTTATGCATAATAGCGTTTAAGATGCATAATGTTCATAGGTTCTTTAAGATCTTTACCATCTAAGGTAGATAATCTGTATGCTCCCGAGCCAAATTTAGCAGTGATGATATATGGTCCAAGCCAGTTAGGTTCAAATTTACCTTTAAGATCTTTAGTTGCATTAGTATTTTTTTTATTTTCTTTTAAGACAAGGTCATCGATCTCAAAGGATCGATGATGAACTTTCTTGAGGTATGCTCGCTTGAGCTTGTTTTGGTAGGCACGAAGATGTTCCAAAGCATTGATGCGCTTCTCATCTAGGAGTTCCAGCTGACTAAATCTGCCAGACATGATATTCATCTCCTACTTCAGTATCTTGAAGTAGCAGAGCCAAAGAAGGAACTTCTAATTCAAAGGGAAAAACTGCTTCAGCGCCATAAACCAAAACAAAAGGTGAAGTGCCCGTGGGAGTACGAACACTAGTTCGATAAGCCCACAAAGCAGGATATAATTGGATGTGCCAATCTCGGCCAGATTTATTGACCAGTATTTTGAGGATTTTGATTAATGTTTTATTAGATGCTTCTGCTTGGCCATTACCCTGAGGATAATAGGGAGTGGACCAACGATGTTGAATTTTATATTTTTGACATAATTTCTTGACATCTTTATTTTTGAAACAAGTTCCATTATCCGAGATGAGATTTGCAGGAATTCCGAACCTACAAATAATTTGATTAAAAATAAATTTGGAAACTTGGGTTCCAGTGCAAGAAGCTAAGGGCATAGCTTCAACCCACTTCGTGAAATACTCGATGGCGGTTATGATGAATTTGTGTCCATCAGATGACACAGGGTTGATTTTTCCAATGATGTCTAAGCCCCATTTTGAAAAGGGCCAAGGAGATGAAATAGCTTGTAGCTCTTGTGCAGGCGCATGGACAAGGTCAGCATGTTTCTGGCACTTGTCGCAATGGCACACATAATCATGTGCATCATTCTCCATGGTAGGCCAAAAATATCCTATCCTAAGGAGCTTCTTAGCAATGGCACTACCACTAAAGTGTCCCCCACAAGATCCATCGTGGGCTTCACTCAAAGCTGATCTAGATTCTTCTAGATTCAAACATCTCAATAGGATGCCTTCAAAAGATCTCCTATACAATGTATTGCCAATAATTACGAAGTGACTTGCTTGTCTACGTAATAACCGAGCATTGGTTGCTATTACAACCTTCAGGGAAGGTCCCATTTTGAAGAAAATTAAATATATCAGTGTACCAAGGTTCAGGAGTAGTTTCGTTGATTAGAAACACATCCAAAGGTTCTAAGCATGATTTATTTGAAGCGGGTTCCTAGAGTCGATGAATAATGATGGTAGCATATTCGTCATCTAACTCCAAGGGCAAAAGAGATGCAGCTGCAGCCATAGCGTCAGCCGCACGGTTGCTAGTTCGAGGAATAGCTTCCAAGGTAACTTGATCAAATAAAGATAATAATTGTAAGACATATGCTTTATATGGATGTAATTTATCATCTCTGGTCTGATAAACATCATTAATTTGATTTATGACAAGTTGAGAATCATCGAAAACTAATAAATTTTTAATTTTTAGTGCTAAGGCAGCTCGTAATCCAAGGATTAGAGCCTCATACTCAATAGTGTTATTAGTACAAGCAAATGTTAATTTAAAGGACAGAGGTATAAGATGTTTCTATGGAGATATTAAAATAATACCTGCACCAGCCCCACTCATGCATCGGGCTCCGTCAAAGTATAGGGACCATTGCTCTGGATGGTCTGCCTCTAATTTAAGGCATTCATCAAGAAACTCAATGATGAGGGGATGGGTAGACTCTAAGGGTGCAACAACTAATTGATCTGCTATGATTTGACCCTTAACAGACTTTTGTCCTATAAACATGAGTTCAAACTCGCTTAGCGCAAGAACCCACTTTGTTGTGTGACTAGATAAGTATGGTCGACTCATGAGATACCGTAAAGGATCGAATTTAGCAATAACATACGTTTTCTGACTGAGCATATAATGGCATAGTTTCTGTGTAGAAAATATGACTGCTAGACATAACTTCTCTAATGTTGTGTAGTGGGTTTCATAACTGATTAAGGTTCTACTAATGTAATAATTAGCATGCTCTCTTTTCTCATCGTCAAGTTGAGCTAACATAGCTCCTAAGGCAAGATCTGAAGCAAAAATATACAAGATAAATGGGCGATCAGATCTAGGTGGTGAAAGCACAGGTGGGTTAAGGAGATATTGTTTGAGGAGTTCAAATGCTTCCTGAAATTCGTCGTCCCAATGAAAAGAGACATATTTCTTAAGAAGCTTAAGAAAGGGTCCTATTTTGTCTGCCAACTTATCGATGAAGCGACGAATAGCTTGAAGCTTACCTTGTAGACTCCATAATTCAGATATATTTGTGGGTGCGGGCATATCAGTGATAGCCACGATCTTGAGAGGGTCAATTTCAATGCCACGTAAAGAAACTATAACCCCCAATAATTTATCGGACTTAACTCCGAATATACATTTGGCTAGATTTAGTCGGATAAGATATTCCCTTAACCGATCAAATACTTTTCTCAAGTCATCTAAATGATCATCTTCTTTGATGGAACGAGCTATAATATCATCTACATAATCATGTAGAATATCATGCATCATATCATGAAAGATATAAGTCATGGCTCGTTGATATGTTGCACTTGCATTCTTCAAACCGAATGGCATCACTTTCCAACAAAAGGTTCCCCAAGGGGTAATAAAGGTTGTTTTAGCCTGATCTTCAGGAGCTATCCTGATCTGATTATAACCAGAAAATCCATCCATTAAGGATATCATTCCACTCCCAATAGTAAAATCAATGATCTGATCCATGTTGGGAAGAGGAAAATCATCTTTAGGGCATGCAACATTAATATCTCTAAAGTCTGTGCAAACCCTAACTTTGGTAGCTTCTTTCTTAGTTACTGGAACTACATTCGAGATCCATTCAGCATAATCAATGGCTTGTATAAAAATAACCTTCAAGGAGTTTTTCTAATTCCCCTTTGACTAGTAAGGCCACTTTAGGATGCATTTTTCTAAGTTTTTGTTTAATGTGTTTAGCATCCGGATGGACTACTAGGTGATGCATGACTACGAAAGGGTCTAATCCTGGCATATCTTCATATGTCCAAGCAAAGACATCTTCATATTCCTTAAGAAATGCAATGTATTTATCTTGTTTGTCTTGACTCAATTCTGATCCAATGTTGATTATGTGAGGATTATCTTTGGTTCCAATGTTAATTTTTATGACATTTTCTACTTCCATGTGTAGATCTCTCTCAAAATTAGGTGGGGTGGGTGAAATGCCTAATTCTTGTAATTCTTCCAAGGTTAGTTTGGATAATTCATCTTGAGGAGTCGTGGCCTCAAGTTGGGCTATACTAGGTATAGATCCATCAAAATAAAATTCATGATGTAATAATTCCTCAATGGAGACATCATGGAAGATATCTCCCTCCAACTCATCGTCGGATTCGGCGATCATCTCAGGGTAGGCTATAGATAGCATATTACATGTAAATGGCTTATTCATTAAACACAAGGCATCACGTTTATCCAAATAATCTTGGTAACATATGAGATGGTCATCATCCTTAAATGGGAAGGGTTGACCTTTACTAGGAAATAGGCCCACACCACATCGGGTAGGCCATGGTTCTACCTCAAAGGGTTCTTTCATACCATTCTGGAAAGGTCCCAAACCTTTCCCTTTATATCCCAATTTAAGCATTATAGGCTTAGCTTTAATATACTCATTAGTAAAATAACATCGAGCATATCCATCATAATGAACCTTGATGTTTCTAGGTATTCTACCCTAGTCATATCCCTTATAAATAAAAGCGCAACTCCCGACTTGGTAAATACTTCCCATAGGTTGTGGGAGGCCCAAGGTATGAGGAGAGGGTGGCAAATTATTTAAGATAAGGGAATCTTGCATAGCAACATTCGTTTGTTCTGATATAAGAATTTTAGATAAATCGGGTAAGAGCTCATCAGTAAGAGCGTAAGAGGTAGAAGGAACATTTCCTATATCTTCTGATGCGGAAAATATGCCTTTGGTAGGTGTAGATGTTGTAGAGATGTCGATGGATGGGTCTATAGGTATGGAAGTTATAGGAGTAAAACAAGAAGCATTGGTTGTGGGTTTAGGATCTTTTTGAGGTCCTAATGTGGTTTGTTTAGAGGATGTTTGAACTATATGTAGAGGTGGAGTTGATGGAGAAAAAGTAGATGATGTTATGGGTGTGTGTTTCACACGTTTAGATGGATGATGAGAATTAGGATGTGTGGATGATAAAGCAGGGCAAAATTGAACTCCAACAGGTTCTGCCAAAGCACACATATCAAAGGGTCTAGGATCACCATGAATGGTAACCAACTGATTTTTAAATTCGAATTTAACACATTGATGTAAAGTTGAGGGAACAGCTCGCATCACGTTGATCCAAGGGTGACCCAAGAGTATATTGTACGATGCAGGGCAATGTACAATAAACACGGTCATGTCTAAGGTTCTTGGACCAACTTGCAATGGGATAGTAATAACTCCACACGTTTCTTGTGTTTCGTCATTGAAGGCTTTTATGATCATATCAGTTCTTTTCATTTCGTCACTTCTAAACCCAAATATTTGGTAGAAGTCAAAAGTGCAAATGTTTAAAGATGAACCATTATCAATCAAGACTCGTTTAACTGCTACATCTCCAATTAGGGCAGTAATATATAAGGGGTTATCCTTATGTAAACTATGTTGTGGTATATCTCTATCCCGAAAGTCAATACAATCAACTTCTCGAGTTATTATAGTATTGGCCATGGCTTCAGGTTGAATATTTTGTGGTACCATCATTTGGCTTAATGTGAGCATTAATTCATCCCTATGTGTAGGAGAAGATCTTAAAAGGTCCAAAAGGGAAATTCTAGTTGTAGTATTTGATAATTGTTCATTAATATTATAAGGAGGTTTAGGTTGAACATTAGGTGCATGATTCCCTTTATTAGGAACTTTCAAAACAAATGGAGCTGATCCATCGTTCTGAGTTTGATCTTGTTGAGAATTTTGAGCCTGTTGTCTAGTAACAACTCCGATGGTACCTACAATATTATTTTGTGGATGATGAATGGGTCTTGGTCTAGCATTTATGGCTTGTTCATTAGAAAGTAATTGGTGAGACGATGGTCGAGTAGTGACTCTTCTTGGAAATGGTTCTTCTGGAACCATAGAACTTGTGATAGGTTGAATAGGATCTGATTCATCTTCAGAGCTATTCGATTGATTTGAGGTGATTTCCATGTCACTTTCAGTCTCATATTCTGTATCACTAAGATCAGGTGTCTGAATGTTATATAGAGGTCTGGTCGTAACCATGGATAAAGTTGTGTCAAATATTTCCAAATCATGAGTAGGTAAATGCCCACTAATAGTTCCTACATATCGGGTAGGAGGGGGAACATTATGATGTTCAATTTGATTAGCCACTTCTTTACCATGCTTTGGTAAAGGATGTTGAAATATGTCCAATGATTGATTGGCATTCTGATTCTGATTTTGGGGGATGTTCTTTTGAGCATTATTAGGAGGATTTTGTTTAGGTTGAAAGGCTTGCACCTCCATCTCATTGTTATCAATTAAGTCTTGTATTTTATGTTTTAATATTTTACAAGAGTTGGTAGCGTGTCCAGGTCCTCTATGGAAATCACAGTGTAAATCAGCTCTGTATCCGGGTATAGTTGGATCAGGTTCTCGGATATTTGGTAATTGGATCAAACCTCGTGCTAATAATTGTGGGAGAATGGTTGATAGAGGTTGATTTAACCTAGTAAATTCTCGAGGTGGTTTATCAGGAGGTTTCAATATAAACTTCTCCGTTGTTTTCGTAGTATTAACATTAGCAATGTTTCTGCTATCCATGACTCCATCACCCACAACTTGTTTATTCTTATATTGATTTCTGGATGTTTTCTCATCATCTTTCTTTTTAAGCTGACCTCTCCTAATGAGAGCATCTTCCACTCTTCGAGCTAAGTCTATAGCTTGATCGAAGGTGGTCAAGGTAGCGATTGATAACTCATAGGATAGTTGTTCTTGTAAATTATTGATAAAGATATCCAACATTTCCCGATAAGGTAACACAAAGTGTAATTTTCCTATCAACTGTCTCCACCGAGCTAGGAAATCAGCAAAACATTCATCTTTGTCTTGTTTTAAGTTGTACAAATATTTAATGGTTACATGCCTTTCGATGTAGGCACTAAATTGATGAACAAAAGACTCGGCTGTTTCTTCGAAATTCCTCAAAGAATGAGTGGGTAATTGATAATACCACTCTAATGCCATTCCTCCTAAACTTTTCGGGAACATTTTTAGTAATAACAAGTCATCATGTGATATATCATGACATGCTATCCTAAACATACGAAGATGCTCTATGGGATCTTCGGTTCCTTTGTATATAGGTAGGACAGGCATAGGAAAGTGTTTAGGATATGGTTGTGCTACAACTATAGGATCTAGAGGCTGACTACACATCTCTCGATAATTGTACGAGGGATGGTAGGGATCTATCTGGTCCATGCGGGAGACTAACTGTTTCACCATGGCTTCCAGATTACTAGTTTGTCCACCATATTGGTTCGGTGGTATGTGAGCGTATGATGGCGTGACGTAAGGATTAGATGCTATATTGCTATTATGCAAATGGTTGGTAGGGAGAGTATTATGAAGAAGATTTGTAGTAGCATTATGTTGTATCCCAGATTGTTGGAAATTGGTGTTTGGTTTTGTTTTGGGCTTTTGTTGATTTGAGGTATGTTGATCAATAGCTTGGCAAAATAGAGCAGTGAATGAAGGTTTCTTTTGTGTGGGAATAACTCTAGGCTTGGTAACAGGCACTCTAGGTGGTTGGGTAACCTGTTGTTGTTGCATGTTCTGGATTATAGCGGCCATATCCAAATTGGATGGTCCAGCTTGATCACTTTCTTGATCAACAAAGGACAAGGGATTAGTGCGTGTGTGATATATTTCTTCTAGGGTTGCTTGAGTGTCACTAATTTGATCCTTGTCCATATGGACTGCTCTATTAAGAGCGCCAATATTAGTATTGAGGAACTTCCAGAAATGTTCCATGTTCTCAAAAGTAACAGCTCCTCCCAGAGACATTTTAGGGGATGATGATCCTTCCTCTCTAACAGTTTCTTTTTGTTCATTTCCTACAACAAACTCTTCTTCTTGTTGGTCTAGGGTTCCTTCTTCCTGAATTGGGTCTTCAGGAAGGACATCTGGGTTATTTAATGGTCTCCTTAACCAATCTTCTTCTACTTCAGTCTGTTTTCCATTCCTAAGTCTAGTCATTATGCTTAAACTTAGATTTTAGCAAATATATATATATATATATATATATATATATATATATATATATATATATATTTGCGACAAGTTTGGGAGGTATATATTTTAATTATATACCTACTATAATACTTAAAAGAAAACGTTTTAATTTTTGTTATATTTTTGTTTTGTTTTTGTTTTTTGTTTTTATGATAATATTATAAAGACAACAAACAACATACTAAATGCAAGAAATAATAATAATAAAATAATGGCTTAGTTTTCTATAAATAGTTTATGGATATCATTAATAGGATCAAGTTCATCAGGAGTCATGAAATGCTCCTCTTCAAATTGGAAATGGTTTTTCAAGAATTTGACAAAGTGTGCTATGGTGATATTATCTGTCTCAGACTCTGACCTGTAGAAATAAAGTTCATGGCAATACTCTCGATATAACACAACTCTAGGAACTCTATTCCATCTCTTTCTATCCGTAAGAATGACCTCTTGATCCTCTATACGAGATAGAAATTTATGTACTACAACTGCGTTGTCGAGGTATTCCTCAAAGGTGTACAACTCGAAAGACACAAGTGCTCTTTTATCTGCTAACCACCTATGGCAAGCTCTCTGAAGCTCATGGTACAAAGTCACCTGATCAGGATCCAGGATTCTATCTAGGACAAACCTCTTAATTTGCCTAAGTTCTGTCGACCTAGATGAAATAATACTCAATCTCCTATCAAGTTCATCCCATAAAGGTTGGACTCTATTTGTTTGAGGTACTCTAAGCAAAGAAGTAATCTCTATGGCTGCTAATTGATTTTCAACATTTATGGTGACAACTCGTCTTTTATTATAATCTACCATCTAAATATGATATGCAATCTTTAATTGTTTGTCTGATGATTCTAAATGCATTTATTTTTTTTTGGATTGTTTTCAAAAGGTTTTAGTTTTCACGTCGGGTTCACCAAAATGTATCGCTCCAAATTTTTTGCATCCTTACCTTCAGGCTATAGGATCCATGCCCAGAAGGGGGATGCGAGAAGGATGGGACAATACCTCGGACTGAGAGGCCCTTTGAAGGTCGCGCCTCTCGGGGGAGGGGTATAAGGGTGAATTTTTGATGGATGGTGGGTTCACCAGGAAACTTTGAGTGGCAGTTTCCATGCCTAGGTTGAGAATGGGTTTGATGTGTTCATTTTGTACTTTAATCATTCATATCCTAGGTTTGGCCAAGATGAATCTAAGCTATTCTATATGCCAATGCTGATTTATATGGATACAAAAAACATGAATAAGTGCTAAACATAGAAAGTGTGCTAAATAAGATAGAATGTACCCGATTTTGGATGTCTGATGAAGATTCTGAGGTTTGTAGAAGTCCAGATCATCTCAAATCTTACATAATCATCTGCAATTGCATAGAATCATCTCAGATCATAGTCGGTCATCTGAGATCAGACGAGATCATCGTCGACCTGACGAATTCGTCAGAAACCTGCAATCACAAAAATAGATACCAAAGACCAAAAATGCAACTGCAAAAGCAAGGGGAAATGATAGAAATAATAGTAAACCTACCTAAATGATAGATCCAGATAACAATTAAAGGAAATGCATTAATTTAATAATTTATTTTAACTTTATCATGCATCTATGCTAAATGAGGTGAACTCTAGAATGTAAAAATAGAATAAACTAAGTTAATGCATAAGGAAATGAAGAGAGAAGATAAAAAAATGCAAACTCTAGGCTCTGATTGCCCCCAATATGGACTGTAGTCGAGATCACCTCCAATCGTACGAGATCATCGCCGATCTACGACAGGATCATCCGAAATCATCTGGAATCGCCAATGACGATCCGAGCTTGCTCCGACTGAAAAATAGTAAAATTCTTGCAAGAAAAACTTGAAATACACAATGCAAACAATGGTGCGAAGGTGTTCTAATGCACGAGAAACTAAAGTTGCAGGGAAAATCAGCCAGGGGGAAGTCAAGAAAAATCCTAAGTTTATATAGGATTTAGGGAGAGGTTAGGAGGTTGGAGATCACCCCAATTTGGGAGATCTCCAACGGGGGAGACTCTAACCGCGCAGACACGCTTTCTGCCCAAGTTAGAGAAGCTGTTGAAATAGAAGCTAATTATGAAAATTTAGTTTTGGGACGAAATCGTCTGGACGTTCTGTTCCAGACGAATTCGTCAGATCTGGGATGATTTCGTCTGATCATCGACGATATCGTCCAACGGTCAAAACAACTCCTAAAAATGGCACGAAAAATGAGGGGAGCGGGTAACGGGCGGTTAACGGGCGGTTTTGGGGTTAAAATTCAAATTTTTATCTTTTTACTAAGGTTTAACTGCGCCAATTTTAGGGTGCTACGGAGGAAGCTTTCCAACTGAGATGAGTGCATCTTCTACAATAATTACAACTTGAAATACTTGAGGAAATCTCATCTCATTAGCTAGCTAGATTTTAAGGCCTATATCTAGTTCAAAGGCTTATATATAATATATATATATCTATATGGGATTGGGAAGATCTAGTATCTTCAGGAATTTGATTCCATATTTTATTAAATCTGATATTAAAATAAGTGATATTATCTTGTGGATGCCTATAAATGGAGGTAAATTGAGTATGCAATAAAAAAGGATTTCCTACATGGTTGAATGCCAAGATGAATGGTTCAATAAGTTGAGCCCATGAAGTAATACTATTATCATCAAGGGATCTATATCTAGTGATAACCTTTCCTCTAAAGGATGTGGATAATAGCCACACCATGATATCCTCATGTTAGATATTGTGAATAGCAACAAGGACAACCATATCTTGGGAGTGCTCATATGTAATTTTCTTAGTTAAAAGTAAACTATGAAAATTCATGGAGATCTAAAAGGAGGGGATCATTGATAGATTTTTCTAGCCATATTTTATAGGCCAGGACTATTAGAAGATTTCTTGGAAAAGTATTTTAGTAGAATAATACCTTGAATGCAAGGAGCTCTAATTGGAGAGTGGGATTTACCTGGTTTTCTATGAGCTCTTTAGTTAGGTAGTTTAATAAACTGCATAGGTTCTTTGAGCTTCTTGAACTTTGATCTCATTAATAAATTATTCTAGAACTTATCATTGGAACTCATTCCTTTAATGGATTCACCAATCTCAGGTTCTTTCAATAGTGGAGTTGCCAGGTGAACAAATATTCTTCACTTGTGAGGTCAAGACTATTCACCATAATATTGGATCCTTTGAGTGGGTGAGATACACTACTTTGTCCCACCAATAATGCATTGGTAGAAATAAATTGAATAGGTTTGGTCCCACTGGGTATGCCAAAAACCCTTGGTTTGTAATATACCTAATGGATGGAAGTGCGATGTTTGACCATAGGGCCAATTTTGGATGACACAATATTTCTCCATAGCCAACCTCTAGAGAAATCCAATTTTATGTTATATTAAAAAAATGAGGAATATTAGAGTAAGAAATGGAGGGTTAGGGATGGAAATTATGGATTGAATGTATATTTTTTGGAAAATTTGTATATTTTTTGGGAGATTCAATTTCATTTTAATTCTGGCTAAAATAATTCTCCATGTCATGAATGAAAGTTTGCTTTTTATCTTTGGATTTCAAGTGCCAATTTATTCAATTTAATCATCTTCAAAATTCCGCAATATCTCTGCCTCATCTCAAAAGAGTTAAGTATTTTTTTTTGGAAAATAAAAACTCATTTTCTCTCCCACTACCAAATTTTATTTAATCATCATGGGCTAGAACCATCTTCCTTGGCAAATTTGCATATTTTTTTGGGAGATTCAATTTCATTTTAATTCTAACTAAAAGCTTGCTCTATCCGTCTCATGCTCTATCTTGCTCATTGCTCTATCCCACTCATGTTATATCACGTTCATTGTTCTATACCACTCATGTTATATCCCAATCATTGCTCTATCCCACTCATGTTCTATCCTACTCATTGCTCTATCCCGCTCATGTTCTATCCCGCTCATTGCTCTATCGTGCTCATTACCCTATTTTACGATAAAAGAGGAAGGCATTAGAATTTAATTTTTTAATTATATTTTTGCCCTAAAAATTAAAATATTAAACCTTAGGGATAATTAAAAATTAAAAAATAATTAATTAATTAAAATCAAAGCTTTAAACCTTAGGAAAATAAAATTAATTAATTAATTATTCTATTAATTGTCTAATCTTTGCCATTTTATTTCTATTTTCGTAGGAAATTTTCTAGTGGCAGGAGTAATGGCAGATGTGATGGCAGACATAAAACTTCAATGCAAAAGTGGGCGAATGCGGCTGTGCAGAGGTAGAAGACATGGGAAGTTAATAATCCACCCGAATTTTGTAGAGCCCACCACAAACAAAGACTTGATGAGGCATGGTCGAGGGAGTGCCCATTTAATGAAGTGCGGCTGCAACTAGCTGGAAAATGAAAGCATCTGCATACAGTGGCAGTTTGATGAGGATAAGATCAAATTCTTTCTTCACCATTTATGGCAAGGTACTTCAAGCAGATTTTTAGAAGTAGTTGGAGTTCAATGAAGCTATTAAAATATGTTTTATCGTGTAAGGCCCCGATGGTGGGATTTTTGTAATAGGGTTTAAATATTTGGAAGCAAGATATTTTTGAAAAGATCAGGGTATGTCTTGAGTCTATATATACTTCTTTTGAATGTAAAATCTGGATGCAAAAACTTGGAAATAAAAGACTTCTTGCAATTTCTAGCAAAACTTGCTTCGAATCCTTTATTCTGTACCTAAGGTTGGTGTGTGGACATCTTCCAAAATAGCGTGGCTAGGTGCCTAATATTTTTTGGGTTATGATAAGTGCACTATATTTTGTTTTCATCTCACTTAGGATTTATTTAGTTTGATTGTAAACCTATGACTGTTAAGATTATATTATGTTGTTAAGCTTCATTCTGTTTTATGTGCATATAAAGGAAATTAAAGGCTTAGGGTTTGGGTCTATATTTTAATTGCTCTATTCTCACTGCACGAGCTTGACTACTGGTGAGAAATACCAATTGATGCTTGCCTCCCTTCTATTTGTAATTTTCTTTCATCCCATGTTGCTTTGTCCCATGCTCAAGGTAGAAGGTGATCTTAGAAAGCTGGACACTTTCTTCATTTGATTTTGTTTTATTGTGAAGCTGAGCAGTCTAATTGAATTTAATGGTTGTAATTTGCAATTAGATTAGATATCCTCTCTTTTTTGCTCTACCCTACTCTCTCTATTTTATTATTGAAAGGTCCCACTTTTTATGTTCTTTAAAATTCTTTATTCTTTTAATCTGCTAAAATCTGAAGAGCTAGATCAATCCACTAATGCAAACCTGATAACTAAACTTAACAAATCACCTTCATACAATAACAAACAGAGGTTGAACCCCCTTGGAGGTATACAAATAATCCACTTGAAACTATTCCAGAAGTGGAAAAGAGTGAGAACATTCGACCCAACTCTATAACTCACACCTTGGATAACCAACAAGATCCTAAAGTGAGAGGGAATTTATTCCCATTAAATGTTACTTGTGTTTTTTGTTTACTCTTCTCAGGGTGTGCATAGAAGACCAATAAACATAAATTGGTGCTAGAAGGAGGGCTTGAACTTGCATTTGGTGTTTTTTAAGATAATTAGTTAGGCTGGATTCTTCCTTTAGAGTAACCAGGTCTCACCCAAGGGTTGGAGAGCTCCTTGTGTCTGAGTTGGAAACCCCAAGGAGAAGTAATCTTAGGAAATCTAGATCTCTATCCAGTATAGTTTTATCTCCATTAGTGCTTCCTCCAACTGTGACTCAGAATCCTACCTTTAATCAGATAGTCATGGCCAATTGGTTGGGCTCTACCACTTTGAATATCCCTGGTGCAACACATGATTTACCTAGGAATCCTGAGAAGTATCTTCCCACCTATAAGCATGATGGAATCAGGACAATAGAAGAACACTTGGTGGCCTTTAAGAATGCTCTAAAATTATTAAATGTGCATCATGAAGATGTAGCCTATAGGTTATTCCCATTCACTCTCTAGGAGGGAGCATATGATTAGTTTTTAAATCTTACGAATGACTCTATCACCAGTTGGGATGATTTAGAAAAGGTTTTTGTATCCCAATTCGGTCAAGTGATTGATCCCAGCATGTGCTATATCAACAATTTTCTAGCATTAAAAGAGAATCTAGTGAAACTATTAGGTCTTTCAATGTGAGATTCCAGAAGGCTTATGGTAGAATGACTGGTCATTACATGCCAAGTGCAGATCTAGCCTTAGAAATCTACAAGAATACTTTGGATCTAGTGACCTCTATTTTCCTCAAGAGAGACACCAATATCACAACCTTGATAGAAGCTTACAAGGAGGCTTTGGTTCTCGAGAGATAGTTGGGACCTCAACCTCTGAGCACTCCTTTAATACCCTTTGTTACTTAGAACATACCTATTTTGAATCCCATTCCACATCAGATAGTATTACCAATATGTCAAGCTCCACCTACAGAAAATCCATTGACTTTGCCACACACTGGGCATGTGCAGATTATGGAGAAAGAATCAGATAAAACTGTGGTTGAGGAAGTTACAAAGATGGTCCAAAAATTGGCAAATGACTTCTTGAGTTTCAAGAGGCAAGTGTCTATGAGAGAAAATTCAAACAAGTTTCCTTACCAATAGAATAGATTTTCTAGACCTCCATATGAACCTAATAAGGATTATAACAAAGGAAAGGGGCCTGAAGTGAACATTTGTGACTTGGCCTTACCTAATTGGTGTAGGATTCATGGAACATCCCAGCATGGGGAGTTAGATTATTTAGAATTTTGCAATGCTTTTGAGGCTTTATCTGGTGAATTTAGTTTTCCTGAGAATCAGAGAAATGTTGATGGTCCTAGTTCATCCAAACATAGTGTTGCTATGGTTTTGGATTCATTCACTTTCCTGGATGAGTCAAAAAATATTGTAAAAGTGCCTATGGATGAAGTGCAAGCTTTTCAGTAGTATAAAAGAGATAATTACAATCTCAAGAATAGAAATCCAGAGCCCAACACTTCATCTACACCTCCCAATAACTCTCATAGTATTCCTCTTGATCCTTCTCCAAATAATAATCCACCCCCACCCAAAGGGGGAGATCCAAAAGTGTAGGATGGATTTGTTGCTCCACTCAATAAAGGATATAATATAGTGGAGGATATGAAGAAAATCAAGGCTAACATCACCCTCCATGAGCTTGCTTAGATTACTAAACAAAGGGATAACTTGATTAAAACTTACTCTGGACCATCTGCTAAACCTCAAGAAAAGGGGAAGAAAATGACAAATGCAAATATGGCCATCTATAAAGAAAAGACTGAGGTTCCACCTTTCTTGCTAATAGTTTATATATTTGGGAAAAATCTGCATAACTATCTGGTGGATTCTGGTGCTTCAGCTAATGTCATGCCCCTAGCCATTTTCCAATAATTGGGGTTAACACTAGTAAAATATGATAGGAGAGTCATTCAGTTGGATAAAACTGAGGTCAAAGTGATAGGTGAAATTCAAGGTATACACATCCAATTGGCATCTGAACCAAGAGCACAACATAGAATTGACATTCAGGTGGTAGATATTCCTGTGGGATATGGGATGCTTTTGAGTAGAGATTGGTCCAAATATTTGAATGGATATTTGGCCATAGATTTCTCACACATGTGGTTTCCTTGGAAAGGTGTAGCAAATCAGTTAAGGATTGATAGAGAGCCTCGATATAAACACATGATAACTGAATATAATATCAAAAATGAGGCTATTAATTTTGTTGATGCAGATATTGGGGTCTATAATTTGACAACTACAAAGAAGGTGAGATCAATTAAAGCTCTAACCACTCATGATAATGATGTCTGGACACTTCATGTTGATGGAGCTAAATCCAAACAAGGTTCTAGTATAGGGGCAGTTCTCAAAGGACCTCACGATCAGGTATATTTCATGTCTTATCACTTGCAATTTCCTTGCACAAATAATTTGACTGAGTATGAAGCATTAATTCTAGGATTGAAATTTGCTTTAGATAAAAATGTGAAAAATATCCAAGTTTTTTCAGACTCAGAGTTGGTAACTAATCAGGTTAAAGGTATGTTTCAATGCAAGGCCTCTTACCTGAAGAGGTACAAACATCGAGCTTGGGATCTCATGGAGGATTTTAATGCTTTCAATCTAACACATATTCCTAGGGAAGAAAATTCACCCATAAATGTTTTAGCTTCATCAACTACAAATCTGAAACCCTTAGAGGAATTTAAATGGAAAAAATTTTCAATAGAGTTAGTCTCTTGTCCTTCTGTTCCAGATAATATAGATACATTTCAAGTATTTTTTTATGACCAACAAATTATAAATTTCTTACAGAATACAAATGCATTTGAAAAAACTATAATTGATGATGGTCAAAGGGATACTATGCTTGAATATTTTGATGATGACAGGGGGAGTAATGAGGTTAAAAAATAATAGAATTCCTAGGGGAATGGTAGAACTTGAGAGGCTATTTGACAATGATCAAATTAAACAAAGAATAAATTTTGGAAATTTTGTTGGTACAACAAGAAATGAGATCGAGAAATTGAATGTAGGGACTGAAGAGGATCCCAAATACATTCAATTAGCTAAAGCCTGTGACCCCATAATAAAATAAAATCTTACTGAGTTGCTTCATAGGTCTAAAGATGTTATGGCATGGTCATATAAAGACTTGAAGATTTTCAATCCAAAATTTTTTACACATACTATACCCCTGAAGGAGTTTTGTAAACCCTTCAGGAAAAAATAGAGACATGTTAATGCCTTATTGGAACCTATCATTTTGAAGGAGGTAGAAAAACTGTTGAGTGCTGCCATCATTTTTCCTATTAGACATTCTACCTGGGTAGCTAATTTAGTGCCAGTTAGAAAGAAGAATGGGGAAATTCACCTTTGCATAGATTTTAGAAACTTGAACAAGGCTTCTAAAAAGGATAATTATCCTTTGCCTTCCATGGATGATGTATTGCAAATTGTAAATGGTTCAGAGATGATGTCTTTCTTGGATGGATTTTTTGGATACAACTAGATATTGGTAGATAAGGAAGATAGAATGAAAACTGCCTTCACAACCAAATGGGGGACCTTTGCTTACAAAAGAATGCCATTTGGATTGATAAATGTTGGAGCCACATTCCAACGTGCAATGGATCATGCCTTCAAAGGTCTCATGGGTAAGTGTATTATGGTATACATGGATGACTTGATAGTCTTTTCTAAATCTCGATTTGATCATGTCAAACATTTGGAGTCTATTTTTGACAAGTGTAGAGAATTTGGCATTTCTTTGAATCCAAAGAAATGTGTCTTTGGTGTAACTGAAGGTAAACTCCTTGGTCACTTAATAACCAAAGATGGCATTTCTGTGGATCCTGAGAGAGCTGAAGCCATATCAAAGATACCCTTTCCCAATTCTAAGAAAGAGTTGAAATCATTTTTTGGGAAGATTAACTTTGTTAGGAAATTTATTTCTGGCTTTGCTGAAATAGTCAAACCACTCAATGATATGTTAAAGGAGACTACTCAGATTGTCTGGTCTATAGAAGCCAAGGTGGCATTTCAAGAGATTAAATCTGCTATCCAACAAGCCCCAGTTCTGGTAAGTCTAGATTTTAGTGCAGATTTTTACCTATACTCTTTTGCTTCTGAGCATACACTTGCTGCAGTATTAACTCAATGAAGGGAAATAGGAGAGCACCCTATTGCTTTCAAAAGTACCAATCTAAAGGGTGCTAAATTGAAGTACTCTCATTTGGATAAGCAAGCCTATGCCTTAGTGAAAGTAGTTAAGCAGTTTAGGCATTATATTTTGAGGAGTAAGGTCCATGCCATAGTTCTTGACCCAGCTGTGAAGTATTTGTTAAGTCAAAATGAACTAGGAGAACTAAGAGGTAATTGGGTTACAAAATTATAGGAGTTTGACTTAGAGATCCGACCTGCCAAATTGATTAGAGGACTTGGTCTATCCCAACATATTGCTGAGATACCTATAGGGATAGAAATCAACCAAATAGACTCCAGGTTGGATGATTGGTATGGGGATATCATCTATTTATTGAGATCTAGGAATTGCCCACCTCATTTGAATAGGACTCAGAGAAGAGCACTAAAGTTAAAATCTGCTCATTTTCTACTCAAAGGGGATAAATTATATAGAGAAAATTATGTTGGCATATTCTTAAGATGTATTGCTCAGGATGAGGTGGATGAAGTAATGTCTAGTTTTCATGAGAAGTTAGGAGCAGGACATTCTTCAGGTTCAACTACTACACATAACATATTAAGAGCAGGCTATTACTGGCCTACATTATTTAAAGATGTGCATCATCATGTGAGAACTTGTCATCAGTGTCAAATATTTGCAACCAAGTAGGCTAATCGAGCTCTACCATTGCAACCTGTTATAATAGATAAACCTTTCATGCAATGGGGACTTGATTTTGTGGGAGTGATGAACCCAAATTCATCAGTAGGGCACAAGTATGTATTAACAACCACTGATTATTGTACATGATGGGCTGAAGCAACAACCATGATGAGGAGTACAACCCATGAGGTAATTGAATTTTTGGAATCAAATATCATAACCAGGTTTGGAGTTCCTTTAAATTTAGTTTGTGATAATGGGCCAACTTTTCAATCATTGGAATTTGTAGAATGGGCATACCAAAAGGGGATAGTCCTCAAATTTTCATCCAACTATTATCCCCAAGGAAATGGACTGGTTGAATCCACGAATAAGAATTTGATAAATGCCATTAAGAAGTCTGCTATAGACAAACCTAGACAATGGCATACATTACTAAAGTACGCACTGGGGGGAGAGGGGAAGACACAAAGAGGCTCTTAAAACTTCTCCATTTACTTTATTGTATGGTACTCAACCTATTGTCCCCATCTCTTTAAAATTGCCCACATATCAGTTTGCTTTGGATTATTTTAATGATAGTGTAGATGCAGAAGCCCACATATTAGACTTGATTAATCTATAGGATGAAAGGCTTCAGGCCCTAGAGCATTTTAGTCGACATCAAGAGACAGTCAAGCATTGGTTTGATAAAAGAGCAAAAGTGAAGGCATTTAGACTTGCAGACCTAGTGCTTCTATGGGACAAATCCCATGAAAAGAAAGGTAAACACACCAAGTTGTAGCCTCTATGGATAGGGCCATACCAAATCATAGAAATTCTAGGTAATAATGCATTTCATCTATAAGACCTGGAAGGTAATTTCCTGAACTTACCTATCAATGGTCAATATTTGAAGCATTATTTCTCTGCTTTTCCATCTGCTACATCATTCGAGTAATCATAGAAGCCTTTGTACATATGTATATAATAAGAAAAAAGTAGTGTGTGTTTAGTCTAGTTTATCGACATTAAGTTGGTTCTAGTTTTCCAAGTTTTCATTTTCTTTCTTCTTTTGGGTCTTTGTCTCGATTTCATGAATGAAAGCAGGGTGATTTTGGCAAAAGGATATTCTAAGTGGGAAGAAAGTGGTAATGCTTGTTATCTAGAATGATAGTAGAGAAGTAATTTAGATTTTGTACCTTGCTTGCCATAATTATTTTAATTATAAAAGGAATTATTATGTTGTTTAGTTGGAGAACTCCCAGGGAATCCAAGAAAAGTTAGTTATGAGAGGAAAACTCTGATTCACAAAAATCATTTTAATGACTCTTAAGAGGCTATTGGTGTCTAAAAACTAAAATGGTTAGTTGATCAGTTGTTTGGTTAATGAAATATCAAGGCAAATGCAACTTTTGAACCTTCAGTAAGATTTCTCGGTTATCTAGTCTTTATCAAAAAAAAAGAGAAAAAGAGTTCTACAAAAAAAAGAGTTCCATAATAAAAGAGAGATAGCCAAGATTTTTGAAAGAGAAATCTTAGACATGTTCACCAGGGCTATAGATGCTCCATGGTTGTGAACCAAGGTCTTAAAAATAAAGTTAAGAGTAACTTTGTCGGGGCTATAAAAGGCTAAACTAGAATCAGAGCTCTACTCAAATAATCTTATGCAATCCAAATAGTCTGGTTGATCCTCAGTAAGAATTCTAAGCCATGGTCATCTTAAGAGGAAGGATTTATACACTTGCAATCACACACCAAAGTTTTTCTTGAGTGATTCAACCTAGTATGTTCTTGAGAAATTTCTACAGACTGGTAGATAGCAATTAAAATATTTTGAAAATCTTTGTGGCAAGGTATGGTGCATGATTTAAGTTGTTTTAAAACTAGAGTTTTGGGTTCCAAATAGTGCTACTATTTCCTCATAGACGTCACCATTTGTTGAGAAGCAACACACCCCACTGATCATAAAATTTTGATCTTATGATAATTAAATTTTATTCTCCGAGGGGACCCTCTTGAAGTATTTTGATTTTATTTCCAAATTTTGCTTTCATCAAGGTTTTAAATTTTGCTCACATCAAGGTGTCACAATTGCTTGCCTAAAAGCATTGATCTTAATTGAATTTCTCTGGATATTTACACTTCAATGATATTATTTCAGATTATTGATTTCAGAAAATTTAATCTTCAATAGTTTTCCTAAGGTCTAAATTATTAAAATCAAATTTTAGGGTTTTCTACAATTCTTCATCTTACCCTAAATTCACATCAAATTTGAAATCATCATATCTTTTGATTGAGGAATCTATTTTGAAGTGATTCAAATTCTGGGTGGAAGATCTTGATCTCCTCTTTCCAATGATACCAAATTTACTAGAAGTTAGATGTAATTTCATTTCCATAAATAGCAGTTTCTTGTTGCAGGTTGTGATCTTATTAATGCAATATATCTTGATAAAAAATGAATTTTTATGTTTTCTTTACATATTTGGATACCCATTTGGTTGTTTTACAAGTGTGCAAAATTTCATCTAAATATGAGAACTTTGATTTTTTGCCTAATTTTGCACTATTAGGGTTCGGGAGTAAAGTCGTAGCCTGGAACAAGCTTGCTCCATCCCATGGTCAGACTTGGTCAAAATTGAGAAATCAAAATTAAAATCGTGGGGTAGAACCAAATCCTTTGGCTAAATATTACTCCGACCTGCTACCAAGATTTTATCTTTTTGTGCTCTCTCCTGCTGTCAAAATGGTCAACAAAGGAGAAGTCTAAAATCAAATTGTGGGCTAGAACCATCTTCCTTGGAAAAGTTGTAGATTTTTTGGGAGATTTAATTTCATTTTAATTCTAGCTAAAAGCTTGCTCCATGTCATGAGTGAAAGTTTAGTTTTTATCTTTGGATTTCAATTGCCAATTTATTCAATTTAATCATCTCCAAAATTCTACAATCTCTTTGCCTCATCTTAAAAGAGTTAAGTCTTTTTATTTTGGAAAATAAAAAATCATGTTCTCTCCCACTACCAAATTTTCTTTAATCATTGTGGGCTAGAACCATCTTCCTTGAAATCAAATCTTGCTCCAAATTTTCATCAACCTTGCTCTATCCCATGGTCCAAATGGTCAACAATGGCAAAGTGCAAAATTAAATCACGAGATAGAACCATCTTCCTTGGCAAATTTGCAGATTTTTTGGGAGATTCAATTTCATTTTAATTTTGAAAAAAAGCATGCTCCATGCCATGAGTAAACGTTTGGTTTTTATCTTTGGATTTCAAGAGCCAATTTATTCAATTTAATCATCTCCTAAATTCCACAATCTCTTTGCCTCATCTCAAAAGAGTTAAGTATTTTTATTTTGGCAAATCAAAACTCATGTTCTCTCCCACTACCAAATTTTCTTTAATCATTGCAGGATAGAACCATATTCCTTAGCAAAGTTATGGAATTTTTTGGAGATTCAATTTCATTTTAATTCTGGCTAAAATCTTGCTCTATCCCGCTCATGTTCTATTCCACTCATTCACCTATTTTACGATTAAAGAGAAAGACATTAGAATTTAATTTTTAAAATAATATTTTTGCCCTAAAAATTAAAATCTTAAACCTTAGGGATAATTAAAAATTAAAAATTAATATAAAATCAAAAGGTTTAAACCTTAGGAAAATAAAATTAATTAATTAATTATTCTATTAATTGTCTAATCTTTGCCATTTTATTTCTATTTTTGCAAGAAATTTGCTAGTGGTAGGAGTAATGGCAGATGTGATGGACATAAAACTTCAATGCAAAAGTGGGTGAATGCGATTGTGCAAAGGTAGAAGACGTGGGAAGTTAATAATCCACCCAGATTTTGCAGAGCTCACCGTAAACAAAGACTTGATGAGGCATGGTCAAAGGAGTGCCCATTTAATGAAGTGTGGCTACAACTAGCTGGAAAATGAAAACATCTGCATACAATCACAGTTTGATGAGGATAAGATTGAATTCTTTCTTCACCATTTATGGCAAGATATTCAAACAGATTTTCAGAAGTAGTTGGAGTTAAATGGAACTCTATTAAAATATGTTTTATCATGTAAGGCCCCAATGGTGGGATTTTTATAATAGGGTTTAAATATTTGGAAGCAAGATATTTTTGAAAATATTAGGGCATGTCCTGAGTCTATATATACTTCCTTTGAATGTAAAATCCGGATGCGAAAACTTGGAAATAAAAGACTTCTTGCAATTTTTAGCAAAACTTGCTTTGAATCCTTTATTCTGTACCTAAGGTTGGTGTGTGGACATCTTCCAGAATAGTGTGGCTAGGCATCTAATATTTTTTGGGTTATGATAAGTGCACTATCTTTTGTTTTCATCTCACTTAGGATTTATTTAGTTTGATTGTAAACCTATGAATGTTAAGATTATATTATGTTGTTAAGCTTCATTTTGTTTTATGTGCGTATAAAGGAAATTAAAGGCTTAGGGTTTGGGTCTATATTTTAATTGCTCTATTCTCATTGCACGAGCTTGATTGTTGGTGAGAAATACCAATTGATGCTTGCCTCCCTTCTGTTTATAATTTTCTTTCATCCCATGTTGTCTTTGTCCCATGCTCAAGGTAGAAGGTGATCTTAGAAAGTTGGACACTTTCTTCATTTGATTTTGTTCTATTGTGAAGTTGAGTAGTTTAATTAATTCTAATGGTTGTAACTTGCAATTAGGGTAGATATCCTCTCTTTTCTACTCTACCCTACTCTCTCTATTTTTATTTCTAAGAGATCCATTTTTATGTTCTTTAAAATTCTTTATTCATTTAATCTACTAAAATTTGAAGAGCTAGATCAATCCACTAATGCAAACCTGATAACTAAACTTAAAAAACCACCATCATACAACAATGATAAGAGGTTGAACTCCCTTATAGGTAAAATAGACAGTCACATAGGCTATCCAGAAGTGGAAAAGAGTGAGGACGTTTGACCCAACCCTGTAACTCACACCTTGGATAACCAGCAAGATCCTAAAGTGAGAGGGATTTATTCCCATTTATGTGTTATTGGTGTTTCTTGTTTACTCTTCTCAGGGTGTGCATAAAATATCAATCAACAAAACTAATCCATGGGAAAGTGGTGAGGACATCTTAGAGTAATGAAGAGTTTATGAATTGTAAGAATAATCTCATGAGAAATCAAAGCAAGCAATATATTGTCCCATAAAGAATCAATAGTTTTAACCCTCATAGTCTTCAATACCATGCTACAATAATTACCCTATCTAATTAGTCTTATAGAATTTCATCTTATGAAGATATTTTTTAGATTTAGATATTATCTGTAAATAGAATAATTTATGGAATGAGTAATTATTTGGCCTTCAATGTGGATCATGTTAATGTTTCTATCCATGGTAATAAAAAATTATAGAAAATTTTGTTTAATTACTTCTAATTTCTATGGATATTATGATGATAAAACATGCTTTAGATTATGTGTTTTATTGGATGACAAAAAATATGTCACAAAATATATCCAAATAAGGGACAAGAAATGATTAATTGTAGTACCAACTAGGGATGTTGTATCATCGTCATATAGGAAATATAGATTATCATGTTAATAAGTTGTTATAATGGTATCCCAATTTATCAATACCATATATTAATCTATTTTTCTTCTTACAAAGATCCTAGACATTAGATCCTAAATAGAAATTTTACTATATTTACATAGGATTCTTGAAAGTAGAAAAGTCAATTCAGCAATTTCACATCTTGATACTCATACTTTTCATTGAATCTCATAGGAATTATGATGTACAAGTTGTCTTATTCTATGGAATGAATTCAAAAAAATATCCTTGAATAATTTTTACAAGGTACCTTCATCTTCGTATGTAATCAACCTACTTAAAAAAAATAGTAGGTTCTTTTGATAAATATTATATTGTACACATGATCACTCTTAGTTAAACTTCAATTTAGATTTGACCATGATAGTATTAGAATTTAGAAATGTGTTGAAGGAGGATGCAACAAAAAGGTGTTACATATGATCCTTATTTTATATAAGATGTTGAATGATTGGAAAAATATTAAATATTAAACTAAAAATATTAAATTTCCATCTAAGAAGAGATTTCAACACACAAAGTGTATATTTCAACTTGCATAATGATGATCAAAGTGAAATATTTTTCTATTTTCAGTGTAAATCAAAACACCTTCATGATTAGCAATTTTATTAAGAAGCTTTTCCACATGGTTGTGGAAGAAGGCAATAAGGAAGAATAGGCTATTTTAGAAGTCCAATAAAAATAGGATGTGACACACCCTATTACAAATGTTAAGGAGGAGGATCCTATTGGATTATTGATATATGCACATGAGAATGTAGACCTATTAGACCATATATGTATACAAATTTATAAAATAAATATTATATGTATTAACTGACTTATGTAGAACTCACAACTTTATTGGTAGATATGTTATAAAAAATTTGGGCCTATATGCTTTTTTGTAACTAGAGAACAAGGGGTTGTACTTGGGTTCCCCCATCCTTGATAAATCATAACTCTTTTCTTTAGAGATTGGAGTTTACAAATATATTCACTTCTCATAGCAATTGAGATGCTATTGCTAGAAACCTACATCATTTTACATAAAATGTCTAAATTATTGATTTTCATTTTCTAGATTTTTTAAAATTTTGTGTGAATACAAATATTCCAAAATTCAACATCCTTATTGAAATTTTCCTATAGCAGTATTCACAATACCAAAACTTCACCTCCTAATCTACTCAACTCCTAAATAAATTTATCCTTCGCTGCCCTTGAAATAATAAGTGTTTTTATCTTTCTACTTAGCTGCCTCCTTGCAAGGTTATGCATAACAACGAATTATTGTTAATTCATGAATATTAGGCTTTTTGAAATTTAGAGTTGGAAAATATGGGGACCCTTGATCGAGGCCATTTGCCCATCATTTTTGGGTGTAAATTATTTTTGGTTTAGCTTGCCCACTTTGATAATAATTTTACCATTTTTATTTTAAATCACTAACATTCTTGCCTAAATCATGAACCTTTTCTCCATAAAATTATAAATAATTTTATTTACACTACCAAATTTTCCTATTATACCACCAATATATATACTTAACATGACAACAATACTCCTACATCTAAAACATTGAGTCTCCTCAAAAAATAACCTATAGCAAGAAAAACCTATAGCAGTGAAAAACTTGTAACAACAAAAAAATAACCTGTAGCAACAAAAAATAATAGGAAAAAAGTAGATATGAGTGGTAATATGAATAGATGACAAGTAGCATAGAAAAGTAGATATGATCGACAAAAAATAGAGACAATGAATAGAAAATAAAGATGATTGAAAGAAAGTAGATATGATTCACAAAAAATAGAGATAATTGACAAAAAGCAGATATGATTGACAAAAAGTAGAGATGATCGAAAGCATAAATAATAGAGAGGATCGATAGTAAAATATTATTAAAAAGTAGATATGATTTATAGAAAGCATAAATGATCAAAATCAGGAATAATAGAGAGGATTCATAACAAACAATCAACAAAAAGTAGATATGAGCGATAATAGAAATAAACAATTGATAGAAGAGAAAAGCGAGGACTAACAATAGAATAATAGAAATCATACGAGTGATAGAAAGTAGACATGATTACAATTAGAAATAATAGAGAGGATCGATAGCAGATAATTAACAAAAAGCAAAGATGAGCTATAATATGAACAAACAATTGATAGTAGAGAAAAGTAGAGACTACCAATAATATAATAGATATCAGACGAGCTACAAAAAGTAGGAATAGTGCTGATGAGCAATGCAAGAAATAGATGACCTACGATTTATAGTAGACCATGAATTCTCTTATACTAGTTGTAGAATTTTTATAATTTTGTTCAACATCATGTTCATTTTTAAGATGAAATTCCTTTTTCTATACAAGTACAATGACAATGGAAAGAAAACAGATCATTTTTTTGTTTTTTTTTTGGTAAGTAAGAGAATATTATAATTAACACCGGGTTTTAACTGGTTGACCCAAAACCATTTTACAAAATAGGGTCCACTGACCAACTGGACAAAGGCCAAGCCCTAAAAGTTTAAACCGACAACAAAAATGGCCAAGACCTACTCTTCCATTATAATACAGCCAAACTAAACTATGGAAGCCTAATATTATGGCCATCATAAAAGAAAGACGCAAAAAATAACTAACAAAGACAAAAACTAATCATGCAAGCACCATGCAGAGTAGCTTGTGCCCATATAAAAATAATAGAATATGGTCAAAAAAAAAAAAAAAAAAAAAACATCCCATAGAATGGACAGCCAAGAGGCCAAGCAGTCTTCCTTGTAGTCCTCATCTAACTTCTTATCATCGTTCTTGCCATCATATTTAGATTTTGCCTTTGACTCCTTGTGCCCCTGGAACTGCTGGCTATAAAACAGAAGATTTAAGGAATCACACAAATCAACAGTCTGCACCGATGAGGCCGACATGACTCTTCAAGCTGGTTGATACTCGTTGGAGGTCGATGAAATTGTCATCTTCTCCAAGACTATTATGGTGGGGTCTGGTGCCTCATTGTCAGGGATCTCCAACACTTTGTTATTTCTTGCTAGGGCCTTTTTGCGACATCGAATCCAAACACACCTTGGGAAATACTTGAGGCCAAAGCATATTTTTCCCATGCATGAATTTGTAGATAAAAAACCTATATCAGTGCCCCACCAGCTGCAAAAAACACTAGTCACATGAACAAAAAAAAACAAATATGACAAAATCCATTATAAGGTTCAAAATTTTTTTTAAAAAAATGCCCCCATTTTCTGTCATTGATCCACTTTGAGCCTTCCAATCTAAATTTTTTCATTATCTATCACCATTGAGACTGCATGAGGAAGATTTTCAGTCCACGTGATCAAATTTGCTGCTACAATGCCTTCATTTGCCGACCTATCACCTGCCATGTTTGCTTCCCGAAAGGTATGCAAAATTATGGCCTCAAGTCGGTCATGAATTAGAGCCCTTGCTTCATGGATGTAGTCATCAAATCTCCAAGGAGCTCTCTTAGTGTTCTTTAGAAGATTTATAATAATAAGAGAATCACCTTCCACCAACAGCTTCCCTGGATAATTCTCTCGCCACCTTGAGGCTCCTCCAAACTGCCCTTGCTTCAGCCACATTGTTAGTTTGAGCTCCAAGATGTTCTCGCAAAAGCTACAAGCACCTCACCCTTGTGGTCTCTAAGTAAGCCACCAGCCCTCGCCTTCACTGGGTTGCCCCTAGATGCCCCATCAAAATTTAACTTAATCCACCCTAGGGGGGGTGGGGTCCATGTGATCATGGTTCTAGGACAGACTTGAGGATGATTGAGGCCATCAGTGAGAGGTAAGTTTAATGACCGGCCTAATGAAGCTTCAAAAGGATTTGGAGGTCTAGATGCCGCAGCACTAAACAAGTATTCTCATTAGCATATGCTAAAATTTTTGACAGACAGAGGATGACCGAGAAACCTTATCCAAGAAGGCCCGACGATTCCTTTCCAACCATATCTCGCCACAAGTAGTGATGAAGGCAGATCTTCCACATATACCTAAGACGCCTATTCAAAAATGGGGAAGGCCACTTGGACAAATAAGTCAAAAATGGACTGAGGATGGACCCAATAAATATGAAACACTTGTAACAGACCTAACAAGATTGAGACAGAAAAATTACAATACATAAACAAATGATCAATAGACTCCCACTCAGACATACAAAGATAACACCTATTAACAACAATCACACCTCTTTTTATTAAGTTATCCATGGTGAGGATCTTATTTTGGATGGCCAACCATGCAAAAAACCCAACCTTCGGAACAATGCTTTTGGGCCAAACTTCCAAGTGAGGGAAAGTAGGTTCATCATTATCAATAAGCATCGATAAGCAGCCTTGATGAGAAAATTCCCCATTGTCTGAAGCTTCCCAGATAAGCTGGTCCTCAAGAATGCCAGAAGGGAGTAAAGACTGTTTTAATTCATTCTCCAGTATTATTGATGCCCCTGGTAGATCATTTTTTTGTTAAAAGAGTATCATAAAATATTTTATCCGTATATCAAAATTGAGTGATCCATTGATATCTACATAAATTTAAGGTACATACCCTTTTTACTTACTAAATAGCTAATTTTGGTAAGATATTACAAAAAATGATATAGAACACTTTTGTATGTAAAAAACACTATTGAACCTGATATGCCTCCACTTGAAGATATTATTGAGGATGAGATGCCTCCACATGATTTTGTTTTTAACAATGACATGCAAAAACCACTTGAAGATATTCTTGAAATTGAAACACCAACTAAAAAAGAAAATGATCATTCTAAGAAAATGTCAACTTCTGGGAAATCTTCTACTCAAAAAACTAAATATAGAAAGTTAACCAGGTGGACTATTGGAAGGACATTTTAGCTTGAATGGTCATCAACATATATATTTATTGAGATAGTGTAGTAAGAGAATAGTGATGATATACCAATAAAATATAGATGCATGTTTTGTAGTTGGAAACTATGAAAGGATCATAAGATGCAACTTAAATTGAATACAATAGAAAAACATGATTTGTTGTTGATAAATAATGCTTTTCTATTTATCCAATTTAAGTTGCATCTTATGATCCTTTTCTAATTTTCAACTACAAATCATACATCTATATTTTGTTGGCATATCATTACTATTATTTGACTGCACTGGCTCAATAAATAGATATGTTGATGACTATTCAAGCTGAAATGTTCTTCCAATAGTCCACCTAGTTAAATTTCTATGTTTAAATTTTTGAGTAGAAGATTTCCCAAAAGTTGACATTTTATTAGAATGATCATTTTTTTCAATTGTGTTTCAATTTCAAGAATATCTTCAAGTGCTTGTTGGATATCATTGTTAAAAATATAAATAGTATAAACCTTGATAAGAGAAATAAGAGAGCATTTTTAAAAAGATGAGTTGCTTGAGGCCATGGGTGTGGTTAACCCCATGTTTTGGGATCCTTGTAATGACTACAATAATACAAGTGAATTTATAAAATATATGGGTAGTCAAATTTAATGCTTGACTAACCCTCATCAGCTAGGTTCTACTACATGTTTATAGAAAATATTGTATCCCAGTAGTGTCTTACAATATACAATTAATGAATATTTTTATTTTAATGAATTATGTCAAACAATGATTTTGAGATTTGTAAAAGATGAAAGAGTTTTCAGTGTATTATTTTTTGTGAAATATAAAGTTCATAACAGGTTGGATACAAATGTAGAATACTATTTGAGAATATATGTGTCATATTATGAGTTGGAAAAGTATCCTTATGATAGAGCTTTGGCATATTGAAAATATCTAGCAGACAAAAGAGGTATCACTAATACTCATGATAATAAGGATAATGATATTTGTAGTGATCATATTGTAGAGACACAAAGATCAGCTATGCATACAAGTGATTTTGGAAAAACTGAGAAGTGTTTGTTTTAGCTTTCTCCATTATGATATTTGCAAGATTTAAAAGTTTGATATATTTGACAATATTTGTTATCCGTTGTTGTCTATTGGATTATAAAAATTGGCTTTCTGGTTTACTAAAACTATACAAAAATAGTATGTTCATAAGTTTTTATATTTTATATCATAGCCTTGTTCATAAAATTTTATGTTTTATATCATAGCCTTGTTATTGGATTATCTGTATATGTTCATAAAATTTTATGTTTTATATCATAGCCTTGTTATTGGATTATTTGTCTATGTTCATAAAATTTTATGTTTTATATCATAGCCTTGTTATTGGATTATCTGTCTATATTCATAAAATTTTATATTTTATATTTTATATTAAAGCCTTGTTATTGGATTATTTGTCTATGATCATAAAATTTTATGTTTTATATCATAGCCTTGTTTTGCTTGATTGAGCATTGTAAACAATGGTTGGATTTTTAATAAATTTAAACCCACCCATGCATGTATCCTTTGTAAATATTTGTATTATAGAAAGTCCTATATGGAACATCAAAGTCACGAGACATTCATTTGGGGTAAATTGAAAGTACCATTGGGCATGCCTATTTTGTAAATATATGTATTGTAGAAAGCCCTTTATGGCTCAACCGAGTTCTTAGATATTTATATAATGTAAATTTAAAGTCCCCCTAGGTACATATATTTTGTAAATAACTTTACTATAGAAAGTCTTGTATGGCACATTAGAGTGACAAAGTCCATAAATAGTTATTTAGGGCCAATGTAAGGTTTCAATAATAAACATAATTGCATCATTATCATCAATTTTAAACATTCTTATTTTTAAAATTATATAGTCTCAATAATAAATAAATATAAACCAATACACATAAATGAAAACAATAATTAAAAATATAATATACATATTTTGAAATTTTTTTTTTATTAATTTGAAAAGCATATCATTACATTTTACAAAATTGTTGACTACCATACAACAAAATTTGCCATCAACTAGTAAACTGTGTGTTCATTTTTTACTCTTCAATTAGGGGGCATGAAGCAGATGTTGGCTATCATAGAGGTTGAATTTCCTCAATATTTTGCTCTTTTAGTCCACCAACTCTTGTAAGGCCTTCTTGTGCTGTGTCCAAACTTGCAACCAATACCCTTTCTTCTTTAATAGGATTTTTTTAATGTTGAATGCATTTCTTTTTCTTTCCGCTCAAGCAAAATTTTAGGATCTAAATTGTTCTCCTTTATGATCCTCCTAAAGGTGTTGTTATATTTTAATGTGACATGTATTCATTCTTTCAATTTAATATCACCTTGTAGATTTTTCTTTGCATTGTTTAGATAAAACCATAGGCTATTCACCTATTTATGTAGGTGATTGGACTACACAAGAGATAAGAAAAAATATTTTAGTTGAAAAATGTATAGAAAAACTAGAATAAACAAAATTATAATGACTTACCTCAACTACATCTTTTGCAGCCTTTGCCACTTCACTTTTTTCTTGTCAATAGTCCATTGATCAAAACATACCTGGGCTTTGGCATTAAGGTTATCTAACCTATTCAAAAGAATATCTAAAATTTCATTACTATACACAGAGGTGGCCATCACCTTGCTATGTTTAGCTTGATGTATTAAAGCATCAAGACTTTATAGTTCATGCTCCACCAAAGAAAAAATCCTCTCTTTTTAATTTTTTTTTTTATATCGAGCATTAATTTCCTTGATAAAGACTTTGGCCTGATACTCCCACTCTCTTATTTTGGCAATATCTTGAAGCACCATTTATTTAAAGGTTGCTTCACAATTATTTGACAATAAAATATTTTTTGAAAAATTCAACCACTCATTCTTAATTAGAGGAAAAACAATCCTCTATTTTTGAATTTTTTTATATTGGGCATTAATTTCCTTGATAAAGACTTTGGACTAATACTCCCACTCTCTTATTTTAGCAATATCTTGAAGCACCATTTCTTTAATGGTTGCTTCACAATTATTTGACAATAAAATATTTAAAAAAAAATTCAACCGCTCATCCTTAGAGGAAGAGGATCACTGGTTTGAAGGGGAGGGGATGAGCTCTCAATAGTGACAACTAAGTCTTCAGTTTGTTGTGCTTTAGTATGCTATTGTGGACCTTGAAATACATTAGTTGCTTTGAAAAACTTAGGAATGGCTCTATAAAATAGATAATTCTCATCAAGTGAAGGATTAACCAATTCTAAAATTATGTACAAACTTGAAATTGTTGACAATTTTGCGCTTATGCCACATTAAAATTTTGATCAAATTTTGTTGAAGGATTTTTTATTGTAAAAGTGGCAAACATATTCGAATTTATGATACAGTATTTTAGGCCAGTATAATGTGTTGCAGTATTTTTGTGTTAATCTTCTTTCTCACTTTCATAAATTTTATGCTTGAAAAATAATGGGTGTTGCAAGTCAAATTGTTTGTGAGGAATCAGTAAATATCACCTGAGGATGTCAAAGGAAAACAACGCTTGAAAATTCAATGGAAAAGGAAAATGTAATGGCCCTTTCACCTAAATGAAGTTTGAAAATCTATATCACCTTCCCCAGGGCAAAGACATCTTTTGAAAAAATTCATTGTTGAGCAAAAGGAAGGGTAAAAGCGCATTCACCCCAGAAGTAGGGTGAAAGCCTCGTTCACCTCACTTTGGGGTGAACATAAAAATGAAGGAAAATACTAAGTTTAGCAAAGAATTCCACCCCAAATGAGGGGCAAAAGCCCCTTTCATCTCTTAATGGGGTGAAAACACATTCAAAAAAAGTTCAAGGCAGGCCTAAAGTTGAAGCATGATGACAATGTTAAAGGAGTGCGTTCACCCCAAAGGTGGGCGGAAAGAAATATTTGTACCACTTTGGGAAAAAAATACCTAAAAATAAAGGTATTAAAAAGTCAAAAATACTTTCACCTTAGGATAGGGGCGAAACTCCCTTTCGCCCCTCCATGGAGTGAAAGTTTGTTAAAGGGCGAGTTTGGGCGAACGTGTATTTAAAATGAAGGTTGTGGACCCCATGATGGCGTGTAGTTGGAAGTGCTTTCACCCCAAGTGAGGGGTGAAAGTCCCATTCGCCCCTCCTTGGGGTGAAGCTACATGAAGATGGCCCCACCAATATGTCAAAGTTTTATTTTCGCTTCGGGAAGATAAAGGGGGGTGGCATTGAAAAGTCAAAGCTACGTTCACCCCAGGTGAAGGGTGACAATACCTTTCACCTCTTTTGGGGGTGAACATATATTTAAAAAAAATGAGGATGCATATTATATGAAGCACTTTCACTCTAGGAGAAAGGTGAAACTCTCAATCGCCTCTTTCAAGGGTGAAACAATATGAAAATGGTTCAAAGCACAATGGATTGTTTTTGACCGAATTTTCTCCAAGATGACTCCTGCCATGACAAGAATGATGCAACATTAAAATCTAGGGGGCTGTCCATGGAACGCAATGGCGTGAGCATTGCAAGAGGAAGCGTGGATAAGAAGGAAGTAATAAGAGTTAAAGGAGGCACTTTCGCTCATGGCTCTATTTTGAGCGAACTCAAGTTTAAGCATCAATGGAGACTTTTCAAAGGCGCTTGGATTAGATGAAGGATGAGAATTTAATGATTGGGGTGAAAAGTAACTAAAGTTGTTGATTTTATGCTGAAAAGGCTGCCAGATTTAATATCATAGGGCAATTTTCATGAGTTCCAAGACATTCTGAACGAAGGTGAATTTTCGAGGAACAATGGAGGTCTCAAGTCAACGACCAGCTTTGCAGTTTTCCATGCACCGACACCCAAATGTGCTGATTTCTTGGATATTCTATCTTAAAAACTGGATCGCTACCTTAGGAGGAAGATTTTCAAGGACTTCAAGGAGGAATTTCTTCACAAAGGTTCCTGATCTAGGAACATTTTGTCTTTTGTGCATTAAATGATAGAGGTGAAATTCCTCTATAAATACTACACAATTTCCATTGTAAAAGGAGGATAGACATTCTGCAGAAAAACTATTCAAGTTCTCTGCGTAAATAGAAGAAGTTGTGGCTTCTGATTTTGCAAGTAGTCTCTTTGTGTGATTTCTTTCTGTTCAAGCATTTCTATTTTATATTCATGTTTGCTATCTGTTGTTAAGTTCAAATTCTGCACCTGGATTTGGGCATTGTTGGTGTAAGTGTGAGTACTGGAATGCGATTCTGGAAGTTGTCTCCGGGGAACTGTAAGTGGATTCTCTTGCCTTCCTTTCTATTTTATGCTGCTATAACACTTGGTTGGAATTCCTACTGCTAGTCTATCCCCAATCCTACATCTTTGGCCTATGGCTATATTTCCCATTTCTTTCTATTATTTCCAATTTCTTTCCTACAACTCTAGTCTTAAACCGGTGTAGGATTAGTAAGGGAGCCAACCCTCTCTGGAGATTGGCATGGAGGACATTTATTTCCTTCGACCTTTCAATGTTGGTCGTGTCTAGGGTGCACAAATGTATGTTTGTATATTAGGCAGATATTTGACCAATAGTTTTTGGCATACCCGATGGGACCCTAAAAGTTCCACTTTCAATAGTATTGAGGTTTGATGTTCACCTTCATGTTGTACGGTTAGAACATCTGGTGACTCAGTTATACCCAGAAGCCTCCGAATGTGAAGGCAATGAAAGTTGTACTTCATGATCACAAGATCGAAGGCCAAAAATTTTGAAGATCCCATTGAGTTCTACGAACTTGACATCCAAATATTAGGTGAACACCCCAATTAGTCACTCCACCTCACACATCATCTGCAACATCCTCACAGATAGCCATTGTGTTCTCCATTCCTTCAAGTCCAGCTAGTACTGCTACTAGCATCCCACCTCCTCAACCTCATACACCAGTTCAAATGGCTCAGAACCCACCACCACAACAACCACAACCACCAAGGTAGTTTCCAGCATGGAATAGCTCAGGAGCTTTGAATTTACAAGCACAAAATCTAGTTCCTCAAGCAGCTTTGAAGGCTTTGCCTACCTATGATGGTACTGGTAAGACCGCTTATGAGCATATCCAAGATGTGGCTTCTTTGGTGATGATCCATGGCATTACTGATGAAGATATTATGGTAAGGTTGTTGGTATTATCGCTTAGAGGGAAATTGTTGTATTGGTATCGATCTTTGCCACCCACCACTATTACGACATGGGACCAATTGGTGGAATTACTAATCAAGAACTTTCATGAGCAAGCTGATCCTTTCTCCTTGTTACATCAATTCATGAATATCCAAAGACATCCATAGGAGGAGATAGTGGACTTCAATGTCAGATTCACTCGAAGCTGGTAGAGAGTTCTTGATGGCCTTCGGCCCACGCATGAGCAAGTTATATTTTACTATCTCCGGGCCTTCAACTCAGACATTGGTATGGTAGTTCGACAAGCCAATGTAAATACTTTTCTAGAGTTGTATACGCAAGTACAGAAGGCTAAAGCAGATTTGATCACCATAGGTAAGCTTCCCCGAAGGTAACCATGCCCATCCTTCTCGATCTTCCACAACATTTGTATTCGAGTGCATTTTCATAGCCTATGCCTTCTATGTACCTAGTTCCCTCATGGAGCTCGGGTCCACCTCAAATTGCTCTGATCCCAGTTCCACAACTCCCCGCTCCAAGTATTCCATAATTACCTACACCAATTGTTCCATAGTTACCAACCTCAGTTCCTTTCCTAGCACTACCAGTACCACCTGTTCCACTATCATTGCCTACTCCATCAATACCTTTACCTTTACCAACACCTCCTGCACCTTCAAATCTTGATCCTTACATGAAATTATTACAAGAAATACAATCTATTAATTCGGTCGTAAGGACAATGTCGAATGAAATCATGACAGTTAAGAAGAAATAAGCTGAAGCTGATTTTTGATCAAGGAGGTTTCAAACACCACCAATTACTAGGGAGCAAGCAACCACTAGCAAAGGCCTTGAGAGGAACACAACTATGTTGGCAAATGAAGAAACTAGTACATCGAAGAAAGCATATTGGTGCTCCACCTGTAATGATCCTCATGGAGAAGACACGTGCATGGTTCATTTGAACTATGTACAGACATTAGCAGAAATTTCTATCGGTGGACAAGTTAATATGATAATGGAAGCTGATCATAACTTGATGGTCCCATATTTGGAGCAAGTTTCAGTTCTCACAAGGGCTGGAAAGAAGTTAGTGACTATTGATCCAATAGAAATGGAGCCTCTGAAAGTTCTGTTGAGCAAAAGGTACAAAATGAAAAGGTACAAACACAAGTGAAAGCACCTAATGCAAAGATGCCTGGTGTGACAATAACAAAGCAACAAGATTCTATCTTATTGAAGGATCTATTGCCCAAGCAAGCTCAAGAGAAGTTGTAGATAAAGGCATCAACTTCACAGCCTACAACCACTCAAGTGCAAATAGAGGCAAAAGAGCAAGCTAAAGAACACCTCAAATACCCATCATTGACTAAGCGATAAAGGGTGGAAGCTACTCAATAGTATCGAAACAAGTATGAGCAGGTTGTAGAAGAAAAGGTTCTTGGTGTTTCTGATTATAATATTATGGAGGAAATGAAGAAGATTCCTGTGAAAGTGAGTTTATATGATGCATTACAGTTACCTGGAAAGTTGACTTATTGCAAGAATCTCTCAAATCTACAAAATATCAAAAGAAAAGTCATTCCCAAATAGTGTTAGCATAGACGCTTCTAACTTCTACCACTGGTAAAGAATAGACCACCTCCATTCTATTTGTCTCTCAGAATGGAAGGGTGGATCATGCATAATTGTATGATTGACTTCGGTGCTGCGACTACTATCATGCCAAAGGTAGTATGTGAAGTAATGGGAATGGAATACACAAGAAGTAGTCTAGGCATATTGTAGTTGGATGGGACCCCTATCAAAATGGTGGGAGTAATCAAGGATATTCCTATCGTTCTACACAGCATGCCTCAAATCACTGTCATTCAAGAAGTAGTGGTGGTTGACTTGGAACCATACTTTAGCATGTGTCTTTCGAGGGAGTTCACAGTGAAACTAGGAGGATACCTTTCCTTGGATTATTCACATTTGGAGATCCCATTCAAGGGAAGAAGAATCCACATCTATAATGAAAAGCCATCCACTTTTCATATAGAAAAATTGGAAGAGGAAGAAAAGCCCACTGGTGCAGTCAACATGATGATAGAGGAAGTACAAGAAGTGGACTTGATGGAAGAAGCTCTTGGTGAGCTCCACCTAGAGGATGAATTCTCATTGATGGATTTCAATGCGATGGTCAAAACTGACATCGGTTGTTATACCATAACTAAACCTGAGCAGATTGAAGAAGAAATCTCTGATTCCCCAGACCCTATCTCTGATCAGCTATGGAAGTTATATTTTGATGGTGCAAGGTGTAAGAATGGTGTAGGGGTTGGTATTGTTCTTGTTTCTCCTACAGGGTTGTAGAAAACCTATTCATATCAGCTAACTTGGAGCTGCACGAATAATGCCATCGAATATGAAGCATTGTGCCTTGGTTTGAAGAAAGCTAAAAATTTGGGCATAAAATAATTACAAATATTTGGAGATTTTGAGCTCATCGTCAACCAGACTACAAACAAATGTGTGTCAAAGCAGCACTACTTGAAGGCCTACCGTAACAAGGTATGGGATTTGTTTGAGTCCTTTACAACATTAAACATTCAGGCAATTTTATGGGAGCAGAACAAACATGCAGATATTTTAGCTTCTCTTGGTGCTAATTTCTCTCCTGTAGAACAAGTAGTCAGGAAACCCAAGATGGTGAGAGTAATTTATAGACCTTCGATCCCTGATAAAAACCTTTATTGGCAAGTGTTTGATAATGATGAACAAATAATCAATTTTTTGATTAAGGAAGTTGCAAGTGCAGAAGATAGAACATTGGTCGAGGAGGAAATGGAAGGAATGATTCAATTGAAGAACAATCACATTCCTAGGGGACTGATTTCTCTTGAAAGTTTATTTGATCAAAATGATAGGGTAGAGAAACATAAGATCAAGGTTGATGCAAAGGAATACAAGGAAATGCAATTAGAGCCTAAGAATATTATCAAAGTTGAAATAGACTGTACGTCGAAAGAGCTTGAAGATATCAAAAATTTGTGTTATGAGTTCCCCGACATCGTTGCATGGAGCTACCATGATTTAAAAGGATATGATAAAAATGTAATCCAACATACTATTGAACTGTAGGAGGGAGTCAAGCCTTTTCGATAGAAACAATGACCTATCAATCCTAAAATTGAAGTGCTCATGAAGGCAGAGCTATTAAAAATGCTGGAGGCAAAAATAATTTATCCAATCAAGCACTCAACATGGGTAGCAAACTTGGTGCCAGTTCGAAAGAAGAATGGAGATATCCATCTGTGCATGGATTTTTGGAATCTAAACCAGGCATCATTAAAATATCACTACCCCCTATCATAGATTGATCAAATTCTCCATGTGGTTGTTGGAGCGTAGAGGTTTTCATTGTTGGATGGTTTCTCTGGTTATAACCAGATCTGGGTGAAGGATGAAGACCAACACAAGATGACGTTTACTACAAAATGGGGCACTTTCGCCTATCATAGGATGCCATTTGGTCTTTCCAATGCCGACGCTACATTTCAGAGAGCTATGGACATTACTTTCGGTGAGTTATTGAATAGAGTTATTGTTATTTACCTTGATGACATGACTATTTTCTCACACCATAGGGAAGAGCACGTCTCTCATTTGAGGCAAGTGTTCAAAAAATATTAAGAATTTAGAATTTCCATTAACCCGAAGAAGTCCATTTTCGCTGTCAAAGAAGGGAAACTTTTGGGACATGTGATTTCATAAGAAGGACTGGCGATTGATCTTGCAAGAGTTGAGGTGCTCTTGAAATTACCATTGCTAGTTAACAAGAAGGATCTACAATCATTCTTTGGCTAGATCAACTTCATTCGGAAGTTCATTGCTGATTTTGCTCAAGTTGTAAAGCCAATGATCGAGCTTCTGAAGAAGAATGCAGACTTTAAATGGATGGAAGTGAGAAGATAGGCTTTTTGGGAAATCAAGGAGAGAATCACTCAAGCGCTAGTATTGATTAACCTAGATTATTCAAAAGATTTCATCCTCTATGTAGTAGGCGAATAGGAGAGTTACGCTATTGTTCTCACACAGAAGCAAGAAGATGGAGATGAAAAGTCGATTGCTTTCTTGAGCCAAGTCATATCGCCACACCAGGAGAAGTATAATTTTATTGAAAAATAGGTGTATGCGGTTATGAAATCTTTAAAAAATTTTGACATTTCATTTCATAGAGCAAGACGGTCATCTATGTCATACATCCAGATGTCAGAAATTTCATTCTTCAAGGAGAATTAGGTGACAAGAGAGCAGGTTGGGTCTCAAAGATTCAAGAATATGATGTGGAGATCCGATCGACTAAGTTGGTTCATGGATGAGCTCTCTACCAAGAACTGGCCAAAAGCGCAGCTTCAGAATCATTGGCTCTAGTACAGAATGAGGATATCAGTGAAAGCAATTGTGCAAATCGAGCTATAGGTGATCATGATTGGATAGAGGACCTTGTCGAATTCTTTACATCTGGGAAATGTCCATCACATCTTGATGCTTCACAACGGTGAAGATTCAGATTACAAGCGCTTAGATATGTCCTATTGCCGAATGGGTTGTTCCATAAGAATATAGATGGAGTACTCCTCAGATGTGTAAAGGAGTCAGAGAAGCAAAAAATATTGGAGGAATTCCACTCTGGCTTATCCGGTGGACATTATGCAGGAAGGCCTATGGCCTTGAAGATCATCCGAGCTGGGTATTTTTGGCCTACTCTTTTCGCAGATGCACATAAGGTGAGCCAAAGTTGTGATAATTATCAATGGTATGTTGGTAGGAATAAGAAAGCATCTTTGCCCTTGCACCCGATTCAAGTGGAAGCACCTTTTCAGTAGTGGGGACTAGACTTCATTGGAGTTATTGATCCTCATTCCTCTATCGAACACAAATATATCTTGACAATGACTGATTATTTTACTAGGTGGGCAGAGGCTATCCCAACCAAAAAAGTAGATCAGGCTACAGTTATCTCTTTCCTTGAGGGATTGATTACCCATTTTGGTGTTCCAGATGCAATTGTAATAGATAATGGGACTCCATTCATTGGGGCCAAGATCATCAAATTTACAAGCAAGTACATGGATTTATCTCAAGATATCCTCCAATTATTACCCACAAGGAAACGACTTGGCCGAATCCACAAACAAAAACTTGCTACGGATCTTAAAAAGGACATTGGGAAACAATAAAAGAAGTTGGCACTTATTGTTAAATCAGGCTCTGTGGGTAGATCAGATATCAGTGAAGAAGTCTATTAAAGCCTCTCCTTACTCTTTGGTGTATGGGAAAGAAGCAGTTCTACCCACTCACATTGAGCTACCTATCCTCCAAACATTGCAGTTGTTCAAATATGAAGATGATGAGTTTGATCCAATGAGTGCAAGGTTGGCTCAATTGCTACAACTAGAGGAGGAGAGAGAAAAGGCATATGAAGCTTTCATCGAACACACTAAAGTGATATAAAAGTGGTTTGGAAAGAAGACAATAGAATGCAAGTTTTAGGTGGGAGATCTAGTCCTCAAATGGAATGAGAACAAAGCCAAGCCAAGGAAGCACCACAAGTTTGATGCGATCTGGGAAGGTCCATTTCAGGTTTCTATAGTGAATTTGGTGAATGCATATTATCTTCGAGATATGGATGGTTGGGATCTTTCGATTCTAGTTAATGGTCTTCATTTGAAGGCCTATTTTCAATGATGAAATCAAGAGGTACAATTTGTAAATATGTATATATTTCATTTACAAGTATTTTATTGTTTGATATATATAAAAAAAAAAATGAAGAAAGAAAGTACGAGGTGGGATTTACTAGAAAATGTTGGGCTTACCTCAAGGAAAATTTTGGTCTATGTTTTTTCTCTTTGAAAATCATTTTCACACGAAAGCATTTCTCAGGAGACATATCATGAGTTTTGTATGATATCTTATTAAAAAGTTTTGAGTAGGTTTGAAGGCTACGAAATTAAAAGGTTGCTCCACTTTGCACGTCTTCGAAGTTAAAGGGAGAAATTTTTTTAAGAAAGCATCCACAGTGAAAGTATAAGGATGAAAAGACAAATGCCTAAGTGCTTTCACCCCAAGGGAAGGGTAAAAGTCTCATTTGCCTCCCTGTGGGGTGAACGCGTACAGAGGACATTAAGACTTTTGGACGAAAAATCCAAAAGGAGTTTCGTGAAACTCCCATTCACCTTTATTGGGGCAAAAGCACATCATGTAAAAGATTTCGATTTAAAAGGGTTATATAGCCTCTGCTCCCTCTGATTGAAAAAGGTTATTCAAAAGCTCTTTCACCTCAAATTTCCATTAGTTAATGCCTCACGAAAGCAAAATGTAATATGTAACAGGGTGTGGGACCACATTTCAAAATTAATAAGTGTAGCAAATGAAAGGTGCTTTTGCCTCATGAAGGGGCAAAACTCCCATTCGCCTCCCAATGAGGGCGAACGTATGTGTTAAAGACGATGAAAGGAGAAGATGAGAAAGTGCCAAATTCAACGTAACGAAAGTGGTAAAAATGGCTTTCACCTCAAATGAAGGGTGAAACCCCCGTTCACCCCTCACTAGGGCAAAAATATTAAATGAAAATTAAAAAATAAGAGGTCCACACTACTCAATTTAAAAGGGAATGTTGTAAAAAAATTTCGCCCTTAGTTTTTTTTTGCTAAAAAGGAAGAGGAGGGAAGGAATTTCAATTTTACATGTGCTTTATTATTTTTTGTGGTGAAAACAAAGAAAGAAGATAAGATTTAAAAAAAATAAGAAAAGAAGAAATAAAGAGAAAAATCAAAAAGAGAAAAGCCCTAAAATCAGGGGAGTTTTTATTTAAGAAAATCCATGCTTTTTCTAAATATGGGGTAAAAAAGAAGGGCAAAGAATTGTTTTAAAAGGAGGACGTTCACCATGAAATTAAACCAAGCAGGTTGAAGGTATTTTGGGAGCAAAAGAAGATAAAGCCAAGTGCACCTCCAAAGTGTTTTTCGCCCTCCATTGCTTTTTCGGAGTGTGACAACTTTTCAAGCACTAATCCAATTTTAAGAGCACCCTCTCAAAGCGATTTCGCCCTCCGACACATGGTGGATTTTAAAAATTGTTCATGCACATTGAGAATCATTTTCAGAGCATCCAATTTAAAACATGCACCCGAATTTGCATTGGGAGGCGATTTGGCGTTCTCGAGGAACGAAATCTCACATCGGCAAAAGCAGAAGCGCTCATTGGTCCCCAGGTGGTGAATTTATTTTTCCAAGGTAGTTTTAGCAGCCAAGGCACATCGTTCAAAGTTTTACACAACAAAAAGGGCACATTTTTTAAGAAGGATTTTGTGGTGAATTTAAAAATTAGTTGTTGTCACAATATTGGGAATAGTGCCCACCAATGGAAGCAAAGCGCAACTCCTCCCGAATCCACCAAGAAAATTTATCGCATTTACTATGGTAGTTGGAGCACATTCTATAAATAGAGCACAGGTAAATTTGCTCAAAGATTATAATTTTAAAATTTTTCTTTAGTGTATTTTCAAGCTTTTATTGTAGAAACTATAGAGCGCTTTCATAATTGTTAGGGTTTGCACAATGGGTAAGAAAAGCAAAGAGGTGAAAGAAACTGTAGAGCCTAAGTAGTCTAAAAAGAAAGTAGAAGGTGGGTCAAAATCCAAGAAGGCCCACAGAAATGAGAATGTAGATTTGGACCCGTACTCTGACACCATGGCAGAGGTTGAAGATTGCGTAATTACCAACAAGGGCATGGTAAAGCTTCGACAGGATGTAGAATTCATAGTAAGTCAAGGATTGACGATGGAGAGCCCTCTAACTATGTCATTTCATGCACAATTATTTTGGTATTTGTGTACGCCCGTACACCCTTGCCCGAAGCTGGTAAAATTAATTGCTAGATTTTATAATCTAGTTAACAGGGCTATTCAAAAAGCCAATGGAGAGGTGCTTTTCTCTATATCCATAGTTGAAGTGAGGAAAGAATTTTCCTATGGGTTTAATCTACTTACGAAGGCACTTCAATACTTGGGCCTGGTGGAACTGTTGCAACGTTGGAGGTATGACCCATTGGGAAAAATTTTAGAAATAATCAAAGCTAAAACTTTTCATTATTTCTCATAGCTCGACATTTAGGAAAGGCGAAACAATTTTGATGGGCACGATTTAGAGTGGCACATTGAAGACATGATGTTGCTTCCACCGTGGCATGACTTTTATGAGCAGGAAGCCAAATATAACCCTGTAGTGTATAGAGATCAAATTACTCCACCAGGACTATTTGGCTAGGTGAAAGAAAGTAAGCCCTTGTGGACCGAAGAAAATATCATGAACTAGTGGATTATGCAGGTCCACAGAGTAAAAATTACATCCGATTTTGGGTTGAAAATTGATTAGTCATTTTTTAAGGTGTATGATAAATTCGTAAATGTCTATCAAACCATCACTTTTGCCAAGGTCGTGCCTCAAAGTTTTAAATATTATAACAATGAAGAAATCATGGCAAAATTAGAGCACCCAATAGTTGAGAAAGAGACACCTTGTTGGAAATATGAGCAAGAGTTGGTCATTGCTATCAAAAGTTAGTTTCAGTGAGCAGTGCAAGAGGAAGGACTTCAAGAGTCAGTTTTAGAAATAAGAAGGTGATTAGTTAAGGTCTACATGAGAAGTTAGAAGGCCCAAGAAAAATAATATTATAATATTTTATTATAATATTAAAGGTATAATGGAAGGACCCAAAGTAATTAAATTAATTATAAATTAATTATAATAATTTCATTATAAATTAATTTGTAATTTAATTTAATTAACCCTATGGTTATTAAATTAATTATAAGTTAATTATAATAATTTTAACATTAATTAAATTATAATTTAATTTAATTTACCCTAAACTAAATTTAGGGTTGCAAGGCAAAAAGAAATGTGTCGACATCATAAATAAAATCCCTCCACCGACATCTAAAAATAGTGGTGGCATAATGGTATAAATACCATATGACTTAGTGGTAAATATCTTACCTTTTTTAAAATTCAAAAATGCCTATGATTAATGTGATATTTCATGTGAGGAAGAAGACAAAACTTTTTTTCTTGTGTGCGCTAGCGAAGGAGTAAATTCGGTGAGGCTCTAAGCCTCATATCCATCCTCCTATTTGGCCTAGTGGCAAATGGTTGTGAGCTAAGGCTTTGGAAGTGGGAGGACCTACAATCGAATCTTGGTGGCAGTGTTCGTGAGTATTTTACTTGGATGCAAAAGGAAGTAGTGAAGTATTTTTTGTTTAGGCACCAAGAGAGGAGGATAAAGAGCACGTGGGGCTCTTTTCTCGTAAGGTGAGCGCCTAGCTTACATGGAAATTGGAGCTGCAACTAGGGTGTTGGTTGAAGTGTAGCATGGGTTTGATTCCCACCAAGGACAAAAGGTATTTAAATTTATAGAAACCAAATCCTAGCCAGTTATCCTTCATCCTAGTCAGTCTACCACCCACTTGTCCACCAACCCCCTTTCTCGCCATTCAATTGGCCACTCCATGTTTTTTCCACCATTTTTCAATCCCATTTGACTTATTTTATATTTATTTTATATTATTTATATTTAAATATAATATTTTATATTATATTTTAATATATTTATTATAAAATATATATTTATAAGCCCAATTCACCTCAACCATTAGATCTAATATAATCTCAACCATCCATCTTCCTTAATCCATGTCACACTTAAAGTATAATATCAACCTTTGGATTTGATTTAATATTAGCCACATGATCAAAAGTGTTAGGCTAAAACTCTAAGAAAACCCTAGGCTTGATTATAAATAGGAGCATTCTCAATGCTCAACCCTTGGAAAATCTGAGTCTTGAAATCTTGAAGAAGTTTGAGATCTATGCATTCTAAATACCATTGTTAGAGTTGAGTGGATTGTGCCCTAGCATATTCTGCTTAAGAATTCTAGTTTTCGTTAGGATTTTCCCATTCCAGCAATTTTTGTAGCCATATTCCATCGTCACCACCATATTTCATCCATCGTATCCTTCACATTACCGTGATCTACTTCTATAGATCAAACCCTAATACCCAGGTGTAGACGAGAACTTGCATCATTCCACAGGTGTAGGTGTATGCCTGCTTCATCCCATAGGAATAACCATATGCCTGTTGTGCCTTGTAGACATAGCTTAGTGAATGTTGTTCCCTCAATCGTACACCATAATCTATTGCACAAGATCACTTGCCATAAAATTTGCAACAATGCAACGAATCATCAACAACAACAACAAGGTAAATCATTGTTTGCTATTTTATTTCATTATCTGTAGATTTTGCATGCTAATTTACTCGTTAATAGCTAGAATTTTATTGATAACTGAGGGTATCACACTATGGAGCCCTCACAGGTATTTCTAATCCCTTATTTTATTGGTATGTGTGCAATTCTATATATTTATTCATCATTTGATAGTTGTTGAAGCTATAGTGGACCGAAATCGGATATCAACAAAGCCCACTCACTCTGTTGGAAGAAAAATCACATTGAAGATACTCATTTTTGGTAGCTATGGATTTGAAGAACCCTATCAATTGTAATTATTGTATCAAAATAATTCTGTTGGATAGAATAATTGTAACAAGGAGTTTCTCAGCTCCCCCCATTATTGAATAAGATATCATTTTGTGCAAAAACTATATTTTTGGAATTATTTATTTTGCATCTACTCTAGTGTTGTATTTTTTGTCTTTTCAATTGGCGATCATGGTGGGACCCCACAATGGTTCTACATTTTTATTTGATTTACTTTGCTAATATTATTCTGTTACTGCATTTTACAAGGTTTTCGAGAGTAAAAAATTAGCTGAATCTACCAATTAGGAAATTTGGAATATTCTATAATAGTTGCAGAAGGTGTGCAGGCACTCTACAACACCTTTTGATCATCACAGGCACCTTGTTGCACCTACATAAGCACCCTGCTACACCTACGTAGAAACCCAACTATGCTTGGTAGTGATTTGAAGTAGAGCGTAGGCTTCCGAGTGAGTCCCATAGCCCCTATTTCAAATTTTGGCTTTATGTATTCTATTTTTCTACGTTATTTTCAGATTTTGGGCATAAAAGGAACATAACTAAGTAATATAGAAAATAAATCATTGTAGAGTGCATTTAGGGTATTTTGTGCATGCATTCACCACACAATTTAAATTTTCTATTTTAAAAAAAATTGCAAATTCAAGTGATTCCTGCATATTTCTGCTTGCATATGAAATTGAAGAGCATCAATTAGAATCTGCATCTTAGAAGTTAAGGATTTCTTATTTTGCATATCTAAATAGGAACAATATCTGAATGTAAAAAGTACTACCCTAGGGTGACTCTGTAGACACCAAAACAACACCAATCCGATTATGTGACTGCAAACACTGATCGCTTTGACACACACAGCCCCTAGGGCAGCCCTCAGAGGTTAAACAGTGGTCCTAACCACTTTTGTAGCAATTTTGTAAGGTCAAAAGGCAATTTGGCACATTCAGGCACTTTGCTCAGTATTCATCCCACCCAAGGATGAATTCAAACTGGGATCTATCTCACCCAAGGACGAATTCTGAATTCGTCTTTGGTCAGGACGAATTCCAGGTTTAACGGGCAAAAAGAAGAATGGCGCCAAGTGGCAGCCGAAGACTATCAATTTATGACTCCTGCCTTGCATGCGCGTGTAGGTGGGTAGATTGGCCGTTGGAGGACTGTCACAAGGGCAGTCATGGAAGCCCAAGTCATGGAGGACTTTCCTCCCTCATGGGAAGGCATGGCCGCCACATGGTGCCCCTGCATGCCCCTCCAAAGAGACCCCCTGGGTCTATAAAATGGTGGACTTTCCCACCCAAAAGAAGACAAGTTGGAGGCATTTTCAAGCAACGAAGTGCTGCCAAATTGAACACCACGCCTTTACCCTTTTGATTTACATCTTCCACATCCTTAATCTCTTTCGCAAGAGAGGTTATTGGGTGGCTATTGGAAGTGTGAATTCGGACCCAAAAACCCGACATTTGACCACCTTAATCCACCAATTTGCTGACAACCCATCCCAAGATATTTTGGGCCCATCCCAAGTGGATTGGTGCCAAAATCAAGTTCCAATGGTGGGCGGCCCGCTCGGGCACCCCGCATTCTTTTTAGTTTCATTTTAATCTATTCTTTTATCATTTGTTTATCTTCCATTCCATTTTATGTTGTCTAGATAGTTTATAACTTCGATTTCATAATGTTTTGATCAGATTTCATCATGTTCTTGTCGCTTTTGTTGTCCCACTAACTTGCAGGTAGCGACGTCAAATTCTCGTTGATGGAGGTCAAATTGGGAGAATCCGACCATCTGGGTCATCCCAAAATGCCCCCAATTAGCTAACCCCTATGTTTGCAAGTATTTTGGAGATCCCAAGGCTTGACATTTGAGCGGCATCAACTTGATGTTTTAACATAGTAATCACGGACAAATTCTTCGTCCTACCCGAGGATGAATTACAGTTGAATTCATCCTGCCCAGGGATGAATTTTAGTTGAATGCGAATGGGTGGAGTTTCACCGACTGTTTTGATGACAGTGGCCCTCTGGTAATGTTTTCTGGTCTCTGTCAAAATTGCAGGTCACTTAGAATCATTTCATGCATCATTTTATTCAGTCTTAGGCATACATCCTTCATTGTTTTTAGAGAACAAATGTTTTATATTTGCAGCAGGTGCTACTAACGCCTTTGTTGTTTCTTTGAACATAGGAGTAGTAGCAAAGATCAAAGACTCATCAACACCAGTGACGACAACGCTTTGGCCCGCCCATTTTGCATGTGGGCACGCGGAAAGAAGATCATTATTCACTTTTGTAATGGAAACATGTTAACGCTCCTAGCCCCTAAAAATGGAGGAGACGTCTTTGTAACCGAGATTAAGAGAGTTAAATAAAAAGGGTTGTGCTTTCTATACCTCTGTTCTTTCATTTTTGATTCGTCTCTTTTATTTGTTTCATGCATTTCAAATTCATAGGATTAAAGCGTTATATTGTGATTTTAAATGCATTAGCAATAGTTTTTCTTTTCAAATCTTCCGGAATCTCGTGCTTTCAGTGGCGATCACGGTGGGACTCTGTCCCCTGGTTTTTGAAGATCGATAAAACTGATCAAAAATTTGTGATTTGTGCTTACAGGTACCTTTTGTCGAACTCTGACTATAATTCATCTTTGCCTGTGGCAAATACTTTACTGTAATTCGTCTGACCCTGAGACGAATTCTAATTCATCTCAGATAGGGACGAATTTTGTTCTGTAATTTGTCTCACAGAGGGACGAATTTCTATCTGTGAATTTTCAGGGCCGAGGATCAAAAACAGCAGGTCTAGGCAGAGAAAGGTAAAGGTTCTAAACTATTCCTATAATTTTCTGCTTTTTCTGTTTCTGTTTTTGTCAATTTTGCCTTCTTAAGGAAAGTAGTTGCTTCTGCCTGTTTCATTTTTTTTAATAAAAAGAATCACACACACTTCACGCAACATTTTTAAACCAAGGAGCTGGTCGTAAGACCCCAGCCCTTGATCAAGACCAACGGTGGGTTCATCACCACCTTGGCTTGATTTTTGCATCCATTTACCCCGATTGTCATTGTTGTTAGGCATAAATCCTGATGAAAGCTGACCGAGTGTCACTGGGGTGATTCCCAGCGCATGAGGATAAGTCTTCTATGGTAGGTGTCATTAACAGGACAATCCCCCTTTCGTACCACCTACGTACCACGTACCATCTGCTCTCACATACCTATAGTTTCCCTCTCGTAAGGGCGGGTATATAGAGAGGTTGGTATATCGGTCGGGCAATGGTATATTGAAGGGGCGACCATTTATGGGAGTCATATGAGCCTTCATTATGCATTTAAATGTTCTTCAAAACTTTCAAAAACAAAACAAAATCATCAAAATGCACTAAAACCAGTCTAGGACACACCATTAATCTTTAAAAGAGATAATCACCGTTTGTGTATGTGTGTGTTCATTTCCCGCTTAGTGTAACAAAAAAAAATCAGAAAAATCATAAACAAAAGATAAAAATCTACGCATTTTGTCACTCGCTCCAAAAGCTCCAAGGATTCCCGCAATCGCTTGGTCACTCCAAAATGCCCCAAAGGTGTCCATGAACCCTTTGGTCAACCCAAAAGCACCCCAAAGGTGCCCATAAGTGATGCAGGAGCATCCAACAAAATATGGGAAATCTTATTTTTTTCCCTAAATTTTAGTGCATTTTGTCGTGGCCATAACTTCTCAACCGTAGCTCCGATTGACGTGAAATTTTACAAGGAGCTGGTTGGGAGATTTTTAAACCAGATTTTCGGGGCCAAATTCCATCATCTAGTGCCCCGAAATTAGGTTTTAAAATTGCTCACCTAATTTTTTATGCTTTTTGAGTTGTTCGAAGGTTAATATCTCCTAATGTATTTAGAGTTAGGACTTGAAACTTTATTTATGGCTTATCTATTGTAAGAGGGATGTGCACCCCAATTTTGGGCCCCATCTGACTCATTTTCAATTTTAGGGTTTTTAGAGAGACATCGTCATGGTGCTCACCCGTAGCCAAGCCCAATCACGGGCGGACGCTGTGGGGAATAGGAGGCACAAGTCACCTCCGATATAGCCCCAAGGATTTTGTCATACCACCTTGGTGACCTGACACACAAGGCAGTCCCCTCCACACCTTAACGAAAAGGGACTATAGGGGCACCTCTTCTAGGGGCACTCCTGTTCAGCATAGCACCCAGCACACACCCTTCCATGAGGGGTACATCCATAGGAGAGCTCCCTTAGATGCTCGCTATGAGTGGTCATCGCGCGATGAAGCGCTAGGTCAACATAGGGTTCGATGGGAGGAACCACATGATTACATTATCCCTCCTTCACCCCCTCTAGTTGTCAGGACTACAAGGACAAATCTAGAGCACAAGGCTCCTCAGGCGAGGCAAGCCAACTCCGCCCATTCCTTTTTCACTTATGAAAGAGAGCATGAGGAAAACCCTTACCTTCCTCAAGAGCAATATACATCGCGGGAGCAATACGCCTCTGCAAATGCTATCTATCAGGACCACTCACTGAGGCCAAAGCCTCAAGGGAATGCCGCTACCCCCAATAGAGGGAGGCAACCTATAGAGATCTTGGATCACCATGACCGAGATAGATATCTAGGAGAGGCATCTAGGCCTTCTAGACATGAGATGGTAAGACCAACTATCTTAGAATCTGTCAAGCATATCGCACATCGGATGCAACTCACACAACTTGGGCTAGAACGACAACAGTTAGAGCAATGGTATCTTCTAAATAAAGAGCACCTTCAGCACCAGAAGGATGAGTTGTTCCAACACACTATGCAGGAGAGGACTCCAACCCCTCACACGCATAAGACAAAATATTATGAGAGGCACAACCCCCGGGTGCGAGACAAGTCTCCATGACCTTATCGAGCACCGCCCCCAATGCCTCCTAGACATGAGCGAGAGGCTACTCCTATAACCAATGACAGGCACCTTCCTCAGGAACCCACTCAAGTTTATGGGCCACCCTTAGAAATTCATCAAGAAGCCTCTAAGGAATCAGAGCGAGAAGAAGAGCGGGATGAAATGCCCTACCAAGGCATGGGGGGTGCTATCTGGCCACCCCTCCATAGGCCCCAAGTTCCTCAACAAGAACCAACCAAAGAGGAGGAGCTCAAATCCCCCGATACATGCAAAGCGCTAGAGCACTTAGAGTCGATAGAGACCAAGATTTTTGAGCTCCCAAGGCCCAACTTACATGAGGCTCCTTTCGAAGAGGATCAACCTTTGACCGTAGGGCTACCTGATGATGCAGTCTTCCATGTCTTAGAATTGCTAGATTCTGATGAGCTAGACTCACTGGCCGAAGGTGAGGATAAAATAGAGATGGCCCACAACAATCACATGTGACAACATCAACACCCCATGGATATTGATGAAGCACTTCAATAGCTAAACATAATGCTAGGGCATGAGTGGCACGTTAACCCACCGTAGTGGGACCAAGCGTTACATCCGCCACGTTGGGCATACAGAGATCAACTTCCACCCAGAGATCCCATAGCAATATCAGTATCGAGGGTAGACCCTATCCTCCTATCCATGCATAGGGCCGATCCATTCATTCCAATCCCTATAGAGCCAGATCTGGTGCACACATATCATCAAGCTGGGGGTACATCTATCCCCTGAAGAGCAAGCCAAAAGCTCCAAGGATTACCGCAATCGCTTGGTCATCCCAAAAAGCTCCAAGGATTATCGCAATCACTTGGTCAAACCCAAAAGCTCCAAGGATTATCACAATCACTTGGTCACCCCAAAATCTCCAAGGATTATCGCAATCACTTGGTCACCCCAAAATCTCCAAGGATTATCGCAATCACTTGGTCAAAACCCAAAAAGCTCCAAGGATTATCGCAATCACTTGGTCACAACCCAAAAGCTCCAAGGATTATCGTAATCACTTGGTCACCCCAAAATCTCCAAGGATTTTCACAATTGCTTGATCATCTCAAAAAGCTCCAAGGATTATCGCAATCGCTTGGTCAAAACCCAAAAAGCTCCAAGGATTATCGCAATCGCTTGGTCAAAACCCAAAAAGCTCCAAGGATTATCGCAATCACTTGGTCAAAACCCAAAAAGCTCCAAGGATTATCACAATCGCTTGGTCAAAACCCAAAAGCTCCAAGGATTATTGCAATCACTTGGTCACCCCAAAAGCTCCAAGGATTATCGCAATCACTTGGTCACCCAAAAAGCTCCAAGGATTATCGCAATCACTTGGTCACCCCAAAAGCTCCAAGGATTATCGCAATCGCTTGGTCACCCCAAAAAGGCCCCAAAGGATTCTCGAAATCCCTTGGTCACCATCAAGAAAATTCAAAAACAACAAAAATCATCAAAAACAACAAAAATTTGCATCTCATTTCTAGGCATGCTCAAATTCATCAATAAAAGCTCTTCTTACATCTCATCTTCATATTCACAAAAATCATTCCATCAAAATACAAAAATATATAGTTGCATTAAGCATCACATCCATACATTGCATATTTGTGGTCATACAGGTCAAAGGCACCATAGGCTGTAATTGCTCTACTAGTCCATCTTGTTCCACATTTTTCCATTTTATAAGCAACCCAAAAAAAAACAACAAAAATACACCATTTACTGCTTTTTACCACACTAGAGTCAGTGGTCTTATAATGTATCAAGAGTTTTTGTCTTTCAGTCGTAATTTTGCTTTCTAAGCCATATACTGTACCAAGTCAGGCAAATTTTACGAAGGTAGAGTCATACTTGCAATACGCCTTGTTACGTAACATCCCATCACAAGCTAAAACACATAAAACAATTCCTAAGTTGTGTGAATGAAAGATGAAACCTGCAAAGCAATCCAGGTCACCATAAGCGAAATGGCTATCTTGCTCATCCCCCTATGCAAATGACCCAAAGAATGCTGAGAGTTGGCAAAAGGACAAGCATCTTCCCTACCCAATTCCCCAAGAATCCCAAGTTCTCAATAGTTGCAAAACATCAAAAATTTGCAAAAAGTCAAAACACCAAAATTTGACATCCTACAGTGCACACATCAAAAGGCACAAACAATAGTGATTCTCTCCTACTTCCCCAAGAAGGCTACCATAGCCGGACCGCTCCATGGGAAGATGGACTTTCGACACTTTCACCCCATTATGGCATCACCAAAAGGGATTTTACCCACCAAAAATAGGTCCAAATGTCAGAAAAATTGCACATGCTTAATGCTAAATCTTCAAAGGCACCCTTGCACAAGTCATCTTGGGTCAAGCGACTCGTCGCTTTTATCACAAAGGTCATTCCCTCATCGATTCGTCACTTGAGGGGGTAGTCACACTTAGTCACCAATCAACAAACACACACCCAATTAAGGAAAACGACATGCATTCAAAGAATCATTGACAAAGACAATTACACTCCTGCTTGGGGTAGTAAACAAGCAATTATCACAAATTGATCAAACACTTGGCATTCCCGAAGCATGAACACAAGGTTCCCCCATGGACAAAAGGTTGCACCCTTTGCCTATTCATGACTGATCAATGTCCAAGCTCAAGTCACACCTCACCAAAATAGGTTAATACTTGAAATCAAATTCCTTAGCTCGTCAAAAGCAAGGATTCAAGAATGCATGCCCTTTCCATACTTGGGGCATCAAAAGTTGGTTAGGTTACCAAGAAACCCTAATCATTAGTGCTTTGGTTATCTATTTTTGCTCGACTCTACGCCATGCATAGCGCATCCCAAAAATGGGCATCTGTAGACACCAAAATAGCACCAATCCGATTATGTGACTAGAAACACTGATTGCTTTGACACACACAGCCCCCAGGGAAGACCTCAGAGGTTAAACAGTGGTCCTAACCACTTTTGTAGAAATTTTGGGAGGTCAAAAGGTAATTTGGCACATTCAGGCACTTTGCTCAGTATTCGTCCCACCCAAGGACGAATTTTAACTGGGATCCATCTCACCCAAGGACGAATTCTGAATTTGTATTTGGTCAGGAGAAATTCCAGGTTTAACAGGAAAAAAGAAGAATGGTGCCAAGTGGCAGTCGAAGACTGTCAATTTATGACTCCTGCCTTGCATGTGCGTGTAGGTGGGTAGATTGGCCATTGGAGGACTGTCACAAGGGCAGTCATGGAAGCCCAAGTCATGGAGGACTTTCCTCCCTCATGGGAAGGCATGGCCACCACATGGTGCCCCTGCATGCCCCTCCAAAGAGACCCCCTGGGTCTATAAAATGGTGGACTTTCCCACCCAAAAGAAGACAAGTTGGAGGCATTTTCAAGCAACAAAGTGCTGCCAAATTGATACCACGCCTTTACAATTTTGATTTACATCTTCCACACCCTTAATCTCTTTTGCAAGAGAGGTTATTGGGTGGCTATTGGAAGTGTGAATCCGGACCCAAAAACCCGACATTTGACCACCTTAATCCACCAATTTGCTGACAACCCATCCCAAGAGATTTTGGGCCCATCCCAAGTGGATTGGTGCCAAAATCAAGTTCCAACGATGGGCGGCCCGCTCAGGTGCCCCACATTCTTTTTAGTTTCATTTTAATCTATTATGTTATCATTTTTTTATACTTCATTCCATTTTATGCTATTTGGATAGTTTATAATTTCTATTTCATAATGTTGTGATCAGATTTCATCATGTTCTTGTCGCTTTTGTTGTCCCACTAACTTGCAGGTAGCAATGTCAAATTCCTACTGATGGAGGTCAAATTGGGAGAATCCGACCATCTAGGCCATCCCAAAATGCCCCCAATTAGCTAATACCCATGATTGCAGGTATTTTGGAGATCCCGAGACTTGACATTTGAGCAGCATCAACTCGGCGTTTTAACACAGTCAAATTTGTCCTACCCAGGGATGAATTATAGTCGAATTCGTCCTACCCGAGGATGAATTATAGTTGAATTTATCCTACCCAGGGACGAATTTCTGTTGAATGTGAATGGGCAGATTTTCATCGACTGTTTTGATGACAGTGGCCCTTTGGTAATTTTTTCTGGTCTCTATCAAAATTGCAGGTCACTTAGAATCATTTCATGCATCATTTTATTTAGTCTTAGGCATACATCCTTCATTATTTTTAGAGAAAAAATATTTTATATTTGTAGCAGGTGCTACTAATGCCTTTGTTGTTTCTTTGAACATAGGAGTAGCAGCAAAGATCAAAGACTCATCAACACCAGCGACGGCAACGCTTTGGCCCGCCCATTTTGCATGTGGGCACGCGGAAAGAAGATCATTATTCACTTTTGTAATGGAAACATGTTAATGCTCCTAGCCCCTAAAAAGGGAGGAGACGTCTTTGTAACCGAGGTTAAGAGAATTAAATAAGAAGGGTTGTGCTTTCTATACCTCAGTTCTTTCATTTTTGATTCGTCTCTTTTCTTTGTTTCGTGCATTTCAAAGTCATAGGATTAAAGCATTATATTGTGTTTTACACTGCATAGCCTTAGTGTTTCTTTTTATTTCCAAAATCTCGTGCTTTCAGACTCCTTTGGCAGAGAGGTGGACGAACCCTCCGGTTGCTATCTAGGCAGGGGGTTTTAAGCGGTGTACTTCACACTCTTTAGACGAAATTTGCATTCATATGTTGGATTCTGATTTAGATGTGTAAAATTTGTTATCTTTAACCTTGTTTGATAACAATAGAAAACAGAAAAATTTAAAATTAATCACACACTACACGTATCACATAAAAATAGTAGTGGCTGGATTTCATCACCAACCATTGCTTGAGACTTGGTGATGGTGGCAGTCATTTCCATCCACCAATATCTGCCTTAGACACCATAGGTTTACCCCCGAGCAAACTTGTTGGAGGTCATTACCAACAAGAATCTCGTTGCCCTTGCCAAACCATAGTTTTTACCTTTATTTTGCATTAAGTAATATTAGAACATCAAAACACACAAAACTATCACTTTAAAAAGAATACACATTAATGAATGAGATAATCAATGAATGAGGTAAGCCACACAAGGTAAAAAACTTAGCATTGATTGTTTCTACCATTTTAAATTTTGTACAAGTTTCAGTTTTGGTGATTACTTTGATAGTTTTAAGTTTGGATTTGATTACTTTATGGTATTAACACGAAATCAGAAGAAAGTAATAAATCTAAATAACTTAATGGAAAATACATCCAATTTTCCCACCACTTCGGTGGCAAACCCTTATCCATCCCTACCACAAGTAGGATCCCTTCCGCATAACATTGAGCAGCCTACCACCCACATAGACATGGACAAGGTAGAGGCTATCTACAAGTCTTCTAACTATGTCCTTGAGCCCCTTAGTCAAGACTGTGTTGAACAACCAGAATTGGCTACAGCCTATCCATCCACCACCACCCAAGGATATCATAATTCTACCTATGAATATGGTATACCTTCTTCTTCTAGCCCAACCCAAAACACAAGTGTTTTTAACACTTACCCTTCATCTAGCCATATCCAAGCATATTCCAATCCCTTGTATGAGGAGTATGTGAATGCTACCTCACAAGTGCCAACCTCCCAAGTTGCCACATCAAGTGCAACTTGTGATATACCCATTTCTTCTAATCCATCCTCATCACTTCCTTCATCTTCCAATCTAGCCGCAACCATGTCAATTTCTACCATGTCCGAACAAGAACTTCAAGATATATTAGGTTTCGTGAATAGATTGCTCTTACAACATAGAAAGGCTAAGCAACAAGTTCATGTAGACCCTATGCTCCATGCAGTTCCAACCCAACCCATCATAGCCAACCAAAATCCAACATGGATACCCCAATATTCAGTGGTTTCCATTCCCAATCCTCCACCGATTCATACCCCAACCCAGCCAATTACCATTTCTTCTAGCCAACCTCCCAACCAATTCTTCCAACATCCCCCTCATCAATCATCTCCTTCTTTCAATCACCAATATTCACCCCATGTTCAAACCAATCCATTCCACCAAAATAGGCTAATCACTCCACAACATTTTTCTTCCAATCCATCTCCCAATCATCAGGTAATCCAAGGCTTCCACATTCCTGGGGAAGATCCTAGGATACAGGCCATGCAAAAATAGATTGATCAGTTGATGCAGAACACCCCTTGGCATGTCAAGCCAAAAACTGACCTTAAGTCAACTGATCCACCAACCAATTCATCCTTCGGTGCCATCACCGCCATATCCGATAGACTTCACATTACCAAAGTTTGATAAATATAGGGGAACCGAGGACCCTAAGGAGCATGTGAGCTCATTTGTTCATGCATGTTTTTGGATTCAAACCGATGATGCCCTCATGCTCTAAAATTTTCCTCAAACACTAGGAGGAGACACCATAGAGTGGTTCAATCAGTTGCCAACACACAACATTTACACTTTTACTCAACTGATGGATCTATTCTTGGACCATTTTGTCCTAAACATTAGAAAGAAGGTCTCATTATCAGACATCTATCATCTAAAACAATGGGATGATGAGCCTATTTATGATTTTGGAAACCGTTGGAGGGCAGTTATAACCAAATTACCATTCTCCCTACCAATGGATGAAATTATCAAATTATTCACCAAGAGTTGCTTAAAACCCATCTCTTGGATGCTTCAACTTAATACTTATCACACATTTGAAGAAGCTTTAGCACAAGCTAGCATCATTGAGGAAATCAAAATCCAAGAGGGCATCATTAAGCCTAAGAAGAAAGAATGGCAAAACAAGGGCCAATATCGAAATAATCAATCTAGCCAAAACAAATCATCACAAGCCTCTATGGCTAATACACCCAATCAAGTTAATCAAGTGGTGGTGAGCCATCCCGTAATGGCTCAACAACCTATGCAACAACCAATTGCTTATCATGTGGTCCCATCAGTAACACAAGCACCCATGGTGCAAAACATAGTGCCAATTATAGAACAACCTTTCTATCACCAATACACCCGACCTCAACGTCAATACATTCCCTTAGCGGAGTCATATTCTTCCCTTTTTCGAAGGTTGTATGAAACAAACAAGTTAGCCTTACCTAAATTCAAGCCCGATGACCCTACCAAACATCCCAAAAATTATAGAGAACACCTATTTTACCCATACCATAGGCAAAACGGTCATGACATCAACTCCTGCCATGTTTTTAAGAACATCATCCAAGACCTTATAGACTTAGGGGCCATCAATGTGGATAATCCCTTAGCTCCACAAAACCAAAATTTGGGAATTTTTTAGACACCTCTTCCCAACCATGGAGAGGCCCAAACTAACGTAGGAGGTAACAACCATCAAACACCTCCTAACCAAGTCAACCATGTCCAAAAATACCAAAATTTTGTAGGAGCAGTTCATGTAGTCACAAGAGGGCAAAGGCAAAATCAACAGAGTGTCCAACAACCTTCAAATCCACCACCCATCCAAACATCTCCAAATCCATCCCCTCCAATCCATCTATCCAATCCACCAAATCAACCCATCCATCGACCTATAAGGCCAACGGTAACCTTAAGTAGCCGGTTGACTACTAGCTTGAAAATGGCATCAGCTAAATTGTCTGTATATGAGCTTATCCAACAATCCCCTAGGCATAGAGAAGCTTTAATGGAGATTCTTAAGTCTATTGAGTTAGAATCCCAAGACTCTAACGCCTTCAATAGTTTTGTAGGGAGTGTTAGGACATGCATGGAGCCATCCATCACCTTTTATGACTTTGAAATAAAGTCGATAACCTCAGAATCCATGGATCCTCCATTGCATATCATGGCCTTGATAGATAAGAAGCCATTCAAAAGAGTCCTAATAGATACTGGCTCATCCATTAACATCATCACTACCACTGCCCTTCACCACCTCAAGCTACCACCTTCCCACATTTCCAAGTCATCATTCACCCTCAAAGCATTTAACGATGCTTTGTGTACCACAGTTGGCACTATTGTTTTGCCCATTGAAGTAGGGGCCAGAATGTTGCACACAATGTTTCATATATTGGAAGGAACAATGGCATACAATGTACTCCTTGGTAGACCTTGGATGAGGGAAATGAAATGTGTTCCTTCAATTCTCCATCAATGCTTGAAATACGTTCATGATGGACAAGTCCATTGCATCCCCGCAGATGTAGAACCTTTTAAGTATTGCAATTTCATTTCAAATCCTTATGAATCCATGTTGCCTTCCACCCATTTATTTTTATCCCCATATTCTTATTCTTCTAATCCATCCACATCTTCTTCCAAAGCTCCTATTCTTGAGGAGTTACCCATCACCGAACCCCCTAAATCATCTATTTCTTCTTGTACATGTGGTCAAGGTCAACCCACTTTCACCACATCATCCACATCAACCATTCCTTCTTCTACAACCATCTCTTCTTCTTCATCATTGCCTCATCCACCTTCTTCTAATTCCAAGCCATCACCCAATCCTTCTCCATCAGTCGATGTTTCACAAGTTGAACTTTCAGATTGTGAAATATTTAACTCTCCACCAACATCCATAACCAACTCCAATCCTAATCCATCATCCACCACCTCATCCCAAGTCGAGGTCCACATCACTAGTCCTGGTATTGGTGAATACATGGTCCAAGACGTTACCATTACCCCTTTAGCCATTCCCACAACCAAGGATTTCGGTCACCCACGTGACCATCCTTTAACCATAGGTGTTGTATACGACATGAGCTCTACTCCAAATAGTATCAACTTTGTTTATGGAGGGTTGGATTCCTCAATTGAGGTAAACCCACCCGAAGAACCTAAAGAACCAAGATGTGCCAACATACACAATATGGCAGGATTTCCATCTCGTTACTTTCACATAGTCAATTGGCAAGGTCAAGGTCTAGGTTCCCATGAACAAGGGATACATGACATAATTGATCTCCCATATCGAGGAGCACATGATCATTCAGGCTTAGGGTATACCCCACTTTCCACAACCTCTTCCCTTGAGCAAGCTTTTCAAAGGCTTAGCCTCAAGGATGAAGACAAAGCCCCCCTTCCATGTTCCTCAACCACTTCTCTTGAACAAGCTCTTCAAGAGCTTAGCTTCAATGAAGAAGATGATCCCCTCAATTTTTCATACCCACTCCCAGATTCTGATGATGAAATTTATGAAGAGTATGAACTTATGTCCAATGCTTCTGATGATTCTGAAGAGGAATTTCAGCCCATTGTTCCCCTTACCCAACAGGATGAGTTTTACCTCACACTGTTTCCCATCCATCACCCCATATTTCACTTGCTTCTTCCACAAGAACAAGTTGACCCACCTGGGGAACCACCCCCACCTTAGGCCCATGGAACCATCCATCCAAGCCAAAATTTGTAACATATGTACATAAAAAAATCAAAATAAAACAAAAACAAAATTTTTCTTTGCATGTACATAGAATTTAATTTCATGTTTATTGCTGCTATCCAGGGTTAACAAGATTCGACATCGGTTCCAATCCACTCATCCCACCCATCCACTTGTCCACACCATCCTTTCTCTATAAGTCAATATGAATCCTATTGACTTATTCACCCCACTCCACAATCCATACAATCCGGCTAAGCCAATTCCAATTGACATAAGCCTTGTTGACATGGATCAGATTTCTTCCCCACCCTCCTTTTTGGAGTTCATCCTATCCGAGGAATTGTTAAGGGCTTCCACCAACTACATTCCTCCTTCCCCTCCACCTTCACCTCCATCTTCCACCAAGGATCCCGAGGTCTTTCAGGCAGAGTTAGATGACGATAAGCAGGAAGAGTTGGATGACATCTTAGATGACATTAATCTGATCCCAACACCACATCAACTTGAGGAAGGTTCACATATGTCTATTGAATATACCATCGAAGTGAACCTTAGTTTAGATCCTGACAATCCCCAAATTGTCAAGCTTGGAAAAATTTTATCATCCGATGAACAAGAGCAATTCATCACTCTCCTCAAGAAGAAGAAAGATGTGTTTGCATGGTCCTATAAGGATATGCCTGGCCTTGACCCTAATCTTGTGGTCCACAACCTCACCTTACATCCTGATGCCAAACTAGTCAAACAAAATCTTAGAAGGATGCATCCTACCATGGCCCTCTTAGTCAAGGAAGAACTTCAAAAGCTTCTAGATATCAATTTCATTGTTCCTATTGACTATCCTGAGTGGCTTTCAAACATGGTACCTATTCGCAAGCCTAATGGGTTGATACACATTTGCAATGATTTTTGAGATCTTAATAAAGCGTGTCCTAAGGATGACTTTCCTCTTCCAAACATTGATACTCTTGTCGATACCTACGCTGGCCATGAAATGCTCTCCCTCATGGATGGTTTTTTAGGATACAACCAAATTCGCATAAATCCTGATGATCAACACAAAACAACATTCACAACACCTTGGGGGACCTTTTGCTACAAGGTTATGCCCTTTGGTCTTAAAAATGTAGGAGCTACTTATCAACGAGCCATGACTTACATATTCCATGATTACATGCATAAGATTATCGAAGACTATGTGGATGATCTCTTGGCTAAATCTAAAACTCGACAAGAGCACATTGATGTATTGGAAAAGATTTTTGACCGACTTCTAGAGCATAAGGTGAGGTTAAATCCCAAAAAGTGTGTCTTTGGTGTTACCTCAGGTAAACTTTTAGGATTCATTGTCTCCAAAAGAGGCATTGAAGTGGACCCAAACAAAGTCAAGGCCATAATGGAAATGCCTCCCCCAACTAACATTAAGGAATTGCATAGTTTACAAGGAAATATTCAATCAATCCAACGTTTTATTGCACAACTTTCTGATAAATGCAGGCCATTCAACCACCTGCTACAAAAGGGGGTGTCATTTGTATGGATAGATGAATGTCAAAAAGCCTTTGATGACATCAAGCGATACCTAACTTCTCCACCAGTCTTAGCTCCTCCTCATCTAGGGGTCCCTTTCTATATTTATGTCTCAGCAATGGACTCTGCTTTAGGGACAATGCTTGCATAGAAAAATGAACAAAATCGAGAGCAAGCTGTTTATTACATTAGTCGAACATTGGTGAGTTATGAAACCCGATACGCTTATGTAGAAAAATTGTGCTTAGCAATGGTTTTTGCCACTAAGAAACTTTGACATTATATGCTTAGCCATACAACTTATGTCATAGCTAGAGAAAATCCTCTACGTTATATGATGTCTCGCACTTACAATAATACTCATACCGCTAAATGGATAATGCTCCTTACAGAATTTGATCTCAAATTTATCAGCCAAAAATCCATTAAAGGTCAGGTTATAGCCGATCAACTCGTGGAAGCTCCACTACCTAGTGATCATCCTTTGATTATAGAGCTCCTAGATGATTCAGTATTTTCTATCACTGAATTAGAAGAAGATGTCATTCCAGAGGAAGACATCGATATCACCTTATTCTTTGATGGATCTAAGTGCGAGAAAGGTCAAGGTGCTGGAGTTGTCTTTCATACACCTCAAGGGATACCCATCCCTTTATCATTCAAGCTAGACTTTCCATGCACAAATAACATTATAGAGTACGAAGCCTTAATATTAGGTCTTCAATCCACTATAGCTATGGGTATCAAGCGTATCAGGATATTTGGGGATTCTCAACTTGTTGTCAAATAAGTAATCGGAGAATACCAATGCAAAGAACCTACCATTAAGCTTTATCATGAAGTAGCAATGAAATTGCTCTCAACATTTGAATGGTATGAAATTAATAACTTGCCTCATTCGACTAATAGATTTGTAGATGCAATGGCCTCTCTTGGATCATTGATTCCAAAAGATGACTTAGGAGAGGTACAACCCCTAATAATCTCAACAATCTCTAAAGCAACCATTGTTCGTACTGATCCTAAGGATGAAAGAGACATTTGCTTTATCCATTTAGAACCATATGAGTCTTGGTCAAGCCAAATAGTAGCCTTTCTAAAATTTGGAACACTCCCATCTGATATGTCTCGGTCTACAAAATGCTCTTTCAAGCAAAAAGCAGCCCATTTTATTCTCTTGGGGGACGTGTTGTATAAACGTGGTTATGATGGAATCCTTCTTCGTTGTCTCAAAAATAGTGAGGCTCAAAGAGCCATAGCTGAAGCCCATGATGGTACTTGTGGTGGTCATTTTAGTGGGATGGCCATTGCAAAGCATCTTTTACGCATGGGTTATTATTGGCCCACAATGGAACGTGACTATTGCAACTATGTCAAAAATTGTAAGCAATGTCAAGCACACGCCAATTTAGTTCATGTACCATCACAAGCTTTACAGCCTATACAAAGCCTTTGGCCCTTTTCACAATGGGGCCTAGACCTAATTGGAAAAATTTCACCTCCTTCCTCGGGACAACATACATTCATCATCACGGCCACTGAATACTTCACAAAGTGGGTTGAGGCCATTCCTCTAACCAATACGATAGGACCTCGAATTATGGACTTCATACTCCACCATATCATCTATCATTTTGGTATTCCCTCTAAAATCATTTTTGATAATGGTAAGTCTTTCAAGAACAAGGATGTTCGAGCACTTTGCAAGAAATATAATATCCAACATAGTTTCTCGACTCCTTATTACCCACAAGCAAATGGACAAGCCGAAGCTACCAATAAGACCTTGATTGCTATTCTCAAGAAGCTTGTTAACAAAAATCATAGAGATTGGCATACAAAAATCCCTTTGGCACTATGGGCTTATCGAACAAGCATCCGAATGCCAATAGGAGCAACACCATTTTCCTTGGTCTATGGAGCTGAAGCTATCATGCCTCTTGAGCTCGAGATCCCCTCCTTGCGAATTTCTTTGCAAGAATTCATAGATGATGACACCGCTAGACAAGCACGTCTTGACCAACTCACTCTTCTTGATGAGAGGTGAGTCAATGCACTAGAACACCTACGAGTTTATCAAGACCACCTCAAGCGTGCTTACAATGCCAAAGTTCATCTTCATGAATTCCAAGTAGGAGATCTTGTACTTAAAGAAAATCAACAAAACACCAATGCTTTACCGCACCTTCATGACAAATTCATGGCTAATTGGTTAGGTCCATACATAATTTCCCAAAAAGTGGGTAATGGTACATATAGACTTACCGATTTAGAGGGTGTAGAGGAACTCGAACCACTTAATGTTATCCATTTAAAGGTATTTTATTGTTAATATGATGTTTATATGTATGTATATACATGGCTAAAAAAAATACACACAAAATAAATAAAAACAAATCATTCACATAGGCATTACATACATATTGCATACTGTATTTGCATTCATTCCACATGCATTCCATTGCATTTTACATCTCACATGCATCCCTTCATTTTCCATATTGCATTCATCCCATCCCATGTTCAATGATCTTTTATAGTAGTGATGATATGGCCAAATTCAAAAAGTCAAGTTTCCACAATTGGGGGTACCTATTTTGGGTATTTATGCAATCTTCTCCAATATCATAAACCAACAATCCCATTTTTCCAAAGTCACAAAACCCCAAATTTTCATTCACTCAGCCACTACTAGTGTGTCTAGCAACCTCCAAAAAGATGTCCAATTTTCTTTGGGACCAAAAACACTTTTTCACATTAAGAAAGTCTTGAGTATTGTCAACTGATTCCAAAAGCAATCTTGCACCAACCACACTTCTTCACACCTTAAAAATATTTTGAGTCAAAGAGGGATAACACCATACTTGGGTGGCACCTTGAAGTGAAAAGGGTATTCCTCACTTGTCCTATCATGCAACATAGTCCAAAATAAAAAATAGTGGTTCTCACCACTATCACAATTACTCTCCAAATATAAACACAAAATATAGAGTAGTAAGGATAGGGTCACATTCTCATCACACTTCGGTTGAGAATCTGATTCCCCAAAGCTCTATCCAAAATTCACAAATTCCATAGATCCCTAAAGTTGTAAGGATCATACTACATTTCCCTTAGAAATTTATGTAGTCATCCCCAAGGCCTAAAAGATCAAATCATTGGACTATGGAGTGAGTCTCCACCGGGGCTATAGATGCTTGACTGGTAGTGGAGTAAGCTCATGCGAGGCGACATGTCTCTCTTCCAAAAAGAGAGACCTCTGATCGCACATACGGACAAGCTAGCTTCTTGGTCCTCTCCATAATAGGTCATGCCCAATTTACTCATAATGGGTTAATGAACTTCACATGCACACACATTGGTTCTTGATTGCCTAGGGTCATTGTCATGCTCAAGATTTGGTACATGAACTTCACTTGCACACACCTTGGTCCTAAAGAAAGTTAGACAACCTTTAGTGAGTTTGGTTGATAGCACTAGTCTGTTTGAGTCTTTGAAAATTCCTCTTCTTCCATATCAACATCCATATCTTCTTCCATATCAACATCCATATCTTCTTCCATGTCAACATCCATGTCTTCATCATGGATCAACCTACATAAAGCCACCAAGTTTGGTGCCCCCGATTGCAAAACAATGAACAAAAATGGCCAACAAAATTCTGAACTAAAAAGGATCATTAGAACATCATGCATTCCTCTCATATAGTTAGCATTCATATACATCCATTTCACTTGCATTAATCATCCATAACATATGCATACACATCATGATTAGCTTGCATTAATCATCCATAACACTATGCATACACATCATGGTTAGCTTGCATTAATCATCCATAAAACATCCATAAGACATGCATAAAAACATTTTCATAAAACATGCATTGCATACACATAAAAGCATTCACACAAAAGATAACACAAATATAAAATCCATGTATATATATATCAAAAATATCATATGTACAATGAATGCCATAAAGGCTACAATGGAGCACCAAGGCTCATATACAAAAGTGCATCTAAGCACTAAGCTAATGTCTATGAGAGGACCCCTGAGACCTAGTAGGAGCCCTAGACCTAGAACTAGATGTTGTATGCCTCGATGCCTCGGTCCTAGAGGATGAAGGAGGATCTAGAAAAGGAATGTGATTAGCCATGCATAAATCCTCCAAGGAGTGTGCATATGTCTCGCTAGCATGTAGTCATCGTAAGTCAATCTGATGATGATGCTCTCTCACCAAAATCTCTACTCAAAGCCTCATGACTATCTCCTGATCACTAGCCCCATCTGTCGACCGCTCTACCTCCATCCAAGCTATAGTAGCCCACCAACCCCAGCTAGAGCCTCCCTATGAGACTCTAGTGTAGTCTCTCACTCCTCATGAAGCTGCTCCACCTCCACCCATAGCCTAGCCACCTCGGAGATCTCCCCCATATCCTCATCATCCTCCCCCTCCTCATCTACCACCTCCACCTCAGGAGTCTACTGGGCTGCTCCCCTCGACCACCTCTGACTCATCGATCATTGAGGCCTCATCCTCTTCGAAGTCATCCTCGACCCCGTAACTATCGCATCCCCACCACTCACCACCTTTGGTACCCATACTGGTTGGGCACCAAACCAAGCTACATACTTCATAGTCACCCCGACATCATCTACATCTAGGACCTCCAGCCACTCATCATCCTCCATATGAACCCACCATGGCTCCACACATGGAAGCCCCACCTCATCCCACCGATGTCGATACAACATCGGCTCATCTGACACATCTTGAGGTAAGTCAAACTACCTCAACACCCATGAGTACTGGAAGTACTCCACCTCCTCATCCCTCCTCCCAACCAACCATCGAGCCTACCTCACCCGATGTAGCTACTCCTCATCACCATCCCACATGGCTCCTCACCATGGCCTCCATATCACATCAGCTTGAGTCAACCCTGACCACATATCCCTATACCACTGGCTGGTATGCACCTCTCGACTCGGTTGCACCTCCTCAACCACTGCCCATCTCCTCGCATAGGGCTCACCCATATACCATGCCTAGCAAGGTAGCCCCTCTAGTTGAGCCACACTAAAGTGCTCCCAAGCCCAACACTATAGGAGGAAGCTGCACCCAATCCCCTTCCTCCCTCTCCATGTCACCTCATATAGCTCCTAGTATAGCTACACCAATAATGCAGGAGCCCATGCATATCCCCTTGGATCGATGAGTAGGTCACTCACCAATCCCAATAGGTTCCAAGGGAACCTACACCCAGTGCTATTAGGTAGCACTATGTTCACTAACACGAACATGATCAAGGTCGGGAGCGCATCCAACTCCTTCACCTTGTACATGCTCAAGTAGCATATACCTCCATCCCCCATCCTCACCTCCCGCCATCACTCCCCAAACATCTTCTCCATCTCCACCTTCTTGTCATGTCCAACCATCACCTTCTCCCCCTCTACTAGCACCTTGAGGATACGGTATACATCCTCAAGGGTGATAGTAGCCTCCCTAGTTGGTAACTGGAATGTCCCCCTATCAGAATCCCATCTCTCTATCAATGATGAGAGATACCCCTCATCCACCCTCACAACATCCAACCTAGCCACTCCCTCCAAACCCACCTTCCCCAAAAGCTCCCAATCCTCCTCCGTGAGCTTCTTCCTCATCCCAGGAACAAGAGGAGAGAAGTGATGTCGAGGCTCTATCTCCCTCAATAGCAACAAACATATTTTTTATTAATATAATTTCAAAAAAAAAAAACTTAATTTTTTTTTGCACAAAACAAAAAGTGTTATCATCGCCATAACTTCCATGCAGATTTCCACTAGCCTCACTTCACTCACCAATCCACTCCACTCCTCAGACACAACTTCAAAAACTCTCAAACATACAAATGAGCCTCAAAATCTAGTCTAAAAGCTATTTATAGCCTAACCTAGTACATTCAAGCACAACCCTATGCCTAAAATTTGTAGGTACACATGCACGCCTATAGGCACACTCAGGTGCAATCGGGCACCTGGCACCAAAATGGCATGAAGACAAAATCAACCAAAATAGTAGCTTACCTCCTCCAAATTTCACCAAATTTCATCCACACATCATTCATCTCATAAAATCAAGTTTTGTGAAAACATAAATCATTTTGCATGCATATTTTTTGAAAATGAACCAAATATTTAAAATGCACAAATCAAGTTACAAAACACATCAAACAAATCCAAATTTTCACAAAACTAACACTCAACTCTTCTACATCATATTCTTCATCATTCCACAAAATTTCATGAAAATTGGAGTTGATTTGACCAGTGAATCACTTATTTCCATGCAAAATGAACCACTAAAAGAAGCACAAAATGCAAATCAAATATCAATCAACTCTACATTGAGTGAAATCACCACATTCCTTCATCCAACATTCTTCCATCACCATATTTCAATCAATCAATCATCAATCATCACATTTACCAAGTTCAAGTAGCATGCAAGTGAATCTTGTATCTAGTGGGTTATTCTACAAACTTGGTGATTGCAGCGAGCTGAATCCATGCAATTCGGTAAGATGAATAGCTTACCATAAGGACACTTGACCATGATCATCATCACTTATCTCCTTGATCGAGAACACAATCACATTTGGTACCTCACATTCCAAGTGAAACCTTGTTGGACATTTTGAGTCCCTAAGTCAAAGTTGTCATTGATGTCACCATTAATGCCACCAGATGGAGTCATCATTAATACCAAAGATTTTAGCAGGAAATAAAGGTGACAAAGATGGTCATTTGATATTTAGAAAAAATGCAGAAGTTTGAATGAAACAATGCAAAAGACAGAAGTTAAAGAGGAGTTATAATATTTATTTTATAAATTATTTAAATTAAGGATGAATTTAAATTTTATAAATAAATATTAAAAGGTACTTTATCAAAGGTGAAATATTATAATGGTTAGAAGTGCCATGGTGAAAACCCAAAATAAAATATTTATAATTTTAATATTTTATATTTCAAAAGTGGGTTTATAAAGTCTAAAAATATTTTAATAAACCCAAAGGTTGGGTTTAAAGGCTTAAGACCAAAGAATATTTTAATAAATCCAAAGATTGGATTTAAAGTTTTAAACAAGGCAAAGTTTATTTCTGCCAACGTTATAGAAGCCAAAGAGAAGTGTCGATGTTTTTGATTTAGTGGAAATGCATATAAATACCATGCCCAAAGTTGATTTCCGAATTATCCTTGCTCGAATTGGAAAGAGAAGGCATATGAATTAAATGCAGAGCTCGTGAGATAGAATTGCAAAAATCACATTTGACTTGACGGTGAAAGGAAACAAAAGTAAGCGCGTTGATTAGTTGGAAGCCAACAAGGCACCTTGACCTAGTGGCAAGTGGGCTGCAAGCTTATGTTTTTGGTGTGCATGGTGGATAGTGTTTGAATCCCACAGACGCTTTGGGTGGACGTGTTGAAGGCGCAAATCATTAGGTTCATATATTTTGCAAGGTAAGGAAGGGGTTTTGAAGCACGTGGTGCTTCTTCCTTCCCAACAGGATTGTAGCTCGTGCGGTGGTTTGCATCATGGGTAAAGACGTTTGTGTGGGCTGCGTTGAGAGTTTGAAACTCTCCAAAGGCAAAGGTACATTTTTATGTTTTATTTTTTAATACCTAAGTTGGAGGTATAAGGTATTTGGTGGTTGAAGTCTTTTCATTGTGATAAAGGTTGGTAGTTGTGAAATACCATTAGGAGTTATAAGGAGAATTCTATTTTTATTTTCAAGTCTTAAATTTTTCTATGGTGGAATATTTAAAGGTTAAGACTTTGTGGGTTGTGTGTTATTTTGAATAAAGGGTTTTATGATTATTGTGAGGATATTGCTTATTGTTTAAGTTGGAGTGATAAGGTGTAATTGTGATATTATTTTTGTGATATAAAAATTATCCTCTAACCCTTGTTGAGTTTGTCAAAGAAGTAATTGTGAGTGTGGCAGATTTGTAAGGGCAACTACTCTTCAAGAAAAGGTATGGGTAAAATTCTTCTTTGTTGAGTTAGATGATTGGCTTGATTGAAAATTGAGTTTGGAGTGAAAAGGATTTGATTAGGGTTTCTTTTTCAAAAGTGGTTGAGTTAATGCTTCAAGATTTTTTGGATTGAGAGTTGTGATTAAACCTTGTTTGATAAGCATTATTTTTTAGACCATTGGTTGAGTGAAGTACATTGAGTTAATGCTTAAAGGTTTTCTAAATTGAGAGCTGTGATTAAACCTTGTTTGATAAGCATTGTTGTTTAGACCATTGGTTGAGTGAATTACTTTGAGTTTATGCTTCAAGGTTTTTTGAATTGAGAGTTGTGATTAAAACCTTGTTTTATTAGCATTTTTGTTGAAGCCAATGGGTTATGCAAAGAACTTGAACTTGAGTTAGAAAATAACATGAGTATCATTGTTATGTGATATTTGTTGTTGGGCATTATTGGAAGCATTTTGAGTTGGGATATACATGCTTGGACTAGGGTTTGTGAGAAAGGGTTGTTTCCTAAAGTGATTGGTTGAGTAGAGTTGATTGAGCCTAGTCAAGTGGATGCATGTAGTGGTTGTTCAAGTTCCATAAAACAAACTATTCTATATTCTAATTTGAGTTGAGATTGAGATTTGAGAATAGAACATATTGAGTCTCTAACAATTCTCTTTATGCTTCTATGATGTTGAGTTGAGATTGAGCTTTGGTAATAGAACATATTGAGTCTCTAACAATTATCTTTATGCTTCTATGAGATTGAGTTGAGAAAGTGATTGAGCATTGAGTATAGAACATATTGAGTCTCTAATAATTATCTTTATGCTTCTATGAGATTGAGTTGAGAAAGTGATTGAGCATTAAGTATAGAACATATTGAGTCTCTAAAAATTCTCTTTATGATTCTATGATATTGGACAAGTTTTGTGTGGATTTGTTAAGCTGATTTAAGGTAAGTCTTTGAGAAGGCTTGTGGACTATTTTTGTGTGAGATTTTGTGGAAGCTTACAATGTAGATTTGATCAAGTCTTAGAGAGGACTTGTTGAGCATATTGGACAAGTTTTGTGTGAGCTTGTTGAGCAAATTTGAGCAGGTTATGAGTGGACCTGTTGAACCTGTTGAGCAGATTTGAGTAGGTTATGAATGGACCTATTGAGAATATTTGAGCAAGTTTTGAGTGGACCTATTGAGCATATTTGAGCAGGTTATGAGTGGACCTGTTGAGAATATTTGAGCAGGTTTTGAGTGGACATGTTGAGCAGATTTGAGCAGGTTCTGAGTGGACCTGTTGAGCAGATTTGAGCAGGTTCTGAGTGGACCTATTGAGCATATTTGACCAGGTTTTGAGTGGACCTATTAAGCATATTTGAGCATGTGAGTGGACCTATTGAGCATATTTTAGTAGGTTTTGAGTGGACCTATTGAGCAAATTTGAGTAGGTTCTGAGTGGATCTGTTGAGAAGATTTGAGAAGGTTATGAGTGAACCTATTGAGCAAATTTGTGCTAGACTGACTATACTGTGTTTAGTACAATATCGAGATAGAGATTTGGAGGTGATAGAGAAGAGAGGATAGAGTCTCTAATGGATAGAGATCCATCACCCAAGACATTGAGGATAGGTCTTTTGAGTGAGTACAAGAGTATTCAAGTGGAGAGAGCCACAATCAGTGTAGTGGAGGTAGTGTCTTCTAGAGGATCACCAACCAGAGCAGAGGAGAAGGAGTTTTCTTGTGGATAGATATCCACAAACTAGATTTAGGGGATCAAAATCTCCTTTGGACATAGGTCCATAAACATTTTAATTGGGAAGGATTCCAAAAATATTATTTGAGAAATATTTACAAGAAATATTTACTCTGAGGAGGTAGCCCACATTGGGTGAACCACGTTAAATATGTGTCTCTATTGTGTATGGTGTTTTGTGCATTGCTTTGATTACTACTATTGATACTACTATCTATATACTACATAATATTGATTTGAAAAAAAAGTAAAAAGTGGTCTTATACTATTCACCCCCCTCTCAGTATAAGTTTGTGTTCTTTAAACCTTACCAAGAACAATTTGCACAAAATTAGTCATTGATGCTCTTTTTTGTGGGGCAAGAAAACATGAATAATTACAATCACAGTCACTCATTCACTTGACCATAGTAACTGAACAAGGTAAATTCTGGTAGGCTGACTGGTTCTATGGTGGAATTATTGAAACATATACTACATGGCCCCTTATGCTGCCTATGGCATCCTGCATCTTCATACCTTGCATACTCAATGACACTAATATGGCATTCTTTTCAAAAGCATCGAATAACCCCCAAATTTGGGGCAACAACATTTGATTTTGATCCTCCTACAAAGGGATACATTTTACATGATCATGATATCTACATTTGACACAACCCCCTTCCGACCATTGGGGAAAAAATGGTATCACATTTTACATCATTCATATCGTCCAAATCACATAACATTTTTTCACCAATCCCCTTCCCACCGTTGGGGAAAAAATGGTATCACATTTTACATCATTCATATCATAATTTTACATCATTCATATCATCTTCATCAATGCATCATTTTCACAAAATCCCTTCATACACATCACACCACATTCCTCAACAACCCCTTCTCACCGTTGGGGCAAAAACAATATCACATATTTCATAATTTGCACAAATTTTTCAATTAGCTCATGAGATTCATCCGTAAATCCTTTGCCAATTGAGGGGGTAAGCTATGCAAATTTCAAAATTCTTTATTCTTTTGTCTTCAACATTGTGGCTCAAAAATCCAACAAAAGAGAGAAGTTGCTTCTGTGTCCAAAGCCCAACAAGGTGTCTCATATTTTTGTACCATATTGTGTTTCTCACAACATGGTACAAAAAGGGGCATCTATAGACACCAAATCCTAGCCACTTATCCTTCATCCTAGTCAGTCTACCACCCACTTGTCCACCATCCCCCTTTCTCGTAATTCAATTAGCCACTCCATGCCTTTCTCACCATTTTTTACCCCATTTGACTTATTTTATATTTATTTTATATTATTTATGTTTAAATATAATATTTTAGATTATATTTTAATATATTTATTATAAAATATATATTTATAAGCCCAATTAACCTCAACCATTAGATCTAATCTAATCTCAGCCATCCACATTCCTTAATCTGTGTCACACTTAAAGTATAATATCAGCCTTTGGATATGATTTAATATTAGCCACACAATAAAAAATGTTAAGCTAAAACCCTAAGAAAACCCTAGGCTTGATTATAAATAGGATCATTCTCAATGCTCAACCCCTAGAAAATTTGAGTCCTGAAATCCTGAAGAAGTTTGAGGTCCATGCATTATAAATACCATTGTTAGATTTGAGTAGATTGTACCCTAGCATATTTTGATTAAGAATTCTAGCTTTCCTTAGGATTACCCATTCCAACAATTTCCCCAACCATATTTCGTCACCACCATATCCCATTTGTTGCATCCTCTACATTATTGTGATCTACTTTCATAGATCAAACCCTAATCCCTAGGTGTAGCCGAGTGCCTACCTCATACCACAGGCACAACCGTGTGTCTGCATCATCCCATAGGTACAGTCGTGCAACTGCTGCACCCTGTAGGCACAACTCTATGTCTGTTATTCCTGCAACCATACACCAAAATATTCTACACAAGATCACCTGCCATCAAATCTACAACGACACCAAAAATTATCAACATCAACAAGGTAAATCATTGTTTTTTATTTTATTTCATTATCTATATATTTTGCATGCTACTTTATTTGTTAAGGGATTTATTGATAACTAAGGGTCTCATGTTGTGGAGCCCTAACAAGTATTTCTAATCCCTTTTTTTTATTGGTATGTGTACATATCTATAGATTTTTACATCATTGGACAAATTCTGAAGCTAGAGTGGCCCAAAATAAGATATCAACAAAGCCCACTCACTCTATTGGGAGCAAAAGCACATTGAAGACACTCATTTTTGGTAGCTAAGGTTTCAAAGAACCCTAGGAGTTGTAATTACTGTATCAAAATAATTATGTTGGACAAAATAATTGTAACAAGGATTTTCTCAGCTCCCCCCATTATTGAATAAGATATCATTTTGTGCAATTACTATCTTTCTAAAATCATTTATTTTGTATCTTCTCTAGTGTCATGTTTTTTTGTCTCTTCAAAAAATTTCAAATTTAATTTTGTCCTAAGGTTGTTTTGACATAAGGTTTTTAGGGAGATATAAGGGTTGTGAAAGTTGATTTTTATATTGTGATTTTTGGGTAATTAGAATATTGAATGGAGTGATAAGGTATTAGATGGTTTTGAATGTTATTTCAAAATAAAGTTTTATTTTGTTTAATATTTGAAAGGAGTAATAAGGTTAATTGAGTTTTCATGTTGTGAATGGTGAAAATAATTTATGAGGAAATTATTGATTCAATTATGAGAAGTTTTTTACTACCTAACCCTTAAAATTGGCAAAGAGAATAATTGTGATTGAGACAGGTTTTTAAGGGCACTTCTTCATCAAACAAAAAGGTATGGGCACATATTTCTTGTGAGTGATTTTTGGATGTTGTGAATGCTAAGTTGGAGTGAAAAGGATTGTTTGGTAAGCATTGTTGAGTTTGGTTTTGTATTAATGCTTCAAGGTTTTTCTAGAATAAAGGTTGAAGATAGAAACCTTGTTTGATAAGCATTGTTGGAAACATTGGATGAACCTTCATATGCATGATTAGGGTTTGTGCAAGAACATGAGTATCATTGTTATGTGAATTTGTGAACTATATTGAACTAGGGTTTGTGAAAGAACATGAGTATCATTGTTATGTGATATTGGTTGATAAGCATTGTTGGAAATATTTGAGTGAGTGTTCATATGCTTGGACTAGGGTTTGTAAGCAAGGAGTATTTCATTGAGTGATTGATTGAGTGGAGTTGATTGAGCCTAGTCAAGTGGAAGTGTTGAAGTGATAGTTCTAATTTTGTGAAACAAATTGTTCTATATTCTAATTTGATTTGAAAAAGATATTGAAAGTGATTGAGCATTGTGATGAGTGTGAAGCATATTGAGTCTCTAACAATTCTCTATATGTTTCTGTGAGATTGGACAAGTTCTAGTTAGTACTTGTTGAGCAGATTTGAGGACAAATATTGAGCAGATTTGTGCTAGACTGAAGGACCGTGTTTAGTGTAGATTTGAGGATAGAGATTGAGCAGATTTGTGCTAGACCGAAGGACTATGTTTAGTTAAGATTTGAGGATAGATATTGAGAAAATTTGTGCTAGATCAAAGGACTGTGTTTAGTGCAGATTTGAGGATAGAGATTGAGCAGATTTGTGCTAGACCAAAGGATTGTGTTTAGTGCATATTTGAGGATAGATATTGAGCAGATTTGTGCTAGACCAAAGGACTATGTTTAGTGTAGATTTGAGGATAGAGATTGAGCATATTTGTGCTAGACCGAAGGACTATGTTTAGTGCAGATTTGAGGATAGAGATTGAGCAAATTTGTGCTAGACCAAAGGACCGTGTTTAGTATAGATTTGAGATAGAGCTGAGAGCAAGCTTTGGAGGTGATAGAGTATAGAGGATGATAGTCTCTAGTGGATAGAGGTCCATTAGCTAGGGTAGTGAAGACAGGTCTTCTGTGTGAGGGCAAGAGTCTTCAGTGGATAGAGATCCATAAGCCAGTGCAGTGGAGGTAGCAGTTCTTCTAGAAGATCACCAGCTAGAGCTAAGGAGAAAGAGTTCTCCTGTGGATAGAGATCCACGAACTTGATTAGGGGATTGGTGTCTCCTTTGGATAGAGGTCCATAAACATTGTAATAGGGAAAGGATTCCCAAGATATTTTTTGAGAAAATTTTAGTGAAATATTTTCTCCGTGGAGTAGCCCACATTGGGTGAACCACGTTAAATTGGTGTCTCTATTGTGTGTGGTGATTTGTGCATTGCTTTGATTACTACTGTTGATATTTCTATTGATACATTGCATAATATTGATTGGGAAAGAAAAGTAAAAAGTGGTCTTATATTGTTCACCCCCCTCTCAGTATAAGCTTGTGTTCTTCAATTGGTATCAGAGTGGGTTCCTTCGGAAGAGTTTAACAGCTTGAAGGAAAATCTTACAAGAACACAGATGGATTCTCAGAGTGGATCCTCAGGAAATTCAACACCATTGTTCGATGGGAATAATTATACACTATGGAGCACAAGGATGAAGTTTCATCTAATGGCACTTGGAAATGAAGTATGGGAAGCAGTTGAAAATGGATACACACCACCAACAACTCCACCTATAGATAAATATGGTAAGCTTCTACATCATTATAATTCAAGAGCAATGAATGCAATTCAAAAGGGCTTACGTGAAATAGAGTTTATAAATATTATGCATTGCAAATCAGCAAAGGATATTTGGGATAAGTTGCAAGGCATATATGAAGGAGATAAAAAGGTCAAAAGGGCAAAGTTGTAAAATTTCAAGAGAGCATTTGAAGACCTAAAAATGAAGGATGAAGAAAATATTGCAGGATATCTACTTCATGTGGATGAGGTTGTTAGCTCCATGCAAGGACTTGGGCTTGAAGTTTCAGAACTTGATGTGTGTGATAAGATTCTAAGGTCACTCCCAAAAAGGTTTAGTGAAAATATTTTAGCTATAGAAGAGTCAAAAGATATTGATCATTTGACAAGAGATGAATTACATGGCATTCTCACAACATTTGAGATAAGAATAAAAGAGGAACCTATTCCCCAGAAAGAAGCAACATTTAAAGCCACTAAGAAGACTAAGGGTAAGAAGTCAGATTCAAGCAATGAGCTATCCAGTGATGAAGAAGCCAATTATGGTAGAAGGAACAAGGACTCAAGAAAATATAAAGGTACAAAATCAGTTAGATGTTTTAAATATGGAAAATATGGTCACTATGCATCTGATTGTCTAGAAGTTGGAAATAGCAGTGGTGATGAGAAACAAGATCATAAGAACAAGGATGCAGAAAGGCACAGGTACCAAAATAAAAATAGGGATGGACAAGGTACACAAGGGAAGAAGTTTTTCCAGAGGCACAAGAAGAGTTTCTATGTAGATAAGGCAAGTAAGTACTCAACTGATAGTGATGATGGTTCCTTAGATAATGATAGATATGAAGTTCTATTTTTTGCAAAAGAAAAAGTAAGTGGTTAGGAAAAGAACACCAATAATCCTCAAATATTTTAGATGTGGTAACTTTGGTCATCTTGAGGATAGTTGTACAAAGAGTGGTTTCAGTTTCAGTGATGATGAATATGAAGATACACTTGAAGGACCAGAAGAGAATCTTCTTATGGCACTAGAAGAAGAAGGAGGTGATCCTAAAGAAGACAAGTCAGAAAAGAATGAAGATGTTTTCAAAGGCAAACAAATAGAGGAAGAATCAGAGAAGGGAGAATTTGATCTTGAGGGAGAGCTTATTCATGCTCTTGATGCATTAAAGAAGGTAAGAAAGCAAAACTCCCAACTTAAGCTTCAGTTTAAAGAATGTGATGAAGAGAGAGAAAAGCTTATAGAGGATCTAAATAAGTCAATGGCTAAGACAAGGAAGTTCAAAGATAGGTTAGAAGCAAAGGTCTTAGAATGTGAAAGGTTGGAGCATGAAGTAGCTTCACTAAGGAAGGAAGTGAAAGAGTCTAAGGATAGGTTACATAGGTTTGGAAGAAGCTCAAATAATTTGGATAAGATTATCAAGACACAAAAACCTACATCAAGCAAAATAGGTCTTGGTTTTGAACAGGTACAAAAGAAACAAAAAGAGGAGTCAATCTCAAGTTTTGAAGAAGAAGAAACTTCAGAAGAAGAGAGTGTAAGAGAAAGTGAGACTTCTGAGGATGAGTTGGACAATAAAAATTTCAAAAAGGAAAGGAACAATGCACAAATGAGGAACAGATGGAACAAAAACCAGCACAGGATAAAAGAAACTAAAAGACCAATGAGGTCAAGGCAAGGCAATTTCAATGGATGATGCTTCTCATGTCATAGGTTTGGGCACAAATCTTCTCAGTGTAGGACACATGAAAGATAGGAATATGGGAACTTCAAAAATATGCAGCTATTTCAAGGGTATTGCTACTCTTGTAATAATTTTGGTCACAAGGCAATGAATTGTAGGGTTCATGACAGGAATAGATATGGCTTCACCAGGAGAAATCCCAAGACATTTGCACCTCCAAGGAATAATAACATTAAGTGTTATAAGTGCAATAATGATGGACATACAACAAAGTGGTGTAGAGCAAAAATTCCAGAGACAAGCATGAACATAAATAGTCAGAGGAATCAGAAGGATCAGATGAGGAGGAAAGTGGACAAAGGAAAAGAGTAGTGCATGCTGGGAGTAGAAATACTCCCACCCCAGAATTAACCACCTCAAGAGGAGGTGGGGGAGGGGCTAAGCTAAGAGTCTCATTCTTAGCCCCGAGCCCCAAAGGTGACCCTTTGCCATTGATGACAAAGGGGGAGAGATTTGAGTTAGGGGGAGAGCATTCAGTCGGGGGAGCAGTTTCTCAGGGGGAAAAGAATAGAAAAAGGTAAAAGGAATGGTAAAAGGAAAATGGGTTGCCATCAATGACAAAGGGGGAGATTGTTGGAAATATGAGCAAGATTTGTTGTCATTGATGTCAAAAGTCAATTTCAGTGAGCAGTGCAAGAGGAAGGACTTCAAGAGTTAGTTTCAAAAATAAGAAGGTGATCAGATAAGGTCTACAGGAGAAGTTAGAAGGCCCAAGAAAAATAATATTATAATATTTTATTATAATATTAAAGGTCTAATGGAAAGACCTAAGGAAATTAAATTAATTATAAATTAATTATAATAATTTCATTATAAATTAATTTGTAATTTAATTTAATTAACCCTATGGTTATTAAATTAATTATAAGTTAATTATAATAATTTTATTATTAATTAAATTATAATATAATTTAATTTACCCTAAACTAAAGTTAGGGTTGCAAGGCAAAAAGAAATGCATCGACGTCATAAATAAAATCCCTCCACCGATGTCTAAAAACAATGGTGGCATAATGGTATAAATACCATATGCCTTAGTGGCAAATATCTTACCTTCATTTGAATTCAAAAAGGCCTACGATTAATGTGATTTATGCGATTTCGTGCGAGGAAGAAGATAAATTTTTTGTCTTGTGTGTGCCAGTGAAGGAGTAAATTCGGTGAGGCTCTAAGCCTCATATCCATTGGCTTGGCCTGGTGGCAAATGGTTGTGAGCTAAGGCTTTGGAAGTGGGAGGACCCATGATCGAATCTCGATGGTAGTGGTCATGAGTGTTTTGCTTGGGCACCAAAGGAAGCAATGAAATTTTTTTTGTTTAGGCACCAAGAGGGGAGGATAAAGAGCACATGGTGCTCTTTGCTCCCAAGGTGAGTGCCTAGCTCACGTGGCGGTTGGAGCCATGGCTAGGGCGCTGGTGGAAGCGCAGCATGGGTTCGATTCCCACCAAGGGCAAAAGGTATTTAAATTTTTCAAATTTAATTTTATCCTAAGGTTGTTTTGACATAAGGTTTTTAGGGAGATATAAGGGCTGTGAAAGTTGATTTTTATATTGTGATTTTTGGGTAATTAGAATATTGAATGGAGTGATAAGGTATTAGATGGTTTTGAATGTTATTTCAAAATAAAGTTTTATTTTGTTTAATATTTGAAAGGAGTAATAAGGTTAATTGAGTTTTCATGTTGTGAATGGTGAAAATAATTTGTGAGGAAATTATTGATTAAATTCTAAGAAGGTTTTTACTACCTAACCCTTAAAATTGGCAAAGAGAATAATTGTGATTGAGATAGGTTTTTAAGGGCACTTATTCATCAAACAAAAAGGTATGGGCACATATTTCTTGTGAGTGATTGTTGGATGTTGTGAATGCTAAGTTGGAGTGAAAAGGATTGTTTGGTAAGCATTGTTGAGTTTGGTTTTGTATTAATGCTTCAAGGTTTTTTTGGAATAAAGGTTGAAGATAGAAACCTTGTTTGATAAGCATTGTTGGAAATATTGGATGAACCTTCATATGCATGATTAGGGTTTGTGCAAGAACATGAGTATCATTGTTATGTGAAGTTGTGAACTATCTTGAACTAGGGTTTGTGAAAGAACATGAGTATCATTGTTATGTGAGATTGGTTGATAAGCATTGTTGGAAATATTTGAGTGAGTGTTCATATGCTTGGACTAGGGTTTGTAAGCAAGGAGTATTTCATTGAGTGATTGATTGAGTGGAGTTGATTGAGCCTAGTCAAGTGGAAGTGTTGAAGTGATAGTTCTAATTCTGTGAAATAAATTGTTCTATATTCTAATTTGATTTGAGAAAGAGATTGAAAGTGATTGAGCATTGTGATGAGTGTGAAGCATATTGAGTCTCTAAAAATTCTCTATATGTTTCTATGAGATTGGACAAGTTCTAGTTAGGAGTTGTTGAGCAGATTTGAGGTAAGTATTTGTGAAGACTTGTTGAATAGACAATTCGAAGGACTTGTGGGAGTGGGATTAGATGTATATTTGAGGATATAAATTGAGTATATTGTGCTATATCGAAGGACTATGTATAGTGTATATTTGAGGACAAATATTAAGTAGATTTGTGATAGATCGAAGGACTATGTTTAGTACAAATTTGAGGATAGATATTGAGTAGATTTGTGCTAGACTAAAGGATTATGTTTAGTGCAGATTTGAGGATAGAGATTGATAAGATTTGTGCTAGATCGAAGGACTATGTTTAGTGTAGATTTGAGGATAGATATTGAGCATATTTGTGCTAGACCGAAGGACTATGTTTAGTACATATTTGAGGATAGAGATTGAGCAGATTTGTGCTAGACTGAAGGACTGTGTTTAGTGCAGATTTGAGATAGAGTTAAGAGTAAGATTTGGAGGTGATAGAGTATAGAGGATGATAGTCTCCAGTGGATAGAGGTCCATTAGCTAGGGTAGTGAAGATAGGTCTTCTGTGTGAGGGCAAGAGTCTTTAGTGGATAGAGATCCATAAGCCAGTGTAGTGGAGGTAGCAGTTCTTCTAGAAGATCACCAACCAAGCTAAGGAGAAAGAGTTCTCCTATGGATAGAGATCCATGAACTTGATTAGGGGATTGGTGTCTCCTTTGGATAGAGGTCCATAAACATTGTAATAGAAAGGATTCCAAAGATATTTGTTGAGAAAATTTTAGTGAAATATTTTCTTCATGGAGTAGCCCACATTGGGTGAACCACGTTAAATTGGTGTCTCTATTGTGTGTGGTGATTTGTGCATTGCTTTGATTAATGTTGTTGATATTGCTATTGATACATTGCATAATATTGATTGGGAAAGAAAAGTAAAAAGTGGTCTTATATTGTTCACCCCCCTCTCAGTATAAGCTTGTGTTCTTCACACATGAGGAAGAAGAGTAGCTATATGTGTTTCAATGAAGGTCACAATGGGAAAAATGAAAAGTAGAAAAGGTACCTTTGTTAGAGAAGTAGAATATTTTATAAGCACTTCCATTTATAAAATATATGAAGAGGCCAAGAACTGACGCTACTTCTTCATCTGCTGTGGTAGTTTTGGCTATTGAAATTTCTACAATTATAGTTGATGCAACAACTGTTAATTCTCCTCCACTGGTTTTAGTTGCCCCAATTAGCATCACCCAAATATTTCCATTACTTCACAAGCAGTCGAAGGACTAGTAGGATGAAGTTGTTAAAATTGAAGTGAAGTCTGAGGAGAAAAAAAAGGAAATTATTATGAAATCACTTCCATCACCAAGTCACACAACACCCACACCTGAAGGTACATTTTTATTACCTTTTTTTCTACTTTGGAGCAAGTAGTGATTGTTAGTTCATTTCCATCAATCCCTACCTCTTTTACCCCTCCATTTGGTATACCTTCTGTATCCATTTCTATCCCTTCCTCTCACCCACAAGTCATTACTGCTCCTTCTCTTCCCCTCTCTTTGACCTCCCTTTCTTTTAATTCATTTGCATCAAGACCAAATCCATTTTCACATCCTTCCCCTTCCATTTTTGTCTCTACTTCCACTGTCACTGTAAGTACGCAAGATCTTCCAAGAGTGAGAGTAAATGCACCTGAGCCTGGTTCCCTCACTCATAACCATTTCCTCTTCTTTCTTTAGGCCAGAATGTTTATAAATTTTGGTTCCTTTCATACCATTTTTGGAGATGCAGGTGCTGTTAGAAACCAAGGTGATGCTCGAGCAGCTCGATGTCAAAAATATTAATTTAGCACACTACAGTTTATCATAATGGTTAAAGAGCCATAGAAGAAAGGAGGTCCTTGCTCCTACTAGGCCGCTCAAGAAAGTCACCTTTGATCCAATTGCCATGGAGGACCACACAACCAATATTATTCCCTTGGTCCAAAATCCATGAGGAGAGATGATATCGAGCGATTACACTTATGAAACCATGATGGAGGACCTGACAATAATTGAACCAATTGAGAAAATGGGAAATATACAGGTTGATATGAGTTTGGTTCATCTACACGATGAGTATTACAAAAAAATATATTATGATGTAAAAAAAAATATTACCAAACTTGAGGATGATTTGGTAGTAAGTAAAGTGCAGTAGGAGAGGATGGTGACAAAAATTGAACACTTGCATTAGTAGGCAGGGGTGCATCAAAAGGAGAGGACACAATGGAGCAGCAGGTGCAACCACTAAAAACATAACTTGAGTCCATAAAGAATCAATTAGCAAAAAATGCCACACAAGTTTTAGGCTTTTCTCACAAAATTATTAAAGAGGCCCACCTTTGGTTGGCTCAAAGCTATGAGAAGTTGGTAGCCAGAGCATTCTAGGTTATGTAGTATCTCTTCATGGCTCAGATTTAGATTCAGTTGAGTGAACAGATAGTATATAGTATTGAGGAGATGTTGGAACCTCACTTGGAGATGGTTGTAAAAATCCAAGCCCTCCCTCAATCCAATATGCGTATTCACCCCATGAGTGAGATGGACTGAGCCTGATCAAATACCAAATTCATGCTATGTAGCTACTTTAAATAGTTGGATCTAGTTAGAGAGGATAGAAAGATCCTCAACACAATAGAATGGGAGCATACTATTTCAATGTTCCATTTTTATGCTCTTGCTAATATGGGATTTTTAGTCTTCACCAATGAACATGGCAAGACTCTTCCAAAGGAGCAGTTAGAAGCATCATGGAAATATTTTATAGAGGATACATCTAAAATTTACCAATAGAAGAAGCTGATCATAGAGGAATAGATGCTACCACTCATGAAAAATTTCATCCGTATGGAGCTATCCTTGTTTGAGTTGACCCAATGAGCTAAATGCCTTAGCCTGGAGGATGTTGAACACTTGTAGTTTATCTATGAATCACCTAGTGTTCCATCTATGTTTACCATGCATGCTTGGGAAGATGCAATTATGGTTCATGAGATTACCTATGAAAGCTTGAAGGAGTAGGAGGAACATGAAGTAGTAGAGTGAGCAACAATAGAAAAAGTAGCAGTAGAAGTAGAGCGAGCATAAGTAATGAGGGTAGCAACAAAGGTAGAGGTGGCTAAAAAGGTAGTAGTTGAGTAGGCATAGAAAAAAAAGTCCAAATTAGAAGCATTAGCTAAGGAAACTAAAAAAAATATCCAATGAGGATCCCAATGGATAAAGGCCTAGGATCACTTGCATCCATGCGAGCTAGATACCCCATGAGCTGCTAGAAATGTTGGTAGTTTTACACTATGCCACATTAAAATTTTGATCAAATTTTGTTGAAGTATTTTTTATTGTAAAATCAATAAACATATTTGAATTTATGATACAGTATTTTTGACCAGTATAATGTGTTGCAATATTTTTGTGTTAATCTTCTTTCTCACTTTCATAATTTTTATGCTTGAAAAATAATGGGTGCTGCAAGTTAAATTGTTTGTGAGGAATAAGTAATATCGCCTGAGGATGTCAAAGAAAACAACACTTGAAAATTCAATGGAAAAGGAAAACGTAATGGTCCTTTCACCTAAATGAAGTTTGAAAATCTATATCGCCTTCCCTAGGGCAAATATGTCTTTTGAAAAATTTCATTGCTGAGCAGAAGGAAGGGTAAAAGCACATTCACCCCAAAATTAGGGTGAAAGCCTCATTCACGTCACTTTGGGGTGAATGTAAAAAGTAAATAAAATGCTAAGTTTGGCAAAGACTTCTTCCTCAAATGAGGGGCGAAAACACATTTAAAAAACTAAGTTCGAGTTAGGCCCGAAGTTGAAGCACGACAAAAATGTTAAAGGAGTGTGTTCACCCCACTTTGGGATGAACATCCCCAAAAAATAAATGTGTTGACAAGTCAAAAATACTTTCACCTTAGGATAGGGACTGTTAGAAGAAATATTTATTCTCTTAAGTTTTACTAGGATAGACTTACTTGAGTTACCACTCTTCCATGAGTCAGGTGAACTCTTAGTTTAGACTAGTTCAAGTTTGTTGAGTTGTTGTAATCCAATGGATCTCAATAATCAACTTTGCTATTTATACAAATTTGATCCATGAAATAAATTAATAAGTTCTTGATATTTTTAGTAATGCTTTGCATGTCTAGTTTTTTGGTTTCAATATTACTTCTCAATATTTCTAACATGGTACCAGAGCAGGGCTAGTTTTTTCTTACAAGCATTCAACTTTTTTATTGATCTGGTTCAGCTTGTCCTTCCTTTTTTGGATAATTCTTCTCTGTTTATTTTAGCTTATTTGGAAGTTGTTAAATAGTCTTATTTCTTTATCTATACTCCAATATAGTTTTTATACACTAAATGTTTCAATAGACCATTACTATCATTTTAAGTGCAAAGTGTTATAAGATATTTGATAATAGGCAGCCATTGTATTTGCTGCCTCACCTTTTTGTGTATGGTGTTATCTAAATCTTTACTTCACACTTCCCTCTCTCAAGAAATTTTTTTTGTCCCTTTAAAGTAATTTTATTTTAACTAATACCTTTTTTGGACATGTTGGCTTCCTTATCATTGAATTGTACAATTTTTTTTAGTGTTGCCTCTTCCACAACTCTCTCATAGAATGTCTTCAATTGAAATCCCCATTTCAAAAGAAGGAAAGTGTTGTGGTTTCAAACACAATAGTAACCAATTAGGAGACTGCTACGAGGAACATATTTTAGATTCGTGCCCAAGGGAGAAGCTAATCATCGTAATCTTGGCATCATCGTATCTCATAGGTTCATGCCAAACAGTGAAGCCACCATCACTTACCTACACTAGCATCTCGATCTAGTATTTTTTATTATGTCTTTATTCTACTACAAAGCAACGAATACTCCTTTCAGTGGCACAAAGGAGACAAATTTTGGTTCATTCGTCTTGTTCCTAGTCCTCCTTTCCTTGGTGCTAAGGAGCCGAATACAGGTTCGTTTGTCAAGTTCATATGGTCTTCTTCAAAGGAACATCATCATTTCTTCCCTCCAATAAAATGGATCTTCCCTTATTGGAGCTCAAGATACTTGTGTTCTCTTCAATTTTTGCATGCTGTAGCCTTGTACTTCCTATGAGTAAAGACACGTGTGTCCCTCATTAGCACCTTTTTCTCATCCAAGCGATAGGCTCTTCAGTTAGCTTAAGTTTGCGCTCAAAAGATAAATTAAGAATATCTTCCTTAGTTCGTACTTATGTGACAATATCACATAAATTGTCATATCTTTAGTTCACTCCACAAAAGAAGCCACATCCTTCTTCTCTGCACTATCCATCAACAACTATCCATCTGTGAATTGCTATAAAAAACAACCAAAACTCTCTCAAATTCTATCCTTTGCTCAAGTTTTGGTTCATTTTTTTCAGGAGCTACTACATTCTTCGAAGATCAATTAGAGGGTGATTCGGCTTCACCAGGAGTAACACTCTTCATATTTTCAATTCTTCCAAGTGATATTAAGTTTTTTTTGGCACTGCCCTACTAAATCTTGTAGGTCTCTCATCGATTCATAATGGAATCTCTCTTACATTTTCCAAATATCTCCTTGAATCAATTTTGGTGCTCTCTTATTGAAGCAAATGTGTGGTGAGCATGGAAGAAAATAGAGGGTGCAATCCAAAGCAAATAGAGGGACCATACATCATTGAGGGAGTGTTGCATCTACTTTTCATGAGAAGTGTGCCTGATTCAAAAGAGAGCCTCAAGAGCAACATCACAGAGCTACGTTCTACACCATTTACCAGTGACTCCTCTACGATATGCGTAGTTTCATTCTAATTGCTCTTTGAGAGCCTTCGAAGGCAATTTTACCTTTAAATTTTTTTTTTAAAAACTTATGTTTTTATAAAAACAAAGGGAATAATCCTCCTTTTTTCAGCTCTTTCCCTTCCATCTATTTATCTTTATGAAAGATACTTTGTAATATTATATATATTTTTTTGTCTAAACATTATTCTCAACGCATATTTCAAAAAGGTTGTCAAGAGAGAAGACAAATTGTAATCTCAAGTAATACAAAGTTTTTTTGGAGGGGGGGTTATGGTGCTGATTCTTGCACCTATTCTTTTGCTGGATTCTTTAAGGGGAAAGCTATATTCTTGTTTCCATAACATTGGTAGTCACTCGTGGACTCTTTTTTTGTGTGTGGAACCTTCTTGGCCACTTCATGCTTGTTGCTTCATTCTCATTATTTGAGCTTATTCTGCATTTTAAGCCAACAATTGCATAAAGGAGTTTCTCAAAAAAATCAAAGCAAGCACTCACAATCTATTGAGCACTTTCACAATTTTTTTGAAAAGCCAACAATTATTCTTATAAATAATTACCTATGTTCCACGTATCAATATCCTCACAAAACTTATAGTTTCCCTCACATAAGGGTGGGATTTTTGAGATAATTGGTATACAGGTCTGGCAAGTTATTTTTTGTTTCAATAGCCTAGGTTCCACATATCAATCTCTTCAAAACTTATAGTTTCCCTCATGAAGGGCAATTTTTTGAGAGGCTTGGTATAAAGGTCTGGTTTTTTGCTACCATTCATAAAACAAGTTTTTGGTTGTACTGCCTATTGCTTCAAAACACTTGCAGTTAAGGGGGGGAATATTGGTTCACTATAGTTTTTTGGTAAAATGAATACAATTGATCCACTCACCCCTCATAACTATAACACATGGAAACCAAAAATATTAAATCTCATTTCTCAAAAAGGTCTCACACACTTGCTAGAAGAGAAGCAACCTAAATTTGAAAAAGAATATGAAATATTTGTTCATAAAGGGAATATGTATGAAATAATGGGTATTATAAACACAAATGTAAATGAAAGCTTATGGTTTCATATTTAAGAATGTAAAAATCCATTTGAGAGTTGGTAGAAACTAAAGAACTTATTTGGGAAAGTAGATCAAATAAGGTCAATGCAGCTAGAGGTAAAATTAACAACATTATCTCCTAAAGACTTCAACAATATTATTGAATTTCTTACCAACTTTAAAGAAGTCCTTACTAAATTCAAAGGCAGTGGCAAGAATAAAATAGAAGAAGAATGCATCTATCTAATTCTTTCTAAATTAAATGATGTATTTCAAATTTTTGCAACCACCTTTTTGTCTACAAAAGATGCTCTTGGTGCAAGTTTTAAAATGCCCTCTTTAGAGGAATTCAGTGATAGGCTAACTAAAAAGGAAACAAAACTTGCAAAGTATGAGATCTCTCCCTCTTCCTCAAAGGCCTTAGTTGAAAATCAAGCCACTTGCAAAATCAAGAAAATTTGTACATATAATGGGGGGGGGAATACATTAGTAATGAGTTCTCAATTTTTCTATCAAGTCATGGCATAATTCATCAACATTCAATCTCCCATAATCTGTAGTAAAATGGCATTGCAGAAAGGAAAAATAGAACTTTAAAGAAAATGGAAAATTGTATGCTCCACTCAAGAGATCTTCCAATAGTTTTTTGGGCTAAGGCAATTAATTGTGCAAACTATATTCAAAACCTCACACCTCATAAAGCTCTTGGCTATTTGACTCCTGAGGAAGCATGGACTGGCTCAAAAATTGATGTCTCTTTCTTCAAGATTTTTGGGTGTACTTCTTGGGCACATATACTAAAGAAGAAAAGGAAGGCTCTAGATAATAAAAGCAAGCAGCTCATCTTTGTTGGTTATTGTGAGGAAATGAAAGCATACAGACTCCTTGATCCCATAACTCATGAGGTCTTTCTTCATAGATATGTTCAATTTGATGAAAAATTCCCTCATAGATATCCTCAACCATCTTATTCCAACATTAATTCTCTTGAGCCATCTCCAATGTTAGAGCCTCGATATAATGAAGATCCCATTTTACAGATAAATGATCAACCTGACAAAAATGAGGATCCTATACTCCAAACTCCAAATCAAAGTCATACCACACCAATTACTCCTTCTACAATGCCAAAATGGGCTTGCACCATAGTTGAAGAAGCCACTCCTTACATCCACAATCTTCTAACATCTAGATTAGGCAACTCCATAGGCTCTGGTATTGTCTATTAGTCCATCTCCACAGATCCTCAATCCTTCAAAGAAGCAATTGGTATAAAAGAATGGGATGATGCCATGGAGAATGAATTCTCCTCCTTAATGGAAAACAAAACTTGGGATTTAGTTCATCTACCTAAAGGAAGTAAGTTAGTTTGCTATAAATGGATTTACAGAACTAAATATGGACCTGATGGAAAAATTGACAAACACAAACCTCGCTTGGTAGCTAAAGGTTTCTCACAAATTAAAGGCATTAATTATTCTGAAACCTTTGCACCAGTTGCCAAAATGGATTCTGTTAGGTTGGTACTGATGAGTGTCATTGAGTCTCATCATTTAATCTTAACGATTTATCAATCCGAGGTGGTGTCCAAGGCTGTCTACGATAGAAGGTTAGGGCAGAGTACAATTCAGGCATTTAGATTTCAAGTAATTATTGGTGAAGAAAATTTTGGTTTAGCCTTTTGGTGTCACACTAAACCTAGTCTGAGGAAACTGAAATAAAGTACAAAAATTGAAAACTAAATCTAAGTTTGCAAGAATTAAAATCTAACTACAATTGCATGAATTGAAATTGCTAAATTGAAATCCTAAGTTACTTTTGCAGAATTGAAATCTAGTTACTCTTGCATAATTGAAATTGCTAAATTGAAATCTAATCTACTTTTGTAGAATTGAAACTTATTCTAAAACACCTGTCAATGCCCTGCCACAAAAGGTCGTCAAGCTTCTGCTACAGGAATTGATAGCAAAATGAAATATGCTAAAAATGGAAAGTTGCTAAAATAGAAAGTAGGGAAAACATAAAGGAAAATGCTTAATATAATTTGTTATCTGACATACACACAAATTCTGTACACAAACATAATAGGAAACATAAATCACACAACACAAAATAAAAACAAGAAAATGAAATCTGGCAAGCAATCTATTAATTCTGCTGCAGCAAAATTACAGATTTAAACCTGCCATAAAATCCCTCCTTCTAGATCTGAAAGTGGGCCCATACTTCATGATATAGAAGGAGGTGAAAAACACTCCTTAACTAATTAACACTCAGAACATAAAATGATAAAATACTGCACTTTTATTGATGATAAAACATGCTGAAAACTCATTACGAAAATTACTATACGAATCCTAATTGCTCGCTATCGAAAACTCTCCTCTATTATAATTCCTAACTGGCTCAACCAATGAGGGAGCTATGTTATTTATATAAATATTTACAATATATCCCATGCTCAAATCAGCCTATGTGCTATTTTACAGTCATTTGCCAATAATTCTGGATCTGAAATAAATGCAAATCTAGACAGTTTATGTTGCAGTAGTAGTCATTGGCCCTTAGAAAGCATCTTCAGTGGTGGGAGTACATGGGAGGAGTCTAGAAATATCTCACAAATAATTCTCCACTTCATAATATGCCATTCCTATCTTGTAAACAACTTTCTATTATGCTGCAGTTTTTTTAGGTTTATCCTAGAAGAGGATCAAATTGATCTTTTCCATGCATGGTGGCTTTGGATGGCAAGGACAACAAAATTAGATGGAAGATATTTTCCCTTAACTTTATCAACCTTCTTATCCCCTTTTCCACTGCCAAAATTCATTCAACAAGTCAAAAAGTACATTCTATTTTTATTCCGAAGATAAGTGGCTCATTCCGAAGATACTGCAATTCTCATTCCGAAGACATTGTGTTCATTCCGAAGATCTTTAGAATGACCAACTGTGTTGACTCCAAATGGTTTTGGCTGCATTTATAATGTGTATTAGCCTTCAGGATCATATTGCAATAGTCTTCATTCTTCATTGGATGTGAATTTCATGCCTTGCCATTCATTGGTAGCTTGTTGGAATTTACATGGTAAATTACTGCATTTTCTAGTTCTACTGCACAGTTGTAAAATATTTGCATTTATTGCAAATTAAAACAAATTATAACATGGAAAAATTATTCAAGTATCAACATGAAGGAGTACATCAAGTTGTTACTGAATTTATACACTTCATTCACCAAGTAACCATGCTGAAATAGTGCAACAGTGTTGCATAATTGTCCTTGCTCTGTTATACCCTGTTGCTGCCTATTTATATCATGTGGAAATGCTTCTAAATAGGTCAGATGTCTTTTGTAGTCCTTATGAAATCATTCCATCCATATCCACATGCTTTTCTTGACAACTTCGAGGTGTTCCTATAAAGTGACAGCTTGCTAATTTTTATATGGCTGTTTTTCTCAGATTTTTAGATTTATGACAGTCCTAAACTTTTGTCTTAAATGTGGATTTGAAACAAGTTGAAGGGCAGGAAAAAATTCAAAAACCATTGAGAAGTTAATGGATATCAGCATGCCACATTTGGTTAATTGAAATGCATGTTATTACTTGCTACTTAATCACGCAAAATCAGTCATAAAATGCTGAAAATAGTCAAAAACAGAGATATAGTATTCCTAACATAAAATCATGCAAACACTTAACAAATAGTATATTATAGTCAAATATTTGGCAATTAACTTATCATATGGTAGTCAAACATTGTGCAATAATGAGTCAAACATTATGCAATAATGAGGCATTTTTGGGCCTCATCAGGTACTTGCACTAGCTACTTCCTAAAAATGGCCTATTTTTTAGATGATGTAAAAAGTGCTTTCTTACATGGGGACTTAAAATAGGAAATATTCATGGAACAACCTATTGGATTCACTCAAGACTCCTCCCTTGTTTTTAGACTAAGAAAATCTCTCTATGGTCTCAAAAAAGCTCCTAGAGCTTGGTATGAAAAAATGGACTCCTTCCTTCTTTCTTCAGGATTTTCTCATTGTGAGTCTGATGCCACAGTCTACATTTGGAGAGATGAAGAAAAAATCACCATACTTGTTCTCTATGTTGATGATATACTACTTACTAGTAGTGACATTTCTCACATCCAGACTATCAAAGACTCCCTTTCTAAGAAATTTGAGATGGTTGATCTGGGTTTAGCTCATTACTTTCTTGGGATTCAAATAAATCAAACAGATGTAGGAATTTCATTGTGTCAACAAAAATACACTCTGGACTTTCTTCCACAATTTAAGATGACTGATTGTAAACCTTCTTCTACACCTTTTTAGTCTGGAGTGACTCTAAGTACTTCCTACAAATCCCCTCTATGTGATGCTACTCTCTACAAATAGCTTGTAGGAAGTCCATTATACCTCACTCATAGTCACCCAGATATTTTATATTTTGTTGGCTTGATATCTAGATTCTCACTTCAACCTCATTTCAGCCATTGGAAAGCAACAAAGAGAATCCTCTGCTACTTGCAAGGAACTACTCACTTTGGGCTCTTATATGAGGGCAGATCCATGGATATCAATGGTTACACATATTTTGATTGGGCAAGTTTAGTTGAAGAGAAAAGTTCCACCTTTGGCTATGTTTTTTGTCTTGGGTCTTCACCTATGCTTGGTCATGCAAAAAATAACAGGTAGTAGCTTTATCATCCATAGAGGCTAAATACAGGGTAGCAATTTTAGCCAGTCAAGAAGCTCTTTGGCTTCATCAGATACTAAGGGAATTTGGTTTTTTCCATAACCAACCTATTACCCTTTGGTGTGACAATTAGAGCACAATTCATATTGCCCACAATCCAGTAGAACATCAGTGTACCAAGCACATTGATATTCACATGCACTTCATTTGGCAGCATATTCAGCAAGGGTATCTAAACTTGGAGTACATTCCTACAGAAAATCAAATTGTAGACATCTTAACCAAATATTTTCCTTCTTCGCATTACATTCATTTGTGAGAGAAACTTGGAGTAAAGCAGATGCATTAGAAAGGTGCACAAATGTTTTTACCTCTACTTTTTTCTTATTGTTCTTTTTAGAAGATAATTTTTTCCCATGTGTTTTTTTCACCATATTTCCTATATGTAATAACATTGTACATGAGTACCTCATTAGGTCCAGTTGCTGGGACTCATTTTTTTTTATTCAATGAGGACAATTTTTGCCATCCGAAGACATGCTTATTCTTTTTCTTTTCTGAAAGATGGTTTTTCCCATGTGGTTTTGTTTTACCATATCTTCAATAAAATTCATTGTACATGAGTACCTCATCAGGCCCTGTTGTCAGGAATCATTTGTTACATTAACCCCTAGTATCACTTAAGGGAGGTGTTACAATAAATATTTATTCTCTTATGTTCTACTAGGATAGACTTACTTGAGTTACCACTCTTCCATGAGTCAGGTGAACTCTCAGTTTAGACTAGTTCAGATTTATTGAGTTGTTGTAATCCAATGACTCTTAATGATCAACTTTGCTATTTATACAAAGTTGATCCATGGAAGAAAGTAATCAGTTCTTGATATTTTCAATAATGCTTTGCATGTCTAGTTTCTTGGTTTCAATATTGTTTCTCAATATTTATAACAAGGACGAAACTCTCTTTTACCCCTCCATGGGGTGAACATCTAGAAAAAGGTGAGTTCAGGTGAATGTGTATTTAAAATGAAGGTTGTGGACCCCACAGTGGTGTGCAAGTGGAAGTGCTTTCACCCTAGGTGAGGGGTTAAAGTCCCATTCACTCCTCCTTGGGGTGAAGCTACATAAAGATGACCTCACCAATATGTCAAAAAATTTATTTTCACTTTGGTAGATAAAGGGGGGTGGCACTAAAAATTCAAAGCTACATTCACCCCAAGAAAAGGGTAAAAATGCCTTTCAGCTTTTTTGGGGATGAATGTATATTTGAAAAAAAAAATGACGCGTATTTTATGAAGCGCTTCACTCTGGGAGAAAGGCAAAACTCTCAATCCCCTCTTTCAGGGGTGAAACAATATGAAAATGGTTCTAAGCACAATGGACTATTTTCGATCAGATTTTCTCTAGGATGACTCCTGCCATGACAAGAATGATGCAATAATTAAAATTAGGGGGACCATCCATGGAATGCAATGGTGTGAACATGGAAAGAGGAAGCATGGATAAGAAGGAAGTAATAAAATTTAAAGGAGGTGCTTTCGCTCATGGATCTATTTTGAGTGAACTCAAGTTTAAGCATTAATAGAGAATCTTCAAGGGCACTTGGATCGGGAAAAGGATGAGAATTTAATGATTGGAGTAAAACGTAACTAAATTTGCTGATTTTATGTTGAAAAGGTTGTTAGATTTAATATCACAGGATAATTTTCATGAGTTCCAAAACATTCTAAATGAAGATGAATTTTAGAGGAATAATGGAGGTCTCAATTCAATGACCAACTTTGTAGTTTTTAGTGCACCGATGCCTGAATGTGTTGATTTGCTAGATATTCTATCTTAAAAACTGGATTGTTGCCTCAGGAGGAATATTTTCAAGGACTTCAAGGAGGAATGCCTTCACAAAGGTTCTTGATCTAGGAATATTTTTTCTTTTGTACATTAAATGATAGAGGAAAAATTCCTCTATAAATACTACACAATTTCCATTGTAAAAGGAGGATAGATATTCTGTAAAAAAATGATTCAAGTTATTTGCATAAATAGAATAAGTTGTGGATTCTAATTTTGCAAGAAATATTTTTATGTGACTTATTTCTGTTCAAGCATTTCTATTTTATATTCATGTTTGCTATCTGCTGTTAAGTTTAAATTTTGCATCTAAATTTGGGTATAGTTGGTGTGAGCATGAATACTGGAATGCGATTATGGAAGTTGTCTTCGAGAAAATATAAGTGGATTATTTTGCCTTCCTCTCTATTTTATGTTGCTATAACACTTGGTTGGAATTCCTATTGCTAGTCTATCTCCAATCCTACATCCTTGGCCTGTGGCTATATTTCCCATTTCTTTCAATTATTTCTAATTTCTTTCCTGCAACTCTAGTCTTAAACCGGTGTAGGATTAGTAATGGAGCTAGCCCTCTCTGGAGATTTGCACAGAGGACATTTCTTTCCTCTAACATTTCAATTTTGGCCATGTATAGGACGTACAAATGTATATTTGTATATTAAGCAAGATATTTAACCAACAAAAATATTTTAAGAGAGATTTGGAAAATTTGACAATGTTTGGCTTGGTGCTCCTCCTTGACCCCTTACAAAAAATAATTGTTTACCACATAGAAGTTGACCTCTCATAAATTGTGGGTATGGTGGAGGCATAAATGACATCATATGTGTCTTCTATGATATAATTTTCTTGATACCCCTATAAAATATTACAATAAAATTTTATTAAAAAATATTGTAAAAAAATGATGCAATAAAATTTAATTAACTAAATGGGTATTAATTTAGTTTAATTACACTTATCTAATGAAGATGTGACTTGTTTGGGCTACTTAATTCTATCAACCTAATTGTATTTGTATTGATGTATCAGTGCAACGTTGCTTTTACACATATAAAAAATTCAATAAAAGCAACGATAATTTTAACTAAATGAATTACATGATATTGAACCAAAGTTTGAAACAATAAGATTACCTATTGTATGCATGGGTTGGTTTACTTCTTCAATATCAATTTACAAATGACATGCAACTATTAGAGGTGTACAATAAATAGAAGAAGTAGAATATCTCAAACATTTTACAGATCTTGTAAATAATGGTGTCAATTATAATTGTGTGTCAAAATCTCTGGTTGTTTCTTGCAGATGACCCCTCATTGTAGCCTCTCTTTTATTAGAATAAGAGGATGCTATTATCTAAATTCAAGTAAAAATAAAAAATGAAAAAAATATTTTAATATAAGAACAATTACTTTATTGAAAATTTTAATTTTACCTGCGCCTAATCGACTTTTAAGCCAATTATCCTCAGGTTTGTGTATAGTGAGGTTGGTATTGAGGTATTCTACATATCATAATAAGATTTGTAAAAAATTTTAAGTATAAAATTGGTTGTGGAGACAAAGGCAACAATGTTTGTTTGGATATTGTGGAGATACCCTCTAATGTGGTTTGAAACATAGGTACTCCAATAAAAATTTGTGTGGGCAAGACATCGAACCAAATAGGCTAACACCTAAAACAAAATGTTTGTCATTCTTCCTTGCAAAACAAGTCATGCTTGGAAGAATTCTATGCAAGATATAAGAAACTTGTTTATAATTGTTCTAATATTCAATCCTCTTCTAAACTCAGTAGAGTGAACTATAAAAAAAAATTATAAGATAAAAATTAAAACTTACTTGAGAAACATAAAGTGGTATTAGCTCAACCTATTAGATTCCTTAAAATTTCAAGGAGGAGATCTAGGTTCAAATATTGCTAAATGATATATAGATAATATCCAAGCTTTGTTGTAATAGCACTACATGGTGATGATGTAATATGGGTGGGGCCTATTATAATCCCATATAATCCATCAAAAAATACTTACTTGAGAAGCTTATTAAATGCCAAGAATTTTAACTTTAGATAAGATTTGAAATATGGAGAGTTATACTTGTCAAAAAATCTGATGAGACACCAAAGGTGTTCTCCAGGTATGCTTTGTCATCATAAGTTAAAATGTACTTTGGAGTGATGGGATCAACACCCTTGTGTGGTAGGCCTATCAATCTCTAGATGTTTAAGGGTTTTACAATGAAAGAGAGAGTCTTGTTGTTGATTGTGATCTTGATAATCGACCCATCATTGTCGTACGAGTTAACAATCCTTTGCAAAAAATTATTATCTATGTTTTACTAGGGCATTGAAACTAATACTTGAATATGAGAGTCCTTGACCCATGTAGTATCATATATTGGTGCTAAAATTTTAGAAATGAGTGGGCAAAAAATATTTTTAAAATAAATTTTTAAGGAACAAGGGAGGAAGAGTTTTCCATTGTTGCAAGTGTTAGAAAATTATGTAAGGTTTGAGGGATTAGGGCTTAGGAGAATCCTAATGTTGAGGTTTTTCTGGTTCACCAGACCACATTACATACAAATGAAGAGAATAATAACTACAATAGTAATATATTAGGGTAAAGTAACAAATTGGAAGGCTTAGAGTGTTGTCTACTTTGCTCTAATGTGGTCTACAATAAAAAGATCAAAAAATAACTTTGCTTTCCTTTTATAGCCATTTGCATGCATGAATTAAATGTAATTTTGATACATGGTTATATTTAATTGTAACTATTATAGGCGGTGCTACCGGTTGTTAGTTGTTGGTTATGTCGCTACTGATAATTAGTTGTTGGTTATGTTCTATACTAATCATTAGTCATTTGTTATGTTGCTACTGGTCAATAGTCAAGAGTCTATCATCCATAGTGTTGTTGTGGTAGTCTTTCCTTAGAGTCAAGAGTCTATTATTCATAGTATTATTATTGGTATGCAAGAGTATATTATCCATAGTGTTGCATTGATAGTCAAGATTCTATCTTCCATAGTGTTATTGTTGGTAGTCAAGAGTCTATCATTTGTATTGCTACATTGATAGTAAAGAGTCTATTGTCCATATTGTTGCTATCATTAGTCGAGAGTCTATCATCCATAGTGTTGTTGTCGATAATCAAGAGTCTATCATCCATAGTGTTGTCATCGGTAATCAAGAGTCTATCACCATATTTATCTTGAAGTAATCTCATTCAAGGTTTCAAAATTGGATCTATACTGAGTGGTTTTTTAGCACACCAAGTATCCATCCAAATAGTATTTTTTCTCTAGTTCCCACCACTCATATTAAACCTTTATTCACTTGATCAATATATTTTTTTAAACCATTACAAAGTGCAAAACTGTTTGGTAGAGATAATGTAGTAAATATTAAGCTTGGGTCATTGGGCTTAACATACTTGGAAGAATTTTTGTCCATTGTATTTGAATCTCTTTGTACAATCTCCAAATTTATTTTCCCCTAAGATCTAAGTTTGCATCTATAAGAACTCTTAAATTGAGACCTCCCCTAGTTTTATCATCACACACCTTGCTCCATTTCACCAAAGGAAAATTTATTTTATCATGTAATATTGACCATAAAAATGATCACATAATATAGATTAAATTTTTTTCTATTGATTTTGGCATAATATACAATGACATATAATATGTTGGAATGACTTGCAAGACTAACTTAATTAACTGCATTCTTCCTACTAACTTTAACCATATATCTTTCCATGCTCGTATTTTATTCTAAACTTTACTTATAACTAGATTCTATAATTCTATCATCATTATCCCCTCAAATAAGAGCATCCCTAGATAAGTTGCTAGTAATTTTGCCTCCTCCATTAGAAGTAACTTGCAAATCCTTGATTTGACTTTAGTTGGAGTGTTTAGGAAGTAAATTTTGGATATTTTCCGATTAACATTTTACCCGGATGCTCTTTTGTATTCCTTTAATAAGTTATTTAAAGATCTAGCCTTATTTATCCTTGCCGTCCTAAAATGGGTTGTATCATCTACAAATTGTTGATGGGTGATGTTGTCAATGTTATTACTAGCCTTAAGTCCACTTATAAGCCCATTTTTTTTAGCCTTCTTCAAGTTCCTACCCAAAACCTCTACCATAATAATGAACAGATATGGTGATAGAGGATCTCCCTATCTAAGACCTCTCTTGGATTTAAATGATTCTATTACTAATCCATTGACCAACACCGAATATGAAACTGTAGAGACATAATATTTAATCCATCTAACCTATTTATTCTCAAATATAAAATTTTCTAAAACTATAAAAAATAAAATCTTATTAAATCCTATCATAGGCTTTATTTATAACAAGTTTTAAAATCATTATTTTCTCTTTTCTTGAAGCTACTAAATGAGTAACTTCATGAGCTACTATGATCCCATTTAGAATCTATCTCCCTTTCACAAATTTTCCTTGCTCTTCTAAAATATGTTTTTCTAACAATGGCCTTAATCGATTTACCATAACTTTGGAGATAATCTTAAATGTCATATTACATAGGCTTATGGGTCTAAATGAATCAAACAATTCAACATCCTTTTTTTTTTGAATCAGGGTAAGATATGTTGTATTTATTTTATAAGGTATATATTGGTTTACCTTATACTGTTCCATTATCACCAATAAATAATCCTTAATTATATCCCAATTATGTTGGTAAATGCTACAGAGAGCCCATCCGGACCTAGGGATTTATCCTTATTAAAAGAGAAAATAGCTAAATGAACTTCTTCCAAAGTAATAGGCTCCATCAATTTTCTATTATCTTCATTCATTATAACTAAAGGTACTTCTTTTGAAGTTTATCATTAAGAAGTTTAGACTCCTTTTATCATAGAATATTTTGATAAAAAAGCCTTACCTCTATCCTGATTTTATTCTAGTTTTCAATCCAAACCCCTTCTACCGATTTAATTCTATTAATTCTAGATGTTGATCTCTATACTATAGCCATAATATAAATTTATTTTTGTATTTTTATCTCCTTATTTTAACCAAGTTTGTCTTGATTTTAATCTCCAAAATTTCTCTTATTCAATGATATTCACTAAGCAACTTCCTTTCCTCCGAGATTGGATTATTATGATCACCTTTTTGGAATTTTGAAATATTATCTTTTAGTTATTTCTTCTCACTTTTTTTTTCCAAAAGTGTTCTTGTTCCATTCTTTTAATTTAGTGTTCTTGGTTAGGTGGGAAATAATTGCCAAAATATTTGGCTTTAGAGTGGATAATATTCCCACTGTTTACCTTGGAATACCTTTTTTTTTTGGAAGAATGAGGAGTGATCTTTGGGATATGGTAATTGAAATATTCAATAGAAATTTGATGGGTTGGAAAGGTTCTATTTTAACTCAAGTAGGTAAACTTCAACTATTACAATCTACTCTTCAAAATATCCCTATTTATATGATGTATTTGTTTAAATTTCCAACATCAGTGGCTAAATAATTAGAGAAAATTTAGAAGAAATTTTTATGGATAGGTGTGGAAGAAAAATAACGAATGATTTTGGTGGCTTGGGATAAATTTTGTAGGCCTAAGAAGGAATGAGGTCTAGGAATCAGAAAGGTGAAGCAAATGAATCAATCTCTTATGGCCAAGGTGGGATAGAGACAAATTCTTGAAAAAACCACTTTTGGACCCAAATCCTATTTGCTAAATATCTCCAAAATAGAGTATCCTTTACCTATAGTCTTAATCCTCCAATGGGATCTTCCTTGTGGAATGGATTGATGAAAACTAGAAATATTTTATGGAAAGGATTGAGGTGGAAGGTTGGAAAGGGAGATAAAATTTATTTTTGGGAGGATGCTTGGTTGTCAAAGAAACCCCTAATTTTAGATGAGTAGTGGCACTGTGTAATGCAACCCCTAAAAATAATATATGGATGCCCAGTTTAAAATTATATTGCAATAGAATATATAGAATATGGAAGCAACTGTAGTTTGTGGGGGATGATGCTTTTATGCAAACCAAATTGAATTCTTTGATTTTTTTTTACAACAATATTACCTCCCCATTTATCCTAAAGAAGATAAGTTTGTTTGGGGACCAAATTCTAAAGGAGTTTTCATTGTTAGTTATGCTTTTGACTATGACAAAGGAAAGGATAATCAGAATTTTCTAGTTTAGAAAGTTTGTATTAAAGACATTATTCTAAAAGTCTCCTTTTTTCTATGGTTAGCACTCCAAAATCATATTTTAACAGTATATAATATCATAAAAAGAGGAATAATTGCTCCTAATAAATGGTATTTATGTTGCTCGAATAAAGAATTAGTGGATCACTTGTTTATTCATTGCCATTTTACTCTTGAAGTGTGGTATGGAATGTTAAATATTCTTAAAATTTAGTGGGTTTAGGTGGACTCTTTGGTGAATCTTTGGGAGTGTTGGAGTAATCCTTTTCATAGTTCTCACTTGAGGAAGATTTGGAATTTTGTGCTTCCTCATTTTATTTGGCATATTTGGAGGGAAAGGAATTATAGGGTCTTCCAAAATAAGTCTAGTAATTCTAGTTTAATTATTAATAGTATTAAAAATATAGTTATAGAGAATTCTTCGATGAATCTAAAAATCCAAAGCCCTAAGAATGGGTGGGAAGCAACACTTGTTGAGGAATAGGGTCTTCAAAAAAATTATATTTTATCCCAGACAATTAGAGAGATAAGATAAAATGGAAACCTCTAACCCCTAGATGGGTAAAAATAAAATTTGAAGGAGTAGCTAAGGGTAATCTAGGTAAGGCTAGAGGAAGGAAAGTATTGAGAAATATCCAAAGTGTGGTGATTACTTGCTATGCAGAGAACTATGGAATAAGTTATAATTATATGGTAGAGGCAAGAGTGATGATTTTAGGGTTGATATTAACTAAGAAGTTGAAATTTAACAATTTGGTGGTTGAAGGAGATTCTATGAACATCATTAATAACTTACAAAACCAAAAAAAATCCAAGCTAGAACATTGAAAAATTATCCAAGATGTAGTTTCTATATTATATAGTTTGGATAATTTTGTTGTTCAACACACCTATAGGGAAGGTAACTCTATTGCTGATGTAATGGTAAATCTAGGAGTTATTTTTAAGGGAATTAAGGTATAGAAAAATGCCTTTATAGAAGCTCTTTTAAAGGTCACTAATTTGGAAGGAAATCTTAGCAGTTGCTAATGTTTGATAACCTTTGTATTTTTCTTCTTTGATTTGGTGTTCTAGGTTGGCCTATGCAATAGATAAGTTTGATTTTTTTCCTCATAAAAATTTGATTTTGAGAAGGGAGAGTAAGAATCCTATATTTACAATCATTGGGACTTTTCAACACCCATTATTTTAAAATGCAACAGTTATAGTAGAGTGTAGAATGTGTAGCAGAGCATGATAGTCTATATTTGAGGGACCAAATGTGCTCATAATTTGATGATATTTTATGAGTGAATTATCCAATGGTGTATCACACATGAAAAATGGATCTATAAAATAAAATTTTGAGCTTTGAAAGTTGACTACAATTTAAAAAAAAATAGAAATATCAAGCTTGTCTCTGTTGTTGTTGTTGTTGTTCTTAAAGTTTGTGTTTGCTATCCATTATAGTCTTCTAAGCTTAATTGTTTATCTTATGTTAGTCTTGTATATAAGGGTTGGTTCCCTTTCAAAAACCCCTATGATTTACCATAGTAAAAAAATTTAGATATTGATTAATTTATTTTTAAAGTGCATACAACCCACTATTTCCTAAATAATTCCATGTTTGTGCTATCATATCAACAAATTGAGGATGGTCTTCCCACATCTGCTCATTTTTAAAATATATTTTTTTTATTCACTTACCACAATTTTAATTCTTATTTTCTAATGATCTGAACCAATCCTTGTTAAGGTATTAATTTTAGTACAAATCCCTTCATCTAGCCAATGATATGAGAGTATGCATCTATCTATTTTTTTTTCTATTAGGTTTTGGCATATCCTATTGTTGGTCCATGTATAGTTGTATTTTTTAAACTCACCCTACCATAGGTTATTTTTTTGAATAAAATTTGAGAAATCTCTCATACTTTGGGTTGATTTCCTAATTCCCTCAAATTTTTCATCCAGCTAAGTTATGGCATTAAAATATCCTACGATCAAGAATCAAGTTTCTTGGTCTTTAATTCTCATAAAGGTTTTAGTCCCACTCCAAAATTATAATATACTTTACCGAGTTGTAGGTCATAAACATTGATAAGGATGAAACAAATATCTACAAAGTAGCATGTGACTAAAGAGGCTATCCAATGCCTAGTTTTATGAATGGTCACACAGGAGGTTCTAGTAGGATTCTAATAAATTAGAATTTCCTCTACTACTCCTTTAGAATCCATAGCATATCATTCATATCTCACCCATATTACTTTCATAGTTTTTGAAACTTCTTCTTTTATTATTTTAGTTTCCTAGATACAAATAATATCAAGCTTATTACTTAAACAAAATTCCTTGATACACCTAATATTTGAGGGGAAATTAACACCATTATATTCTATGATATGATAATCATGTCTCATTAGGGGCTATTAGCCCCACCTACAAAATACCAATATCATTTTGTTGTTTACTAAAGAAAAATTCAACCAACTAGGTTTGTGTTCCTTTCTCTATGTTTGCTCTTGCTTCCCTAGATATCACTTGATATTTTGAGGGTTTTCCTCTTTTTTCCTTGCTTGTATCATGAGTAGGTCTTATTATTCTATTTTTCAATATTTTTTCACAACTTTTTTTTTCATCAGATTTATCCTCTCTTGGCTCTACTACATAAGCTTTTGACCTGGCTTGCTCAGTTTTTGGTATTTCCTTATTAATGGTAGAGGTATTAACATCTAAAATTATATTTTTTAAACATTTTTTTCTCTTGAATGGTACATGGTACTTCAATAGAGTCTTAAAAATATGATGAGACACATTCCTTAGGTTCATCAAGAATGTTCATCCCTAAATCGAGATCATACTGAATATACGGTTCCTTGTTAATATATTAAACCTATTGTACTATGTCCTCTAAGTTTTGATCTACTTTTTATTCATAGGCTAAAACCTCAAAAGAGTTGGTATTTCTTCCAATATCCTTCCTTACTAGTCTCCACTATTTATTTATTTTTATTTTTTCTAGATATTTTTTAGAATTTGAAAACCATCTTCATCCATATCCATTTGTAAGTTTCTCTTGTGGTTTTCTACATATGATTTTGTTGGGATATTCTTAGGGCATGATCTCTCAATATACCCCACCTCATGACATATTATACATCTAAAATATATGTTTTCATAATATATGGTTTGGATCCACATATTATCCCCATACTTAAGAATGATTGATTTTGGTAAAGCTTTACTTATATCAATCATGACCAAAATCTAAGCATAAATAGCCAGGAATCCATCTTATAGTATATAAAATCTCAAGGAATTCTACTAGATTATTTCCAATTGTCTTAAAGATATTTATTTTTTAAAATTCAATGGGTAACCCATACATCCTAATCTAGACTGGTAATAGGGATAGATTTACATTTTCAGGTGAAAAGCCTTCATAATAATGGGTAAGGAAGAGTCCTGCTCTTCCCATAAACAAAGGACCCCATTTTAAGATTCTATATATTTATTTTCTAGAACAAAAAATGTCTAGGAATAAATATTTGGGAAGAAAGGATAGAATCATTCCAAAATACTTCCAATTCCTATCAATCCATTTTCTCAAGGTTGAAACCCTTGGCCAATACCCATTAAATTTACCAAAATTGCCCTATATTGGAGCAATGAGGATAAATAATCTATGGTGTGCTCACTAATATCTACCACTAGAGATGATTCTAAGAATTTAGCTATAAATCAATTCCTATAATGGAAACTATAACTCAAAATCTACAAAAATTTACCAGAATATCTTATAGCCAATATAATATTTGATAAAAAAATTATAATAATTTGCATGCAAAATTTCTAATATGAAGAAGGAAAAAATAAATTTAGCTAAAAAAATCTATGCCTACATAGAATGTACTACCTCATTGAAGTCCTATCCCTTCATTTCTCCACACATCATCTGAATCCTAGATGAAGGATATTTGCAATTTTATTTTTCATGACTTGAAAAATTATCACTGCCCTTTTTTTGGATGGCTGACTTCATAGGGTCATATATCCCTCAATATTGATTATATATCTTTATACGACCATTTATTTTAAAGCTATTCAGATTTCAAACAAGTTGATCAAAGAATAAACTAAATCAAATAACCCTTCATGAAGATACGACTCCTAAAATATGAGATATATTATAGAAAAAATTACCCTAATTTGGACCTATATGTTAACACATATATAGTTTCAATGTTTTTATTGATAAAAGAGTAATATTTCTTATGTGGAAGAGTCTTCAATTTTAAACATACTATGAGAAGTTACGATTGTGAATAGAGTATATAGGTTCTTACAATGACTAACATTGACAAGTATCATGAAAGAACCAAAAGAAAACATAGAAACAAGATAAATCACATAAAATATTGATGGGATCATAACATTAATAAAACTGAATATAATTTAATGAAAATAATCAATTACAAATATTTAGTGAGACTTATTTAGAGTCATCTCAACTAGGTCATGATCCATGAGGATGTGTTGAACTAATTCCAACCATTGACTATATAATTACAAAGGTTTAATCAAGGTCGTTTATAAGTGTAGGATAGAAAATATAGGAGTTTTAATTAAGGATCAGGAAGTTAAATTCTCTTTTCCATGGTTAAAGGAAGTAGTAATTTTAGCTAAAGCTAACAATAAAATGTTGACTACCTAAATAAAATAATGATTAATATTTATTTTAATATTTTCCATTGGTAATATTTTCTTTATTTTATAACATTAATGTGTTTTCATATAAACTATTTATTATAATTCTTGTGGTTGCACTTATGCTTAAATAAGGAAACTAGCAACCTAGATCTGGTACAGTGGACTATGATAGCATTAAGTTTTGGAAATATTACTCTACTAAAATACATTGCAAAGACAATAGAGCTAGAGTTTTGGTATTGTGAAGGCTATATCAAGAAAATGGCAAGAAGAAGGATGCTAAGTTTTGAATTATTTATATTCACACATAAAATTGAATAAGATCTAGAAATGAAAATAAATAATTCACACTTTTTATGAAAATAATGTAGGTATCTAGCTATAGCAACTAGTGGAGATGAGAATTTAATCTATTTGTAAACTCTCAAAATCTAAAGGAGAGGGTTGTGATTTGTCAAAAGGTGAAGAACATGTGCTTATACTGAGAGGGGGGGTGAACAATATAAGATAAAACTTTTTACTTTTCAATCCATATGATAACATCAACAATATTAAAGCAGCAATCATTACACAAAGCATCACACACATGAGAGACATGATTTAACGTGGTTCACCCAATGTGGGCTACTCCACGGAGAAAATATTTCACTAAAATTTTCTCAACAAATATCTTGGGAATCCTTTCCCTATTACAATGTTTATGGATCTCTGTCCAAAGGAGACACCAATCCCCTAATCAAGTTTATGGATATCTATGGTTGGTGATCCTCTAGAATACTACTGCCTCCACTACTCTAGGTTGTGGATCTCTCTCCACTGAAGACCTCTATCCTCTCTACCCTGGCTAATGGATCTCTATCCACTGGAGACTACTATCCTCTACTCTATCACCTCCAAAGCTCTACTCAATCTCTATCTCAAATCTGCACTAAACATAATCCTTCGATCTAGTATAACTCTGCTCAATATCTACTAAACATGTCCTTTGGCTAGCACAATTTCCAATTCTATTTTAGCACTAAACATAGTCCTTTGGTCTAGCACAAATCTCAATATCAATCTTTGTCTTTGTCTAGCACAAACCTATCCTCAAATCTGCACCAAACTCTATCCTCAAATCTATCCTCAAGCCTTAACACAAAGCTTGACTCAATCACAAATCACCTCTGCTAGATCTACCCCAAACCTTAACTCAAGGTTTGAACAAATCCATCAATCAACTCTGCTCTCAAGTCTTCTCAAAAGACTTACCTCAATTCTGCATTGTAAGCTTCCACAAAATCTTACACTAATCTATCCATAAGTCTTCACCAAGACTTACCTCAAATCAATTTCAAAACTTGCATATAAAACTCAACTCAATCTTTCACAGAAAACCTCTTTCAAATCAATTTAGAATATAGAACAATTTGTTTCACAGAACTTGAACTATCACTCCAACACTTCCAATCAACTAAGCTCAATCAACTCCACTCAACCAATCACTCAATGAAAGCTTAGTCAACAAACCTCACATAACAATGATACTCATGATCTTTCACAAACCCTAGTTCAAGATAGTTCTCAACTTCACATAACAATGATACTCAATATTTCCAACAATGCTTATCAAACAAGGTTTCTAGTATCAACTTTCATTCTAGAAAACCCACATCAATCAACATTGGATTTCTCAAAACCAAACTCAACAATGCTTATCAAACAATCCTTTTCACTCCAACTTAGCATTCACAACATCCAACAATATTTCACTCACAAAGAAGATATGCCCATACCTTTTTTTTGAAGAAGATTTGATTCTCAAAACTTGTCTCAATCACACTCACTCTTTTTGCCAATCTCAAAGGTTAGATAGCAAAAATTTGTCCTTAATATTTTCTTTCAAAAATATTTCACCAAGTCAAAATATCAAAAATCAACTATACCTTATTTCTCCTTTCAAATCAATTTTTATAATATAACTTTATTTCAACAAAAAAATCTAACACCCTTGGCACACCTTATTACTCCTTTTAACCACTTAAAAATCAAACACCCAAATTAAAACTTTGCATACCCTTTTATCTCCCTTTTATAACTCATAAACCCTTTTAACTATGCAAATTTTAATTAACAAGACCTTAGGAAATTAAAAATTAATTTCCACCTTTGCAATTTTTGGATGCAATGTTTAAACCTTAGCAATAGTGCATACCTTGTAATTTGCCCAAAAAGACTTCGGTGGGATTCGATCCATCGATCCCCTTCTCCCAAGTGCCTCCACATAGTGCATGCCCACCAAGTGGGCTATGTGCCCTCACATGATGAATGAGGCTCACGCCTCCCTCTTTAACCTCTTCGATGGTGCAAAAATAAATCAAACTTCTACCTTCCAAAACCACTATCGCATGGATTCAAACCTATGACCTATCACCTACAAGCGACTTACCACTACCCTGGTTGCCAATCATGCTACCAGTGCTTCTACATTTAATTGGTGTTCCTCTCTCCCTTGTTCCTTGGTCTGCCTCCTCAAAGGGTTAAAAAGCACATGCGATTTTCCTCCTTAGTCCTTGGCGCACGATTTCCTTTGCATTCAAATGGATCGCATGGATACCTTCCCAAGGTGGAACTTACCACCTTATATATGCTTTATCATATTTTTAAACATGTCGATTTTACTTATCTCGAATTTGATTTAATTTAATTTTAAATTATGGCACTTTAAATTAATTTAAATTTAAATTTTACCTTAGGGTAAAATATTTAAATTTAAATAATTTAAACTTAGGGCTTTATAAACTTTTACATGGGTCTTTTGGAGAAATAATAATTTTATCACTCCACAACCTTTGTTTCTCTTCACACCAAACTATAACCAGAAAATATTATAATATTATATATTATAATATTATTATTTTTATCAACCTGCTTCTTGCCTTGCTAGAAAAACCATTGGAGGACATTAATAACATCAGAATTTGGACATCAACCTTTTGACATAAATGCATGGATGACATTGAAACTTGGTCATCATCCTCATGATATTAATGATGACAAACCTTGCTTTCTTCTTGACATCAATGACAACAAACCTTGCTCATATTTCCAACAATCTCCCCCTTTGTCATTGATGGCAACCCATTTTTATTTTACCATTTCCTTTACCTTTTTCTGTTCTGCTCCCCTTGAGAAACTGCTCCCCTTGACTGAATGCTCTCCCCTAACTCAAATCTCTCCCCCTTTGACATCAATGGCAAAGGGTCACCTTTGGGGCTCGGGGCTAAGAATGAGACTCTTAGCTTAGCCCCTCCCCCACCTCCTCTTGAGGTGGTTAATTCTGGGGTGGGAGTAGAACTACTCCCAAATTTTCTTGAAGGTACTCAAAAGTCTCTTTCGAAAGTGGCTTAGTGAAAATATCTACAATCTGCTCCTTTGTAGTAACATATTCCAACCTGACCTGTTTATCCATCACCTGCTCTCTCAAAAAATGATACTTAATCGAAATGTGCTTTGTCCTGGAGTGCATCACTGGATTCTTTGAGATATTTATAGCACTTGTATTATCACACAATATGGGAATAGGATGATCATGTTTTATCTTGAAATCCTCTAGAGTTCGCTTCATCCATAATACCTGTGTACAACTGGCAACTATTGCAATATACTCTGCCTCTACTATAGATAAGGATATTGATGCCTATTTCTTACTTAGCCAAGAGACCAAACAGTCTCCAAGAAAGAATGCTCCTCCACTTGTACTTTTTCTATCATCAATGTTGCCAGCCCAATCTGCATCTGTATAAGTTGTGAGAGTGAAACTATCACTTTTGGGATACCAGAGCCCAAAGTCCATAGTCCCTTTTAGATACTTGAGAATCCTTTTTACTACTGCTACATGTGTTTCCTTGGGTGCTGCCTAAAACCTTACCACTAGTCCCACTACCTGCATGATATCTGGTCTTGTAGTTGTGACATACAGTAAGTTACCAATCATAGATCTATATAATTTTTTATTTACCTCTAGAGATTCATCATCTTTACTTAACTTACATCCTGTAACCATGGGAGTACTTACTAGCTTGCAATCTTCTAACTTAAATTTCTTTAGCATCTCTTTTATATACTTGGTTTGTGAAAGAAATACTCCTTTCTCTGATTATGAAATCTGAAGTCCAAGAAAGAAGGACAACTCACCAAGCATAGACATCTCAAATTCATTTTGCATGCTCTTTGCAAATTTTTGACACATCTTATCATTGTTTCCCCCAAAAATGATGTCATCCACATAAACAACCACAATGAGTAGATCATTCCCTTCATTTTTGATGTATAAGTTACTATCCACTATCCCTTTCCTAAAACCCTATTCCTGTAGGTACTTATCCAATCTTGAATACCAAGCTCTAGGAGCTTGCTTTAGTCCATAAAGTGCTTTCTTCAATCTGCATACATAGTCTAATTTATCAATCAAGTTGAAACCTTCTGGCTACTCAATATAAACCTCTTCTTCTAAAACACCATTTAGAAAGGCTGATTTAACATCCATCTGATATACTTTGAAGTTTTTAAAACTTGAAAAGGCTAAGAACATTCTGATAGCTTCAAGTCATGCAACTGGAGCAAATGTCTCATCAAATTCAATTCCCTCTACCTGTGCATAACCTTTGCACACTAACCTTGCTTTATTTTTGACTACCTGACCATCTTCATTTAACTTGTTTCTGAATACCCATTTAGTGCCAATCACATTTTTATCTTTTGGTCATGGAACAAGTTCCCAAGTCTTACTTTTCTCTATCTGATCTAATTCCTCATCCATTGCCTTAATCCAAAACTTATCTTCACTTGCCTCATTGAAGTCTTTTGGCTCAATTTTAGATAATAAAGAAAAATTTACTTGTTGAGTTGATGTTATTATCCTTCTCCTTGTCTATCTCTCATCTGGATTCCCAATGATTAGCTCTCTTGGATGATGTTTTTGTACATACCTAGATGGAGTCTTAGGAAGAAGTCTTTGTGTTTCTTCCTCTTCTTCATTTGATTCCTCATGAAACTCTTCTTGACAACTTCCATCTTCCTGATACACAATTTCTTGAATTGGTTCTCTTGAATCCTATCTTCTCATCAATTGTTACATTTATACTTTCTACAATAGTGTGTGTCCTTTTGTTGTAGCATCTATAGGCTTTGCTCTTAGTAGAATAACCAAGAAAAATACCCTCATCACATCTTGGGTCAAACTTGCCCAAGTTTTGCTCTTCCTATCTTATGTAACACTTGCTTCCAAAAACTTTGAAGTGTTTCATAGTGGTTGGTCTTCCCTTCCAAAGCTCATATGGAGTCTTGTGATGGTTTACTCTTATTTGAGCCCTATTGATGATATAAACTATTGTGTTGACTGCATCCCTCCAAAATCCATCTGAAATCTTGGATTCATTTAACATAGCTCTAGCCATATTCTCAATAGTCCTATTCTTCCTTTCAACTACTCCATTTTGTTGAGGAGTTCTTGCAGCTGAGTATTCTCTCTTGATTCCATGTTGTTCATAGAAATCTACAAATTCATTTGAGGTAAACTCTCCTCCTCTATCTGATCTCAAACACTTAATCCTCTTACCTATTTCATTTTCAACTCATTCTTTAAATACCTTGAATTTATCAAATGCTTCTGACTTATCTTTCAGGAAGGCTACCCAAATCATTCTGGAGTAATCATCTATAAACAATATGAAGTAACTTTCACCTTGAATACTCTGTGTTCTGGTAGGACCACATAGATCAGTATGTATTAGTTTTAATGGCTCAGATGACATATATCCCTTTGATTTGAAACTTGTTCTAGTTTGCTTTCCATGTTGACAAGGTGCACAAATTGTGTTTTGTGGCCTTTTTAGCTTGGGTAAATCTCTGACATCTTGTTTATTGCTTATGTTGACTATGTTGTCAAAATTCAAATGACCCATTCTTCTATGCCACAACCAACTCTCATCTTCTTGTGATAGAAAACACTTTTCTCCTTTAATCTCACTAAGCATATAGAGGTTGTTTGGAGTTCTACTTGCATTTGCAATGACTTTTCTAGTTTCTAACTTTCTTATCTCACATCTATCTGGGTGAAATGTAACCATATGACCTTGATCACAAAGTTGGCTTACACTTAGCAGATTGTGTCTTAACCCTTTGACATATAGTACATTTTCTATTCTTGTTTTCCCATTATCTAAACTCAGAGTTCCTTTTCCATAAATTTTTGTTGATCCATTATCACCAAAACTTACTGATCCTCTATTAGTTTCTTTGAGTACAAGAAATTTGTCTTTGTCTCCTGTCATGTGTCTAGAGCAACCACTATCAAGAAACCATTGTTCTTCTTTATCCTGAGCATGAAGAGTTATTTGAACTAACATTGATCTAGCTTTTTCATCCCCTTTTCTTTCTTTCCTAATTGTTGAAGTTGTATTCTTTTTACTTGACTTAGGAAATACCATTTTGCACCATCTAGCCTTGTGCCCAAAATTATTGCATTTATAACATATAATATCACTATTCATAAGAGGTGCAAAAGAATTGAAATTTCTATTTACATCATTTTTAACATAACCAATGCAATGTACAACTCTATGACCATATTTGTTACATGAAAAGCAATAGCCATGGAAGAAATTATGTAACCTATTTGAATGCCTTGGAAAATATGGTTGAGTGCTCCTCCTTTTGTTGTAATTAACCTTTGTCCATGGTTCTTATTTGCTTTCTTCTTTCCTGATGTCTTTTCCTTTTAGAGTATAAGTCACTTGCTTATCTTTGTTTGAAGTCTCTACTTCTTGAAGGCTTGACTCCTCTTTCTATTTCCCAAACTTTATATCTTGTAGTACCTTGGTATTTTCAACTTCATTCCTTAGATAAACAATTTTTGCTTCTAATATTTCACATTCTATTTCTCTTGCTCTTAATAGATCTATCATATCCTATTCAATTTTATTTCCCTCTTCTACCTTTATCTTGAGTTATGTGAGACTCTATAGAAGTTCTATCCTTGCTTCTTCATCTTCTTGAATTTGATCCTTCAAAATTGAGTTCTTATTTCTAACCTTTTCAAGATTCCTGAGAGTAGCAAAGAATTCCTCTTTTATGTCAAACATGGTCTCTTCTTCATTCTTTGAAGTCATGTGTGTTTCTGATAGATCTTCCTCCAAGTTGTTAGTCTTTTCATGGAGAGACCCACTCTGATACCAATTGAAGAACATGTGCTTATACTGAGAGGGGGGTGAATAGTATAAGATAAAAATTTTTACTTTTCAATCCATATGATAACATCAATAATATTAAAGTAGTAATCATTACACAAAGCATCACACACATGAGAGACATGATTTAACATGGTTCACCCAATGTGGGCTACTCCATGGAGAAAATATTTCACTAAAATTTTCTCAACAAATATCTTGGGAATCCTTTCCCTATTACAATGTTTATGGATCTCTATCCAAAGGAGACACCAATCCCCTAATCAAGTTCATGGATCTCTATCCATAGGAGAACTCCTTCTCCTCTGCTCTGGTTGGTGATCCTCTAGAAGACTACTACCTCCACTACTCTAGGTTGTGGATCTCTCTCCATTGAAGACCTCTATCCTCTCTACCCTAGCTAATGGATCTCTATCCACTGGAGACTATTATCCTCTACTCTATCACCTCCAAAGCTCTCTTCAATATCTATCTAAATGTAGCTTGTTTATCTGTTGATAAACATAGTCCTTGATCTAGCATAAATATGCTCAATCTCTTTCATATTGTTAGCAAAATTGCTCAATATCTATCTTTGGTCTGACACAAAACTATCCTCAAATATGACCAAATTTATCCTCAAATCTATCCTCAAGCCTTAACACAAAGCTTGACTCAATTATAAATCACCTCTGCTAGATCTACCCCAAACCTTAACTCAAGGTTTGAACAAATCAATCAATCAACTATGCTCTCAAGTCTTCTCAAAGACTTACCTCAATTCTACATTGTAAGCTTCCACAAAATCTTACACTAATTTGTCCACAAGTCTTCACCAAGACTTACCTCAAATCAATTTCAAAACTTGCATATAAAACTCAACTCAATATTTCACAGAAAACCTCTTTCAAATCAATTTAGAATATAGAACAATTTGTTTCATAGAACTTGAACTATCACTCCAACACTTCCAATCAACTAAGCCCAATCAACTCCACTCAACCAATCACTCAATGAAAGCTTAGTCAACAATGCCACAACCTCACATAACAATGATACTCATGATCTTTCACAAACCCTAGTTCAAGATAGTTCTCAACTTCACATAACAATGATACTCAATATTTCCAACAATGCTTATCAAACAAGGTTTCTAGTATCAACTTTCATTCCAAAAACCCACATCAATCAACATTGGATTTCTCAAAACCAAACTCAACAATGCTTATCAAACACTTAGAAAAATCTCGGGCTTCAGCTGGATAGCAGAAGTGTCTTTGGGGTACGGTGGATCTGAAGGCTAGATCGGTGCCCCAGGAGGGTCCAATGGGGACTTCTCCGGCTCCTTTTCCAGGGAGTACCAGCTCATACGCTGATTTGTTTAAAGAAAATTCTCCTCCTAAGAACGACGAAGCGCAAAAGATGGCATATAAAAAGCTCTTCACGGCTGCTGGGAATAGGTCGACAACACATCGTGTGAATGGTTGTTTGCCGCAGGCCGAATCCAGGCCAAAAATCGTCATCGAGCCAAGTATGGTTGAAGAATCAGTCATCTACAGAGCTAACCATGATTTAATCTGCAAGTTCATGGGTATTCGCCCTTCCCTAAATTTTTTGCACTCTTGGATCCGTCAAAACTAGGAGCCTCACGGTGAGTTCTCATTGTGGTTTATTAGCAATGGTTATTTTATTGTTAGCTTTTTGGCTTTGGCCGATAGAAATAAGGCTTTCGAGTCAGAGAAGAAAAATCATGGCCCGACAGGGCTATTTGTTCAACCATGGAGAGTGGGATTCGATCCCCGTGTTGAACCTACTACTGTCCCAGTATGGATCCGTCTATATGCTCTTCCAATGGAATTCTGGGGTGAGCAGGTGTTGGCAAGGATTGGCAATGCTATTGGTAGACATCTGGGTGTTGCCAGAGACACTATTGAAGGGAGCATGGCAGTGTATGCAAGAATATGTGTGGAGATGGACCTCAGCCAGCCTTTGTCGATAGAGTTGGAAATTGAATTGGCAGGTCTCTCCTGGATTCAACAACTGGACTATGAGGCCCTACCCTTTAGATGTAGGGTTTGTCACAAACATGGACATTTGGCCCATTTTTGTCCTATTAATATGAATGCTAAAATGGAGGCCCCTTCAGGAATGCCAAACCTGCCTAAAGAGGATAAGGCAACACCTAATAAAGATTCTAATAGCACCGGTCAGGGCCAGGAAGCTCAGAGAGAGGGTTTTGAACAGCCCAAAAGAAAAATACGGACAAAGAAAAAGGAGGGAAAGGAGCAATCCCATCTCAGGCCTGCCAATAGGTATGAGATATTTAAGTCACTGGTTGACGAAGAGGAACAATTTATGGAGGGCATGGAGGGTTTTAAAGAAACTTCTAATATTCCCGGGCAACTCCCCCTTTCATCTCCTCCCGTCATACAACAGGTAGTTGAACCCTGTGAGGTATCACAACCAGTGTGTTCAGGTGCCTTAGTAGTGCATAACCAGGAGCAGACAGTTTCTCAGGATGTCCGCATGGGAATAGCAGAGAAGAACAAGGAAAGGCCATCTTTGGGGATAACCCAGGTAGAAAAAAGATCAAAAAATAGCAATTCTCAGGGAGTAGGTAGAAGATCCAATAAGGAGTTGCTAGCAGCCCAAGGAGACAAATTGATCATGGGAGGATCGGTGAGGACAATAGACTCTTATTGCTCCTAGGGTAACCAATGATTATACAATCATGGAATGTGAGGGGTTTAAACAGCAGAACCCATCAATCTGTTGTTCAAAGACTATTAGAGAATCGCAATACTAATTTTTTGCTTTTACAGGAGACTAAGATGTCTTTGGATCTTATGTCTAAAATAGTCAACAGAATTTGGAGGGGTGCTGGTCATATGGATGTGGCTGCCCAAGGTGCCTCAGGGGGGATTGTTACTCTGTGGAACTCTCTTGAATGGTCTGCAATAGAACATCTTGCCCGGAGGGGTGTTCTCACTTCTCTTTTTAGGAATAATGTCTCTACGGAATTCGTTCTAATCACAAACTTTTATGGGTCTCAAAACCTAGAGGGTCAGAGGCGGCAATGGAAGGCTGTGCATAACATGCGAACCTCAAGGGAAGATCTAGACTGGATTATAGCGGGGGAATTTAACGCTAAATTATCTTCTAGAGACCAGGAAGGGGGAACACCATTTTTGGACCCAGGGGACCGTTTCATGATTGCCCAGGCCTAGTCCAGCTTTGCACCTAGTGGACATTAAATGTCTTGGCAATAACTTCACTTGGACTAATAAAAGGTGGGAGCCACATAGCAGGAAGGTTAAGCTAGATCATTTTCTGGTTTCAGAGGAGGCGTTTGTAAAATGGAATATAAATTTTTAGATTTTAGAAGGCCCAGTTTTTGATCACTGTCCCATTCTGTTGGAAGGCGGGACTAGGATGGGGCAGCATCACAAACCTTTTAGATTTGAGAATTTTTGGCTTCAGAAAGAAGAACTTCGGGAGAAAATTCCACAGTGGTGGGAAGAAGGCCGTCCAGCTTATGGGAGAGCAATGTTCAGAATCCATAAACAACTTCAATATGTCAAAACTCAGTTGAAGTATTGGAGGCGTGCTAATAAAACTGACTTCCAGGCCCAAAGAGCTCCATTGGTGGCCAGATGGGATGAGGTCCAAAAATAGTTCAGAGAAGGAGTAATTATAGACCAGCTCAAAGCTGAGGATGATGCCTTGCGTACAATGGTTGAGGACATTGACAACCAGGAGGAGATCTATTGGAAGCAGAGAGCAAGAACCACCTGGTTATTAGAAGGGGACAAAAATACAAAATTCTTTCATCGGACTGCTTGTGCTCGAAGACAGATGAATAAGATGGAGGCCCTTCAAGATGAGAACGGCCATTCCTTTGATACACTTCCAGGTATACATTCCCATGCTATGGATTATTTTTCTAAGCTTTTTAAGGAAAGTGTGGTACAAGATGTAGAGGCCCAAAATGAAGTTATTTCTATCATACTCGCTATTATTTCGGAGGATGAAAATCAGGCCCTCCTCAAACCCATTGATAGAGATGAATTGAAAACTGTGGTCTTTGGAATGAGCACTGGTAAAACTCCTGGTCCAGATGGCTTCCCAATTGAGTTTTTTCAGGCTTTCTGGGACTACTTAGAGGAAGATGTAAGGGCTGTTGTTGAAGAGTCCAGAGAAAATAAGAGAATGCTTAAAGCTATAAACCACACTTTCATTACCTTAATTCCAAAAGGGGAGGAGGGGGTTCATATTTTAGATTTTAGGCCTATTGCCTTATGTAATGTGTTGTACAAAATAATCACAAAGGTAATGGCTGAGCGCCTAAAACCTCTTCTTCACAACATTGTTTCCTCTGAGCAAGGGGGTTTTGTTGAGGGTCGACAGATTCTGGATGGGGTGGTTGTGGCCCAGGAAGCAATCCATTCAATGCACACTTCTGGTAATAAAGGGATGTTCATAAAATTGGACATGTCAAAGGCTTATGACAGGGTTGAATGGAGTTTCCTGGCTAAAATGATGGCAGCCTTTGGCTTCTCTCAGGGCTGGATAGAGTGGGTCATGAGCTGTGTCTCCTCCCCGACTTACTCTATGCTAATCAAGGGCCTTCCTTCGCAACCATTTGGAGCTTCTCGAGGACTGCGCCAGGGGGATCCTTGTTCTCCTTATCTTTTTCTCATTCTGGCTGAAGGTCTTGGCAGACTTTTCTTGAGGAGAAGACAACAAGGTAGATTATTGGGTATCAGGGTGGGTGACGAAGTTTTAACGCACTTGCAGTTTGTGGATGACACTGGTTTGGTGGGAGTGGCCAGCTTCAGGGAAGCAAGAATGATTAGGGATACTATCAATGTCTATCTTAGGGCTACTCAACAAGTCATTAATGACAAGAAATCCAAAGTGGTTTTTTTTAATCTGGAGCAAAGGCTTCATAATAGAATTTTAGAAATCCTGGGATTCACAAGGACTTCTCTCCCAGTGGTTTACTTGGGGGTCCCCTTGCACTTCAAGAAGCTGACATTAGACACATGGAGGAATCTGCTGGAGTGTATCAAGGACAGAATTAATCACTGGTCTCACAAGTGGTTAAGTTATGGTGGCAGATTAACTTTCTTACAGTCAGTCATTCAAGCCATGCCAATTTACAAATTCTCTATCCTGGCTGCCCCGATTACAATTTGGAAAGAGTTGGACAGGATGGCTAGAAAGTTTTTATGGGAAGGAGCAAAGGGAGAGAGAAAGTGGGCCTTAGTGGGCTGGGACAAAGTTACCCAACCCAAGGATAAAGGAGGTCTGGGTTTGAGAAAATCTAGGCTGAATAATAAAGCTTTGGCTGGAAAGCTGTACTGGAGATGGATCTCCCAACCCACCTCCCTATTCAGTAGAATCCTAACTAGCAAATACCTGGGTCAGGCCAACCCAATCGATGTTGCTCGCCTCCCCTTGGATGGTTCTGGGTCCCTTGTTTGGCAGGCTCTCAAGTTAGGGTCTCAGGTTGTTAAAGACCGCTTATTTTGGAAAGTGGGAAGAGGGGAGAAGGCTCGTTTCTGGACAGATTCTTGGGATCAGTTCCCACCCATCATTGCTGAATTTCTAGAATTACAACCAATAAAAGCTGCCATTGAAGCCAAGGGATGGATCTGTATTGAAAGTTACTTCACAACTTCTCAGTTGGGGGAGTGTAAGTTTAAGCAGTTCAAGAAGTTGGATGAGTGGCCCATTTCAATCCCTCCGGATTTGACTCCCATCATGACTAAAATTCTGATAGAAATATTTCTTATAGGGGGAGACGTGGAGGATGAATTAGCCTGGGGCTTTGGGAGTCTTGGCATCTATACAGTAAAGGACGGATATGACAACGATTCTCCCAGAGCCCCCTCCTCATACTTTTCTGGTTGAGGACTGGAGGAAAATCCGGCACTCTAAAGGCTGGCCGAAAGTCAACTTTTTTGCCTGGCAGTGCATGCACAATGGAATCCTCACTTTTGATAATCTCAGATCAAAAGGTATCATCGGCCCTTCTCAATGTGTTCTATGCCACAAGAGCGAGGAAACTGCTGACCACTTGCTGTTTGGTTGCCCTTTTACCCGACAGATTTGGCTGCGTTGGTTTGCATACTTTAAATTTCAAGTAAGTGGTGACCTGAATCGGATGAATATCTGGGAAAAATGGCAGAAGGGTAGATTCAAATCTAAAGCTCTTCGTTTTGGTTGGGAGATCGGGTTAAGCTTTATCTGGTGGCAAGTATGGCTGGAAAGAAATGCCAAAATTTTTAGAGAAACTTTTACTGCTCTAGACGGGGTTTGGCAGACCATTTGGAGCAAGGTTACCGAAACTGTGGCTGTTCATGCGAAGGAGGAAGCTCAAATTGACATTGGAGCTATGGACGACCGCGGTGAACTGCTAGAGGGACAGGACATAAATTGTTGGAAACCTCCCCCTGTAGGTTGGATTAAAATCAATACTGATGGAGCTGCAAAAGGTAATCCGGGTAGAGCCAAAATTGGAGTGGTGTGCCGGGACCATGCTGGGACTGTGCTCTATTGGGAATTGCAAGGCCTGGGAAGAACCACTAACAATGAAGCTGAAGCCATTGCCATTAAGTCTGCTTCTGTTTGGGCAGTGAAACATGGCCACCGCAGGATTATTCTTGAATCAGACTCACAAATTTTGGTTGGAGCTCTGGACTGCATGAGGAACTTTGATCTGAAAGCTTGGAGGTTGAGGGCTCTTGTTACCCAAATTAAAGAATTATGGAAGGAATTGGAGGACGTGATCCCAGTTTATGCGAGTAGAGACTTGAACAAAGCGGCTGACTTTCTGGCTAAGATGGGTGCAGAAAAGGAGGTTGGAGTTCAGTTGCACAGTGACATGGATATTGAGGATGAGGTGATTAGACAGGGTCTGGAAAGGTCCTTGCGCCAATGATCAAAGAAAATGCAAAGGGTGGAAAGCTGTCGCGATATCGCGACATGTTGCGCCATCGCGGTCGCTGGAGGAAAGTTGTCACGATATCGCGACATGTTGCACCGTCGCGGTCGTTGGAGGAAAGTTGTCACGATATCGTGACATGTTGCACCGTCACGATCGCTGGAGGAAAGTTGTCATGATATCGCGACATGTTGCACCATCGCGGTCACTGGAGGAAAGTTGTCGCGATATCGTGACATGTTGCGCCGTCACGGTCGCTGGAGGAAAGTTGTCGCGATATCGTGACATGTTGCGCCATCGCGGTCACTGGAGGAAAGTTGTCACGATATCGCGACATGTTGCACCGTCACGGCCGCTGGAGGAAAGTTGTCGTGATATCGCGACATGTTGCGCCATCACGGTCGTCGGAGGAAAGTTGTCGCGATATCGCGACATGTTGCGCCATCGCGGTCATCGGAGGAAAGTTGTCGCGATATCGCGACATGTTGCGCCGTCACGGTCGCTGGAGGAAAGTTGTCACGATATCGCGACATGTTGCGCCGTCGCGGTCGCTGGAGGAAAGTTGTCACGATATCGCGACATGTTGCACCGTCACGGTCGCTGGAGGAAAGTTGTCACGATATCGCGACATGTTGCGCCATCGCGGTCGCTGGAGGAAAGTTGTCACGATATCACGACATGTTGCACTGTCATGTCATCGGAGGAAAGTTGTCACGATTTCGCGACATGTTGCGCCGTCACGGTCATTGGAGGAAAGTTGTCACGATTTCGCGACATGTCGCTCCATCGCGGCCAAGGGAGGAAAGTTGTCACGATTTCGCGACATGTCGCTTCATCGCGGCCAGGGGAGGAAAGGTGTCGCGATTTCGCGACATGTTGCATTTTCACGGCCAAGGGAGAAAAGGTGTCGCGATTTCGTGACATGTTGCTTTTTCGTGGCCAAGAGAGAAAAGGTGTCGCGATTTCGCGACATGTTGCTTTTTTGCGGCCAAGAGAGAAAAGGTGTCGCGATTTCGCGACATGTTGCATTTTCACTGCCAAAGGTGATAAGGTGTCGCGATATCGCGACATGTTGCCTTTTCGCGGCCAAAGGAGAAAAGGTGTCACGATTTCGCGACATGTTGCACTTTCGTGCCCAAAGGAGAAAAGTGTCACGATTTCGCGACTTGTTGAGTTTTCACGGCCAAAGGAGGAAAATGTCGCGATATCGCGACATGTTGCTTTTTCGCGGCCAAAGGGGAAAGGTGTCGCGATTTCGTGACATGTTGCTTGTTCGCGGCCTAAGGAGAAGATTTGTGTCACGATTTCGTGACAAGCTGCTTCATCTATTGTAAGATTGTGTTCTCTCTGAGTTCGGCTGGGAAGAGTCTCTTCCCTTATTGTAATTGATCTTTGTTTTAATACAAGTTTTTTCAAAATTTTCAAAAAAAACAATGCTTATCAAACAATCCTTTTCACTCCAACTTAGCATTCACAACATCCAACAATATTTCACTCACAAGGAAGATATGTCCATACCTTTGTTTTGAATAAGATTTGATTCTCAAAACTTGTCTCAATCACACTCACTCTTTTTGCCAATCTCAAAGGTTAGATAGAAAAAAATTGTCCTTAATATTTTCTTTCAAAAATATTTCACCAAGTCAAAATATCAAAAATCAACTATACCTTATTTCTCCTTTCAAATAATTTTTTATAATATAAATTTAATTCAAAAAAAACATCTAACACCCTTGGCACCCTTATTACTCCTTTTAACCACTTAAAAATCAAACACACAAATTAAAATTTTGCATACCCTTTTATCTCCCTCTTATAACTCATAAACCCTTTTAACTATGCAAATTTTAATTAACAAGACCTTAGGAAATTAAAAAATTAATTTCCACCTTTACAATTTTTGGATGTAATGTTTAAACCTTAGCAATAGCGCATACCTTGTAATATTACCCAAAAATACTTTGACGGGATTCGATTCATTTATCTCCTTCTCCCAAGTGCCTTCGCACAACGCGTGCCCACAAAATGGGTTAATTTCCCTCATGTGATGAATGAGGCTCACGTATCCCTCTTTAACCTCTTCGATAGTGCAAAAGTTAAATCAAACTTCTACCTTCCAAAACCACTGTCACATAGATTTGAACCTATGACCTATCACCTACAAGTGACTTACCACTGCCTTGGCTACCAACCACGATACCAGTACTTCCACAATGTAATTGGCATTCCTCTCTCCCTTGTTCCTTGGTCTACCTCCTCAAAGGGTTAAAATCACATGTGATTTTCTTCCTTAGTCCTTGGTGCACGATTTCCTTTGCATTCAAAAAATGGATTGCATGGATGCCTTCCCAAGGTGGAACTTACCACCTTATATATACTTTATTAATTTTTAAAGCACATCGGCCCTTTTACTTATCTCAAATTTGATTTAATTCGAATTTCAAATTATGGCACTTTTAAATTAATTTAAATTTAAATTTAAATAATTTAAACGTAGGGCTTTATAAACCTTTACATAGGTCTTTTAGAGAAATAACAATTTTATCACTCCACAACCTTTGTTTCTCTTCACTCTAAACTATTGCCGAAAAATATTATAATATTATAAATTATATTATTTTTATCAACCTGCTTCTTACCTTGCTAGAAAAACCAGTAGAGGACATTAATAACACTAGAATTTGGACATCAACCTTTTGATATAAATGCATGGATGACATTGAAATTTGATCATCATCCTCATGACATTAATGACGATAAACCTTGCTTTATTTTTGACATCAATGACAACAAACCTTGCTCATATTTTCAACAAAGGGTGGGGACTTGAGTACAACCCTTTTTTCTCCAACAAAAAAATAAAGGTTTATAAATGCATCATCTATGAGGACATGCATAAAAAATTATCAATAATTATTTAAATAATTACAAGATTTAATCAAGAATATACATAATCAAATGTGAAAGAGTGTAAAATGACAACACATAAAATATTGTTAATAAATACAAGATATGATTCAATCTTAATTCTAAACACCCTCAATTAACAATGACTTAGTTTGATGGTGTCATTACTTGAACACCCTCCATTGATTACATTATCTTGATCATCTATTGAAGATAAATATATGTATCCTCTATCAAATTTTTGGTGAAGATTTACACTAGTAGATCCTTTATTAGAATATACCATATATTAATTTTTCCATACTACTCTTTCTCTTAAATTCAATGTGTGACAATATCGATGTGCTTAGATCATTAATGCAACACTAGTTTTTTATCATATTGGTAGCAATTTGATTATCCACCCTAATTTTATATGGTCTATGCTATGCAAATCCAAGATCCTTAAGTTAATGACATGGCCATTATAATATTGTCTTGATTGAGGTATACTTTGATACTCAACTTTTATGGAAGATTGAAAAATAACACTTTGCTTCTTGCTCATCTATGCAACACAAACACCACCATAGAAGAAGATATAGCTAAAAGTAGACTTTCACTTATCTTCATACACCATATAATTTAAACATGAGTACAAAATTAAATTGGGTGAGTCATTTCTTCCATAAAATATTTCCATGCCCATGATGCATTTCAAATACCTTAATACATGCTTGGATGATATCTAATAACTTTCCTATAGGTCCACTAAATATTGAACCATTACAATCCTTTGTGTTGAATTTTCTTGAGATGTTCAAGGTAAACTTGGTTTGTGAAATAAATATTATATTCTTCATTTTGCATAATTGCAAAACCAAATAGGGGTAAAAGACCCAAATATGTCATTTGAAGAGCATTTTTAACCTAGTCTTCATGCCTTCAATGTTCTCAAGGGGATAATCCAATGATAATAAGATCATCCATATATAGCATTATGTTAAGGCAATTATCATCATTCCTTAATATATAATAGAATCCTCCAAAACACATATTTTAGATCTATATTTGAAAATAAAATTATTCATATTCTCATGCCATCATCCATGAAATTTCTAAAGAGAATATAATAACTTTTTTAACTTTTACACAAAAAGGAGTGCAACCATATTTCACAAATCTAGGTGGTCGTTCCATGTATATATCCTCTTTCTAGTCCCCATTGATAAATACACTATTCACATGCATTTGATACACATAAACTAAATCAAGAATCCATAGTTAGAACAAGTCAAGTGAAGTCTATCCATGCCATGATAATAAATATAGTCAATACCTTCCTCTTGAGAAAACCCTTTAGTTATCAAGCAAACCTTGTGTTTCTCCATTTATTACCTAAATATTTACTTGGTCTTATAAACCCATTTGCACTACCAAACATTGCATGTTTGAGATCTAGGAACCATATACCATATGCAGTTCTTCATGGATGCCTCAATTTCATCTCCTAATATTGTATCCAATTAAGATTTCCCATGTGCTCTTTTGAAGGTTGTAGGATCAAATTCTTCCTTAAACTTAGCCATGAGTGTAAAAGTCATTGTACCCTTTTCCTATGAGTCTTCCCACTCATTCCGTATAGATCCAATACTTCCTTAGGGATATAATCAATATTTTTATTTGCTATTGTAGGTCTAAGATTCACATAAAATAACATAGAAATATAAAAACAACTATAATATCAATAAGAGTGTAATCATGCACATACTTCTTAACTTGATCACCAGGTGCATATTTAAGATTCATATTGTGTAATTTATCATATATCTTGATATGTCTAACATTAGTAGAATATGTGCATCCATTATTATCCATATTATAAACACTTTCAATTGAATTGAAGACCCATAAAAAATATAAAGTATCCAAAGAAGAAGAACACTTCTCATAAAGCAAAACTGGAAGCGAAGACAATCCATCAATGGAAGAGGGGAGATTCTCATCAAATATCATATCCCTCCTCTATTCAATCTTCTAATAGATAGGGTTAAAAGGCCTATGATATTTGGAAGTCTCACAATACTCTACAAAGAAGCACTTTTTGCTTTTGATCTCAAGCCTAATCTTCAACTTATTTAGGATATGCATCCAATCATTACATTTAAACATCATTGCTCCATAGTAGGCTTTAACCCAATTCACTTCTCTTTAGGATTCATATCGATCAATACTCTAGTATGCAAATGACTAATATTATGATAGTCATAATTAATTGGTTTAGTCCACAATATCAACTTAAGACCTATTCCAAGTAACATGCATTGTGCCATCTCAAAAATATCCTATTCTTACTTTTTAGTAACCCATTTTATTATTCACTATAAGTCAGTAATTTTCTAGATGATGCTATGTTCCTTGTAAAATGCATTAAAGTTATTACTCATGTACTCTCCACACCTATCACTTTTAGAGCCTTGATGGATTTATCACTCTAATTCTAAACCATTGATTTGAAAACTATAAAATACTCTAAGACTTTACTTTTAAACAATAAAAATTAGGCTGATACCATTTTACAATTTTCATTAATGATATGATAATGTACCTTGAACCACCATAAATAGGAATACACATGGGCCTATACATATACGAATAAACCAATTCTAATTATGAAATTGCTCTGTGTGTCCTCCCATTTTGTAATGAATATTATTGATGTTTTTCAAGCATGTTACCATTGGATGGAGATCAAGATAGAACCTTCAAAAATATTTAGTACATATAAAGTGGGATGAGCTATTGTTTAAATATCCCTTCCTAAAGTGCATAAGTTAGAGATATCATATAAAATAGCAATTAAATTCCTTTATTCCTTCCTATATTTTCAAAAAATTATTAAACTTGTAGAATATAATAACGATATCCACATTTCGAATAGCAATAAGCCTGAAGTTATCCTTCTTTTTATTGATACAGACTTTATCATCATTAAACTCTACCTTCAACTTATTTTCTTAGAATAACTTGTGCATGGAGAACATTTTCACTTCCATGTCCAAAATATAATAGACATAACAAATTAACTCTTCTTTAAACTTCATATTATTAGTTAAATATTCTCATTATTTAATATTCCCTCAATCACATTATATTGAATAATATCTTGTATTTTTCTCAAATCTAAAAATTCTTTAATAGATCTCATTTTATGTCTAATTGTTCAATATTAGAAGGAAATATATCAAGGATATTATCAACCACTTTCTTCTCTATATTCTCTATCTCATTATCATATTTAATTAATGGTTGTAAGTAAAAAATATGGTTAAAGGGACCACTCATGGATCTAAAGTCTTACAATCTTAAAGATGTAAGATTCTTTTTAAATCCTATTGATATTATCTTTGGAGGCCCTTACCATAAATATAATATAATTTTTCCATAATTTATTTGATTTATTAGTACAATTATCAACCATGTAATGGATATCATAACTCATGTTCATCATAATTATGGATTAGACAATTTCATTGTCATCTTTAGAAGATGCTATATTGGGATTATTAATGATGCATTGTCTAAGGTGGAGATCATTGAGATTAAATTCATGTAACTCCACTTTAGAAAGTTATATTCCTTAATAAAATAACCCATCCTCCAATTTAAAGAAGTCATTTTGGAGGAAAATAACACTCTTAATTTTAAAATGAGCTACACTAGTGTGAAGATTCATTTTGGCCAAAATTGAACTCTGGGTGCCAAACACAAAATTAAGTAGGTTGAACCACCCATATATATATATATATATATATATATATATATATATATATATATATATATATATATATATATATATATATATATAAGTTATATGTGGCTTCTATTGGGGACCACTCCCATCAAAATACCAAAATATTACATTCACAATAGCATATCTTTTTATCACAATTCTTTCATTTCTTTTCCTCTTAAATATATTCTTCAACTTCTTGAAGTGCTATGTTTCCACAATCAGCTCCTTGAAATCATTTTTATTAAGAGATAAAATCTCACTTGGCCATTTTCCTTCTAAAATTTTAATTTCATCAGGATGCAGATCAACACCACAATTCACTAATCTATCTACTACTCGATTTCCTTCTCTATAAATATGATCACACTTCCAAGAGATTTCCTCTAGTAATAAATGATGAACATAAATAATTATATTATTTTTTAAATAGTCTTCTCATCCATTTTTGTTAAAAGCATTGATGATAATTTGTGAATCCCCCTCAATTGAAATATATTTCCATCCTTTTTCTACAATTTTAATCCCTATAATAAAATCCCTAGCCTCTACATAGTTGTTAGTTGAAGTTCCATATGATTCTACATAAGTGAGGAGAATTTTGCCTTCACTATTTCTAGAAACACCACCTCCACCAGATTTTCTTAGATTTCCTTTAGAAGAACCATCAAAATTAATTTTGATAAACCCAATTTCTAGACATTTCTATTTTACCATAGATTGAAGTAGATCCTTTATTTTTATTCTATTATCACAGATGACTCTTCCATGTATGTTCAAATCTTATATCCAAGTTATTAACACCTATTTTTATACAATTGAGAATTCCTACGATGAGCACCATATTTGTAGACATTCTATAGTAGAGGAAATAATACGATTCCAAACTTGGGAATGATTTTGAGATTTATTTAAAAAAAAAAAAAAAAATTCCTTTCAAGCCATAATTTCAATAAATAATGGTAGGGTCAATCCTCCAAAGAACACATAATAATTTATCTTTGAAATATTTAATCCAATATTTCATCAACTCTTTCAATTTTGATGGAGCTACCCAATATAATTTCATATAAAAATCCAAAATGGTGTGAGCAAACAAACAATAAAGAATAAAAGGTTTTGTGTTTCTAAATACTTCTCACACAAGGCACATTTAAATGGTCCATAATATTCTCTTCTTTGTAGACTCTCTCCTATAAGAATCTTACTTGTTGGACTTGTGTTGAATATTTTCCATGTTATTCATATAGGGTAAACTCTAAAAGGACTTTACACTTTGTCCCTATTCTCACCGAGGTTTAGGACCGAGTTGGACCCCGAACGGGGGTATAAGGGCATTAGCCCTTGAGTATTTTTATCAGGGGTTTAAGCTATTTTTAGACCCATATGGGTGTTTTTGAGTTAATGTAATATTGGCCCATGGTTTTGTGCCTATGGTATTGTAAAACCCCTTCTTGTATTGTTGGTATATAAAGTAGCACTTGCACAAGGGTTTGATAATGAATTTGCAAGAAATGTAATCACAAGTGAAAAGCAAGCAAAAGTATATTATTGTATTGGAGACGGTCAATTTTATACAATAAGGAGATATTCTTGTTGGGTTTTTCCTGAAAGGATTTCCCAAGATAAATTCTTGTGTAATGTGTTCTCTATTTTTTCTTTTGATTTTGTACTTATTGCTTTTCTAGATTTTATTTATCAAGGTGTTATTTCTCTTCATTTGGTATTAGAGCTAGGTTTTAGCTTTGTTTGAAGAGTAAGGGTTTCAACCCTGGGATAAATCAATTCTTAAGTGGGAGCAGTGCATGAAATAATATAGGTAAAAGAAAAATGACAAGAAACACATGGGTAAAGATAAAAAAAAATTAATGGATAAAATTTTGAGTTATGAAAACTCAAGATGAAGGATCTATTGGTGGATAAATATCAATGGGTTGTGGTGTTGGAAGTAAAACCAGTAGGAATGATAGATGAGAAATGGTTAAAGATCAATAGGAAGGCAATGAGGTCTATCATATTATGTTTATTTGATTTGGTATTACTAAATGTATCGATAGAGACCATAACAAAGTTGTTATGGGAAAAACTAGAAGCACTGTATCAAACAAAGTCACTGGTAAATAAAATATTTCTTTGAAATAAGTTATATTCTCTTTGGATGAATTATGGTGACTCTTTGGTTGAATATTTGAATGCTTCTAACACTATGGTAAGTCAATTAAACTCTGTATATGTAAAAATGGATGAAGAGGAAAAGCGTATTACTTTACTTTATTCATTACCTGGCTCCTGGGATAACCTAGTTATGACTATCACAAATACTACTTCTAAATTGAAAGTAGAGGATACAGTAGGAATATTGCTATTTGAGGAAATGAGATAAAAATATTTTAAGGATTATCATCAGAAAGATGCCTTGGTTGTGAGAGATAGTTCTCAAGAAAGAAGCAAAAATAAATCAAGAGAAAATTAGCCATAGGTGTAGTGTACATAATGGGTTCATGATCGCAATTTTCTATAACAAAAGAATCAAACACAACAAAGAAGACAAGAAAAAAAAAAGAATATTGCCAAAAATAATGTTCCTTTGTATTGATACTTGATACAGTGTTGCAATAAATATTTTAAATTGCCCCAAATATTTTAAGGGAAATGTTATAATGCTTTTCTCCTTCTGAAAAATGTTATAATGCTTTGATATAAGAAGGGAATTCTTCCAACTCTTCAACAATATAGGGTGCTCTTCAATCCTCTACTACAACTCCAAGGATGAGTGGGCTTCAAGTATCTAATGAGGGGACCACTTCAACTTTATTAGCTTCTCCAAAATACCTATTTCCTACACATATGCACACCATATGAGAGATAGTAGCACCTAAAAATATAGATAAAAAGTACTACTATAAGAACAAAACTAAGAAAACATGTAATATTGAAACATAGAAAACAAATTAAGTGCCTTGGTACAAAACATGAACTTCTTATTGATCGAATATGATTTTTGTCTTTGACTCTAAGAAATTGTAGGCATGCGGTGAGGGCTAATAAACTATTCATGGGTAGTTCCAAAACTACCTAGGTGTGATTTTGACTATGAAACCATGGACATGTAGTTTGGGTTTAATGGTATATTGCTTCAATAGGGTATTTGGGCTTCAAATTTGGGTTCTCCTTGGGATGCATGCAGAGATCTGGTCCTATTTTGGTAGCCTGATGATATGAATGTTCAGCCTCCATGATTTGGTGGGGTTAAGGTGCCTTTATAGGCTCCTTAGGATTTTGGAGAGAAATGAGAGGTGGTAAGCCAGGATTGCCAAGTGGTAATTTTGGGCTGCCAAATGGAGGGGGGTAGTTAGAGTGAGTCACCTAGAGTGCCTCACTTAACTTGGGTGATGTGGCAACAAGTGGAGTGTTATATGAAGGATTACCCCATGTGAAGGTACAAAGGGGATAAGTGTGTATGATATGTGACAAGGTGGGGTAGTGAGGTGGCTAGGACACATGTCTAGTGGGTAGGCAAGGTATCCTAGGCTGATTTTCTAGATTTAATAAATCTAGAAAATAGGATGTGTAGTATTTTATATACCTAAGTCTAAACTTAGGAATATAATTTTATTGTGTAGGATTTGATGTGGGGTGGAAAATGGTGGCTTTGTGGATGACCAATTTTTGGTGTCTATAGTTGCAACATGGATCACCCATAATGGGGAATCTATGGGGAGATTCTCCATCTTCTTTATAGAGGTCTTTCCAAACCTACGATCAAAATCCATCCTCTTCTTGCCTTGAGAGGGAGGGGAAGTTTTCACCTAAACCATAGGGTTTTAGTCCCAAGAATTTTTCAAATTTAAATTAGATAAAATATAAATGGAGGTTCAAAAGACTTACTGTTCCCCTAAATTTTCTTCAGTTGAATTGAAAGCCTGGTCTCAGAATCAACCTTAACATCACCCCAATTGGTTTGGTTCAAAGTGCCTTCCTTCTTGATGGAAGTGCCTTTCTACTGATGGGAAGATATTATCTTCCCCTTCTGAAGGTTCATTGTTGAATAATGGTCTGAAGAGACTTCTTTTAAATTCACCTCCTCATAAACAGAGATAAGGGAAATCTCATTCAAGGTTTTTTTCCCAATCATTTTGGTTTTATCCTTAGAGGTCATAGGACTACCATAATCTATGCTGACCAACGTTCATAACAACATGTAAAAAGATAATTTTTAGGATCCATGGTTGTAGAGGAATAGTGAATTTATCATGTTGGATGTCACCCATCAACTTTTTAATGGATCAAATTCTTCTCTCTTTGAAGATGATTGAGGAAGGTGACATGAAAGTTCCACATGATGTTGAACCTCCCATCTAGGGTGAAATACTTCATAATAATTATCACCATCCTATCCCATGACTTGGGGAGGAATTCTCTTAGAATCCCATTCTCAATATTTTGTGTCCTCTTATTTTTCCCAAAGAATCCCTCTAGCTCTCTCACAAGAGTGCTTTGCCCGATTAATGTGTTCCCATTAAGAACTTAGAGAAGTATTGATGGTAAACTCAATTTATTTCACTTTAACTCTTCCCTGATACCATGAATGAGAAATCTACAAGGAAATCAATTTGTCGTACCCATCAATTTTTTGGAGGCATCTCAGAAGCCCCATTTTTCTAGAATGTCATTGATGTCCTTATCAACCACTACCTAAAATTTTAAAAAATTGACAAGGAGTTCCTTAGTAGGTTTGTGGAACTATTCTCAATAAAAAGACAACTCCCAAAACTAATAAGCATTATATACACTAGTAATGAACAAATTTAACATGATAAGGATATTATTGATGCTTAGTTACTTACTGCGGATAAGTTAAACTTGATGTTCCTTGCTGTATAGTTAAAGATCTAGAAAAAATTATCAAAAAATGATAACAAATGAAAAAACACCTGATGAAACCACTTATTAGTGAGCTCATGGGCTTCACCCTCCTTCCTCTCATGAGAAAAACTTCCAAAAAAAATATTTTATTATAATGTTGTCTTGCAAGCCTAGTTTGCTCATTATATAAAGTACTATTAAGTAGAAAAAATATTAGTTAGTTATTATACTAATTAATTAGGAGTAATTTGTAAGTAGTTAAGCTAGTTGTCTTTCTTAATCAATAGCTTTTTATATAAGATAAATGAGAGGAACAAAGATTTTTGGTTCCAATTTTACTAAGCTTGTTGTATCATCGATATCCTATTGTATATTTTTTGAAAAAATCAAATACTTCTATGTCAGAGACATGTAATATGAGTGTTTCTTTCTTTCAAATTTATTTTTATTTTTGAAATCTCTTATTGTGCATAGTTGTTGAAAAAATCAAATACTTCTATGTCAGAGACTTGTATAATATAAGTATTTCTTTCTTTCAAATTTATTGTTATTGTTGAAAGCTCTTATTGTGCAGAGATGTGAATGTGGTAATTATTTAAAATATTACTTAAATTTGAATGGTTTTCTCAAGATCCTCGATATTAAGTGATAAATCATAGAAGGTTACTTATTTGTTCTCATAATTTATGCTTTCAATTTTATTTTACTATCAACATATTTAAAATTAAAAAAAAAAAATTATAAGGATTCATATTCTTATATATCATAGAGAAATTATATCATCCTTTATATTTTTGTGAAGTTCAATGTGTTGTCTAATGAATCAAATTTTAAACCAACATTAAGTGTAAAGTTGATCTTTTGTGTTGATAAAATTTAAATTTTAGAAGACAACTGGCAAAGGATAAAAACTAAATAAATATCAAGAGTTTGATGATGAAAACTAATAATTTAAAAGATAAAAATATCTTTGACAAAAAGGTAAACTAAATATAGTCTAATTAACTTAATAGTAAATATAATATTCTTTAATTGGTCATATAGGATTAAAATGGGTCCTAGCCATATTACATCATAACCACATAATGGGATTACAACAACTTAACTATTAAGCACGTGCCTTTGACAAAATTTAAATATAAGCCTTCTTCTAAAAAAATTAACCAATTTAACTAATACAATTTAATAATAACATATATAATATTTACATACAACTTATTAATAATTTATTTTTATTTAATTACCCATGATATATTTTTAATAAATTATATAAAATTAAAAAATTCCTATCCATATTACATGATAATATTATTCTTCTAGAGGACAAGTAGTCATACAATTACTTATTTTAAATATCTCATTATTTATGGAACTCTTTACCAAAATAATAACACATTTAAATGTTATTGATGGATTATCAAAGATGATGTATTGAGAATTAGACGAGTAAACTTTGAGTGTAGTGGATTTTTTTTAGTGAAAGTGACTTAATATTAGTTAAAAATTAATAAGAGTACAAATTCACAAAAAAAAGTGGGTGGTATAGAAGCACACCCCAAAGCCTATGCAAGAAACTAAACTAGGGCCAAAAGGGCCTAAGAAAACAAAACAAATAATAAAAATAACACCAAGATATCTATCGCTTACATTGCAAAACTAAAAATAAACTAGAGAATAAATCCTTAAATTGTAAAGCTATAACTCTAGAGGGATATAATGCGTAGAATGTTTGGTTTCATTAGGCACTCATGTAATTAAATATTTCCAAGTAGACTTAAATATTGGTTGCTTTGTTGAGACTCCATCGTCTAGCTTTTGTTCAAGCAATGCCAACGCCTTAAAGCTATTGAAACTATTGGGTTTGGCACTTGCCCACCAAGGTTCAAATGGGTGAAATTATTTTTTAGGAAGACTATCTTCATCTTCTTTCTCCTGTAAAGGACTACAAAAATACAAAAGATGCACATAAAGGGAGGGATATTTATATTTTGCTTCCTCCGTAGGAGCCATCAATTCTATTGATGATGGCTTTACATCCAATAACATATCCTCTCTGCTAAGATACTCCAACACACTATAGTTGTTAGAGGAATCAGGAACATAATTTTCTAACTAAAAACTGGTCATGTGAATTCATTTCTTTGGAGTGGCATCTTCTTCTGTAGATCCCCATCTAGGGCTATGGGAGCACCTTGTGCTAGCCAGGAGGAATGTACTAAAGGACTGGTTGATTTAGTAGACTATGAAGCAACACCTTTTTCTATCGGAGCACCTTTTTCTATCAGCTTTGAGACATGCATTGAATTAGACTATATACCTTTAGAATAAAATGAATGTGCATTTTTATGCCCTCCCATAGTGGTCCAACCATCCTCCTAGGGCTGAGAAGTGGGTGCACTTGATGTGGTGGGGATTTGTATATATCTATTATGCAGTATCAAGGAAAAATATTTGATCTTGTGTGTTGAGGATTGGCACCGAAAATACATGTTGGAAAAATTAATATAGGGGACCCATTTAGATAGCATAGTGTCACCAACTTGTATGTCAATAGCCTCCTTGAGATCTCAAAAAATATCAATCTTGATGTAAACATATTTTTGAGGGTATGCATGGAAAATTATGTTTGCCTCCACAAAAATGACATGCCCTAGAGGGGATGTTATGAGGATGATAAAGGACCACAAATGTAGAGAGAGTCCTAGGAATTTCACCCACAAAGGGACTTTGGTATTATACCTTTCCTTAGAAATAAAAAATTCATAGGTCCAAAGAGAAAAAATAAGCAAAGAAATTCTCATGTACTAGGGGCCATGCTTGTAAACTACCTTAGTGTGGATTATCTCCGTAAAGTGAAACAAAAAAAATACCTTTTTAAGAATTTGAACCATCGACAACTTAACCCCATGAGGATTCCAAGTTGCATTAACCCTATCCCTAAGGGAAGACTCATTAGGGATGCATCCAATAAAATATCCAACAAGGGTGAATGATTCTAACCAGTGATATGCATAATCAAATTTAGATAATGTAAGAATTACATCATGAGAAGAAGGGTTACCTTGTGGAACTTTCTTAGCATAAACTTGTGCAATCATTTAAGAAGAGTCATTATTGGATGCATTTCCTTTTGTGATGCTAGTGTTGTGCACTAGTCCGCCAAGGTTGGGGACCATATTGATATTGTTTCTCCCCGTATGCAACTTAAATAAAAATAAAGTTAGAAAAGACATGTACTGATATGTTTTTGAGTTTTTATCATAAAATCTAAGTTCAATCTATACAGTAAGTAGAAATGTGTTCAACAAATAAACCATAAAATGATAAATAAAAATTTTAATGTAAAGAAATTAAGGGTTTAAGTTTATTGATTTTTTTTCAAAATCTAAATCAAAATTACATTTAAAAGGTTACATCTATGTTTAGTTCACCTTTTATTTTTAGATGAGTTTGTTGAATTTGATTTCATTCACTTTTAAATATTTTTTATTGAATTAGTTACACTTTTAAATTTGATATTTTTTAATAAGCTAGATGTGGTTTTTATTGGGATCGCATCTCGCGATAGACCAAAATGTTATATTTGTTGTTACCTTAATTATTTACCTTTATATTATAAATATTTTTAGTTTCTTTTTCTATAAAATATATTCTTCATCTTTCTCAAAGTGCTATGTCTCTACAATTCGTTTCTTGACATCTTTTCATTAAGAAATAAAATCTCATTTGGCCAATTGCCTTCTAATATTTAAATTTTACCAAGATGAATATCAATATTGTGATTGGATAAATTATTTGTTACCTCATTTCTTTCTCTATAGGGATGCTCACATTTCCATATTGCCTCTGTAGAAACCCATTTGTGGCTCACCAAAATTACAACCATACATTAGGCAACCCAATTAGTTGATTAATAGCCTCAATCCAGAATTTTAGCTCATTTTCATCAAATGACAAAATTGTTGGAACATGTAGTGATTTTGTCGAATTAGCTTTCCCATAATATTCAAAGTTCTCTCCTACCCAACTTAACCATCAATGGTGAAGAAGATGATAACATTGGATGAACAATGTAATGGTCAAGATATCATCAATCAATGATAATGTATCTTGAAAATAGAAGTCTTTGATCTTGTACTCTTTACCTCCTTGAGTCACCTAGAATTTATGAGGTAATCCCACCTTGGATCTGTGCTAACTCCAAACTTCAACACTTTCTCTTTTTATGATCTACCTCCTTGTCCTTCAAATATTATGAATTTGAAATCTTACCTACCAAGTGTTTATCACCATGAATGCTCTTCCCCCTTCTCCAAGGCCTTGCAAATTATATAAATTGGACCCTTAGGGAAGCTCTCAACAACTAAACCAAATTGCTCTCTCATGCTCTCCTTTACTCTCTCATTGTTCATAGTTCTCACTCAAGTGCTCAAACGATCTACTTGTAAAACCAATAGTGAGGGCAAGGAGAAGAAAAACCAAACTATTTGGTGAAATATTCCCTTTGTTTCCTTAGTTTTGTTTTCACTAACAACATTTTTTTACTTTCATAATCCTTCATTTGATTCTTTAGTTTTTTTGTCACTAACTCTTCTTTATATTATTTCATGGTTTAATATTTCTTATGCCCCTTTCTTATGCATCTCTAACTTCTTGTAATTTCAAGTCATTTTGTAGTGTTTTCAGGTGTTCTTAGAATTCTAGAGTTTTTTGGGAATGCTTTTCAACCTTCTCAGGTTATAAAATCTCACCCTCATCCATTAATCCATCATTTTGGTTGTAGGGAATGATATCATTGGCCTTGTAACTTTCTATCAATGATATCATTGTTAACAAATTTCTACTACCTCTTGTTGTGTAAGTTTTAATTTTAGTTATCTATTCAAACCCCAAAAATCATAATGTTTCTTCTAGCATTGATTTCGTCATAGAATTTTCTAAGCCATATAATCTTAAATATTTTGCAATCTATTCTACTATACATATTTTGTAGAACAATGCCATTGGAAGTAGCAAAAAAAAAATTAGTAACTTTCTATTATATAGATTTATCATTTCTTACATTTTATATACTATCAAAATTTTAACAAAATTTGCAAAACAATATCATTGGTTATAGCAACAATATTTTCCTCCCTATTCTTTTGCACTTCATATACTATTAAAATTTATAAAATGATATCACTAGTTCTAGTAGCAATATCATCCTCAGAGTAGATATTTTACTCCCTTCTTTTTTTGCACTTCATATACTATCAAAATCTTGTTAAATTTTGTAGAATGAGTCCTCTCTACTCTGCTAGTCCATAATTTTTTGCACTTAATTTGTTATTATAATCTTATTAAAATTTAGTATAATATCGTTGGTTATAACAATGATATTGTCCTTTGATGTAATTTATTCCATTGGCCTGCAAAATTTATTTTTTTCTAAAGAGCTAAGGGGCTTGATCATTCTAGCTAGATAGCTAAATAGTGAGCTAAGAAGACCCATGAAACCTAATAATATCTCTAATTTTTATCTTTTTTTTGTAGAAAGAATGATATCACTAGAAGTAGGAGCAATTTTTTCAACTATATTATCGTGAAGCAGCGATTTCATCTCAACCACTAGTACAAGTAACCTTACCCCTTTGCTAGTATTTTTATTTTTTGTGTTCAGTATACTTACTATTTACTACTCAAATAAGCCTTTATTTCTATTTTGTAACACATAATAAGGGAAACCAAGGAATTTAGACAATATTTTTAATACATCCTTTTATTTTTGTTTTTATACAATAAATTAAAAAGTATTTAGTTTACATCATTAAGCTAAGAATTGTTTGGTGTAATAGAAAAGATTTACTTTCTTGTAATCATTCAATAACAGATTCATATAGGTTAGATATTTATATGTTTGCATATTTGTTTGAATTCATTTTAGCTTAAGGTTTGATTTTATATTCTCTTTAATATAGATTATATACCCAAATCTAGGTGTTTCTAAAAGGACACAAAACATAGTCTAAGACACCCCAAACACATTTGTACATTGAGAGTAAGCCTATGAGTTAGCAAGGATACCTAATATTGTGTGCCTACATATTTGGTGAACCCAATGTGAACACCTCCTTAACCTTAACCTTTAAACTTAATCAAAGATAAAATCTTAATAAACTCTAAGCAAGACCATATAATTTTGTTTGTGTAAATTAGCTCATGCTAACTAATATTAACAATGAACTTACCCTCTCATGTATCTTCCCTAGTTATGTATCTAGGTGTGGTTGATCCTCATACCAATATTTATCCATGTAACTCAAGATCTACCCTCACACACAATCACATATATCAAGGGGACTAAGCTTCTTCCATGTACCGATGGGTATATCAGAAGAGTAGGTATATCAAAAGGTTCAAGTATATTGTGAGACTCTCCTATGATATATCGATGAGATAGGTATATAGAGAGGAGAAGATAGAAGTGCTAGCCACAATTTCTATACTCTATTATCCCATAATTTAAAAAATAATAATTAATTAGTTAATTTCTTTGCTTCCTTGTTTAAACCTTAATCCATGGACCAAAGAAGGTATTACCTTCATAGTGGTAAATAAGTAGTGGATCCTAATCTCCCTCCCATGCAATATGATAATGATAATAAAACTTCTAGAGAATACCCTAATTTTTAGGATGAGTATGATGATATATCAACCATAGGTTCCCTAAATCCTCAGGATGATGGTCAAGGTAGGATAACCTGTAATTGCATGAATTAGATAATAGCCTTCTTAAAACAAAATAAGCATACTATATTATAAATTGTTAGTAATAATATTTCTTTTGAGGAGGGTGGACCCTCAAATATTTTCCAACCACATTATTCTAGCTTTATGTCTCTTAATCAACCTAGTAACCACATACACATTTTAATCCAATGAATACCAACCTTAACACATTTACCTTAGATCATAATGCATAAAATTGTAATTATATTAACTCTACAACCATCACTACTTATATAGGCAGTATAAAACCTAATCTCCCACTTACTTTGGGTAATCCTACATCTATATCTCCATTTGAGGAGTCATTAATTATTTATGTTCATTGTCCTATAACTTGACAATCAAGCATAAATGGTTCCAACTCAAAAATCAAGCATAAAGGTAGTGATATCCTATGTTCATGACATTTGAGGAATGGCTCAGAAGTAGAGTGATGGATTGGGATCTAAGTGACTCCATGGCTCATTTCATTTGCTTTGGTTGTGTTTATGAGATATATATCCTATTTGGTCTTTATTTCAGTCTCATCTATTCAGGATCAGGTTTATGTATTAGTGTGCTTTGTTTGTGTCTTTGGGCTTTTCTAGTTTTTATAGGCTTCAATCTGTAGTGGTTATGTCACTCTCTTTATTTACATTTGATATTTTTCTATTATTATTGCTAGAGTTTCTAGGTGTGACCCTAATATCTTGAAGTCTTATTTTGTAAAAAGGGTGGATCCCTTTCAAAAATTCATATTTTATCAAAATAATCAAGCATAAATGATCCTGCTTCTTTGAAACCATCCTATAATTCTTCAAGTTCAAATCCTTTTATCAATCCTCCTTCTTCCAACTTCCTAAATACAAATAAGATTTTTTCTCAAAATTAACCTCCACTTGTTTTAAATAATTCAAGAATGTGTCATACTATGCCCGCATCACAACTTTTCCCTCATAAAGCACCTTTGGCCTTACAACCTACTCCTCACACTCAACCTGACCCTAAGGTCCAAAATTTGGCCACCATATTAAAGCAAATAATGCAATGTATGGATACCATCAAAGGTCCTAGTTATAAGGACTCTTAAAAACATGTGTAACCAACCCTTAGATCCCAATATATCAAGTCTCCCTTACCCTTAAAATTTTTAAACACCAAAGTTCCAAATGTATAAGGGTATGGAAGATCCCATAGAACCCTTAGATCCCAATATATCAAGTCTCCCTTGCCATAGTATTGCTTATGATGAGATGTTATTGTTAAAATAATTATTCAAAATCCTTAGTGGACCTACTCTTGAATGGTACTATCAACTACCTTGACATTTCCTTAAAAGCTTTAAGGAACTAGCCAAAAATTTTATACAACATTTATCAGCCTATGTTTAGAAGGATACCCTTGGTGATATATATCAACTTAAGCAAGCCAAGAATGAGATATCTGTTGATTTATTATAAAAATGATAAAGGATAGTTGGGAGACTCCCATATTCTCCCCATACAAAGGATATTTTGAATATTTCAATCGATAATATACATGATCAACTATCATATGAATTGGAAATAGCCACTATCTTATATTTTGAACAAGCAGTTGATGGGTTAAATGTGTGGAAGCTTCCCTCTTGAGGAGAGATCAATTAAAGCTCAAGAAAGAAGAATAAAACTCCTCCAAGTACAAATATAAGAATAAATATGTAGTCGGTGACAGTGTCACTAACTCTTTTCAAATAAATAATATGAATACCATAGGTACCCTTCAAATTTTAGTATTGAATAAACAATAAAAGCCTAGAAGAAATTTTACCAAATTAGATCAACCTCTTTCTACTATCCTTAAAAAAATCCTTAATATTAAAATGATTGATCTTCCACCCATCATAGTCATAGATACCACCATAGATTGGTATCCTAATGAGAATTATGATTTCCATCATGTCGATGGATACACTACTAATAAGTGTAAGTGCCTTAGGCACCTTGCCCAAGGCTTAATAGATGGTAGATGCATTGCCATTGGTGGATTTGAAATTCAACCTTTATCAAACCAAGGACATGTTCCAAAATTCATTGCCTAATCATGATCAAAATTTGGCAAATAACATGTCATGTGCTAATGTACCACCCCTACAGTCAAAATATGGTGGGCATGATCTCTTATTATGTTTGCGTTACCATAAGGTAGAAATAGAAAAATCAATCTTTCGATCAACCTTCTCAACCACCTCTAGTACTTCATGCTAAGAAAGTCCCTTCCTTTTAATGAACCCCCTAATATTGAAATAAAAAAATCAATCTAAGGATGCTTTCAATCTCCAAAAATAACTTGTAAGTACCATGGCCAAAATTTCTCTTCTTGAACTTCTTTAAACTTCTTCAACTCATAGAGAAGCCTTGCTTAAATTTTTAAGCGAGTAAATCATTCCTCAAGACCTTAATCCCAATTATCTTACTAATATAGTAGGATCCATTGGATTAATGCTACAATATATTTTTATAATAATGATCTCCCTTTTCCATCCATGAATGGAGAACTCCCCTTTAGATTATAGCTCACATTGGTGATTATTTTTATCAAAAGAATCATTGTTGATAATGGATCAAGCTTGAATGTTTGGAACATCCAATATAGATTTGGTTTAGATGAACAAGACCTTTATAAATATGATCTTGTCATTAGATCCTTTGATAATGGGGTCCATAAAACCAATGGAACCATAATCCTACTTTTAGTGAATTCTCACTACATGAAAAAGATGCACCATTTTCAATGACACAAAGTAGAAGTTTAAGCAACAAACAAATACAAATGAAACTTTCAATCAAAAAGTTATAAGAATCAGAAGGCAAACATTCTAGAAGGCACAAGAAAGCTAAATATCTGAAAGTTAGATATTTACAAAGGTTTTGATTGAAGATAAAAGTTAAAAGTCCTAACATTTTAAGTTATGAGATTAGATAATGAGAAAAGTTTTGAGGTCAAAATATGATAAAATATTTGACATAAAATGATGATAAAAATCCTAAATTCTAAAAACACCATGCTTTAAAAAACTTGAGGTGTATAGTCTTCTAGGTAGTAGCATAAGAAGGGATGATAGTAGCATAAGAAGCAACCCTAAATCTAAAGTATTGATCATAAAAATATTTTGCACTCAAACTATGAGAATATCCAAAATGGATAGATGGCAATAATGGTGGTGGCTACTCATCCAAAGACTCGAAACCATTTGGAATTGATGATTCTAGATCTAAAGACCTCGGGGGGACGAACTTAAATGAATATATGATATAAAATCTAGAGAAATAGTCACCTTGAAATCTTTGCATCAGTTTTGGAGGGAAATCCTCATTGTAATCTATAAATAGTAGTTATATTTAACATTAATTCATTGACAAGTTTGTATAATATTTCATTTCATTTTCCTTTGTATAGTAGTATGCGGGCCTCTAGGTAGCCTTATGGGAATCTAAACCCTCACTTCTAGCATAATATTTGTAATAATTTTACATGCATGTATATACTAGAGGTCTACACATCTACTTTAAGTCCATATATGGATATCATGCCCTAACCTATCTCTTTTGTGTCTGTATAATTATATTTTTGTACTTATATATGTTGAGAGGAAGTGTTCATATTGACACATTATGGTCAGAGTTATGCAAGGGATCTTATTTAATATTTGGCACATCACCACCTTATTAGCTTAGATTTTTTTCTTTCCACTATATTTATTTTTCTCTCACCCTTTTCCTCCCAAGTTGTTATATTAGGAAGTATGCACTTGATATTACATATTATAAATAACTTGACCTTTTTCAAACTCTTAGAGACCCTCAAATTAGATAAATCCC